>OZ038477.1:47107678-47122678 GCA_964036315.1 Acanthosepion esculentum
CAAATTTTATTTCGGTTCCGCCGCTGGAAAAAATTGGAAAAAAAAGCGTTTTTACCATCACAAGATGACAGTCAACGACCAAAAATAATCAAACGCCACAGCACTCTCTAAGTTCTACTGGAGTATTAAAACACACCTAATGTAAAATGGCAATTCATAGCACAAACCGAATCTTTTTTCGGTAAGGGAGGGGGGCGATGCGATTTATGTTTATTAGAGAAAAGATTTATCTTCAAAAACATTAACACGCCAGGCCTACTTAATAAACGGAGTGAGCTAATGATAGCATGTAGGCATAAAAAATCGTATACCTCAAAATATTGGAAAACCGACTAATTTCAATCCCCCACACTCTTATCTTATTAGGATATAGGTGCTATACACAAACCCAACCTGTTCACAATACTATAACAAATCTACAAAAACGACCCTAGCATTCCACTTTTTCCCTACCTATGGCCACCTTATTTCCACACGTTTTGTCTATGTTTACTTTTTTCATTTTTTTACCTCGCTTTGACCCGTAACGGTTTACTGACTACGCGAATGCAGAGTCTTTCATTTTAAATTTCAAATTTGTAATCAATTTTTTCACCTATACTTTTTTACTCCCCTCACATTTCGGTATTTTTTTAAAAATGTAACTCACCAGCATCACGTTTAACACACTTTTGTGCAACTTCATTTTTTGCGCTACGTAGCAGTAAAACTTTCATGAGCCATTTGTTTACTTCCAACAACATAGATTCTGTGCCCGATGAGCTGGGAACCACCCTACGAAACAGTAGTCGCACACCAAAACGTAGATACACGTATATATAATAATTAATACGCACACACACAAACACACACACACACACACATATATATATATATATATATGAATATAAGATATCGCATATTGAGTGCTGATATTAATAAAGTAGTGCTCGATATAACAGCTATTAATTAGATATTACTAAATATACATATTATTTCTGACCGATAGCACAAGATATCTATCTATCTATCTATCTATCTATCTATCTATCTATCTATCTATCTATCTATGTGATTGTGTGTGTGTGTGTGTGTGTGTGTGTGTGTGTGTGTGTGTATGTGTGTGAAAAGTGTGACGCGTTTGGGACTTCATCGAACGAAAGTTTCTTAACATTCTTTTGTTATATAAAAAAATTATATATCATTTTCTACAACACGTACACACGTATATATATATATATATATATATATATATATATATATATATATATATATATATATATATATATATATATATATATATATATATATATATATATTATGCGTTCTTCTAGGGGAATCGTCATTAGATCTGATGTGCTTGGACCTTTCGGTTACAGAGGTGCAAAACAGTGCAAAAGTTGAATAGTGCCTTTCCTTTCTATAATAAGATCTCGAATATCCAGGCTGGTAGATATAAATAAATATACTGTTCAATAAATAAACGGAGCGTCTATTCAGATATGAGTATCCACTAAAAATAACGTTTAAGTAATAGAAATTTGTTGGATTAATAAAAATCCATACACTTTTTTTTAATAAATCGCTTTGTTTACGTTAGGATACGAAACTGAGCATATATGTTTATTTCAAAGGTCAGAGAAAAATCTGTGTTTAAAGGCACTATTCATCTTTGCTTGGTCATCGACGCACTCTGTAGACAAGAGGTCAGATCTAATGACGGTTTCCCCTAGGAGATCGTAGGTTAAAATCCTTCCGGAGAGCGAATATTTTACTATAATAAGATTTCTCGAACATTCAGGCCGGTAGACATAAATAGATAAATAAATAAATATGTTTACTGTTTGATAAATAAATAAGAGTATGCACTAAAATAACGTTTAAGCAATATATATATATATATATAAAGAAGTCGAATTCGATTAACATAAAACAAACTGTTGCATCTGGGTTTACGCTTTTATATTTATATACTCTCTATCCCTGATATTGAGCACTTTAACCCATAAATATAGCATACCTTAAAACTAATTTTTATCATATATATATATATATATATATATATATATATATATAAAATTTGTGTATTTAGGCAGAAAATTTCTCTTTTAGGTGTGTCTGAATAAATTACAGACATTATGTCTGCTAATTTTTAACAAAATCCGCTCTTACTCACGAATAACTTTCCGTGTATTAATGTTAAAGAATGTTATTTTTTAATAATTTTTTTCATCCTATTTGTAGTCAGCATGCATCTAGTTACAGTATAGTAGTTTGATATATTTAGTGTCCTTGAGGGAAGTACTATATTCTATTTATACGACGTCATTGCATTCTTTACACATGCTGTTTTACTTGACTCTTTCCCAGTTTTAAAACTGCGGATTTTTTTTTGCTTTTTTGTTTATTTAAATACTAATTTTTTATTATATTATAAAAGATCTGCTCATATCGTTTTATTAATCGATGAAATTTCGTTGCTATTTAAACAACCCGAGTTTTAAAAGTTAAAAGGTACAAAACAATTTATTAAATGAACTTAATTCATTCTTATTTCCAGTTTTCAATATGTTAAATAGTATATGTTCAGAAAATTCTCTAAACAGAAAGTAAAAATTGAATTAAAATTCCTGTATCCTATGCACTAACTGCTCACACTCTGAATTACATTGGTCGGTATATAAATCGAACAAAAAATGACAATAGCAAAAAACATATCCTACATACATTTTATTTATATTTTCAATTGTACGATTTAAGTATTCTTCAAGTGTTCCTCTTCCAAAACAAATTTTATTCAAATATTTTTGAGGATCACCATTTTCATTAATTCTATAACTGACGCCGGAATATTAATAAAAAGCTATAGCAGATATTTTTCAATATTAATTTTCTCGACTTTACTGAAAACATTAAAAATTAAGAGAATTTTGGGTGAATTAAATGAATTAAAAACTTTTTTTTAATTTTCTGTAGAGAATTTTATTTTCCGTTCGAATTGATTTTCCCTTCACATTCTTTCTTTTTCATATAATACTTATACCAAATTTAATTCAGTTACTAGAGTGGATTTTTCCACGTTATCAATCATAAAACTAATATTTTGTGAGTGCTTGCTAAGTATGACTCCAGTCGAAATATTTGTGATTGAATAATTCATGTGTTAAAATGTTTTTGCATTTTGAAATATAGATTTCATGAATATTGCACAAGACATGTTAAAACTAACTATACGTTCTTTTTTGGATACTCGATAGTATCTTTCTTAAGCAAAATATAGGAACTATTACTGTCTGTCTGTCTGTCTGCCTATCTATCTATCTATCTATCTACCTATCTATCTATCATTATAATGTTAAAAATTTGTTAGGTTCTTTTTTGGTTTCTAACTCGTTGGTAGCTTTCTTAAGCAAAATATAGGAACTATTACTGTCTGTCTGTCTATCTATCTATCTATCTATCTATCTATCATTATAATGTAAAAAATTGTTCGGTTCTTTTTTGGTTTCTAACTCGTGAGTATCTTTCTTAAGCAAAATATAGGAACTATTACTGTCTGTCTGTCTGTCTGCCTATCTATCTATCTATCTATCTATCTATCATTATAATGTTAAAAATTTGTTAGGTTCTTTTTTGGTTTCTAACTCGTTGGTAGCTTTCTGAAACAAAATATAAGAAATATTATTGTCTCTTGATCTATCTATCTATCTATCTATCTATCTATCTATCTATCTATCTATCTATCTATCTATAAAATTTGCTATGTTTATAGGTGAAGAGTTCTCAATATCGGATAATTTTTATTACTGTTCCTTCAATAAGTGGCCTAAGAGCCACACAAGGTAGAGGATTACTAAAGTAGGTCGTAAGGGCATACAAGAAAGGAGTAAGAGGTGTATATTATGAGGATATGTCAAATAGATGATGGCTGATGATAGACTTGAAGAGGTTAAGATTGTAGTGATCGGGTAAGCATACACTCGGGAGTCTGTTCCACAATGCAGCAGTTCCGGAGAAAAGGCTGTTCGAGTTGAACTTCCTCTTTACAAATGGAATATGTAAGAATTGAAAATGCGCTAACTATGTGGCATCACATGTCCTAGCTGTGAAGGTATGTCATGGTGTAACTCAGGAATGTAATTCGCTCGAACAACTGGCATGGAAATAGCGATAGAGTAGAGAGAGGCTAACACCATTTCACCTGCGGGAATGGGGTTCTAGGGTGGAAAACAATTCATTACTCGCAGGGTTGCGCAAACCCATTTAAACTCTGTCAAGGATGGAAACTGTGCATTGGGCACCTCCAGACTGCATATGGCAGTAATACTCCATTTTCAGTTTGATCTGGTTCTTGTAAGGATAGCGTGGCAGAAGGACTTAGGTACTTTCTGGCACATATAAATATAAATATATATATATATATATATATATATATATATATATATATATATATATATATATATATATATATATAGATAGATATATAGATAGATAGATAGATAGATAAAGCGTTTGCAGATACAGTGTGTAGATAAAAATCAACATTGCATGGTGATGATGTGTGGGATCTATATATATGTCAGACGCGGAAGGAAAGAACTGGCTCTTCCAAATTTTTAATACTAAAGTTTGAGAGCCACTCAAAGTAGAGGCTTACTGAATGAGGCGTGTAATATGAATGTAAAAGGAGGTGGTAGGAAGTGAATGTTATGAGGATTGTAGTAATAAAATAAGCACATCCTATCCACCCTCTCGAATGTAACCATCTACTATAATAAAATAAACGTTTTCAGCGCTAAAGCTGAATTAGTCAAGTAAAGCTTCATAATCTCCTACTAAGAGTTGTTGCTATATTACAAGGATAATCTTTTGTTTAGGACTAATCATTTAGGTTATTTTTTGTTCTGACCTTTAGCTTGTAAAAAAGACAAAAAAACAAACAAAAACAAACAAAAAACAAAAGACAAGTATTTATTACAGCATTTACAGAAATTGAAAGCCGCGTCGAAAAGTCAACAGTTTTTATCCGATGTCGAAAAGTCGAAATTGAGCAAAAGGATCGAAAGTAAGTTAAAAATGTTCTTGGAATGAAAATGAGTACTTCGACGTGGTGTAATGGTTAGCAAGCTTGTCTCGATTGAATAGTGAGTTCGATCCTCACTAGGTGCTCCATATATTCGGCCCTGTGCCATATATAAGCTGCGCTTAGAAAACCATTTAGGCACGTCGACATGACGAAATGCTCAACAAGTTTGTCTTCAGTTGCGACTGAATAGTGAGTTCTATCATCACTGTGTATCCTATACTTTCGACCTTGTACCACATCTAAGTTACGCTTAGAGAATCCGCATAAATGGAATGAAAAAGTGAATAGAACGTTTTGGAAGATATGTGGCACAAAAGAGTTATTTTGAAAAATATAACTAATACATACATATATACATACACACAAGTACTGAATGGAAATAAATTCACTTCATTGTGATCTAGGTTTTGTTATTGTATCTGGTATAAAACTTGTTTATAAGATTTTTTGCATTCTAACTGAATGCACTCGTTAACCTTTCCAGAAGAAATAACAACCGAATTAAAAAAAAACAAACCCAAAATAAAAAAAAAACTTTTACACTGCGTTATTTCTCAATCAAATATCAAGTATGGCAGTAAATTCTCCTGAAGTTGTAATCATACATCGTTTTACACCCGGCGAGTTAGAGATACCAGCATCAAGCGAGTTTAAATGTCGAGTGTTTTAATATGACGGAAAATGTAATACCGAAATCGAAAGGTGCATTGGAATAGCGAAAATTCTTTCCAAAAGCTAAGTAAAGTATTAAGAAACAATAAATTTTTCATTAGAATCAAAGGAAACAGTGCTGAACAGTTATATAATATCGGTATTCCTATAGCTGGATGATCTCACAGACGAAGAAGAGAATTGAGGCAACAGAAATGTGGTTCTACAGAAGGATGATGAGAATACCATGAACTGGACATATGAGTAAGAAGGAAGTTTTAAGGAAAACGAAAACAGAAAGGACACATACTTATAATTATGAAGAAACAGATGAAATTTCTGAGAAATATGAGAAAAGAAGGCTTGGAGAATTTGACACTGACAGGTCATATTGAAAGCAAGAGAAACAGAGGAAATCAGCGGATAACCTACTTAACAAGCTTATGTAAATGGATGGCAACACAAGGATTAGGATAGATAAAACCTTACTAACAGCTACAAAGAATAGGAAGCTGTGGAGAGCCATGACCCTGGAAGATAGAAAACAACCTCGGTCCGTCTTGGTGTGTCTCTGATACGAAGGTTGGATCGACAAATTAAGTAACTACAGAAGATTATTAAGATGAATATCAATTAAAAAACGCGGAACAATTTCATATTTCTTTATTTCCGCATTTAAATTTCCTGCTAACTTAGCGCGCTAATTTCTTCTTGGCTTTAAAGAACTGAAGCGATCTGATTTTTACATCTGGAAGTCTAATTGCCATTTCCTCTTCAACAAGACAGATTTCTTCAGTGCCAAATATTAAGCATCATTTTTTTCTCGTTCTTCATCCGTTGTCTGACCAGCATGACATTACTTGTTGGCAGATCTACTGTTGCTTTATCCCTTTGTTTTCTTTGTACCATCATTATTGTGTGTATATATATATATATATATGTGTGTGTGTGTGTGTGTGTGTGTGTGTGTGTGCGTGCGGGCTTGGGAAAATGTGTAGCACAAAATGCTGATTATATATATATATATATATATATATATATATATATATATATATATATATATATATATGTAGTAATGGGGAACTGGCGAAATAAGAAAGAAGGATGAGAATTGTGACATTTGACGTGGCAGGCGACCAACAAGATGTCTCAATCTCTCTTTTGACATTTTCTTTCCTTCCCACACTCACCAGCTTTCTGGAGTGGAGGTGAAGGTGAGAAGGCAATTAATAACCGCCTTTACAATTTATCTAAATCTATTTGAAAATGTTAATTAGTTTACACCCAGTTGGCTTATAGGAGCACACGCACACACACACATTGCATATTTCTATTTGTTTCGGCTCCTGAACGTGAAATATTTTGGCTACACAAATTCGAATATATATATATATATGTATAATATATATATATATATATATATATATATATATATATATATATATATGTGTGTGTGTGTGTGTGTGTGTGTGTGTGTGTGTGTGTGTGTGTGTGTGTAACTTCAAAAGGAGCCTCGTACTCGAAATTTCTAAGACACATAATAAGGAAAGAAGGCTTCCAAAATTTGACACTCCCTGGACAATGAAGTCAAGAAGTGCAAAGGAAATGAGCGAGTAAACTTACCTAACTATCACCTAGACCCGGTTCCAGAGATAGGACCTGTAATTGATTGGAAAACGTGTGTGTGTGAATGGATCACAGAGCGGAAACTTTGAGATGGTCAACGGACAAACGTTGCTTCGAGATAAAAGAAGACAGAAAGCCTACGTTCAAAAAGGACGCGGCAAATAAGACTTGTATCTAATTTATGATTCCATTATTATTATTATTATTATTATTATTATTATTATTATTATTATTATTATTATTATCTTTGGCTTCTCTTGTATACACATTTCTTTCCGGGTCCCAATCAGAAACCTCAGTTCAGAAATGGCTTCATGATATTTTCCACTAAAATGTTTTGTAAACCCGCCCCAACCTCCAAAAAAACAAAGATCACGCACATTATACATAGATAAAGCTCTCCGTAACGTGTGAGCTGTACTCGTGATTACTGTCTTTTGTATTTCTTTCAGACTACCAGGAATCTCTTCAATGAGTCTATCGGAATATTTTCAAATCAAATCGAGGGCTCCAACTAAAACTGGAATTATTGATATCCTCATGTGCCACATTTTTGAGATTATCACTTCAAGATCCTTGTATTTTGATAGTTTTTTAAAGGATCTTCAAAGATCCTTTACAGTCTGCAAGAACTGTCATGTCAATAAGAAAGCACATTCTGTTCTTTTGGTCTTAGATGAAGATGTCTGGACGATTAGCTTTGATTGCTCTGTCTGTGTGTATTGTCAAGTCCCATAAAATCGTTATAGGTCCTATCTATATTATTATTATTGTTATTATTATTATTATTATTATTATTATCATCATCATCAAAATCATTATATTTCGATTTCTGCTATGGTCACACTACCTACCAGGTCTGTAGGAAAATACTAAGTTTGTTATAACAGAGCCATACGACAAGGTATTTGAAGTGTTTACTATTTACTAATTTCACATTCTGAATTTTTACGGCGAATTCCAGGTAAGTGCCATCATTGTTTTTATTCGATATTTTGGAATGGTTTAATATGATTCCCATTTCATGGAACGCGTAGCTATTAGGTTGGTGCAAAAATAATGTCGTTTTTTGACGTTCAACTTATGTGAGAAAAACGACATTATTTCTGCACCAACCTAATAGTTTTGGGGATTCTAAGCAAACGTGGCGAGTAGGGATATATGTAATCAAACCAATTTTCTAGAACAGACGAGGTAAGAGCGAAAATAAAACAAAAACAGAATAAATGCGTAAGAAATGATATTCAAATAATTAAGATCAGTGGAATAAATAATGCATTTTGTAGCCTTAAAAATATTGGACATTCGAAAATAAGCCACCTTATCATATTTTCAGTATTCTGGAACTGTTGTTGAAAAGCGCACAGATTCAATCGTCTTCTATGTGCCATGTCCCTATCCACAATTTCCCGTCCTTTGTAGCTCTTAATAAATGTTGTCTTTTTGCTATCTCCCTTAAACCTTGTTTCGCCATCCATTTACAGGAGACCGCGACGTAGGCTATTCTTTCCTCTGTTCCTTTTGTCTTCAATCTGTCCTGTGAGTAGCAAATTTTCCTAGCCCTCTTACCTCTTTCTGTGTCTTAGAAATTTCAACTCTCTCACCTTGATGTCAACTATGAGTGCCTTTTTTGTTTCCATCTTCTCTAGAACTTAGTCGTTGCTCACATGATCGGTCCATGGTATTCTAAGCATCCTTCTGTAGATGCGCATTTCTGCTGCTTCAAGTCTCTTCTTCATCTGTGAGGAGATTGTCCAACATTCTCTGCAATATAAAAGGACTTACATAACAGTTTAGTATTCTTGTTTTTGTTTCTAACGATATTTGTTCCTTAATATTGTATTAAGCCTTCGTAAGGCATGTTTCGCTAACCCATTGCATCTTAGGAATCGCATCTTAGTAATACTAATAATGAAAATGGTACATGGATGACAACATAAATATATGAACAAATATATGAATATTCTACTCGAAATTCACTCAAAAAACGTTACGATCTTTTGTACCGACCCAATATATTTATGCAAAAATATATACTAGCATAAACGAATATGCATTCAAATAAATATTATATATATATATATATATATATATATATATATATATATATATATATATATATATATATATATATATATGTATAGGTATATATATATATATATATATATATATATGCATATATATATAAATATTATATTCTATAAATATTCTATATTTATTATATATCTATATCTATATATATATATATATATATATATACATATATATATATATATATATATATATATATATAAAAGTGGACATAGAAGTCAACACTTAGAGGCGACAGTCTGTTTCATGCTAGTGCAATCGTCAGGCATCTAGTGCTGTTATTTTTCTCGGCTATTTATATATAAGGGTCAGTGGTGCATTGTGGGTAATCTATTTTGGCGGTTATTTTTACCGGAAGTCGTTTATTTGTTTATTTATTTATTTATGTCAAATTATTATATATAACGATAAAACAAATTAATAAAAAATAATATACTGCGTTATTTAAAAATCGAAAACCAAAAAGAGAAATATACAGTGTAACAAATAAATAACAACAAGTATAATAAATTGATCTAAATACATCCAAATATATAAATAAACTAACAACTGATACCGACAAACTAGCCGTTTAGAAAAAAATATATAAAGATAATCAAACCAAATAAATAAATTAAAAACTGTTCCCACCAAAATAATAGTCAGAACAAACCACAACATTCAACCCCAAAATTCAACAAATAGCTTTAATCAATGACAAATAAACAAATATATAAGATAAAAAATAAAAATGAAAAATAAATAAAAACAAGCAAAACAGTTTGACCCAAATAAATAAGCAAATAAACGACTTCCGGTAAATGACCGCCATAATAGACTACCAACAATAAGCCATATAAACAAATTTTTACTACGTTAATAAAAAACGCCGATCAAAACAAAAAATGAATAAATAAATATATAAGAGAAAAAAAAAACAAAAAAAAACAAAACAAAGAAAAACAAGCAAAATAATTTGACATAAATAAATAAATAAACAAATAAGCGACTTCCGGTAAAAATAACCGCCAAAATAGATTATCCACAATGCACCACTGACCCTTATATATAAATAGCCGAGAAAAATAACAGCAGTAGTTGCCTGACGATTGCACTAGCATGAAACAGACTGTCGCCCCTAAGTGTTGACTTCTATGTTCACTTTTATATTTACACACGCTCTATCTCTGATATTGAGCACTTTATCCCATAAATATAGCACACTTTAAGACTATATTTCTTCATATATATATATATATATATATATATATATATATATATATATATATATATACATTCTTATATATATATTCTATATATTCTAATAGATTCTACATTCAACACCACCATCACTTGATAAGACAGCAGAAGTGTTGAAACAATATGGCTATTTTTGTAGTGATTTTATAACATTTATGTTATAATTTTCGAATAAATCATATATATATATATATATATATATATATATATATATATATATATATATATATAGTCAGCATGTTTTCAGTCAAACAGATTTTGTTAAATAATTTAGACATATTATGTCTATTTATTTTAGTTTTAATCCTTTCGATTCCAAGAATTAATTTCTTGGTGGCCGTAGAAAATTCATTAAGAAAAATACCAAAATTTTCTATCAAATAATTTTTATTTTCCTGAGTACATTCAATATCATCTTAGACTATGAGATAATATATATAGGCACAATATATATAGACATAATATATATATATATATATATATATATATATATATATATATATATATATATATGTGTGTGTGTGTGTGTGTGTGTGTGTGTGTGTGTGTGTGAAGGCGATCGGTTAAAGTTCTCAGCGGTTTTTTGAAAACTAGAGTGAATGCAGGGTTGAAAAGCGTTGTTTTTGCTTGAAATTTTTGCACATGCATAATTTACAAGCAGAGCTGAAAATCATTCGTCCCAAGAAGTGATTCTGAAAAGATCTAGTGCTTGATCAAGTTGTTTTTATGTGTTTCTGTCCGAAAAATGGAGAAAAAATTTCGTGTCACCCGTTTCATCCTTCATCGGACTAAACTGATGTTTACATTGATGTGATTGCACATGCACATGAAGGTGATCAACTTCATATATATATATATATATATATATATATATATAAGAAAATTATGCTTGTTTTACTTTGTATAATCAAATAAGTTTCAATTATGCCATTATAGTAGCGAGAAGTGACGAAGAGATTGTTTCTTTTGTGCATGCGACACGACAGCTTATAAATTTTGGAAAGATAAAAGATATAAAAGAAAAGATAACAAACCCTCATAAAATGTTAATTATAAAAAAGAAAATGCTACTGGTCCATGGCTTTTATGTTTTCATAAAAAATGCCATTTATTTTGTCATTATGTCGGCGGCCATCGACCTTATTTCGGCGCGCTTGTTCTTCTTGTCACTGTCGGTGACAGCTGCGATGAAAAAAGATTGTTTAACTCCATCATGAATTAGTTTTTAATTGGTCGGCTATTGGTGGCTCATACTGTGACAAGTTTGATGTGGCCCCTATCCTTAACTTCATAAAACAGATCCAAGGAATGTATGCACGAGGGTATAAGGCGATTCTTAGCCAAGCTGACACTACGCCTCTAACAATTCGGATATATTCACATGCAAAAAAAAACCCAAAAAAAACTAATTTATAATGTCTTAATCAGTCATGTGCCATGCGTGATACACGCTTAGGTGATCATGTAACTTTTGATACATGACTGACGAGGCAGATTTTTCCCGCAGTCGGTTGCCATTTCTTTCTGCGGTAAACCAGTTGCCATCCAAGTTTATAAAACCCGGTCTGTCCTGCTATTTACCCACCCATAGATAGAGGGGGAAAAGAAGATTTATACCATCCTCAAGGACATTAGCACGTAAGTGAAGGCAATAGTTCTGACAGGAATTCGAACTCGGCTCTCCGTTTTCTCAACACGAGTCGCTATCATTACTGCACCGTTACAAACTTGAAAATTGAGTTGAAGTTTTAAATAGACAGAATATTCTATATAGAAGCAGAAATATGAAATTTTGCGTTCAATAATTTTGTGCGTGTCTGCATATATTATGTATATGTATGTATATGCATATATGTGTGTAAGTATCTACCATATTTGCGTGAATATGAGTATATATAAGCTTGTTGAACATACTGTCTCTATGCATCTGTGTGCTTATGGGATTTTATCGATGCGTTTGTTCGTTTGTGTGTGATTGTTTTTACTTTGATCTGTTGTTGTCAATATTGTCCGCACAGATAACTTTATAATGATATCCAGGTGACTTGATTGCAATTTTGTTTATGCAGGAATGTCCTCTAAAAACACAAGCGACAATGGCGTCGTTAAATTGCCAGCGTTCCTGTCGTCTGAATATTCAAATATGCCCTTTGATCGTAACCGGGGACACACTCCTGTTCTTTTTATATCACATCTCTCTTTTCCTGCCTTTCGCTGTCATGTCTCTACTGGAGAGAAACACAAGAAGTAGCATCGCCGAGAAACCAGCACTGTTTGATACCCTTCACTCCGAGAACAACATTTTTCGATTAGGCTAACATGATAAAGTAGTAACACAACATGGTACTAGGGATATAAGCTTATTTACACTAAATATATTCGGACTATTGTCCTCATCTTTGTTGTTTCTATCACAACATTCCAGCCATTGTGTCCTCCCGCTTTCATTACGTGTATATCGACTTGGGTAACCTACAGGGAATATTTAAATGAACCTTTTATTTAATCTACGTGAGTAAACGGTTCTCGTCCCACTGTCCGTGTCTAGGGATATCTCACCTAGTTCTTATTTTTAAATAAAATGTAAGTAACAACAGTGAAATCTAAGAACTGTTTTTCATTATATATTTTATGCTTGCTCAGTTTTTGTACATATTTCGTATACCTTACATTGCACACTGCGTTTGTAGTGTCTACAAAATTCTCCTTTAATATATATATATATATATATATATATATATATGTGTGTGTGTGAACTGTACTGTGTATATATATATATATATATATATATATATATATATATATATATATATATATATATATATATATATATATATACTGTACCGTTTATATATATATATATATATATATATATATATATATATGCACACCTTACACATCTCCATACAAATACATACACACATCCATCTAAACAAATAAACAATGTATCCCTCTATCTATCCGTCTAGCTATACATACACACGTCCATATACACCCATATACAGATATATATGTATACATACATACCTAGACATACACACACACACATATAAACACATCTACATACACATCTACCTACATATACATACATCCATATACGCATATATATACACACACACACACACACACACATATATATATATATATATATATATATAAGTGTCTATTTAAAAATTATAACATAATATATGCATACATATATATATATTCATATATACACATATACACACACACATACACACACATGAATGCACATATACATATCTATATATAAAAATCAAAATGTAAAAGCTAAAAACTTTTTTCTCAAAATCAAAAAATTTATTAAAAAAAATAAATTTAGGGACCATATCCATCCATATATCCATTTAACATATAAAGATATACGGGTGGAATTAAATTAATTTATACTTCAAGAACAGTGAGGAAGACAACGTTAAGAATACTAAAAACCGGCTGAGTGATTATCGCGTTTCTATCTCTTACGTTTACATATATACCTAGGTATATAAATATTATAAGACTATCTGATTTTGCATATCAGTTATTAGGGAAAACGTCTACCTACATGCCCACTTACACATATATCACCACATGAATAAAAATTAACAAAAAAAAAAAAAAATTTAAATACATATCTCATCACATAAACATACACAATGATACATATAGATAATCAAAATAGTCATTCCATTAAAATGTCATGCCCGATGTTATTCAACCAAGATGGAACTGTCACAAGCGACAACACGTTATAAAACCGTGTTTATGTTTTGAATCGTTTTTTATGTCTACATTTAGAGAAGATCTCACTACGAAGATTTAGCAACTCATCTTGATTCTTATCTTTAATAATAAAATTTTTTTCCGCAATGCACAGATCACACCGATCACGGAAGTTATTAGGGGTCCTAGCTCTTGATAAGTATCTCCATTCGAAAAGTGGGGTTAGTCCCTTATCCACCAGATCCCAGTAGTGTTTGGATAAGGAAGTTTGATTTTTGAGGTATCTATATCTAAAAGAGCGTCTATGGTTGTATAGACGCCGATTCAAATCACCCGCGGATATACCTATATATATTTATTTCGGGTTTATATTTTCCTCGGGGAAGATTGTTGCCTCGTACACTACATTTTCATACATACATTTACCCCCGATTGGACAAAGGTCTTTATTCCTACAATTGCAGGTAGGGTTACTAGATTGAGTTTCATTATTATGGTAGTTTCTTAGTATTCTACAATTATGGGAAGATATAATTTTCTCCATATTTCAAACGCATGAATAACTAATTTTTAGTGTCTTCCTATTGAAAATTGTCTTCCTA
>OZ038477.1:47125178-47192678 GCA_964036315.1 Acanthosepion esculentum
TCTTAAGATAATATTGACGAATGCGGCTCTACAGACATCTTATTTATTCAGGATTTTCTAAAATCTACTGGAGATGGTCGATTTCAGAGTAGACTTTACTTTATCCCATAGTTGATTTATACAAGAATATATATATATATATATATATATATATATATATATATATATATATATATATGTGTATGTATTTATATATATATATATGTGGGAAAGAGAGATAAAGAAAGATATCTTTATATTTGCACACATACAAGTATATACCAGGTGCGATGGATAAATTCTCGTCTAAATTACGCAAAAATGGAAATAACCCCGACATCTGATTTTAAAACAAAAATATTGTGAAATATTAAAAAGTAAATTTATTCAATGAAATCGCCGTTGGCTTCAACCACCGCCTCCAGACGACTTTGGAATCTCCTGCAAATCTTCTGGATGTTCTCCTTGTTTAAGTTGGTGAATGCTGCCATATTCCTTGCCTTCAGTTCATCTCTGGTGCCACAAGGAGTTTTGTTGTTATCTTACTCAACAGCGCCGCCCATAATAAGCAAAGGGTGCAGTGTGGTGAGTTAGTTGGCCAGATGTAAAGAGTGATGTGGTCACAGAAATTGTCTGATAGCCATGACTGGGTTCTCGTGCTTGTGTGGCATGGTGAAGAGTCCTGTTGCCAGACATAGGGTCTTCCAGCAGCCTCCTCTTAACACAGGGCTGCACTAACTTCTCAAGGTACTTGATGTAGGCCTCTGTGTTGAGTTCTAGGGTCTATGGGAAGATGAATGGAGGTATAACGTCGCATCATTAGTGATCACTCCAAACTCCTTCGTAATCATCATAAGACTCATCCAACTCTTTTCGAATCATTTGCACTCTCCCCCAAGACTGACACCCAAACACTCTGAAATGTTCATATTGGAGTTTCCGGAGCGAATGCCAAGCAGTACAGGATGCCGTTTCCAAATTTCTGGTAGAGTGAATTGCATCATGCTGCTCTTTTTCTCACAGGCGGTGCCCAACTAACCTTTCTATACTGTGCAGTCACAAAATTAAAAACAACGCGCATGCGCGAAATTAAAATATAAAATGGCGACTATTTACCCATTGCACCCTTTAGATATTTATGTGTGTATGTATCT
This sequence comes from Acanthosepion esculentum, assembly GCA_964036315.1. NCBI lineage: Eukaryota > Metazoa > Mollusca > Cephalopoda > Sepiida > Sepiidae > Acanthosepion > Acanthosepion esculentum. Next base: position 47,126,312 of record OZ038477.1, read on the forward strand.
ATGTATGTATGTATGTATATATGTATGTATGTATGTATGTATGTGCCAATGTCAAAATGGAAGACACACACACACAGAGGGAGGGAGGGAGGGAGGGTGTAGAAAATACAAGTATCCTCATGTAAAAAAAAAAGATAAAATATAATGGATGCCCTAATAATAAAAATGGAAAAGCCAACACACAATAACATTAACTATGAACTTGGCCACAATGTGCTGACCGTGTTCGGAAAATTAAACATTCCTAAAACTTCAGGCACATACATAAAAAATCCACATATTTAGTTAAAAACAAAAAATACAACTCGCCCTTGATAATGGCTAAAGGTAGAACCGAAAGCTCTCGGTTATGCAGAACCTTTGGACAGTTTTTACATTTGTGATCAGAAAAGAAAATACTTGTACAAACTCAAGGCAAATTAAATAAAAAGCTTAATCGCTGTACCTTGTCAGTCGTCTATAACGAAACACACACACACATACACATATATATATGTAGGTAGCTGCACATTTCAACCAATCGGACCATGCTATTGATAACGTTAGATGCATCCTTTGAGCGTTTTCATTTAAATGCCAACAAAACGCGAAGGTCTGAGTCAAAACACATTATTTTAAAAAGTCCTCAGATCTTAGGTTTAAATATAATTTTAGGCATAATCAATGAATACAATTTCCACAAAAGTTCATCTTCAAACAACTAGCCTAAAACTACTCGATTTCATCAGTAATTTAATATTTTGAAAACAAAAAACCTTTAATAGTCCATGTACATTTTATTTCTCGTCGAGAAAGGACATCGGCGTCTCAGAAAATTCCGATTTTTAGTATCTTTTCTCATCATGTATCTATTTGGTCAAAAGGCCGACGAATATACAATAAATATTATTAGTTTTATTATAATTATTATTATTGTAATTTTTTGATACTCGAATTTTTTCACCGGCCTTCTTATCTATCTATCTATCTATCTATCTATCTATCTATCTATCTATCTATCGATATGACATTTAAGTCATTTTTACGGTAAGAAAAAGAAGTAAAACCTACTGAAATTAAATGTCAGAAAGGAAAAAGTAGTGTAATTAACTTCACCTTTTGCTTTTAGACAATTTAAACATGGAAGTTTTGTTATATTTAAGATATGATCTATCTATCTATCTATCTATCTATCTATCTATCTATCTATCTATCTATCTATCTATTTGCCTCTCTAATAATAATAATAATAATTCAAATAACACTTACATTAAACAATAATTTCATTATTGCACCGATTAATATACAATTAATCCGATAATAGTACAGTTAAATCGAATATCATCGCCAACACAAAAATAGGAGAAATCTAGCAAATCCTTATCAGTAACACAAAAATACTATATGATATAAACTGTAGAAAACTACTACAAATGCTAGAAGCAATGACCATAAAAACAAACAACAGAATATTATCAAATTTAGGAAAAACGTAGTTAATATATTTAATTAATAATAATAATAATAATAATAATAATAATAATAATGATAATAATATACATTGAGTCAATAGCTTCGTCCACCACAAGGAAAGTCGGATCCCTGTGCCGCGCCAGGAAATTTTTCTCGCCGGAATCAATCCTTCAAATCTACAAATCAACCATTCGCCCTTGCATGGAGTATTGCTGCCATATATGGTCTGGAGCCCCTTCTATTTGTCTCAAGGTCCTCGATAAAATCCAGAGGCAGATATGTAATGTAATTGGCTCTGATCTGGCATCTCGTCTGCATCCGCTCTCTCACAGACGTGCCGTTGCCTCCCTCTGTCTTTTTTACAAATACTTTCACGGTAGCTGCTCCGATGAGCTGCTTTCGCTGGTTCCCAGACTTCATGAATTTAAGCATTCAACTAGGCTGGCATCTCGCTCTCACCCTTTCACCTTCGAAAGTGTAAAATGTAGCCGTCTCTTCTACTCCAATAGCTTCATGTCTCGCACTTCTCTCATGTGGAACTCCCTCCCCATTTCTTGTTTTTCTAATAATCTCCAACTATTCAAATGTAATGTCAATCGACGACTCCAGATGCACTGATCTATCCCCTAAACTTCTTTTCATCCTTTCCTCTATCACTCCTCTTTGCTCTCGCTCCAACTCCCATAAACCCCTTGCGTGCTAGTGGCTTCCCGCCTTGCTTGGGGTGTCATTTGCTTAAAAATAATAATAATAATAATAATAAACCGATCAGACGAGCTTTCACATGAAGACACAAAGAATCGATATTTAAAAATTATGAAACCGATATAGCACAAAACCCCAGAATTTTCTTTGATAATAGCTTATTAAAGACGAAAATTGTCAGACATTAGACACAATATATGTACTTAAAAGAAAGAAAATAATACGAAATACAGAAAACAAAATTTAACAAACAATTCTCTACGGTCTCTAACCAGACTTGTATAAATGAAAAACCCATGCATAAATATAACCAAAATATATAAAAAAGCAGACAAAACTAACATCTTTGTTGTCTTAAACAAATCGGACGAAAACACAAAAACCTGAACAAATACTCAATGAGCACACAAAATTTAAAAAAATTAACAGAAATCCAACCAACCAACTAAAATTAAAAATTAACAAACTTATCACTGCTAATAATAGCGAACAGGACAGTTTAAAACTTCCTAAAATTGTGGGTGATTATAGGCCCGGTTACATATACGGCACTATAAAAACACACAAACAAAACTATACACTCCGTCCTATTATATCGTACATTCTCACTCCTGCGTATCAATTAACAAAAATCAACCAACTTATCACACTATACCTTCCCAGGAAATACAGCATAAAATCAACTCTTGGCGCAATTCAAATTCTAAAAAATGAAAAACCTAACAAAGAAACCATAGCCTCACTTGACATCGAAAATGTATTCCCTAATGTCCTTGTTAGCGAAACTATCGATATTATTATGAGAAGCAATTTTTAGTGTTTTTCCAAGCGTAGCTTAGATGTGGCGCAAGGCCGAAAGTATGGAGTATCGAGTAAGTATCGAACTCACTATTCAGTCGTAAATGTTCTAGAGAGACAAGTTTGCTAACCATTACACCGCCTCGAGGTGCCCTAGCTATTTCTTTATGTCTAATCTCGGAAATAATATATTTAACAATTTTTAAAAAGCCTCCTTCTGCCTAAGATATTCGACGATATCCTTATATTAGTCAAGAATACGCAAGAAATACATAAACTCCAAAAACAATTCCAGGATAATTTTGTCTTTAAGTTTACATACGAACTTAATAATAGCAACACAATTCCTTTTCTAAATATATTGATAAACACTAATAACAATAAATTCACTATCTCTCCACAGAAAAAAAATCTAGCAGCATAGATTCGTGCACCCTTAAATAAATTCGTGTTAACTATAAGAGTGAATATCCAAATTACTATAAAATAGCAAGTATAAAAAACTAATAAACCGTACAAAAATTAATTCAACCACAAAACAGTTTCTTTACAGCGAATAAAAAAATATAAAACTCTTATTAACAATAACTTCCCTAATTATATTGTTGATGAACAAATAAGATTTTCTATCAGAATTTTTTATACTAAGCAAATAGAATATAATACTTCTTCAACTAACCCCAAACATATCAATCTTTTATATCGCAACCAAATACATTATAACTATAAAAAAGACGAAAATATCCTAAAAAAATTAATAAATACTAATATATATCCACCACAGGTCCTAGTAAAAAGATAAAATTAATTATATCTTACACTAAATCTAGTATATCTAATTCAGTCATTCGTAATGACTCTGCCCCACCTACTAACGTGTTGCAGAAAACCAACATTGTCTTAAAATTTAAACGTTCTCTGGAAGATTGTATCTCTAACAATAAAAATAATATTTATGTAGGACACACTACGTCGACGTTGTCTCAGCGGCTGAGTTTTCATTTGAATGATAAGTCCAACATTTCTAAACATTTACAACTGCATACCTGTCCACATTCGCAATTCAGAAAATTTCTTGTTGAAAATATTTCTATACATTTTTATGAAAATAATAAACATAAACTAAAAATTCTCGAAGCTATCTATAATAAAAAAATTGAAAGCAAACCTTAATAAAATTAATTATGACTACTGTACAAATATTTTAAAATGTGTACAATAGATAGTTTAAAATATCAAGTTACTACTTATTTCTTAAAACTCTCCACAAAACATACTTAGTTATCGCACCTGAAGCGGTGTCAAGCGATCATGTACTGACTCAGCGTTCTTCACTTAGTAAAAAAATAACTTTCAGATCAACACAGTAATTTTGTATTTGAAAATGATGGACACTACAATATTTGTCTTGCAATAAACAACATCCTCATGATGATATTGTGTTATGTCGAAAGTACTCGGAATAAAATAATATGTATCAACACAGCGATTTTCTCTCTTCTTTCAATAATGACAGCAAAAAGCTTGTCCGTGAATATGAAAGGACCCAATTGAAAATAACTAGACAAAACTTGTCTAAATTATTCTATGAAAAATTGTCTCACTATATATATATATATATATATATATATATATATATATATATATATATATATATATATGTATGTATGTATGTATCAGGCCAATAGTGGATAATTAAAAGACAAAATGGAGAAAAGAATGCAGTTTAATTAAAAGAGAAAGTAATTTATTTAGGTGAAAATGTATTGAAAATGCGCTAATTTATGAGTCTTCCACGAAAGATTTATGTTCAGAATCAAACAACATATCTCCTTTCCCGACAAAATCACTGCTATGTGGCATCTTTAAAACAAATCACAGGTATGTGGGACATTTAAGACAAATTACTGTTATGAGGTATATTTAAAATACAATGGCAAAAAACTTTTTTTAAAGTAATAGAATGATGAATGAAGTCATTTAGGCAATGCATCGAAATACGTCGGACGCCAAAACTTAAAAATTTTAATTTAAAGCTAAACGTTCCTATAACTTTAGCGTTTCTTGATGTAAAATTGAAACCAGGCGTTCGTGGTATTTCTCCACTTTAACCCTAGATTTAAGGTTTATTTATGGTTTAATATCAGGTTTCCTCTTCTGATTTTATAAGAGAATTCTCTTTCTACTAGATGAGTTGCCTTCAACGCAGCTAAGGAACCTTATCTATCCCACGGTATAATGAAATGAACTGTGGTATGGGCAATATTAAACACATGTCCTAGTGCACTTCTGTCGAGCTATATGTTTAAATTTTAATTTAAACTTCGGCACAGAGCCAGTTCCCTAGTTAGCTCATTTCCCAACTTTGGGGCACTGGGTATGTGGTCTGGCTAAATTCAAAATTAACTTGTCAAATCTGTACACTGGTTTTACATATATATATATATATATATATATATATATATATATATATATATATATATATATATATATATATATATATATAAGGCGCCTTTCGTCCACAGAAGCAAATAAAACGACAGAAATTAAATTAATGAAGAAATGGTTCCTCAAAACGAGATTTTAAAAGAGGACGAGAGGGCAAGGGAGAAAAAAAAAGAGAAATCTCTCTCTCTCTCTCTCTCTCTCTCTCTATATATATATATATATATATATATATATATATGCTACATTTCAAAAGTTTTAAGCTACCCCGCATGAATTATCTTGGGATAAAGTTGACATAAGAGTGAAAAGAAAATCTAAAACACATCTTAGGGTCATTGAGAAAAGAATGGAATCAATTATCAGACTCATACTTTGAAAAATTTTGTAATGTTTGTGCGGCAGTAATCAAAGCAAAAGGAGGATAATTTAACGAGAGCAAAATCTAATCATAAAATGCATTTTTTTCTTTTTGCCAAAGTTAATTTTTTAATAAAAAATCAGCCTTCAGTATAATAATTTTCTCTTAAGTACAAACAACTACTTTTTAGGTCAGTTTTAAAAAATACCAGGTGTAGCATCAAACTTTCGTGCTGCAGTATATATAAGTATAAAAAGGGACATTAAAGTCAACATTCAGAGGCGACAGTCTGTTTCATGCTAAACGCAATCATCAGGTCTGTTTAGCATAAAACAGACTGTCGCCTTTGGGCGTTGACTTTAATGTTCACTTTTATATTTACATACGCTCTAACCCTAATATTGAGCTCTTTAACCCATAAATGTAACATACCTTAAATCTATATTTTATCATATATATTTTACATATTTTATCATCTATATTTTATTATATATATATATATGTATATATATATATATATATATATATATATATATATATATATATATATATATATATATATATATATATATATATTGGTTGTATTTATGCACCAATTGTGTGAACATTAGTATAAAAAAGACCACATTTTTTATACTAATGTTCACCCAATAAATTAATTATATAAGCGATATTTCACAAACAATATGAATAATATTACTACTTATATTACTAGTGTATGTAAATTAATATGGCGGTGTATCAGCCGTTTGGGAGAAATAAAAAATAGGTTTAAATTTCTGCGGGTGGTTGGTTTTTGGAGTATAAATGGTAAAGTAGCTACTGTGAACAAGCTGTTTTGCAAAAAATAATAAATAAAAGGAATGCTAGTTAGAATTTCGCTGGCGTTTTCTTGATGCTTCATGTCGAAAAATGTTTTTTGTTTTCAAATTGTATCAGTTTGTCTTTTAATCTATTTGAGAGCATAAAAATAGTTTCGATATATTTAATTATTTTCAGCTAGTTGTCCCACTTGATAATGTCAATTCTCCGCATTACTTAACATACGAAACCAGTGTTCTTCAAATGATGTACCCGCGTACCAGGATACTGATTTCATAGAATTTTGAATAAAAGAAAAAGATAATTACTGAAAAAAAAGATTAATACCAGGATTTGTAGAGAGAGCATCAGTTCGACTGATAAAGCAGACCAAATATTTCTTTTGAAATGGGGAGTCAACATTTAGATTTCGTTTTCAAATGATATCCCGTTGTCAGAATCAAAAGACATTGCAAAAGTTCATCCTATCATGCAGACACGTGTTTGAATTAAGGCAACATTTGCTTATTGATTTGTATAGGTCAGGTCGAGAAGGAAATTTTAAAATTTCACTTTTATTTTTAGAATAATCTTTATTCTATAAGAGTTCAAAACCAGTAAAGATGTTTTTCTTTCTCTTATTTTTCTAATTTCGGAACCAATAAAATCATATTAGCATATGCTAGCTTCTTGGTTAAAACGCGGAATTGTGGATCATCAGATCCACAGGGAAATATTCGAAGTTCTGTTTATGGAATTAATATAAACACACACAGACACACAGTCAACAACGACGACGACGACGACGACAACGCAGCCATAGATGAACACAAACGACAACAACAGCGACAACAACAACAACACACACACGTACACAGACGGACAAAAAGACGCGCACATACACTAAATTAAAGTATTTTCTAAAAAAAAGAAGAAAACTACCTCTGTCTCTTTAGATTTCTGTTATTTTTCAATGGTATTAGAGATTTTTTTTTTCGAAAATAAAAACAACAAAATAACATAAGTGTTCTCTTTTGAAATCAATATATTTTCTTCTTTTATGGACATAGATGCGGGAATTTAACCGTCTGTGTTGTATAGTAACAGACAACAGTAAGTGTGACACACATTCGAAGGCGCATAACAATATCGAAGGCCGACCTTCAGAAACCAAGCAATTGCTAGGTTTCTGAAGATCGGTCATTGGTATTATGCGTCTTCGAATGTGTGTCACACTTAATGTTGTCTTTTATTATTAAGGAACCTCGAGAAACAAAGAACGGCGTGCTGGATTGCTATGTATACAGCAGTGAATTCCGCATCATTTTGCCACAGTTTAAGAAAAACAAAACAAAACAAAAAAACTTGAATCGACAGAGATATGGTTCTAATGACGAACATTGGGAATACCATAGATATGTGACAGCAGAAACCATGAAGTTTTAAAAGGAATAGGAACTACAAAGAAATTGTTGATAATAGAAAGAAATTTCGAAACATATAATAAGGAAAGAAAGCTTAGAGAATCTAACATCCACAGGGCAAACAAAAGACAAGAGAAGTAGGTAGAAGCAGCGAGAACCGACTTGACACGTTTGAGCAAATGGATAGCGGAACAAGTATCAACATGACAAAGAGGAATCGTAAAGGAGTTGCGCCTAAAAGTTAAAGGTTTTCCACTGAAATGAAGTGGAAAGATTATATTGAATGAATTGCTAGGTCTATTGCTAGGAAAGTTGGTTGAATGTGTCATGCTAGACTGTTTTTATCGCCAGAATCTATCTTACACCTTTATAAGTCTACCACACTATAACTTCACTGATAAAAATCGTATGTGGTAAGATCTAGTTCCATAAAGTATAACAATTTAAATTTATACAAAATCTGAAAAAAAAAAAAAACTAACAAAAAAGAAGCATTTAAACAAGATTAAATTTTTCTTTTAATTTTAATAACTTTAACTCTTTTCCGATTCAGTAATGTGTTGAATGTGTTGCAATGTGTTTCTCTCTCTTAACATTTGTTTTTATTAAATTTTCGAAATCTACTCTTTCTTTTTGAATAATCCTGTATTTCACAATTCAACAGTATACGCATTTTCTTTTTATAAATTGAATAACTTTTGTAGAATAGTTATTTTAAATATATTTATTTTATTTCATACAGAAAATTGATATCTATGACCACGTAAAAATATTCCAGATTTAATGTTATTGCGTTCCAACAGATAACTTTTGGCAAAACGTCACTAAAAATTGTTCAGTTTTGAAAATGAGTGTACATTTTGCATATTATACAATATCTATCTATGTATCTGCAAACCGACAATCACCATATCTATCTATCTATCTATCTATCTATCTATATACTAAGTCCTATATCCACATTGCTTATGTATATAAACGCAATACCTTCGTCTCCTATAAATAGAGCAAGTTTTAACTCTCTCTCTCTCTATCACGTCTTAACTCTCTCACATTATCTATCTATCTATCTATCTATCTATCTATCTATCTATCTATCTATCTATCTATCTATCTAAGGTGTGCCCAAAAGATCCAAACACTGTTGTTTTGAAAACTAGACTGAATATGAAAAATTTTCAATGAAAACTTTTACAGGTTTGAAAAGAAAAAGAGAAAGAATATTGCTTTGTTGCAAGTGTTATTTTTACTGAGTGCCTCACTATTTTGACCCTGTGCCAAACTGCGCTAAGTTCAGCACACACACACGCACACATACAAACATTCACAGACATATATACATATATGCGTGTATGTGTGTGTGTGTGTGTGTGTGTGTGCATTCTGGATACCAAAAATGCTTTGAACTTCATATCGTTGATCTAGGCGTACGGCAATCCACACATTGACTAGGAAAATAACTAAAAATTAATTAAACAGATTTTGTCAGCGGTTAAATTTTATAAAATATATTGGAATATTAAGAAAAATAGATAGTGTGCGTATGTGTTTGAGAGAGAGGGGAGAGGGAGATAGAGATAGAGACGGAGAGGGAGAGAGAAACAGAGAGAGAGAGAGGGTGGGGAGAGAGAAACAGAGAAAGAGAGAGAGAGAGAGAGAGGGAGAAATAAAGAGATGAACAGAGAAAGAAAGGATAGGAAGAAAAAGAACGAAATGAATCACGGGGAGAGAAATATAAAGGTAAATTGATGAAGATGATCAGAAAGAAAGAAATATGCTTGTAGAAAATGGGAATGTCGGTTCTATCGTCTGCGTGGTGTTAAATAACTAAAGAAAAATCTTATACTTATCTTTTTAGCGATCCGTTCATAATAAAAAATTATCACGAAACAGGAACTGCGTTCACTAAAATATCTCTTCATCGTACAGGAATCTATAAGAATAAAACGTATTAGATTTTTTATCTATCTATCTATCTATCTATCTATCTATCTATCTATCTATCTATTAGTGTTCACTTACAGCAAAAAAAAAAAAAACAAGGCTTTCACTATAGACTTCCGCATTGAGGTAAAGTTATGGTTTCTTAGATGATAGTCACCTGTATACATATATATCAGTCAGGATTTATCTCACTCACTTTCACACACACACACACACACACACACACACACACACACACACACACACACACACACACACACACACACACATTCACTCACTCTCCCTTTCACACAAACACGCACTCACCGACTCCCTCTTTTTCTCGGACACAGTAACTTTTTTTCTCACTCAAACACACTCACTTACTCATCTCTCTATCACACGTGCACTCACAGACACACACACACGCACACACAGAATTCTCTCTCTCTCTCTCTCTCTCTATATATATATATATATATATATATATATAAAAAGATAGAGTGAAACAGAGAGAGAGAGAGATAAACATAAACATTGAAAGAGATAAAGAAATAAAACAATAAATATATCAGGAGATATCACAAAATATCTGGTTATTGATATCTCTATTGATATCCATAATACCCGTTGATCTTTTTTGATATCAAGATATATCCATTATCTCATAGATATTTGACATCAAGAAATATCCATCATGTCTCTTTCATATCAATAGATAGCCATAGTTTCTCTTGACATTTGATAACCTGATATCTTTTTTATTTTGATATCACATCTGTTTATTATCTTGATATTATATCTCTTTATTTTATCGTGATATCATATCTCTTATCACGATTTTCTAATATCTTGACATCAAGCGATATCATGATATAATATGAAGAGACATCCATGATATCAGTATATCATAGTTGATATAAAGTGAAATTCACGATATTTCTTTGATATCAAGAGATATCAATTACATCACTTAAAGATATGATATCAAGTAATGAAATGAGAAAGTCAATGATGAAAAACGTGTGCAGGTGAGAGTACACTGAAAAATATAAAGCGTAAATGGCTGAAACGCGGTGTAATAAAAACAACAAAAGAAATGTGGTCAGAGAGAAATGTGGTTGTAATAATGAACGACAAGTGGTGGTGGTAGTGGTGGGGAGTAAAAACTGTAAATGGTTGAATGCGAAAGGACAGAGGAAAACAGAATAAGCTACCTAACATGCTTGGTTGACAGAACAGGGAATAGCAAAATGACAAAATTTACTAAGAACTGCAAAGGACCAAAAATTGTGGAGATTCATAAAGGGACAAGGCAAAGAAGAAGAAGAAGAAGAAGAAGAAGAAGAAGAAGAAGAAGAAGAAGAAGAAGAAGAAGAAGAAGAAGAAGAAGAAGAATCTTAAAAATAATAAAGAGAAATGATAAAAAAGAACAGTAGAAAAAAGAGAGATAGACATATATATATATATATATATATATATATATATATATATATATATATAAAAGTGAACATAGAAGTCAACACTTAGAGGCGACAGTCTGTTTCATAATAGATGCAATCGTCAGGCCACAAGTCTAGCATCTAGCATGAAACAGACTGTCTTCTCTAAGTGTTGACTTCTATGTTCACTTTTAGACACACGCTCTATCTCTGATATTGAGCACTTTATCCCATAAATATACCACACTTTAAGACTATATTTCTTCATATATATATATATATATATATATATATATATATATATATATATATAGTTGTATATTTAGGCAGCAATCCTTCGTTTATGCATGTTTCATTAAAAACGACAGACAAGGTACTACGATTGAGCTTTTTATTTAATTTTTCTTGTGTTCGAACAAGAGCTTTCTTTACAGGACAAAGGGTGTGTAAGAACTGACCAAATATTTTATAGTTCCGAGCGCTTTCAGCTATACCTTTAGCCATTATCAAGGATCTTTCGATTTTTCTGCTTAATTGAGTGTGTGCATTGTGTGTATGTCTTAGTGTGTAGTAGGGATGTTTTTAATTTCCGAATACGGTTAGCACATTGTGGCTTTGTTCGTAGTTAATATTGTTAAGAGTTGGGTCTTTCTTTTTTATTATTAGAGCCTCCATTATTTTAAATCTTTTTTTGCAGGTGGATGCTGTTAATATATTTGTGTTTTCTACTAGTATGTTTCTAATGGAGTCCGGTAAATTTGTGTGCGTGTTTAAATGCGTTCTAATGGAACTGTGGTCAGATAGGTGTAACGTAAGACGTCTGGATAAGCATGTAGTTGTGTAACCGATGTAAGAAAATTAAATAAAAAGCTCAATCGTAATACCTTGTCTATCGCTTTTAATGAAACATGCATATATATATATATATATATATATATATATATATATATATAGAGAGAGAGAGAGAGAGAGGGGGAGAGAGAGAGAGTAAAAGTACGGAATAAACAAAGAAACTATCTCGACTTTTTTGCTCACAGACGTAATGTGGCTTCCCTCTGTCTTTTCTACAAATAATTTTATAGCAACAGCTCTGGCGAGCTTTTTTCACTGGTGCTAGTTTAAGCGTGTTACTAGGTTGGCATCTCAGTACCACCCTTTTACTGTCGAAACAGTTAAATTTAACCACCTCTTCTACTCCAACATAGTCTTCTCTCGCACTTCCCTTCCTCTTACTTGCTTCCCTGATAACTACAATCTTCAAAAATTTAAATGTAATGCCAATCGATATCTTCTGATGCCTTGATCTTGATCCCTGTCCTCTTCATCCTTTCCTCAAACACTCCTCTTTACTTTGACTTTCACTCTCTTTAATCCCTTGCGTGATAGTAGCACACCCACCTTGCTCGGGGTGAAATGCTTAAAAAAAGAAGAAGAAATGAAATAGAGAAAATGTATGAGAGAAAGAGAGAGGGAGCGAAGATAAGAAAATGAAAAGAAAAGAAAAAATCACAAAAGTTGAAGAGAAAAGTGAAAAGGCGGGTGTTGCAGGGGTTTGAACGAAAATGAAAATGGGAAAGAATGAAAATTGTATTATAAGGAAGGGTGGAAAGAAAGAAAGAAAGAAAGAATGAGAGAGAGAGAGAGAGAAAGAAAGAAAGAAAGAAAGAAAGAAAGAAAGAAAGAAAGAAGACTAATTAGAGGCAAAAAGGGAAAGAAATCGAAACAAAAACGTAACGGAAAATCTAATGTTTACAGCAGAAAATAAGCTGATCAAAACAAAAGTAAACAAGAAAGAGAGAGAGAGAGAGAGAGAGAGAGAGAGAGAGAGAGAGAGAGAGAGAGAGAGAGAGAGAGAGAGAGAGAGGAGAGGAGAGACGGGGAAAGAGAGGGAGAGAAAAGAGGGAGAAAAAAGGGAGTAGCGCAGGGGAAATCAAACGCATATCGCAAGACAGGTAAGCGAGAATGTTTAATGATATGCAATAAGAATAAACGAAAAATTACTGAAAATAATGACGACACGAAAGAAAGGCAAAAAATAAAAAAAGAAAAAATACGAGAAAAGAAAAAAACAAACTAATCTAAGATTTTAATCGTAACAACATCAGCCATGACAAATTCCCGAAATGAATAAACAAATAAAAATACCCGGTTATTTACGAGATATCACTAGGTATTTGTAACGAGTTGGTCGAAAATGGTTGGTCATTGAACGGAGAAGATTGAGTCAGCGTCGATGCAGGCGATAACTTAGTTGGGCAACAGGGGAGAGAAGGTTCAAGAAGGCAGAAAATGGCACAGTTTCTTTAAATCGATGCGCCAAAAGCAAGAAAGAGAAGAACGGGGAGAAACATTGGAAGGAAAATTCTTTGGAGAATTCAAACGAAAATAACCGTTGAAAACAAATTAAAATGTCATGAAAATAAACTAAAAAGACAAAGAAATCACGAGAGTAGTTTCTTTTTTTTAAAAATGATGTACTTGTATGGAAGTCATAAAAACCTTAAAAAAACACCCTTTCTCTCTACCGTGCGACGAAAATTTGTTGGTAGAATCTCTGACTGATGTCTAGCTACACTGATGAGTTGTGATACAGCGAAACAGTCTGTCTGTGGATGACTATATATATATATATATATTTTTCATATCCTGGAGAAGTTATAAACAAGCCAAAGCAAGAAATTTCTTCGCAAACTAAAAGCAGTAACAGCAAATCAGAAAATAGAATGCATGTATCTGAAAGGTTAGAAACATACACACTTACAATCACACGATACGTGAATATGTAGATATTAATTTATATTCCCATTACATATTATCTTTATTGCCATATCCTCAACGTTTCGACCGTCGTATGCTCCAGTCTTCTTCAGGTGATGGGAATTCTAAATGAACCCTTTATTTCGTACAGATTAGAAATATTGTTTCAGTTTCACGTGCCACGCCTCTTCCGAATGTCCCAGTTATCCTTTAACTCTCCATGTTTTTATTCAGGTATTGAACTCACAAGTCACTGGACCCAACCAACGTTTTTACCCACCGGGCTATGTGCACTTGAGGACAACAGTGTATGAATTTTTGGGACTTATAAATTTAATGTCTCAGTAACCATACCAGAGTTCATATTGCAATTTTTGTTGTTATCAAACACATCTTTTTTTACTAGTTCCCATATATCATATCTATGCTTGGTCGGCGCAGGAGATTTTTTGGTGGCCCAGCATATGTGCTGATTCCTTAAGTTTTCGTATTTTGTGATGTTCTCTGTCTATTATTTCAACTTCAATCCACAGGTGATTAAAGGGAGATAACTGAGATAACCAGAAGAGGCATAAAGGGTTCAGTTCGGAATTCCAATCACCTGAAGAAGGCCGCGGCGTATAACTACCGAAACGTCATGAATATGGCAATAAATATATTAATTCATGTAAATAATGTAAATAATTACAATACCTTATCTCAGAAATATAGACAGATATTGATTTATATATTAACCTCTTCTCCTATGTTGTGTACATCATTGTGCAAACGTATACCTAAACAAGAAGACTTACCTCCACATCAGGTTGAAACGTCGGTTCCCGTATGATCACCGAAGTGAAGCAACGTCAAGGCTGGTTATTGCTTTGATGGGTGACCGTTTCGAAATACCAGGTGCTGTAAGCTTGGATTTGCGGGTGGTGTACTGGATAATGCCTTGGAAGTTTTAATCGGAGAACTGTGTTCCAAGTACGCGCAAGTGGTATGAATCCACCTCTTCCTCTATGGATTAATTAGTAAGATGTGTATCACTAAATCATTATTATCTAGAAAAATAAAATAAAATTGCTTATAAAATGTTCACATTTTGGCATTAAAAATCCTGCAACGGTTTGATATGCTGCTAAAGAATATATATATATATATATATATATATATATATATATATATATATATATATATATATATATATATATAGTTTACGAAAAACTAGGTAATCCGTATGGGTAGACCCAAGGAGGATAAAATCTAGAGAGCTCAATGTAAATCAGAGCTAATAATTTAAATAAAAATAAAAACAGACCACAATCATCCTCATTCGCATTCTCTTTGTACTCCACTCGTAAGAATGGAGTCCCATTCGGGTTGCTTATTCTCTAAAGCTGCTACTTAGTAGAACTAACTTCCAACAGCTTGTTTTCACGGTCACAAACCATAACTTCTTCAACTCTATGATTAACCTTTATCTCTTCTACATATCGTTATTATATTCTCTTCTTAGCGTCTTGGGTATGACGATAAACTACACCCGGCAGCAATGTCTCTGATCGGGAGATTGTAAGTTTTGAGGAGTGTGGAACTACCTCTTAACTGATGTTGTTCCCAGGTTCACTCTGACCCGTGTTGGTAGCATCTGTTAGGGTCCCAGCTGTGGGCAAATAGTGAAATCCCAAACAAAAATCTCGTCCTGGGTATGACGATAAACTACATCCGGCATGAAAGCCTCTGATCGGGAGATTTTGAGGAGCATCGAACCGCCTCGAACTTTGTTGTTTCCAGATCCCTCCTGGCCCAAAGTGCTAGCACCTGTTAGGGTCCCAGCTATGGGCAAATAGTTAACTCCCCAAACTGGGATCAAAACACTATGAAAATACAAAAATAGATTTTATAGTAAAAATACCAGCAATACATTTATGAAAAAATATTACTAGCAATACATTTTTGTAAAAAATATTACCAGCAATAGATTTGACTCTTGTCAAAAAACATCCTTACAAAAATACGTCAATGAAACCTACAAACTGATTTCTTACAAAGAATATATATTCTATGCATACGAACCTATCCTAAAAGTCTTGTCGGTATTAAATAACCCATTGAGGTGTTGATATAACATAAAAGAAAATAAACCAAACCAAACAAAAATCAACATTACATTTTTTTTAATAAAGTGAGCAACAATACATTTTATAGGAAAATGACAATCAATATATTTTATAGCAAAATGACCAACCATACATTATATAGCAAAATGACTAACCATACATTTTTATAGAAAAATAGCAAACAATAGAACATTAAAAAAATAAATATACATTTTTATAGAAACATTAACAATGCATTTTATGATTTACGATGTATATAACCACAAAACATACCTCTACCATGAAAATATAAAATTATGTACAAAATATTTAGATTTAGGCATTAAATAACCCATAGAGGTTAATATGCAGCTAAATAAAATCAACAAACCAATTCATTTATCTATTGTTTTTACAGTCATACAACATAATTCAGTAACCCTCTACTTTGAGTAGCTGTCGAGCCTTGTATTGGGTGAACATTAAAAATGCACGAAATTTTAACTTCTTCGTTTCTCTTTCTGACGTGTAGCAGACATTCATATTGCATCAGGATAGTTGATATTTATAGAGTATAATTAACACATTACTTCTATATTTCTATCATTACATATATGTGTATGTGCATGCGTGTGTATGGTACGGAATTTGCTAAATTTTAACGATCGCAACACATTTATATATCTATGTATACATACGTCTTCATAATATTTGAATTGCATGTCAGCTTCAATTTTATTATGTACACATATCCACACAAACGTACACAGACCTACACCCTCTTCCACACGCAGACAGTCAGAAGTTTATACACGCATGCGCACGTAATCAGTCATCGTGCGACTAAATTGTTTCACTTTCGTGCACTTACCTAGAAATAAGCACCAGAGCGCGGGAACAAATATTTAATCCCCCCCACATCACTTCATATACACACTCACTTACACTAGTGTGTGCTTCAACTTACCTACACTTGATATTCTTTTGTTCACTCTTTTGTAAAAACTTCCGACGTACTCAAATTTATTCGCCGAAAGTATGGCGCCTTCCTTGAAGAAATGTTTAGAAATCTCATATTGCAGACTATGTTAGTCAAGTGTGACC
The DNA here is from genome assembly GCA_964036315.1 of Acanthosepion esculentum. Lineage (NCBI taxonomy): Eukaryota > Metazoa > Mollusca > Cephalopoda > Sepiida > Sepiidae > Acanthosepion > Acanthosepion esculentum. The sequence goes on from OZ038477.1 coordinate 47,143,608, forward strand.
GATTCCCTATCGATGTCTTACTTTTCCTTTATGCCAAACCACGATAAGACCTCCTCGATAAAATAATATTCACATGCATAAAAATGAAATCACCTGTAAATATAATGTTGCAATTTCTCCGAATCGAAACTTGAATTGTTGTGAGATTGCCTCAGTTCGACTTTCGTTGCTTCATAACATCAGTAATAGTAATACTGAATCTTGTTCACATAGACTAAGAAAAGCTAGAAATTAGTTCTTATTCTGAACTCCTAACACATAAAGAAGCGATTTCAGATATACAGGTCGGGCCAAACTTATTGAAAAGAACGTGTGTAACGCAAGTGATTCCATAATTTTATACGAGGTCTGATTAAAAAGTATCGGGACTGTTACTATGATAATGGAGCTAAAGTACGCAGAGTGAAGTCGCTTGGCACAGATTGACCTTGAAGCCTGTCGCCCATACACACTAAGTTATAACATTGTAGATCACTTTCGTTTTTTATAGAAGTACTTGAAAGGGAAGTGTGTAGAGTGTGGTCGTCTCACTAACCCACAATAATTCCACCAGTAACCATGGCTTGTGCAGCAGTCTTTGACCGATGACAGTATTCCTCAGGTTCGGCAACAACCATATTCCCCAAATCTCTCCCTTTGCGAATTTCTCTTCTTCAAACAACAAGTTCCACTAAAAAGAAACAATATTTTATAACGTTGAGAAAATCCATGAGAATACGACGAGCCAGCTGCTCACTCTCCTCCAAAAAGAAGTTCCAGGAATCCTTTCATTGATGCAAACATTCCTGGAACTGAATAAAGTGTGTGGCTTCAGAAGAGGACTACTTCGAAGGAGATTAAATGCTGAACTGATATGTGTTGTAGTTTTATTTTTATAACACCCGTTCCGATACATTTTGATCAGACCTGTGTCGATCAGTTAGCTGTAGTAGTCTTACAATTATCTGGCGATTCTTTTGCGTATGTTCTAGGCATATTCAGCACACGCACAAAGACAGTTACACACGAATAGCTACACAAGTGGGTGATGAATTATCTTCCACCCTACAACCCCTTTCTCATAGACGAATTGTTGCGAGCCACACACTACTCTAATGCTATTTCCATTGAAAATTTTAAGATGAACTACATTCCTTAGTTCCGCCAATTATAACCTTCGCAGATATGACCCGCCTTTCCACGTACACTGATTCGGACCTTCTTCTTCTTTGTCTTCGTATTAAATTAGTAAGAAGGAAGTCCCACTCGAACAGATTCTTCTAACCAATCACAACTTGGTGGAATCGATTCCCGAGAGAATGCTTTACACTTAAACAATCTTAAACTCTTTAATCTAGGCTTAACCATTATTTTCCCCACATCAGCAATATTATTGGCCCTGACCTGGCGTCTCGACTTCAGTTACTTTTTCACCACCGGAAAGTTGCTTACCTATGTCAGCACATATACATCGTGCAGTGGATAAATAGTCTAAATTACGCAAAAATGAAAATAACACTGACATCTCATTAAAACAGAGATATTTACTAAAATGACACAAAAATAACTTGAAAAAAGTAAATTTATTCAATAAAATCGTCATTGTTTTCAACCACGGCCCCCAGGCTACCTCGGAATCTCGTGTACCTCTCCTGGACGTTCTCCTTGTTTAACCCTTAGGAGACAACAGGGCCGATCTATCAGGCGAAAAGTCGAATGACGAAGACGATAACACGAGATTAGCTGGCTGGTCTTCGTACCAGCCAATCAGACTGCTTCACAAATTTATTGCCCATATGAGCCTTTCAATGGCCTTTTCTATGATATCTTGCTGTGTTCTGTGATTTTACATCGATTTTTTGTGTGTTTCAAATAAGGTTATGTGAAAAGGGCTTAAACTCCAAATTATGCTCCGTTTTCAAAGTGTTAAGTTAGTGAATGCCGCCATAATCGATGCCTTCAGTTCATTTTTGGTGTTTCAAAGAGTTTTGTTGGTCACATAATAATCAAGAGAGTTTCAGTTTGGGGAGTTAGGGATAATTTAAAGATTTAAGGGATAATGTGGCAGCAGAAATTGTCAAACTGGGGTCTCTTGCTTGTATGGCATGGTGCAGTGTCCTGTTACCAGGCATAGAGTCTTTCGGAGCCACCCTCTTGACTCAGGTCAGCATTACCCACTCAAGGCACTTTATGCAGGTTTCCGTGTTCAGTCTGAAGCTCTGTGGTAAGATGAATGAAGGTATAGCGTCGCCATCACTAGTGATCACTCCAAACACCTTCGTAATCACCATTAAACTCACCCAACTCTTTTCTAATTCTATGCATTGTCCCCTGATTGACACCCAAACACTCTGAAAGGTTCGTATTGCGAATGTCTTACAGTACAGCATGCTGTTTCCAAATTTCTGGAAGAGTGAATTGCGCAATGGTGCTCTTTTTCTCTTAGAGACGATGCCCAACTGACGCTACGATACTGTGCAGTCGACAAAATCAAAAACAAACAACGTGCATGCGCGAAATTGAAAAGATAAAATGGCGAAAATTTACCCATCGCACTCGATTGTTTAAATACTCCAGATTCTTCATAGTCTATGCGCCGCGTTACTTCAGGACGTTGGAGATCATGGCTCTCCACAATTTTCTCTCCTTTGTAGCTCTTATTAAATTTTGTCTTTTTGTTATCTCTCCTAATCTTTGTTCCGACATCCATTTACTCAAGGTCGCTAGGTAGATTATTCCTTGTTTTCCTGTTTCTCATGCCGACAATCTGTCTTGTGACTATCAGATTTTCCAAGCCCTCTTTCTTCATTATGTGACCTATAGATTTTGACTGCCTCTTCCTGTTGTTAAGTATACATATTCATTTTGTTCCCATTTTCTCTGAAACTTTGTCGTTGTCCACATGTTTGCTCCATGGTATTCTCGGCATTCTTTTGTAGAAAGGCATTTCTGTTGTGCTTCTAGTCTCTTCTTCCACATCTGTGAGGAGATTGGCCAGCATTCAGTGCCATATAGAAGGACTGATATTACATAACAACCAGTAATCTTTTTCTTTGTTTCTTACGAAATTTTTCTGTCTTAATACATTGCATAGCTTTTGGAAGGCATCTTTTGCTATCCCAATACGCCTTCGGGTTTCATTGTGTCACACTCCGACCTCTGTTAAAATCTTCCCAGATATTTAAATTTACAGTTTACAAGGAATTTGCATAAAAAAATGGACTCCCTTTTAAATTTTATGTAATTTAATATATATTTTTTTTAGATATTCGTGATTGGAGTGCTTAATCTACAAGGTGGTTCGAAAGTTTTGTCACCCCTACATAATATAATATTCTCTTTCAGATCGCTGACACGAAAATGATAGTGTTCATACAGACCTTCTCGATGTGTGACATTGTCAATGAAAAAAAAAAAAATTGAATCCAGTGCATGTGTTTTGTATTACTATATTACTTGTTCTATTGTTCCCATTACGTGTTGGTTAGGGGTAACAAGACTTTCGGACCGCCCTATATCGTGATATAAAAAAATTGAAAAAATATAATTTCTGATCGGTGTATCTATTGTACAGCTCCACCAATACTTGTTTTTAAGACAGACAGGTTTTCCTCCACTAGAAGACTATCAACACATCCTTCATACATCCATTTGAATCTCAGTCAAAATAGGTTTAGTTCAGTAAATATCTCGATATAGATGACAAAGATGGAGGAATGTGTTTTTTTTGTTTTTTTTTTAGATAGAGCTGGTATCAAAATATAAAACCCATTTAAACACACCTAAATAAAGCATAATGACAGACTCCTTACAAAATTCCCTGAATTAAAATCTCAACAAAATAAATGTCCTTCGTTTGTCTTTTGACGGACATTATTTGCTATGACATGCACATTGTTCGTTTTCGGTGGTACGTCCCAGAAACAATGTCCTCCTTGCTAACGCTTCTATGGCTGGGACGACGACACTAGCGCCACTGTCGGCCACTGAAGACATCACAGCCTTATATTTTCCACCCAAAGGGCTGGCTTTCCAATCACAGCTACAAAACTTCCCCTTTTCATACTGCTCTTCCTTCTCCTCTCGTTTCGTTTCTCATTAAATGAAGTGAAACTCAGTTTAATGAGTGAAGAAAACGCCACAAGCTTTTACAATAGACTGCGAGAAAAAAAGTGAGAGAACTTTCGCAAAAGATTTCTTTTCTTTAAGCCGCTAGTAACAAAATCAAATAAAATACAATAAATTAAACGGAAAATGCAAAAATAAAAAAAAATGTAGAAGAAAATTAAACGCACATAAACAATCACACACACACTTCCCTACAAAGACACGCGTAAAGAAAGACATTGGCTTTTGCAGTTACACAATACCCCCAATTGATACGAAATATATGCTCACATATACGCGTGTGCGCAAATACAGATGCAAGTAATCATCGACATTGTTCAAAGTACTCATGCACAAATGCACACCAACAGATATACACTTATACACACAAACGCTTTATTATAAACGCAGAAACACTTATATGTACACGCGAACCACTCACAAACGTATATGATCATCGTTTTTCTAATAGTGAGACCTGTATTGATTAGCACAAAGCCTTGTCACACGTATCGAGGAGAAAATAGTCAAACACACACAGACTCTTAATTACAAGCAAATATATTCGCAAGCATAAGTTTGACGAATATTTTTGGCTTGATACATTTCTGATGTCTTTTTCGTTTTTTCTTTTAATTATTTCACTCGCTTCGTCTTTTTCTATTTCATTCTTTGTTTCTTTGTTTCTTTGTTTCTTCCTTTCTTTCTTTCTTTCTTTCTTTTAATCACTTTATTTTCCCATTCCGATTGGATTTATTTATTTTTCTTTTCTTCATTCTTTATTTCTTTCATTTTCTTTTTTATTTGATGTTTTTGTCTTTTTAATATTTTTACCTTTGCTTTTAAATTGTTTTTCCCCTTCCCCATCTCACGTTTCTTTCTTTGTCTCTTTTTTTGATCACTTTATCTTGCCGCCTCGCTTTGATTTAATAGTTTGCTTTTTGTTTTTCCTTTCTTACTTAAATCTTTCTTTACTTCTTTCGTTTTTTGTTTTTATTTGAGGTTTTTGTCTTTCGAATGTTTACAATTCTTTTAATCTGTTTCTTTTCTCCTTCAGATCTCACGTATACCTCTTCATTTCTTTCTTTCTGTCTTTCTGTCTTTCTGTCTTTCTTTCTTTCTTTCTTTCTTGCTTCTTTCTTTCTTTCTTGCTTCTTTCTTTCTTGCTTGTTTCTTTCTTTCTTCCTTCCTTTCTTTCTTTCTTCTTTCTTTCTTTCTTTCTTTCTTTCCTCCAATCCTTACCCATCTTCACATATTCATTTATTTTCTTTTTTCGTCCTTTAACCCCACTTTCTTTTATAAAAGCCATTTCCTCCTTTGCACGAGTATTTAATACTACCTTTCCTATTGTCGTTATTTTAATTTTTATAGCGACTTTTGTCTTGCTTCGTTCTTTCCGTTTTCTTTTTTTCCTTGCTTCATGCTTAATGATCTTGTTTGAATTGATTGAGAGATCGCACCAAATGTTGATTAACACCAACTTTCCCTTCGGGCCTAATTCAACCGACCGTGTCCTCCTCGGAAAAGCGATAAGCACCAGACTAGAATATTACGACTCAATGAATAAAAAATTCAAGTATTTATAGTACAAAGCGTGCATTGGCATACATACATACATATATAGATGTGCGCGAATTTAAGTCAGTGAGTGAAATGCGTTTCTCTGATACTGTACGTAGGTGTGTCTGTCTGTGTGTATGTGTGTGTGCATGTAGTAACAAATGCAGATACACACACACGCATATATATATATATATATATATATATATATATAGACCGGCGTTTCATCGTAGACTAATAAAATGTTGGATTTGCCAATCATTAATATTGTTTAGTGAGTTGATCCACAATGAGTACACTATAAAACTAGCCTTGTGCCAGAGTGAGTTAAGCATAATAAATAACTGAGAAAGGTAGAGAGAGAGACAGAGAGAGAGAGAGAGAGAGAGAGAGAGAGAGAGAGAAAGAGGGAGAGAGAAAGAGAGAGAGAGAAAGAAAGAGAGAATGAAGTGTCACATTTGCAAACAAAATGTCTGGCCTTGCCTTTTAAAGACGATAACTTGATTAAAAAGTTTGGAAAAATAAAAAAGGTTTTCAATATATTTGACCAATTATTTATTGTCTAAAACTTTTCTACACGTTATGCCTGGGAACACTCAACGAAGTATACAATGTATATATATATACTCGCACGTACCATATTATTAACTTTCCTGATTTTCTTGGGAAAAATTAAATAAAGGGAATAGAAAATAAAAATATTAAAACGGTACAAAATGCACCTTCTCCGAAAGAATGTTTGACGCAAGGGCATTAACTGATAAACCCTTTGTCGGGACCTATACTGGTCATATATATATATATATATATATATATATATATATATATATATATATATATATATATATATATATATTGAAATAAGTTCACAGGCACCATTATTTTATCCATATGTAATATTTAATAAATAAATACTTTGGATATATAATAAGAAGACCGAAAATCTGTTCTATTCGCAACCTGAAAAAATCCACCATTATATATATATATATATATATATATATATATATATATATATAGTGAGAGAGAGAGAGAGATAGATAGATAGAGAGAGAGAGGCAACTCGGCGTGGTGTAATGCTTAGCAAGCTTGTCTCGCTAAAACAGAAAATCATTTTGAGCACTTCGTGGGGGTGTGTGTAATGGTTAGCAAACTTGGCTCGCTAGAACAATTACGACTGAGTAGTTTTGGCCTTGTGCCACATCGAAGCTACGCTTGGAAAACCACTATATATATATATATATATATATATATATATATATATATATATATATATATAGAGAGAGAGAGAGAGAGAGAGAGAGAGAGAGAGAGAGGCGACAGTCTGTTTCATGCTAGTGCAATCGTCAGGCAAGAGTTGCCTGACGATTGCACTAGCATGAAACAGACTGTCGCCTCTAAGTGTTGACTTCTATGTTCACTTTTATATTTACACACGCTCTATCTCTGATATTGAGCACTTTATCCCATAAATATAGCACATTTTAAGACTATATTTCTTCATATATAATGCGCACACACACACACACACATTTGGATTACCCATATATGCAACAAAGACATACTTTAGAAATACGTATATTAATATCTCGCCGATGCAACAGTATCGTCTATAAAACATGATGTGGATATTGTTCATTTTCCTTCTCCTTCCCCAGTTAGAATGCACCTCGCTTGACTGTTTATCTGACTCGTAACGGTCATTCACTGAAGTCCTGCTTGAACGGAGAACATTTTTTGTGCACACATTGTTAATAGAAGATGCTTCTTGCATCTTGACTTTCGGATTTGTGAGTAACATTCGATAGCTTTTCTTTGTAGTGTCGGAGAGAAGGCGTGTAACACATTTCTACATTTTGTTAGGATGTTCTTTCTAACTACCAACTCCCTCACCACCACACCCCAAATTAATTTACAATCGTCCAAATTCTTCCTCCGTACTTTATTTTCAATGTTTGGGTGAATATCTATATTGAACGCAAATATTACTGAGGCTGCTCACATATATTTGGTAAATCCGAAAGTAGTTATTGAAATATCATCTACTGTTTTACGAGAAAAAATTCACAATGCTGAGCTGAATAAAAAGAATGGCATAGATAAGTGTTTATTCATGTCTTTTTGGAACATTTGGATTCGGTTTATTGTTTCGTCTTTAACGCATTAACATGTGCAGCATTGTGTTATATCAGAAATTAAAATATTTTAGTAAGCATTTTTATGTGACATGCGTGGTAGACGCTTAAGCGATCATGTCTCTTTTCGATACATGACTGCCGAGGCAGACTTTTTCCCGCAGTAGGTTGCCATTTCTTTCAGTGAGTGACTAGTTGCTATCCAAGGCTATAGAACCCGGCTTGTCCTGCTATTTACCCATAGCTGGGGGGAGAAGAAGAGGATTCATACCTTTCCCAAGGGTATTAGCACGTAAGTGAATGCAATGGATTTGTCTGGAATTCGAACTCGGCTTTCCGATTCCTCACTCCGAGCTGTTATCCATTACTCCACCAAGTACAATACTAAACTAATTCCACTGATTACCCAGTTTTTAGGAACACCGAAAATCTTAATATCTTGGGGTGTTTTTTTAGTGGACAGAAAATGTAACACTGAAATACGAAGGCGTATTGGAAATGCGAAAGTTGCTTTCCAAAAGCTAAGCAAAATACTAGGAAACAGGAAAACTTCGTTAGAAAAAAAGAAACGAGCGTGAAATGTTATGCAATATCAGTCCTCTTCAATGGCCTTGAATACTGGACAATCTCCTCACTGATGAAGAAGTGACCTTAGATAGCAGAAATGTGGTTCTACAGAAGAATGCTAAGCATATCGTGGCCAGAACACGTGAGCAACGAGAAATTTTTTAAGGAGAATGGAAGCAAAAACCCTTTGCATCTTTGTTCATTATCGCTTTGCTTAAGTGAAATGATTAAAAAAAGAAAAAGAAAAAAGAAAATAAAGGACATTTAATTAGAATCAGAAAGAGAAAACTGAAACCTCTTGGAGATAAAATGAGAAAAGAGAGTTTGGATACACGGAGATACAGTAAGTAACAAGCTTATGTAAATGGATAATCGAACAGAGATTGGGAGTGATAGAGAAAAGGCATACCTTACTAAAAGCTACAAAGGATAAGAAGTTGTGGTCCCATGATCCCCCACGTTCTGAAGGGCCACGGCATATAGAAGTAAGAGAACCGGATGAAACGATCAATGGCTTATCAGACAGATGCCATGATACACCGTTGCAGATCAATTAATAAAAGACTAATGTCATCACATGAACAATCAGGCAGAAAACAAGAGAAATTCAAACAAGAAAAGCTAACAGCATTAAACAAGATTATTTCTCCTTTTGTTGAGCAGTAGTTTTGGATAGCGCATAGCAAATATTTACACAGTATTTATTTTATCATGTTAAAGCTTGTCAGAGCCGAAATTCTCTTCGCGTCTATCTCTAGAGTCTATATTAGCTTCTCTCTTTCTGTCTTTGTCCGTCGCTGTGTTTACTATGAAACCTCTTGCTTAAGAGAGAGAATAGAAAGTATGGAGTGAATACTGTTGACTTTTCTGTTTTGAGCATGCGCCATGTACGTGTCGTTAGAGAAAAGAAAGGAAGAACGAAAACAGAGAAAACCGTCGTCATGGGAAACATTAAGTTATTGGGTAATAATGTCAGAGTTTTTTTGATGGAATAAAAAAGAAAAAATGTTCATATGTAACAAGTGTTGAATTTATTTGTCAGGAACACAATATTCATTATTATTATTATTATTATTATTATTATTATTATTATTATTATTATTATTGTTACTTATTATTATTATTATTTATAATTTATTTTTTATTTATTTAAAATTCATTATTATGCACTAGCATAAAAACCGCCCTTTCAGGCGACATTTAAGCTAGCTCCTGTGGAGGGCACTTAATTGTGCCTTCATCGCAGTAGGAAGGGAGGAGTAGGTGCGATAGTCAACAATAAACTTCAGAAGAACTCAAAATTGATCGCTGCATTTAAGTATTGCATTAATATCCAAGTTTACCTTTTAAAAGTTCAACAATAATTATTCTGCCGCTACTTAATTTAAAGACGATTTGATGTACGTAGGTCCTTACTTTCTGTACAAGCAATTATCTTTATTTCATGGGTGACTTTCGTTGGATTTCGATTATTCCCAAATTTATTTCCAAGTTATAAAAACTGTTATCGTACAAAATAATTCGTCGCAAAACATCACGTAAAAAATCACCGCAAACAATTGCATTTGGAATCCAAAATTTCAGGATTGCGGGTTCGGATCCGGCCCGGAATGTTTTAAATTTGCTCACGGAGTCGGCCTGATTCCAAAATGGTATGATATGTTGGGCTACAGTATCTAGGAGTAAAGTTGAAAAAGTGTGACACACTGACATTCGGATATATTATTTACATTATTCATTATTATTCACTGATATTTTATTTTTATTATTAAATATTATTTATTAATATTATTTTTATTTACTTTTATTTAATTATCATTTATTATTCCTTATTATTAATTACTATCATTTTATTTATTATTATTTATTATTTTTTATTATTCATTATTTATTATTACCTCCAGTAGAACCTGAACATCTTCCTGGTGTGGCCATAGTATGAAGGAGTCATCTACGTACCTTAACCATAGAGTTGGCTTTAGAGATATAGATTCTAATGCCATTTCCTCAAAGTATTCCATGTATATATTCGCCATTGCTGGTGATAATGGCGAGCCCATTGCTAAGCCTTCATCCTGTCGATATATGTGTGATCCCATTCCGAAGTGTATTGTTTGTGTACAGAAAGTCAACATCTCCATCAGATTATCTGTTGGAATACTGATCCGTTCTTCGCAGATATCTCTCACGAGTAAGCCCCCCCCCATAAAGGAGAACATGACTAAAGACTGTGTGTACGCTATGCCGCGCACTGCGGAAAGAAATATAAAGGGGAGACAGGCCGTCTCTTTGAGGTAAGGCTTCAAGAACACCAGAAAGCTGTAACACGAGAGGAAGTGGAAAAATCAGACGTGGCTGACCACATGTGGGGAGAAAAGGAAGATAACCGCCCTCTGTGAGATCCGGTTGAGATCATAGACAAAGAACACCATTGAAAAATTCATAAAATTAAGGAATCAGCACATATGGTAGACCACAAAAATCTCCTGAGCCGACCAAGCATAGAAATGAATACAACATGGGAACCAGTAATAAGGAGTGTCAGACGAAAGCGACAATAACAACAAAAATTGCAATATGAGCTCTGGTAAAAACATGCAATGATAACAGCAAAAATTGCAATATGAGCACTGGTAAAAAATGGTTGATGAGATATTAGGTTTATAATACCCAGAAATTCATACACAGATGTCTTCAAGGACACATGGCACAGGGGATAAGATCCAGTGACAGGACCCAAAGAGTGTGATTTCAATACCCGGTTACGGCAGAGGAGAACTTGGAGAGGGGAATTAACAGAAGATAACTGATAACTAACATCCATTAAATATGGCACGTGGAACTAGAACAGTCTACCCCAGTGAGCGAAATAAAGGGTTCAGTTCGACATTCCAACCACCTGAAGCAAGCCGGAGCGTACAAAGGCCGAAATATTGTAATAAATATGGCGACAAAGATGAGAACAATAGTCCGAATAATGTAAATAATGTACATAATACCTCATCTCAGAAATATAGACAGATACTGAATTATTTAGTTATGATTATTTATTATTCCTTATTATTATTATTTATAATCTATTATAAATTATTATCGTTATTTATTATTTATTATCATTTATTATTCATCATTCCTTATTTATTTATTTATTTATTATTATTATTATTATTATTATTATTATTATTATTATTATTATTATTATTATTATTATTTATGATAAAAACCAACAGTAAATAATTCCGTTTCTCGTGTATTTGGGATACTGAATGAAAAGGATGCCGATAGTGTTGGATTTCTCTATTTGTCTACTTTTAAAGGTTTTACCACATAAAAATGTATTTCAATAAATAACCTTAAGTTACTAAGGTAGGGGGCTAAGTTAGGAGGCTAACGTGGGAGGATGCGATATCCAAATACAATGATTTGATCTTGGCTGAGTTTAATTTATTGAATGTGAGCATTGAATTGCCTTTCTGAAGTACGTCATATTTTCTGCTGAACAAATCCTGATGTTTTTTCTTGCAGTAAATTATTATTCTTCGCTCATTCTTGGCAATATTTGCTATGATTGTTTTACTTGATTCGTAAAGATCACAATACAAAGAAAATTACCGCATTCCCCAGACAGCTCATTAAAACTTTATGGTACTTTTGTGTAAATGTTGACATCATTTTCCAATCAAAATCCCAGATATTTTCAACAAGAAATAAAAGAATCAGTTTTATAGTCGGACTTGTCATTTGAAATAACGTTCATTATATTGTTGTTATTAACGAAACTTAGCATTTTCAGCATAGGGCTACAAGTGTAAGGCACCCGGTGAGAATCGTACTCATTACTCAGGAGTAATGGCTAACCTCATACAAATTTAACCCTGATTAATTGATATGCAGACTTTTGGGGTAAAGTTCACTATTTCAGAGCTGCCTGCGTAATAACAAATCAGCAACGAAGAGAAGTCAATTGTTAAAATATTTAATCATTTCACCCCAAACAATGCAGTAAAGCCGCTAAGACGTAAGCGGTTACTGAGAGTGAAAGAAACTGGGAAAAAGTTATTGAAGAGAAAAGGCAATGAAGAGAACAGGGTTCAAAGAGACAGAAGATGAAGATTGATTTTGCATTTAACGTTTTGAAAATTTTAAGTGACAGGGATGCAAGGAGGAGGCAAAGAGTTCCACGGGCGAGAAGTGCGAGAGAAGAAACTATTAGATCAGAACCTACGCTTACATCTAGCTATTTCAACAGTAAAATGAAGAGACCTAGCTGCCAATTTGGTACTAGTATTCGTGAAGTCGAGGTACCAAAGAAGAAAGCACATCAGAACAATTGCGATGAAAATATTTAGAGAAAACACCCAAGGAAGCTACGCTACGGCGGTGGGAAAGTGTTAGAAACTGAGATACCAGGTAAGGACCGATAACATTACAGATTCTTTTATGGATTTTGGCATAGCAGAAGCACCAGGTCAGATATGACAAATATATTTAATGTGCATACGAATAGAAGACTTATAAAGTTGCAAAATAGAATCGAATGAGAAAAAATAGTTTAGCCCGATACAGCGAACAAACTTTCTTAGCAGAAGATTAAACAATTGATATGATATAATATTCGAATTCATATTAGTGAAAAACGTTAGAGCGTAAAGGCGCAATGAGTTAATCTGGAGGTTAGCATCAGCCATATTGATGACAGTTAAAAAAAGTTTCTCTAAAATGATTAAATGAGAACAGTTTAGTTTTTGAGGTGTTAAGATTAATAGGCCATTTCGTTCCCTAGTTAAAACAGGTTGAAGGTCATTTTCGAGATCAGCTACAAAGTTACTTATATAAACGACATTATTCTATTTATTTATGTCAGACTTCGTAATTCTATATTGTATTCTATTCTAGCCAGCAGGTAGGTTCTTATTTTGTTTGTCTTACACAAAGATAAAAGCGGTGATATTGACATCTAACAGAACTTGACGCGCATCTTCATCTACCTTTGTACTGACACAAAATCTCTTTGAATCTTTTACAGAAATGAAGTGTAATAGATACCGACGCGAAATGCATTAATCCGTCTTTTTTCCCCCTAGAGTTATGGGTTAAATTGCTGGGGTCTATAAGACTTGGGTGGCAACCAAGCTAAGAGAAAGAAACTCCCGAATTCCAAAAGGAAGAGATAGCCACGGGAAACCACTCTACTAATTTCCCGCAAAGCGATTCAATGATAATAGAGAAAAGGAAGCTGTGGAGTGTCATTATCGTCAACGTCCTAAATAGATATGGTATTAAAACATAGTGTAAATGCATTACATGTGCAGGGTGCGATAGGTAAATTGTCGCCATTTTATTTTATTTTTAATTTCGCGCATGCGCGTTGTTTGTTTTTGATTTTTTTCGACTACATAGTATAGTAGAGACAGTTGGGCACCGTCGGTAAGTAAAAAAGAGCACCATTATGCAATTCACTCTGCCAGAGTGTTTGGGTGTCAATCTGGGGACAGTGCAGAGGATTCAGGAAGAATTGGATAAGTCTAAGAGGGATTACGAAGGTACGAAAGCTCGAAAAACTCTGATCGTTCTGATAAGAAAAGAACTCCTGAATTTTTTGGTGTGGGCCCCAGGCTCAACACAGTGCCTTGAGGAGATAGCACTGCCCCGAATTAAGATGGAAGAACATATGTATAGCAACAGGACTATGCACCATGCCACACAAACAGAAGAACCCGGTTATAACTGTCAAACAATTTCGAACTAACTCACTAACTCACCAGACTGCAACATCCTTGATTATTACGTTTGAGACGCAGTTGAGCGAGATACCAACAAAACTCCTTGTAACACCAAAAATGAACTGAAGGTGAGGATTATGGCAGCAACTTAAACACGGAGACCGCCCAGAAGGGACGTCGTCTGGAGGTCGTGGTTGAAGCTTTATTGAATAAATTTACTCTTTCGCATTTCAAGATAATGTTTGTGTAATTTCGGTAAATATATGTTAAAATAAGATATTAGTGCTATTTTTTAATTTTAGTTTTATTTGTAATTTAGACGACAATTTATCCATCGCACTCTGTACTCTGCTCCTAAGGTATATTACGGTATATTTAAGCTAATTTACATTGAGATTTCATTTAACCACCATAGAGAATCTTTTCTGTCTGCCATCAGCATGGTTGATGCTGCACGCCAGGAGAGCAACACACAACGCCTTCTTGGTCTTACGTCTTCCACTGACTTGAAGTGGCGCGACAACATCGAATCAATCGCTGCATCTACTGCAAGGTGAGTTGGTTCACTGTGTCGTACCAGAAAATATTTCTCGTCAGAATCTATCTTGCACATTTACAAATCTACCAGTCGTTCTGCATCTGTTCCCATATCTGGTTTGGTGCTTTACATCTTGAGATTCTTGAACAAATCCAAAGACAGATTTCTATTTTAATCGATCCACATGTTCGGTCCATGGTATTCTCAGCATCTTTCTCTAGAACCACATTTCTATTGCCTCAAGTCTCGCCGTCTTCTGTGAGGAGATTCCCAACATTAACTGTCATATAGCAGGACTAAAGTTGCATAACAGTTCACTATTCTTTTCTTTGTTTCTAATGATTTTTTTCTGTTTCTTAATACTTTGCTTAACTTTTGGAAGGCGTCTTTCGCAATCCCAATACGCGTCCGGATTTCTGTTTCACACTTTCCGCCCTCTGTTAAAATACTTCCCAGATATTCAAATTGTTGTCCTCTTTTGATTTTGGTATTTCCACTTTTACGTAACTCGTATTATAGTAGAATCCCTGACAACCGGATTAAGACGACCTTCTGGATATGAGGAATTGGTTACAAAGTCCGTATATCTGGGGTTATATTTAGATTAAAATAAAAGAACTGAAATCAGCTTTAACATTTATTTTCAATGTTTTATAGTAAATAAAATAAGCTAATGGTGAGTGAAATATAACGGAATTGATTTTAAGGAAAAAGAAATAAATTATGTAATGTTAATGACAATTCATTAAATTAAGTATGCCACATATGCAAAACAAATAATGCAACGAGGATTTTTTCATCACTGTTGCATGATGATTCTTTTTCTTCTACTGTCGTTCTCAACTTTTTCCGCATTTCGTTTTGCTTTTGTTTAATTTTTTTAAACGAAAGACAATTTTTAATTCTGCGTGCGTTATTGCAATCGTCATAGCTGAATGCTGGCTTTCTTTCCATAAAACTGACTACCTTTTCAATAGCTTTTTCAATTTCAGTCCAGGTTTCATCACAATCATGTATCTTGTAGCTATCTTGTCATCCTTTCCTCTTATTCCCATCATCTTTTGCACCAATACAAGCCATTAGGGTGAAATAAGCATAAGCAATTATCCAAAGTAAATTTCCTGAAAAATAGAAATTTCAAATCAGTTAGATATCACTCAAATAGTTTAAATATATACATCAAAATTATCTCCAGATAGGCGGGGTTTACGGATATGAGGCACTCCGGATATGAGGGATTTCAGATATGAGAGATTCTGTAAATGATGGATTCTATTGTATTTTCAAAGCACTGAGTTTTTTATTGTTATGATTGTGTGTGCACGTTTAATAAACAACTATGCGTATGTTTTCTTTAAATAATATACATACCGGTTCTGAATTTTCCTGTTTTCTGGACCGTGGCTAAATTTTTACTTTAAATATAAGATAAACAGTGAAAATTAAAAAAAAAAAAAATTAAAAATGAATTCTATTTAACAGATACAAATTAAGACATTTTTTAAAGTTATTTAAGGTTATTTAATACACTTAAGAATTTCCAAACTAAAGCAGTACTTTATTTTCTATTGCTTCTTTAAATTTTCATATTCTAGGCATTAACTAATTCTCACCGGACTAATTATGGAAAAATTGAATTCATTTAAATTCTTCAGGGATACAATTTTTTTAAAAAAGTAAGCATATTTCGGATTAATATTTATTGAGACAAAATTAAATAACAAGGGTGCGCTCTCGTACAAAATGTTTCGACTATTCTGTTTACAAATTAACTTTTTAAGAAAAAAATTCAATAATCAATGAATAAACACTGACTGTTTTATTAAATTTCATTAATTAGTTGAATTTTCGATTATTTACATTTCATTAATTAACTGAATTCTTCAATTTGGTACTGAACATTTTTGGGTAGAATTTATATCTGTTTTTTTTTATGCAAGTATAAAAAATAAATTAAAACAATAGATCAGTTTTTCTATCAAGGAAAATAATTTTTATATCTGATTTTTAAACAATTCTTTGTCTTTTCAATTATATAAATGTTCTGATAATTAATTAAACCGTTATATAGAATTGATTAGTTTTTTTTCTGTTTTGTGACAAGTCTTTTGTAATTCCTGTAAAGTGGCTGAGTGACGAACTCCTACGAAGCCTGCCAAATGAAAAAAGTAGCCAATTTCAAAAATAGCCTCTTTTCTGATAATAGCCGGATGAATAGTTTGTCACCTGTATGCGTGGAAAAAGATGTAGTGGGGTTAAGTGTTGGAGTCGAAGACGAGAGGTTATCGTCTTGTCTCGTCGTTTTAGATGCCATTCTAAGCAGATCAAGTTGGTTTAATTAAGTATAGCAATAATTAAAGTAATATATAGAAATGCTGCTGAGAGAAGGTTGAATGGGAAAGAGAAAGAGAGAGAGAAAATATATAGAGAGAGAAATAGAGAGAGATATAAATAGAGAGAGATAGAGATAGAGATGGATAAAGAGAGAGAAAGATATATATATAGAGAGAGATAGAGATAATGATAGGGATATATATATATATATATATATATATATATATATATATATAGTGAGAGAGAGAGAGAAAGAGATATAGAGAGATAGAAATAGAATGATATATATATATATATATCACAATCTCTCTCCATATATATATATATATATATATATATATATATATATATATATATATATATATATATATATGGAGAGAGATTGTGATAGATAGATAGATAGATAAATAGATAGGTCAAACTCTAGATGGTCAAACTCTCTGCCTCCGGGAAGACAGGATCCCCATACGAGGCTACGTCGAAGGGCAGAGTCTCGTTTCGGGAAACAGCTACCCAACCCCGTTTTATACGGGGTCTATGGGGAATTTTTGGTTGAGCCTACGGGCTCGGACAACCCACATTAAATTCGGCCTTGTGCCACAGCTAACCGCGCGGGGCGGTTGGTAGATATCCTGCAGTTGGAGACTCAATGTGGAATTCATTTGACTCACTTCTAGCAGTTGACTACTTCTTCTACGCGCCGCTGGCGAATCTTATATATGTTCTTGTCCTAAGTATTATCGTTCATTACCATTCGTGTGATTATTCTATTCAGTAACCTTCCCTAGATTACTACAGATAGATAGATAAGGATAGACAGAAATAGATAGAGAGAGAGAGAGAGAGAGGGAGAGAGAGAGAGAGAGAAAGAGCGTCCTTAGATCTCTCCCGCATGTCGAAACTTTTCCACTTGATTATGTCCTCATCATTATGAATTGACCATGTTTTTATAACTGAAAGGATATGAATCGTTCATTTAATAAAGTGTTACGAGATCGTTTAAATGTATTTTTATTTAGTGAAATAATTCAAAGAACAAAACCACACTTTACAATATCAATCAATCTCTGAATTTCTGATTTATTCGAACTGACTCCTTCATATTGTTATAGTCACGGTGCTTTGGCCTTTGTATACTTTGGCCTATGCGGCTGGTGTAATGATAACCCCTAGGAATGAGAAATTTAAGAGTCGAATTGGAAGTCCAGTCATCTTCATTATATTCATTTACGCGCTTTTGTTTTTATTCTGAAGATGTAATCCTGATAGAGTAGCTGGAAAAGGGAAAGATAATTGTGGACAATAATATGAATTAAGACAACTGAAGTTAGTAATCAAATTGAAACGCAGAAGGAAGTTGAGGGCATGCCTGCTCTTACTCCAAGATAACACGCCCGTTCACACTGCTCAGATTGCAGTAGCTGAAGCAACCAACTGTGGCTTTGAATTGCTGCCCCATCTTCCTTATTCACCAGACCTCGCTCCACCTGACTTCTTCCTGTTTCCTAAACTCAAATCTCACATCGTGGTTGCCATTTTGAAAACAATGATGAGCTCATACGTTGTGGAGGAGTTTTTGGAGGACCAGGATGCCACCTGCTTCCGTGATGGGATTGCAATGCTTAAGCATCGTTGGACCAAGTGCATTGATGTCAAAGGGGACAATATTGAAAATGGCTCTAGGTAAACTACCCGACTGACAAGAGCCAGACGGCCAAGTGCCCAAGGCATTTTTCCGTCAGGCAATTGCGCTTATCGGCGGACTCTTATCAGTTCGGCAGTGATCCGTCGGTAGTTGTCCGTTAGGCACTTGGCCGTCGGGCTCTTGTCAGTCGGGCAGTTGATCTAGAACCATTTTCCTTATAGTCCTCCTTGACATATATACACAATTGTCCAATGATACTTAAGCATAAATATACACCACATTCATCATAGAAATAAATATATATCACATGTATTTCTGGAATGAATATATACCATATGTATCATTGAAATAAATATATATCACGTGTACCTTTGAAATATATACATACTACATGTATCACTGAAATAAATATATACCACATGGATCATAGAAATATATATATATATATATATATATATTTATATATATATCTCACCTCTATTATTGGAATAAATATACATCACATGTATTACTGAAATAAATATATACCACTTATGTCACTGAAATAAATATATGGTATATATATAACTGAAATAAATATATGCTACATATATCACTAAAATTAATATATACCAAACTTTATATATTACTTCAAATTCTGAGTTATTTCGAACAATCAGATGTCAGTTTACCTGGAAAGAAACAATGGACTTATTAATAAGAGTTGACATCAATGCATGCAATTTTTCACAGGTGTAGCACCACTCTTTATAGTCAGGCGATGACCTTTTGAGCCCATCCGCGCATGGATTTACTTAGCTTGAGCATAGGTAAATATTGGTCGTTTGTACTTTAGTCTATAAACATTTACTTGGACCGGAATTGAGAACGTGATGGTCATTTATATTTGAGTATTTAAGAGCTTGCATGTTTCCAAGATAGGTAAGTATTGGTCGTTTATATATGAGTCTATCAGCAGAGGTAGGGGGGTTTACATCTCCACAGAGGATGCAGTAAACCAGCGATTCCCAAACTGGGCGGTACCGCCTCCTCCGGAGGTACTGGTAAGATTCTTTCTGCGCTAAGAAAATATGGGAAGCCAGAGAGTGTCAGTAGCACATCTGAAACTATAACATATACCATACACACATTGCAGCTGAAGTATATCTTGCCTCTATTTTTCATGTTAGGGAACATATGATAGACAAATTAGGAGAATAGGGAGGGTAATAAACCAGCTTAAAACCACATTTACGCAAAGCAATCACTTAAGCCATGTACTTTTGTATCTTATTATTACGGGAAATACTAAGATACTCATTTAACATGCAATACCAGCACGAAGAAAATCTAAAGGTTGACTATACATTTAAGGGGCCTTAGGGTTGTATCTGTACCTTTGAGGATGGGCTTAGAGTTGTGTTTTTGTACGCAACTAGATGCATTTCAAGTCTCCAGAATACGTCTCTGTCTCAGTTGTTTGCAGCTTTTTAGGTTTCTTGCATGGTTATCGCCCCTCTTCATTTAGAAAGCTTATGAACTGATCTAATTTTTAAGTACAGAGTAATATGGTAGTTATTTATTCGGCATATCTTATTTCTGACACAAATAGGCCTCTTAGCGAGGAAAGAGCTGCCTAGTATATATATATATATATATATATATATATATATATATATATATATATATATCTATGCATATATACATATATATATATATATGCCTAGTGTATATATATATATATATATATATATATATATCTATGCATATATACATATATATATATATGCATATATATATATATATATATATATATATATATATATGTATGTATGTATGTATATGGACTGATTATGAATTGATCTAATTTTTAAGTACAGAGTAATATGGTAGTTATTTATTCTGTGTATCTTATTTCTAGCACAAATAGGCCTCTTAATGAGGAAATAACTGTCTAGTGCATATATATATATATATATATATATATATATATATATATATATATATATATATATATATATATATATATATATATATATATATATGAGACTAGTTTGATAGATGAAACCAGTTTGATATATGAGACCTGTTTGCTAACAATTGCATCACCATGACGCGCCCTACAAGTTAATGGAGTATCTGAACGTAAATGTGTTTTTCTTTTAGTCTTGAAAATATCATTTAGAGGGCATGTGCGAGCGGTGTAATGCATAGTGACTCTGAAAGAGAAATCTGAGACCTGAGTTCGAATTCCAACCACGTTTGTTACATTCACTTACGCGCAAATACTCATGGGAAAGGTATGAATCCATCTCTCCCCCAGCTGTGGGTAAAATAGTAGAACTTCTATCAAGAAAAATCGTTGTTATTCTCAAATTTTTTTATGGATTATTCACTCGCAAAAAAGCATTATTCTTATAATCTAAAATATGTTTCCGCTTTAAATACCACACAAAGGGTTGATAAGCCTTAAAAAAGAAGTCAACTCAGTTAGAATATTTGTTCGATACCAAACGATTCTATTCAGGGCAATTCTTGGAAATCCCACTCTAAATTTACAGGATATTTCAGAGAAATTACATATTTTGTCAAACTTAAGAGGTTCCTATTTTATGTGAATTCGACTTTTACATAAGTTCATATGGGATATACGGAGTATAAGGGCAATCATTCTTCCAAAGCTCACGATTAATGATATAAACCGCGTTAACATTTTTGCTTCGATATTTGCTAACGTAGTTATCATAATAATTAACAGCTATTAAAGATAATACATAGTTTTTGGATTGTATTGTTCGCATTCGCGACTGACTGTAGCCAAGTCCATTATGCTAGAAGGCGTATTGACCAAAACCAAAAGCAAACTTATTGAAATAAGTTGGAGGAGGGTTCGAAGGTGGATAAATGTGCTTCTCGGTTGTTGGTATTCGAAATTGGAGAGTTGACACATGACATGTTTGCTTTCCTATTGCTTCTCAAGGACTCGGATGACAAATGACAGACGGCGATGACACTTGCGTGCACCGAGGAAGACGGAGAGAAACGAACAGGTAGGCAGGTAAATTGGGCGCTGCGTAAAGTAATAGGCAGATACAAATGGCGACGTATTTGCGAATGTTTGTAACATTTGAATAGATGACGCATGCGCAAGCGTGCATAAACCCTAAATGTACGAACTCTCGTGGACAGAGAGATTACTTACGTTTGACAAGAAGAAAAATATGAAGAAGCAGAAGATAAAAAAAGATAGAGGACGAGGCTTTGAAATAGAAAATATGGAAAAATAATTGAAAAGGGAATGGTTTATTGTTAATTGACATGTTGCACAAAGTAGATACAAATGCAAAAGTAGAATACAGACTTGTAACGGGCATTAATTGTACATTTTAGAAGAAATGAAGGAGGAGGATAAGAAGAAGAGAAGACAAACAAGAAGAGGACATATTTGACTTGCAGTAGTATTTGATCCGAATTATGTTTTAAATTTTGTAGTTCAAAATGTCTGCTTGTTTCAGCCTGTAAATGATGAGTCATAAGCTATTTAGTCTAGAAAGCCCATTGAACATTTTATTCATAATCGAGAGTGAGATAGATATAAGTAATATTTCCATTTACATTGTCCACGTTTTGAAATTCAGAATGACCCTCTAGATTAGTTTGCTCTCTAAACTAGACCACCCAGTCTGCTCTGCTAACGGGAAACTATGATGGGTAAAATAGCAGAGTAAACCAGTTTCTCAAGTCTTGTTTAGCAAATAATCAGTCACTCTGAATTCAGAATCGTAGAGAAGGTAACAAGAAACAACCTACCTTTCCCAAGAACAGACATGACAATGTGCTTATGGACACATGACGTTGAAACATTGGTTCCCGTACGATCACCAAAGTTAAGCAACGTCGAGCCTGGTATGGGTGACCGCTTCGGAATACCAGGTGCTGTAATCTTGGATGATCGGGTGGTGTAATAGACAAAGTCTCGGTATTTTTAATCGAAGAGCCAAGTTCCAGTTTCCGTTGGATTCGTTATATTCACTTACGCACTAATACGCTTGGGGAAGGTATGAATCCACCTGTCAGCTATAGGTTAATTAGTAAGACCTGTATTACTGAACAAAAAACAAAATTCTTCAAGTCTAAAATAGATTTTCTGGCTTTAAATTACTTACAAAGGGTTGGTAAGCCGTAGAAAATGACTAAATCAATCAGGCATGGTAGAGAATCTGTTATTTGACAGGATCGGAGGCTCTATTGTTAAAATTATCTGTGGATTTCTTTAATGATTAGACATTGGTCAGAGTCAGCGCAATCGAACTTGGTTAAGTGCTGAGACAAGAAGAAAAGAATTATTCCTCTATTGATATTCAAACAAAATTAGTAATGATAATAAGTATGAGAATAATACTATTTATGTGTTTGTTGTTGACGATATGTATCAAGTAATGTGTATCCATATAAATATCCCGCCGATACAATAACACATTGTTAATAGAAGATGCTTCTTGCAACTTGACTTTCGGATTTGTGACTAACATTCGGTAGCTTTCCTTTTCAGTATCGGAGAGAAGGCATGTAACACATTTTTACATTTTGCTAGGATGTTTTTTTTCTAACTACCCCCTTCCACAAAAAAATTACATTCATCCAAATTCTTCCTCCGAACTTTATTTTTTTATTCTGTTTGGGTAAATATCTATATTGAACGCAAATATTATCGAGGCTGCTCACATATATTTGGTAAATCCGAAAGTAGTTATTAAAATATCATCTACTGTTTTATGAGATAAAATTCAGAATGGCGAATTGAAAAGAAAAGATTTATTCCTCTATCGATATTCAAACAAAATTAGTAATGTGAATAAAAATGAAAATAATGCTATTTATATCTTTGTTGGTTGTTGATGACGATAAGGATAATATAAAAAAGTAATGTGTATCCATATATATATATATATATATATATATATATATATATATATATATATATATATATATATATGGATACACATTACTATATATATATATATATATATATATATATATATATAATATATAAACAATATATAATGTATAAACAGAAAATATATTAATATATATATATATATATATATATATATATATATATATATTCTGTTTATACATTATTTTTATAGGTACTAATATTTAAGCAAATGCTCTGTTTATAATAATCAGTATTAACAACGACCTGAATGATCGAGAAATTTCATAGAAAATATGTGTCCTCCGACAGAAATAGAACCTCCACCCTACACAGAACCGTCATATAGCCTGACATATATTTTTTATGAAATTTCTCGGACATAATTGTCGGACTTAGTCCATTTCATAATATATGATGTCATGTTTACGTTAAGATACGCTTCGAGCAGATATCAGCATTTGAGGGAAAGCATGGGAAAATTTGTAGTTTAAAAAGAGTGATTTGACCTTGCTAACCAGACGCTTCTTATGTAGCCAAATGATATAGCACCTCAGGATACAGGTTCGATTCCTATCATAGGACACATATTTTCTATGAAATTTCTCAGACATTCAGGCCGGTAACGTTTATTTTAATCAGAACATTTACTTAAATATTTGTATCTATAAAAATAACGTATAAACAGAAAATATATTTAAATAATTGTTGAACTTAGTCCATTTCATTATATATATATATATATATATATATATATATATATATATATATATATATATATATATATATATATATATATATATATATGTGTGTTATTTTGACTAACACTGCATTACATCACCATAAGGGTTACTACATAGCGATGGGTGAATTACATATCTTTAAATATTGGTCTTTTTTGTTATTTACTCATATTTATGGTCACCTAGTCAAATAGAATTTTATCTCCTGTTAACCTTGATAAATAAAACATCATAATATTCAGTGAAGCATTGAATTTAAACATGAAAATGAAGAGCAAAGTAAAGCTTTTAATATTATATAATCATAGATTTATATAATTATAGTTTTATCATTTGGCATTCATTGACCGGCCAGCCAGTACTGCTTTCGGTTGAAATTCCTAAAATATTTATCTTAAAACAATTTTTCAAAAAAGCAGGTTTCTCAAGTCCTGTAGCTGATATCACTATTTCCAGTATTGATGTGGTTTCCTTTCTAACCTTTTATTTGAAGTAGTGTCATCATATTCATTATGTCATTATTTTCTCTTCGAGCAACATGTGCCATCCATTTTAGTTCTTACTGCTGCTGGTAGTTCAAGTGATGTGGTCTCTGTTATTAGGTACAGTTCTTTTTGTCATTCTATAACACCAGTCCGCAATTTTCAAAGAAGGATGATCTTTGCCAAGACTCTCAGGCTTCATTCGCTCAGGGCCTTTTTTAACCATTGGTCTTAGATATCAGCTGTATTCACTGACAGTTGAGATATTTCTAAACGGTTTTGGCGCTATGCTTGACATCCATATGAAAGTCTGGAACTGACGTGGCTCGTTAAGACCACGACTCAAGTTTTCAGCAATAATTTAATAAAATTTAGTAAGACTTAATAAAATCAAATAACAGCAACAGCAATAATAATAATAATAATAATAATAATAATAATAATAATAATAATAATAATAATAATAACTCATTCAAAATAGATTCAAATAAAGTGTAATGTATCCTTATTTTGCAATGTTAACATTTTGACATGGAGCCAATAAAAAGGCAATGGTCGAAAGAAGCTAATTGGAAAAATCATTAACAAAGACAGAAAGAAGAAAAAGGAAGAGGAGTAGAAGAAGAAGAAGAAGAAGAAGAAGAAGAAGAAGAAGAAGAAGAAGAAGAAGAAGAAGAAGAAGAAGCAAAATGATATGAAGAAGGGAAAGGAAAACGCTGGAATAAAAGAATTCATTGATTATGAACGTGATGATAGTCGTGATAATGATGACGACGCGTACAACGCTGAAGACGTAGAAAAAGTGATAGATGAAATGACGCGAAGATGTCGGCTAATTGACAGGCAGCCTCGCGAACGGTTGGCCGGACCAGCAACTTCAACTGACAGATAAGGAACGGAACTCATTCTAAAAATAAGCACATATTGCACAGAGAAAAGAGCTAATGAAATCATAACTTCAACGGGTAGATGCGTTTTCCCCTTGGCATTTAAAATCTCGGGCGGAATCGGAAATTGCACAAATGTCTCGGGACATTGCAGTCAGCCAATAAATAATCCCATGAACATTTAAACAAACGGAGGAATTTTTGTATCGAAGCAATATCGCCTATTTTACAAATCCTGTTGCATTATTTTCTGACAGCCATGCTTAAAAGATCTTACAGGAGAAACAATTTGGAAAACAACTGAAATCAAATCAATACTAATTCAAAAATACTCTTGTGATGCAAGATTGTGTATTTATTGTAGATTTTCCTATATTAGTATTTATGCCTTTCACCTCTTAAAAGGTGTCCTGGGTATAATGATAAAATCCATCCGGTAGCAAGGATCTGATCAGGAGGTTTTGAGGAGAGTGGGACCACCTCTTAATTGCTGTTGCTCCCAAGTCCACCCTGACCCGAGGTTGTAACACCCGTTAGGTTCCCAGCTATGGACAAATATTGAACCCCCAAACTGGGATCAAAACACTATGAAAGTATAAGAATACATTTTTATAGTAAAAATTCCCAGCAATAGACAGTAAAGAAGCAAAATATTTCCAGCAATATATTTTTATAGTAAAAAAACAAAAAACAAAATCTCTCAAGGAAATTAAATTAAATGACCCAATGCCTTAACCAGGTATTGAATTCCCAACTCTTTGGATCCTGTCACTGGATCTAACCAACACCTTTATGGTTAAGGCATTGGAGAACTTAGAAAAGTGAATTAACAGGAGATAACTGATAACGGACATCTATTAGACATGACACGTGGAACTAGAACTGTCTACCCCAGCGAGCGAAATAAAGGGTTCAGTTCGACATTCCAACCACCTGAAGAAAGCCGGAGCGTACAACGGCCGAAACGTTGTGATAAATATGGCAACAAAGATGAGGACAATAGTCCGAATAATGTAAGTAGTGTACATAATACCTCATCTCAGAAATATAGACAGATACAGATAGTAGAGTAGTTTCTCGTTGCCTTCTTCACAATTTGTAATTCAGAGTTGTCTTTCTCCTAGGCTGGCTGCCACCTATATCTCTATATCTCAGGATAACTTGTTATTTAACCCATGGCTTTTGGAGGCGAAAAAAGATATGCTTTCATGCATTTACCAAGTAAGTGCAACACGCTAGGTCGGAACTTGAACTCGACTCGCCGATTCCACTTTCCGCTTCGATAACCGTTACTCTACCCGCATACACTTAAAAAATTGTTTCGGTGCTGGGCTCATTCAGGACGATCATGATTCTCCACAACTTCCTATCCTTTGTGCATGTGCATGTATGTTCGTTATTTATTTACTCCTACATTAATCTGACTCAAATGTACAGATGGAGAGCACCTAGAATTGGTTTGCGAGACGAGCTTACCAATCACCACGTTACTACAAGACGCTACACACACACACATACATACACACACACACACACACACACACACACACACACACATTCTCTGAGGATGTCAGTAAATAGGATCCAGGGGTAAGGCTCCAAGCAGTCTTTAGCCCCCTACTACCCCTCCCTGTCCTTGTTTTGCCATTTATTTACAAGTCCGTTAGTAAGGTTTCTTGCTGCTTCCCTCTTGCCTTTAATATGCCTTGATAGTATCAAACTCTCTAAGCCCTCTTTCTTTATTATGTCGCAAAAAATTTCAACTGTCTCGTTCTGATTGTAAGTATAAGTATTTCGATTTTCCTTAAAATTTCTTCGTTGCTCAAATTTCCGTCCATGTTATCATCAGCATCTTCCTGTAGAACCACATCTTTCTTGCCTCAAGTGTCCTCTTCACCTGCGAAAGGAATCGTCCAGCGTTACCTAACAGAATTGGTGGAGTGATGCTATATAGCATTTTAGTACTCTATTCTTTGTTTGCGACAAAATTATTAGTTCTTTCAAACAGAATGATTTTCCTTTAATTCTGTATTAACTCACTATCATTCTAAGTAGAGAGAAAAAATCTTTTTGTATTTCACGGAATTAAACAAAAGGTCATGCAAAAATAATGGCTACCAGCGAAAATTTAGACTATCTACCGAGATTCTCACAATATTTCTTTTATCATTCTTGTCCAGTTTTCTTTGAACTTGAAGCCCTTCCCGTAGGAAAAAACGTATTGTCAAATATTATTTACGTTTAATAAGATGGGTAATTTTATTTTAATTTTTTAGTTGCTTTCTTACTTTTTCTGAATAAGCCTATTTTATCTTTAAGCGACGAGAAACCTTGACAGCAAGCAAGGAATAATTACGCTACTAAAGAAATACACACTGCTTCTGGACATTTCCAGTCAATTGGCTATCTTTCGTTGAGTCATCTTCCCATTCAAAGTCACAACCTTCATATTTTTTCAGCAAGAACTTTGGCCATGATTATAGGGTAAAAAGCAAGCTTCTGTTCAACTTCAATAACTTAAGGCACCTTGTACTATATTAATAAGATAACAGGGTAACATAATATAATAAGGTAACAATAGCAAATTAGAAATTTGTGTTTTATAATCATAGATTTTTTTTATTGGCCCAGTCGTTTTGCATGTCCATTTTCGGCTGCGTGCTATTTAAATCAGCACATCTTCTGCTAAATCGCAACTACTAAAATGTAACATTTTATTTTCAACTCGTCAAGGTCTGGAGACACTACCGATAAAAGCATACTGATAAACAGTCCTATTTTTCTCATAAAATAACCTCACGCAAGCCGAGCCAGTATATATATATATATATATATATATATATATGAAGAAATATACTCTTAAGATGTGCTATATTTATGGGATAAAGTGCTCAATATCAGAGATAGAGCGTGTGTAAATATAAAAGTGAACATTGAAGTCAACACTTAGAGGCGACAGGCTGTTTAATGCTAGACGCAATCGTCAGGCCACCATCTCAGATTCACACCCAAACATACCGAAATGTTCATACTAGAGCTTTTGGCGCGAATGCTAGGCAGTACAGCAAGCTGTTTCCAAATTTTTGGCGGAGTGAAGTGCGTTATGATCCTCATTTTCTCACAGACGGTGCCAAACTGACCCTACTATATACGTTGCAGAAGATAAAAAAACAAAAAACAAACAACGCGCATGTACGAAATTAAAAATATAAAATGGCGAAAAATTATCCATCGCACTCTGTGTGTGTGTGTCTGTATATATATATATATATATATATATATATATATATGTATATATATATATATATATATATATATATATATATATACTCAAATATGATATAATTATTTTTAAATAAAATAAATGGATAAATTTAAAATTTAAAACTAATTATAACAGATCGCGTTCATGCGTGTTTTTAAAAATCACAATCACAATGATCACAGTTAAAACTAGTTTCTCTTTGTAATTCACCCCTGAAGATGTAAGCATCTGGTTAGCAAAGTCCAAAATTACTGTCTATGAACAACACAATCAAACGTATCTTAACGTACACAATGTATCTAAATGACACTTTCCCTATAGCGTCAGAGAGTCTAATGGGAGGCAGGGATGGTTCTCTGTGGTGAGTAATAGAAAGCAGTTTTGTTTTTGAGGCATTAAAGTTAACCAGCCAATACCTGCCCCAGTCCACAACCGATTGGAGGTCCTTTTCAAGACAAACGGTCAGGTTAGTTTTGTCGGCTACACTATATATATATATATATATATATATATATATATATATATATATATATATATATATATATATATATATATATATATATATATATATATATATACCGGGTGTAACAGCAAAATTGTTCAATTCGTATAACAGTATAATTATCCATCCCACAAAATGTTTAATATCAAAAAGTCACTACACTAATTGAGTTTCTTTTTTGCAGGTTTTCAGATAAGACTTTTAGCACTCTTGACGCCATTTGTCATAAGAATCACTGAAAAAAACCTTTGACTTATTCAGCTAGAAAGAGAACAGGTTAAAATTGTTTTGTGTCAGCCCCACTGTCTTCCCAAATGAGCAATGTTGGGAGGAAAATGATCATTCAGGCCTTCAGTAGTGGTACAAACATTCAAACTCTTCAAAATCTTCAAAGTTCAGAAAAAAAAATCCATCAAGAGAACGGTGAATAAGTTTAAAAAAGAGGGAGCAATTGAGATGAAAACTGGATCATGAGGTCACAGCATTAATGGAAAACATCATTTCAACTTAGAGCTAAAGAGATCAATTAGAAAAGATCCAACTCAGTCCATAAGACATTTGGCACGTGGGAGAGGAGTTTCAGCTATTACAGTCCAAAGTGAAAAATAACTTGAAAATGAAATCGTACGTGGAACCTGTGAGGCAGCTTGTTATTCCAGGACAGAAAGTTAGAAGATTAGAGAGGGCGAGAATAATTTTGAATAAGTTGGAAAAGGATCCTGGAATAACATATATATATATTAGAACTTATTGTCTGTCCTTCAGGAGCTTCCGATCCTTAGCTATGATTAATTAATGATGAAGATGTCATTTTCATTTATGATCGATTTTATCACGATTCTTCTGTTAAGCTTGGAGAGTAATTATACATTATTATAGGTTAAAGTAGAGTCAAATGGTGTTCTAAAAACCTCAAAGAATTTCAGTAAGATATATTTAATCATTTCTAAGATACAACGGTTCAAAGCTTAATCTAAGAAATGGAAAACTTTACTTTTACTCGATTTGGACAATTTTGCTGTTACATTGGGTACAAATCGTTTTCGAAGTACCAGTGTTCAACAGCATGATCCGCCCTTGGTGTTTTCGTATTTGATGTCTTCGAATGCCAGTTGAAGAATCACATAACATTTTCACATATAGGACAAGGAGCAATACACTTTGACAATGTTGCCGGAAGTTTAGAGAGGTGTTTAGTGGACTACCCTGTAATCCATATATGTTCAATATATGAGCTCTCAAAGGTTGTAATGCTTTTATGAGCATACACCATTACTTGACACGAGGAGAAGCAACTTCCTCAGAAGACAACAAAGGGGTATATCAACAGAATTTAGGATTTGCTAATATATATATATATATATATATATATGTATGTATGTATATAAACGTGTGCGTGTGTGTTTAGGTGTGTGTGTATGTATATGTGTGTACGCTTGTGTGTGTGTAAAAAATCTGGAGATCATAACCATAAACATAGTCAATAGTATAGTAGATATAAAAAAATACGGCTGCTTATTTTGATCATTTTTCCGTACAGACACACACACACACACACACACACATATATATATATATATATATATATATATATATATATATATATATATATATATGTATGAGATGACGATAAATATCTTTATATCAAGAACAATATTGGGGAAAATGTATGACATTGTGTAAAACATTTTCCTGTGGCGCGTTTCGTACTTTATCAGACTACATTTGGTATGTTGGTGTGAATACGCATGCGCACGAATTAGGGATGCTGGGAATCTTAAATTTAATTCTTTTTTTAATCTAGCCGAATTAATGGACGAAACGCGTTACAAGAAACCTTTTTCTACTTTGACATACATATTCCCCCAATATATATATATATATATATATATATATATATATATATATATGTATATGTATGTATGTATGTATGTATGTATGTATGTATTTAACATGGTGTGGTTATAAAATAAGTTTATGAAATGAAGAAATCAGTTTAAGAAATATTAACATGCACAGATACAGATGAACTTTAACCCCAGACAAAATAACTGTGGCTATTTACTTAAAGTCGAAGCTCTGCTGACATCGGCACGACTTCAGATTCAGAGGAAAAAAATAGTTTTCTTCTGTGACTTTTAATGGATCTGGGAGGCTCAGTACAGATTTTAAAATCAATAGTCGAATAATCTTCATAAAAATATACTGCCTAACCAACAAACCGTCGTACAAACAAATAAATCACACATACTTATGAATCTGCTCTCGTAGACTTCGTGTGTATATATATATATATATATATATATATATATATATATATATATATATATATATATATATATATATATATATATATTGTGTATTTGAGCAGCAGTCACTCTTTCATACATGTTTAGTTAAAGACAACTGTCAAGGTACTACGATTAAGCTTTTTATTTAATTTTTCTTTTCTTCAAACAAATATTTTTTTTCATGACACAGTCTGTAAAAACTGTCCAAAAGTACTGCATATCTGAGCGGTTTCGGCTATTCTTTCAGCCATTATCAAGGGCAATTTTAAACTAAATCTGTGGGTCTTTATGCATGTATCTAAAGTTATAGAAATGTTTTATTTTCCGAACATGGTCAGCACATTAAGGCCCATTAATGACATTGAGTGTTGTTTTTTCCTTTTAACGTAATTCGTCTAGATAGGCATATATATATATATATATATATATATATATATATATATATATATATATATATATATATATATATGTATTTAATTTTCTATATATTATTTATATATTATATAAGCGATCAAAACACATTGATACCAATATATACAGAAGAAATATACGCATATACTCACTCTATATATACATACATACTCTCACACACAGACACTTATATATATATATATATATATATATATATATATATATATATATATATGAGTGATCTTTGAAGTCAGCACCCAGTAGGGATAGTCTGCTCATGCTAAATGCAATCGTTAAGCCTGGCAATTGCAGTTAGCATTAAACAGACTGTCGTCTCAGGGTGTTGACTTCAAAGTCCACTTATATATTTACATACGCTGTATTCCTGATATTGAGAAATTTGAACCCATAATTATATTTTAGAGTCGTCATTTAATATTTTTAATTTGGCGAATGCGCATGGTTTGTTTATGATTTTGTCGCTTGCACCGAATAGTAGGGTTAGTTGAGCACCTTCTGTGAGATAAAGAGCACCATGACGCAAATCTCTCCGCTAGAAATTTGGAAACGGCATGAAGTACTGCTTGGCATTCGCACCGAAAGCTCCAATACGGACATTTCAGAGTGGTTGTTGGCTAACCCGAGGACAGTGCAGAAGATTTGGAAAGAGTTGGATGAATCTAATGGTGATTACGAAGGTACAGCACCCCGAAAAACTCACTCTGATCGTTCGGATAAGAAATAAACTCCCGAATTTGTTGGTGATGGCCTCAGAATCAATACGGAAACCTACATCAAGTTCCTTGGGAAGGTTATGTTGCTCTGGGTCAAGAGGTTAGCTAATGGATGACCTTATGTCCGGAAATAGGATTTTTCACCATGCCACACAAGCAGGAGAACCTAGTCATGCCTGTCAGACAATTTCTTCAACCACATGACCCCCTTACATCTGGCCACCTAACTTCTGAGGCTGCAACCCCTTTGATTATTATGTGTGGGCGCAGTTGAACAAGAGACCAACAAATCTCATTGTCACACCAAATATGAACTGAAGGAATGATTATAGCAGCATTCACCAACTTAAACAAGGAGTCCGTCCAGAAGAGTTGCAGGAGGTTCTGGAAGCAGTGTCTGAAGTCAATTGGCGATTTTATTGAATAAATGTACTCTTTCGCATTTCAAAATATTTTTCTGAATTTTTGGTAAATATATCTTTAAAATGAGATGTCTGTTACTTTCATTTTTTTTTTGCATAATTTAGGCGACAATTTATCCATCTCACCCTGTACATATATATATATATATATATATATATATATATATATATATATATATATATATATATATATATATTAGTCACACAATCTTTTTATAAATATTCTAAAATTAAATTACGTATATGCAGCCTGAAGTTTTTAAGTTTTAGGCTTCCTCCACGCAAATAAAAGTTCACTTTTCGAATAATAAGATTTATATGTCACAGGTGGGGAAAGTCAGGTTTTAGGGGTGCTTTTGTGAAGCGTGGTCCCAAAATCTCTGGGAACCTTTGGCTACTGATTTGTCTGAATGCACACACACACACACACACGCTCGCGCGTACGGGTGCATGCCCACAGATAAAAACCAGTTGTTGTGAGCGGACCATCTTCTGAAGTCCATGAGGTCAATGCAGGTACATTTGAAATATCACTTGCCCATCTTTTCCTCTTTATGCTTTTTTGCGATCAACATAGGAACATTCTCAGATTATTTGTAAACATCTATTTCAACGATACCAGAGTTTACAGAGGCACTTCCAAAAAGCAAGACGACTGGCGCCTTGCAGATGATCCTAACTCTACCAATTCAATGGAGAAAAAACCTGTTTCGAAACTTCAAAACTTCAAAAACCAAACTAGTGACATTTGATCATTTTATGAATCACTGATCAGATCCTGAGTTTTTTCAAGTTACGATGAATAGTTGCTCTCTCAATGAAGTTCCACGCTTTGAGCGTCTTTTCGGTTTCAATTTCACTCCAGCCTTCAATTAGAACTCATTCTACTCCATCAGTCTCTTTTCTCGCACTTCCCACCTGTGGAACCACCTTCCGTTTACTTGCTTCCCTGATAACTACAATCTTCAAAAAGTTAAATGCAACATCAATCGGCATCATCTATCTTCTTGAATCCCGTTCATCTTTTGTCCTTTCCTCAAACCTCCCTATTTACTTTCAGGTGAGAGGTATTATGCACATTATTTACATTATTCGGACTATTGTCCTCATCTTTGTCGCCATATTTATTACAACGTTTCGGCCGTTGTACGCTCCGGCCTTCTTCAGGTGTTTGGAAAAAGTCTCCTGAGCCGACCAAGCATAGAAATAAATACAATATGGGAACCAGTAATAAGGAGTGCCAGAGAAAAGCGATAATAATAACAACAAAGTTGCAATATGAGCTCTGGTAAAAACATGGTTTGATAACAGCAAAAATTGCAGTATGAGCACTGGTAAAAATGGTTGCTGTAGACATTAGGCTTATAATACCCAGAAATTCAGATGTCCTCAAGGACACATGGCACAGTGGATAAAGGCGTTGGTTAGATCCAGTGACCGGACCCAAAGAGTATGAGGCAGCGGAGAACTTTCAGAGGGAAAATAACAGGAGATAACTGATAACTGACATCCATTAAACATGGCACGTGGAACTAGAACAGTCTACCCCAGTGAGCGAAATAAAGGGTTCAGTTCGACATTTCAACCACCTGAAGGAGGCCGGAGCGTACAACGGCCGAAACATTGTAATAAATATGGAGACAAAGATGAGGACAATAGCCCGAATAATGTAAATAATGTTAATGGATCTATTTTCTTGAAATTGTTTTAAGAAAATATTTTTTTTTCAGAGGCACTGGTTGCCTAATGTTTTCTTTACCAACTATTACCAC
The DNA here is from genome assembly GCA_964036315.1 of Acanthosepion esculentum. Lineage (NCBI taxonomy): Eukaryota > Metazoa > Mollusca > Cephalopoda > Sepiida > Sepiidae > Acanthosepion > Acanthosepion esculentum. Next base: position 47,178,620 of record OZ038477.1, read on the forward strand.
TAGTGTACTCATTTATATGAATGATCCAAAATTCCGTATATATTTGTGTGCGTTTGTATGTGAGTACATGCTAATGTATATCTGCGTATATGTGCGTTTTTGTTCCTTTCTCTACACGTGTAGATTATATCTATCTGTGTGCTTATATTTGTGATTATCTCCACTTGCAAACACGCGTGTCTGTATGTACAGGTAAAAGAATACTTACCCACACTGACTTGCATACAAAGCTTTAGGAACAATATCCAGTGCACATAGGTAGTCCCACGTATGTGTACGGAAAAATCTCTATATAAACTTTTAAAGTATGTAAAACGCGTTATATTTTTTCTCTTCTCTCCATCGCATTCCTCGCTGCGTTTTTTTTTCTCAATCCTCTAATCCGCCGCCTACCTCAACCCCGGTACGCTCAATAAAGATTAAAAATCCTCAATTGTAAGTTGAAAGTCAAAAAGACCACCCTCACGAAAAAAAAAAAGAAAAAAAAAGACCCCACTTTAAAAAAATGGTTTGAATAAAATCCAAGCCTTAAAAAATGACTGAAACTTTGCTTGTATGATCTAATATTTTTTCTAACCTTAAGAGTTGGTATATATTTACGTCGTTAAAAAAGTGATTCCAGCCATGCGATCCGAACGATATTTTAAAACTGCAAATCAAAATGATTACCACGTTAAACTGCGTACTAAAACATGAAAACGTCTCTATGGCAGTGGATGCTGGACAATTTCCTCACAGCTGAAGAAGAAACTTAAAGCAACAAAGATGTGGTTCTACAGAATAATGCTAAGACTACTAAGAACAGAGAATATATGTAGCAAGGAGACCTTAAGGAAAATGGAAACAAAAAGGAAACATACTTAGAATCAAAAACAGATAGACAAAAATTTTGGGGACACACTGAAGAAAGCGGTTGTGGAGGATTTGACACTTACAAGACACATTGCATTGAAGGCAAGAATTGAAGAAACAGAATAAACTACCTTCCACCCCCAAGCAAAGCGATAATGTCACTAAGACGCAAACAGTTACTGGGAGTGGAAGGCAATGAAAAGAATTTAGCGAGGAGAAAAGATAAGAAAAGAACAGGTATCAGGATAACAGAAGATTGCGATTGACGTTGCATTTAAAGTTTTGAAGATTGTAGGTAGCTGAGAAGCAATAACCCGGGAGAGAGTTACAGAGGTGAGAAGTGCGAGTAAATAAACTATAAGAATAGAAGTTACGGTTACATCTAGCTAATTTCTCAGACCTAATTGCCAATCTAGTAATACGTTTAAGTTCACCAAAGGAGTTAGTGTAAATCATTCGCAAGACAGATACTGGGAGGGATAGTAAAGGGACAAACATTCCTTAAAGGTTACAAAATTGGAGTGAGTTATAATTACTAAAGCAAGACGGCACATAATAAGAGAAGATACTAACAAACTTCATCTGGAATATCATCAACAGAGAGCCTTCTTCCAATTATAAATACATTTGCTCTGAATTTGGTTTAAACTTTAAATAGTAAATTCACTTTATCGGGCATTTGTATTGCAGCGATACAAAAAACATTAACTTAGTCTACTGTCAAGATTGACTATTGAAGGAATAGCTTTCTACAGCTGCTTATGTCTGAGCAGATAAGATAACAATGTGTGTGTGGTGTATCCATCCATACCTTTCTCTACCTGCCTTAGAATAGAATACGCCAACTGTATTCCTTGCAGAGGGTTAGACCGCTGTCTATCCTGTGAAGTATTTGCGAACTCTTGTATGGGCGACCAATTTTGCTCATGTACTCAGGTATAAACCCGTCCAATGTTTACCTATGGACTCAAGTATAAACCAGATAAATGTTTACCTATGGACTCAAGTATAAACCAGACTAATATTTACCTATGGACTCAAATTTAAACCTGACCAATGTTTAACGATAGACTCGAGTATAAACCTGACCAATGTTTACCTATGGAATCAAATATAAAATCGACCAATGTTTACCCATGGACTCAAGTATAAACCAGACCAATGTTTACCTATGGACTCAAGTATAAACCAGATCGATGTTTACCTATGGACTCAAGTATAAACCAGACCAATGCTTACCTACGGGCCCATGTATAAACCAGACTAATATTTACCTATGGACCAATGTATAAACCTGACGAATATTTACTTATCGACTCAAGTATAAAACTGGTCAATGTTTACCTATGGACTCAAGTATAAACCAGATCAATGTTTACCTCTGCCCTTAAGTATAAACAGACCAATGTTTGCCTATATATTGAAGTATAAACCTAACCAATATTTACCTAAGGACACAAGGACAAAAGCCTGACCAATTTTTACATATAAATTCAAGTATAAACCAGACCAATTTTTACCGATTGATACATATATAAACACTAGCAATGTTTACCTATAGACTCAAGTATAAATATGACCAATTTTGCTTACAAACTCAAGTGTAATCCCAACCAACGGTTACCTAGGGACTTAAATATAAACTTGACTAATGCTTACACTTCGAGCCAAGTATAAACATGCATATTTTTTACCTACGAGCTCTATTATAAACCCGGCCAATGTTTACCGATAGTATCAATTATAAACTCAGTCAATATTTACCCATGGCTTCAAGTATATACCCTATAAATATTTACCTTTCCACTCAATATAATAAACAGATTTCAACATTAAATAACCCAGTAAGGGTTGATACGTCGTAGAATCAAATACAAACATTACCAATGTTTACCTATAGACTTATCGGTATAATAAAAACAGGCATTCGGTTTTATGTAACCCAAAAGATGTTGATGTGTTGCAAAATCCACCAAGTCGGCCCAACACAATTCATTTTTCTTCCCTGTCAGTCGTTTTTGCATGCCAATGACGAGAAAATTTTCGAGATATGTGTAGATCCGGAAGAGCAAGGAAAGCAGTAGATTCATGCCTTTCCAAAAGGTAAAACCGCAACATGATATATAAGCAAACCCGACTAAAATTTGAACTCGATTTCGTTACGATGCCTTAGCGACTTCTTTTCAAACTGCAAGAATCGACGGCGTCTATCCAACACAGATAAAGCAAAGATTTTTCTTGAAAACTGTGAATAAAAGAAATGAAACATTTCACACCCGTGACAGGCGGGAAAGCCATTAGTATAAAGGGGGTTACAGGGAGTGAAACTGAAAGCGAAGACTGAAAATAAGGAGAATTGGGGAAAGGACAAAAAGATGAACGGGATTCAAGAAGATATATGATGCCGATTGATGTTGCATTTAACTTTTTGAAGATTGTACTCATCAGTGAATCAAGTAAAAGGAAGGCGGGAAGTGCCAGAAAGAAAATTGATGGAGTAGAAGTGCCGGTTGCATTTAGGTATTTCAACAGTCAACGAGTAGGACCTAGATGCCAATCTAGTGGCGCGCTTAAAACCATACAGTCGAGGGACCAGGGAATAAATCTGGTCAGAGCAGTTGATATGAAAATAGTTGTAGAAAAGACAGAGGTATTTTGTCAAGGACTTTGATATGTATATATATATATATATATATATATATATATATATATATATATGAATAAATAGAATGATTTAAAAAAATGATTTTATCCTCCTTGGTCTACCCATACGGATTACCTAGTTTTTCGTAAACTATATATATATATATATATATATATATTATTTTTATATATATATATTATTTATTATATATATATATTATTTATTATATATATATTATTTATTATATATATATATTATTTATTATATATATATATATATAATAAATAATATATATATAAAATTATATATACATATATATATATATATATATATATATATAATTTTTACCTGTACTATAACTCTGGCGATGTGAAAAAACCCAGATAATGCAATTTGTAAATGAAAAATATTAGACGAACCTATATTTGAAACAAAAATCGTCAAAAAAAGCAGAAAAGACTAAAAACATCCGTACTGTTTGAAAATAAACAACCAGCACCGCAGTGATTAGCCGAAAGGAAAAACACCAACAGAGTTACCTGAGTTGAAACGTAAAAGTGCTCAATACACTAAGTAGAGCAAAATTACAATACCTAAAGAGCCAGAACCTCTCTACCTAGGTTTATATCTATCTATCTATCTATCTATCTATCTATCTATCTATCTATGTGTGTGTGTGTGTGTGTGATAAAATGGTCGGTTCTCTTTGCCATTCCTGATAGTACTTGACACGACTTGCTATGCTTTATATGTACATCAGACCTATCAAAAGGAGTACATATCTGGGATGGAGTTGCTTTGTCCTCACTTTCCGTAGTGCTCAAAGGCCTCTACGCAACCTTGTGAGCGATTAACTATTTTCCACTCTACAACCTCTTCCCCAAGGAATAAACGTTGCAATTCTTTCGCCATTATATCGCTATTTCAATGGTAAATGTTCTGACGAGCTATTTTCATTAGTTCCACCAGTTTAGACCTTCACAGCTGAAACTCACCATGACATGTAGACTGAGGTAAATCATTTAAATTTCCTTCGTATTCCAATAATAAGAAGGAATTTCCATTTTTCAGTTAAGTCCGCTTATTACAAGAAGGACACCCGTAAAAGTTACTCGGATAGATGTATTTATTTAATTTCTTTTTAAAGGTTTTGAGTAGCTGTATTTTTTTTGTTTTAATGGTGAGCCGATTTTTATCGTGTTTGGCGGGAAACGATTTCTCTGATGAGCCTGTATTGCTTTGGTTTTCACTTTCGGTCTGCTACAATCCGTTAGATTGAGAACTTCCGTTATATTATATAATAATTATATATAATCAGGTATTTTTGCTCGGGTACGATGATTAAGTGTTGATGCTTTTCTTAATGGATTGAACTGAACCTCTTTATTTCATATTTCTAAATAAATTAAAAAATATGCCTATTCAATGATATTTCTTTAATTTATAGTTTTTATTTAGTCTCTACATAAATTTTTAGCGGACCCTAAATTAAAGTTTTCCTCTTTGGTGAAATGTCCGAGGATCAGTTAGATAGACGAACTCCTCTGGAAGCGGAAAAAAGTACTTAAAGAAGATTTTCATGCACTTTGGCATCAACAACCTCCAGTGGGTAACACAAGCTGCGGATAGAAAAAAAAACATAGTAAACTAGAAATTTCCTTCAAGAAAAACGTTTGTTATAAAATACGGACAGTAAAATTTGAGAACATTAGCGAAATACACCAAAAAACGTTACATAATGGCATCAACAATATTCCTTTTAGAATACATCCATAATCGGCAACGATTACGACCGTCTATACAATGCGAGTTTTTATGTCATTTTTTTAATGTAAAAGATAAGGGCTCGCACTATACATAGGTAAATTTTTAGAAGAGGTTAAAAATATGACCGGTTGCATTAAATACAGGTAAATTTTTTCTGGTGGGGGTTAAAATTTTTACATTTTCAGTGACCGTAACCTATCTGGTAGGCTTACATTCTCAAGGTACTTTAGGCTAAACTTAAGGGAAAATGTAAGCTTCTTTAGCCGGCCCCTTGTAGCCTAGATCCTTTCCTTCTGTGGTTACAAAATACGGTATCTAAATCTTCGGATCAGATATTTTAGGGTAAGTGTTTTTTTTCTCTCAGCATTGTGTGTAGTTTATACAAAAAAAACAAAAAAAAAACACCATTTAATCGCTGTAATATATGCACAAGATGATGTCCAATACAGCAATATTTGACAACAGTAGGTCTACTAATATTGTTCAGAGCCTAGATCTGCAGTATACAAGAGCTATAAGAAAAAATCAGGTTTTTCACCTTAAAATTCGGAGCCGAATGAAGGTATTTAAGTTGTTGAACTGAATTTTATTGATTCAATGAACAAACCAACTGACGAGACCTTTGCAGTTGAAACCGCGGTAGTGTTCTAGTCAGCATTCATATCATTTTAATATATATATATATATATATATATATATATATATATATATATATATATATGTATATATATATATATATACTTTAAATTTTTACGTTACCTTGTGGCGGAACCTATCTTCTTTATTTATTTTCTGTGTCCGTCCGGGGCGTGGTCTCCAAGATGTGGTCGATCATTGCTTTCACGTTGCTGAGGAGACCCCTCTGTCCTTCTTGCCCTCAATATGTCCCGTGGGTGTCAAATTCTCCAGACACTCCTGCCTCAATATGCATCCAAGAAGTTTCACCTCTTTTTCATTCTAAGTGACTTTTTGTTTCCATTTTCCTTAAGACTTTTTCGTTGCTTACACGCTATGTCCGAGGTATTCTCAGCATCTTCAGCTACCTCGGTTTATGGATCAATTATGACAAACTTAGTACAGGAGAAAATAAATTGTAAATAGAATAGGGTGCGACAGAGCTAGTTTCGCCCAACACCGCAAATTGCTACGAAACCAAAACATCAACCTGAAAACTCGAGTCATGGTCTTAAATAGCCTCGTCAGATCGAGACTTTCATATGTTGTGCATGGCGCCAAATTAGTCCAGAATTATCTAAGCTGTTAGCTGTATACAATTGCTTCCTAAAATCAATGTTTAAAAAAGGCCTTCAGCGAGTGAAGAATGAGGATTTGGTCATCCTTCATTGAACATTGTGGACTGGTGCTGCAGAATGATAAAGAACTGTACCAAATAACAGAAACCATATTACTTGAGGACTACCAACAGCAGCAACAACTAAAATGGATAGCACGTGGAACTCGAAAAGAAAATAATGACATAATGAAGATGTTGACATTCCACACTACTTAAAACAAATGTTTAGGAAGGTAACCCCATCAGTACTGGACAGAGTGATAACAGCTGCTGAACTTGAAAACAATGTCTGAAAAAATTTCCTAAAAAACTGTATTTAGATAAAGTATTTATAAAATTAAACCGAAAGCAGTACTGGCTGCTCGGTTAATGAATGCTAAATGGTTCCTTGTAGGGAAACGGCTAATATTACCATTCTGTAGAACGACATTTCTGTTGCCTCCAGCTTTCTCTTCATCTGTGTGGAAATTGTTCCTCATTCACTACCATATCGGATGGTTGATATTACATAGCAGATCAGAACTTTTTCCGTGTTTCTAACCACATTTTCCTAAAGATTTTCATCTTCAGTTCAAAGCTTGTTGAGACGAAGAAATATTTTTGAAATGGTAAATCAATTCATAAAGAAAAGTTTCTCGTACTTTGGCATCGGCAACCACCTGCTGCTTGGAAAAAAGGTAACAAACAGCCGTACAGGCCATTATCATTTCCCCCTACCCCCACCCCAAAACATTTAAGAACTGTTGAATATTTTTACCCTGCCTTTAAAACTTTTCTCTTACACGGGTGGGATATACCCGAGATTTACCTTAATACCCCACTGAGTCAGGTTATGACACAAGGTCGGGTTTTAAAGTGGGGACCGGAGTGTTTCCATTCGTGCCGCTGGTCTAAGCTGGTCATAACTTCTCTAAGCTAGTCAGAGCCGGTCAAACCACCGCTACAGATGTTAAGAGGCGGGGATGCAAGGAAGGAGAGAAGGCCTCTGGAATGGAACAGGTACTACAACCGCAGCATCTCCCCCGACGGAAAAAAACCTCCTCCTCTGCCAATCATCACGGAAGAATCCAGGGGTGGAGGAGAGTCTCCTCTGGTAGGATATGCCCGTCATGTTTTCGCGTTATGAGGCTTGCACCAGAAGTGGAATGCTTTAGATCTTTCAAGTTTAAAGCTAATAACAACATATTTTATAGTCATACTATCTGCCTTAGGGCCGCCACAGTTGTCAGAAGAGCCTCTTATAGCAAGAACAATGTCAGTTTCTCTATCTCTCTTTACCGTGGATCTGAAAGAAATGGCAGCTAACGATCTCCACTGTTTTTATTTCTCTCAGCAATACTTTCTCGTTTATGTCTCCATTCCTGTCATTGTGGCACTTGTTACTTCCTATACCACCTCAAAAGTTTCACGTTTACTCGCTTAAAATTACTCATTGCTTTTCCATGCTTCACTTACTTTTGATCAGTCTTGTGAGTGTTAAATTCACCAAGCCTTTCTTTTTTCATATCTTATTGATCCCAACAGTATCTTCCGGTCGAGAAACGGAAGTGTAACTGATCACTACAGAAGTCTCACTCTGCACTGCATTACACTGCTACACTCCTCCAGTCTATTGTGGTTGTGAAGGTGGGTGCGCCACAACATATCTCCAATCTTATCTTTGTGGTACATGTTACTCCATTTATTTCCTCAAAATTTCCAAGTTTACTTGTTTAAAATTACTCGTTGTTTTCCACTGCTTCTCTTGTTTTCGAGCAGTCTTCGATTTACGAAGCCTTTCTTTTTGCATGTGTTGTGTACCAAATACAAGTGCTGGCACGATTAAATCCTTTCCTTTAATGTTCTCCTTCATCCGGCACATCCTTTTACAAATATTTTTATCCGCGGCCCGATTACATGAAATCTATGAAACTGATAGGAACATTCCCGACGGATCGTTTATTTGAATCCGACCGCTCATTTTATGAGTTGAAAAATTCTCACCGTCATGACCGTTCAAGAAGACACTTGTATTTGGCGCAAATGAATATATGAACAGAATTAATTTGTAAGCGATTTTACCACAATATTCGACTATATTCATTTGGTAGTTATCTTCTTCTATGTGTCGTTTCCCTTCAGAATATGGCAATCATGGCTCTCCATAACGTCCTATCCCTTGTGGCACTTAGCAGTTTTTTTTTCACTTTGATAAGGCTCCCACCACACGTTTCACCATCCATCCATCCATACAATATAGTCAGTTAGGGGGCTGTTTCTGTCTTCTTCTATCTCTCTTGCGCTCAATATGTTAAGTTCTCCAAGCCCTCCTTTCTCGTTATGTTTCTAAGTAATTTCAGCTGTCTCTGTCTGATTCTGAGTATTCTGTTTGTTGCCATTTTCTATAAGACTTCATCTTTACTTACTCACTTTGTCTATGTAATTCTCAGTATGCTTCTGTAGAACCGCATTTCTATTGCCTCCAGCTCTCTCTTCATCCGGAGAGAGACTGCCCAACATTCACTGCATATCTGTGGATTGATATGAAATAGCAATCCAGCACGCTTTTCTTTGTTTTTAACGAATTTTTTGCCGTTTCTCAGCTCTTTGTTTAGGTTTTGGAATGTCACTTTCGCAAGTCCATTGCGTCTTCGGATTTCGGTGTCACATTTTCCATCCTCAGTTAAAACACTTCTCAGATATTTAAATTTCTATACTTGTTTGATGGTTTAAATTTCTATACTTGTTTGATCTCTAATTTGGTAGTTATTCTTTTTTTAAATAAAAAATTCTATTTTTTAATTTTCCTAAAATTTTTCATTGGTCGAAAACAATAACATTCGGCTCCTAATGACATTTGCAATTTATCTAGCTTAAAAGCCGCCAACTAAAATGACTTCTTGTCCAGCTTTAAAAAAAAAGTAATGATAATTTTGAAGAAATAACTGAAATCCTCAATTCATTCCATATAACATCAAAACCTCACTTTAACCCTCATTCGGGCTATAAGTCCAATTCCGGTCCAAAAACTGATTTGGGCCGAAAATCCGATTTAGGCTAAAATTCCAATTCAGACCGAAAATATAGTTCTTCGGATCACAAACTCCGTGGAACTTCAATTGAGTTGAGTTCTTCCATTCACAAACTCTGCAAAACTTCAAAATCTCATGTCACGAAACTTCTCACTTTAACTCTAATTCCTTGGCATTTTGAAGAAATAAAATTGATTTAACCAATTCACAAATTTTTGGAGATATTTTAAACTGAATCTAAAACAATTATTTAAAAATTCACGCAGTTTTGTGTTACTTTAAACTCAATATAAATTAAAAAAAACTTTTAAAATCACTAATTTTTTTCAGTTATTTTAAAATTTAAATATAAGATGAGAAGATTTGAATTTTTAACTGTTTCCTCCTCATCCAGACACAAATTCCAATGCTGGATATTCAAGAACCGGATGAAGGGCAAATTCTTAATCCCGGGATCATCTTGATTCTACAAAGGTATAATATATCTATGTAGATCAAGTGTGGTCCGAGTTAGAGGTGTTTCAGACACAACGACGGACAGGCAGAATTTGCCGTTTATTGTTTTAGATGAAGCAATCTATCTATCTATCTATCTATCTATCTATCTATCTATCTATCTATCTATCTCTTTGGTTGATATAAAAGTTTTCACTACTCTTGTTAGTAAAACGTTTTATTCATATTAAATCTATATGGTGTTAATCAACCTTAGTTTTTTGAAATTTCATAAAAGAACATTCTATTTTTGACATGAAAAAAAATCTTTGATGAATTTTCCAAAATTTTCAAGTTATTATAACAGCTGACCAAACAAATAGCGTTGCATGGAGCAAAAAACCGATAGTCTTGCATTAAATCGAGATAATTCGCCACAACTGGAATAATTCTAGCGAGATGATGGCTTGCAACATCGCAATTGCAACATACACCGTTGTTATGAAATAAAACATAGTAAATTTAAAAAAAACAGCGGTGAAATTCTTTTGTCAATGTTCTGTTCCAATGTGAAATTCAAACGAGCCAATTCCTCACTGCAGCTTTATACAGTTTGTCCGGATTCCAGAAATTCAAGTTTAATAAATAAGTCCTTTTGATAAATACTATAGAGTTCCTCCCCACTTAGGTTGAGATGCTGAAGGTTGTAAAGGATTTTTTTCCTTTTGGAATCTGAGAATACGTTTCACTAGCGAAGAAGAGCGAGAAGAAGGGACTAAGCATAAGCTACAAAAAGACAGAATGCATGGTCATCAGTAAAAGGATGAGCCCGAAATGCTATTTGCAGGTCGGGGACACTAAAATCAGTTGTGGAAGTGTTTTGACAGAGGACGACAAGTGCGACACTGAGATCCGTAGACGTATTGGGATGGCCAAGGACGCATACAAAAAGCTGGGAAGAGTATTGCGATACAGGAGGATCTCTTTGGTAACAAAGAAAAGAGTACTGAGCTGTTACGTGACATCTGTCCTCTTTTACGTCAGCGAATGTTAGACGGTCTACTCAAAGACGAAGAAGACAAACAAGGAGGAGGCTTACACTTAACATCAGGAAGTGGCAGCTGATGTTTCTAGGACACGTAACGAGAAAGGGGGACCTGGAGAATCAGATACTCACAGTTCGAATAGAGGGAAAGAGAGACAAGGGAAACAACTGGCGTAATATAACTGGCGGGATTAAGCAAGTGCGGGACGAAATTTATTCAGAGCTACAAGGGATTGGGGAAGTGGCGAGCCATGATCGCCTACGTCCTGAAAGGACACGGCATACAAAAAGAAAGAAAGTAACAGTCTTATCTATAAATTATATTTACAGGTCGAGTGAAAAGAATAAGAAAAGTGTTTAAATGATGAAGAATATTCCTTTCAGTAGGTTTATGTGGATTTCATTTTTCTTTCTTATGATTTTCTTTGTTTGGTTTGGTTTATTTTGTTTTATGGCAAATCCACTTCAATGGTTTATTTAATGCCGATACGACTTTTAGGATAAGTTCTTTTCTTTTTTTATGTGCTATATCCTTTCAGGACGTAGGCGATCATGGCTCTCCACTTTTCTCTATCCCTTGCAGCTCTCAAAAAGTTCCTTCCCTCTGCTTCCTCCCTCAGACCACGTTCTGTCATCCACTTGCTTAAGTCCACCAGGTATGTCAGGCGTTGTTTTCCCTTGTCTCTCTTTCCCTCTATTCGACCTGTGAGTATCAGATTCTCCAAGCCATGCTTCCTCATTATGTGTCCCAGAAACTTCAGCTGCCTCTTCCTGATGTTATGGTCCATGATATCCTTAGCATCCTTCGGTAGAACCAACTCTCCGTCGCCTTGAGTTTTTTTTTCATCTTTGAGGAAATCGTCCAACATTTGCTGCCGTAAAGAAGGACAGATGTCACGTAACAGCTCAGTATTCTTTTTTTTTGTTATCAAATAATTCTTCCTGTCTCGCAATACCTTTCCCAACTTTTGAAATGCGTCCTTGGCCATCCCAATCCGTCTACGGATCTCAGTGTCGCAATTACCGTCCTTTGTCAAAACGCTTCCCAGATATTTAAACTTACGCACCTGCTTGATTCTAGGATAAATTCGTATAAATAGAATATGTATTTTTGTAAGAAATCAGTTTTTAGATTAGTTTTCATTGACATATTGTTATAACCTAGAAAAAGTTACTGAATGAGAAATAACCAAAACGGAGGTTGGAAATGTAATCTTTATAACATCAACAAAATACAATACTCGCCAGCGGCGTGGAGTAGGTAAACCACTGCTAGTGGTGGACTACTTAGACAGCATATTACCCCTACTTGCAATAGGGTCCAACGTATTTATGATGTTTGGGACATACCCATTAGTGTTCATTGGTACGGTATATAACACATATTTTTGTAAAGAGGGTTTTTAGCTGAGAGTCAAATGTATTGCTAGTAATATTTATTCAAAAATGTATTGCTGGTATTTTTACTGTACAAATCTATTTTTATAATTTCATATTGTTTTGACTCCAGTTTGAGAGGTAACTATTTGCCCATAAGCGGGACCTAATAGGTTCTACCATCCCGGGTCACAGTGGACCTGAGAACAACAGCAATTAAGAGGTGGTTCTACGCTCCTCGGGATGTAGTTTATCGTCATACTGAGGACGTTTTTTTCTTTACCGAAGTGCAAAATAGCGTATAGCAGAAACAATGAAAATATAAGGGTTAACTTCAAAGACACTTTTACAACCTTTTCCTTAAAATAATGCTGGCAGTGTCTTCAACAAACTAATACACGGATCTCTATCTACTCCCATTGTAATTTACGCTAGCACAACCACAGCTATTCACTCTGATCGACACTGGCTGTCAGCCATTTCCATCTAAACTACTCTTGCCATGTAAACGACTACCATGTAGTTTCAATGCCAACCGATTTATCTCACAGGGTAGACGATGTCGAATCTCAAGACACATCTATATTTACTCACAGGAAATACCCCAGGACCTCTTGTCAAAAGCAGCCGACACGCACATAGCGTCAATTCCCGACATCCACTTGTGTTTTATTAAACAAATAAATAGAAGGATACATGGGAACACAATGCACTAAAACGACAAGAAACTGTAGAGGAAGAAAGATAACGTTTGTGATATACAGGAAGGCAGGTGATATAGATATAAAAAGGGAAAATGCGTTTGAGGCGTAGGTTAATAGGATTTGGCTCTGAGCTTTTTTTCATGCTCGTAGAGATGGCGGGGGTGTATCATCGATTGTTATAACCATTATACGTTTTAGGTGCGGATGGGCATTTGTTGAGCCCTTTTGTCTAATCAGGGAGGCATATTGCGCACATAATATATATATATATATATATATATATATATATATATATATATATATATATATATATATATATATATATATAGCTCATTTCCACAAAATCAATATTTTACTGACCAAACATCGGATTACTTTGGAAAGTGGGTCAGACCGATAAATTTCAACAATTTTTTTTCTTTTAGGATTTTCACCTACGTTTACAATGATTTATTTTGAAACTTTTTTTTATATGACGGACATTTTTGTTTTTCTCTTTAATGTTGATATCCACAAAAAGTGCATTTTATTTCATCATTTTTCTTTATGGCATATGTATCCATTTCCTCTAACAGATTCTTAACGTTGTTCTATTGAATATTCTAATTCATTCTTGTTGCTGAACACATCCAACACACTGTTCTAGTGACAACTTTACCAGTTGTAAATGAATTAGAGGGATTTGCCGATACTCATTTTGAAGGCCGTTTAACTATTTAATTTGGATAAAATCTTCGATTTGACTGGTTTTCCTAGTTTTTTATTTTAAATGAAGAACATATTTGATAAGTGGTTCATTCATTTTTCGAGAAATATTTATAAACTTAGCTCTCTCTGCATGCACTAGTTTTTTCTTAGGTGCTAATCTTTCGCTATTAGTTGACTTATATGGTCAAACGTTATTTCCTCCAACTGTCTTGGGTGTGTAAT
>OZ038477.1:47197678-47330178 GCA_964036315.1 Acanthosepion esculentum
GTAAGTACTATTCTAATAGTTGCTTCTCCCGCACTTCTCGCCTGTTCAACACACAGATTCTTGTTTTCCCATCAACTACACAATCATCAAAAAAAGTAATTTTCATCTTCTCTCACCTTGAATCCTGTTCTTTTTATTGTCCTTTCTCCTTAGTAATATTTTCTCAGTTATCTTATCTTTCTGTAACACATTTCGTCTTAGTGACTTTATAGCCTTGCTTGGTGGAGGCCAGTGAAATGATTACAAAGTGTTCTTTTGAGAACTCATAAAATAGTCTTTGTCCTACGAATGATTTCGTTATATGCGTGATAAGTAATTTCTTTTTTGAACTGCAACACTTTGAACAAAAACGCATATTATTTATAATTCAACCTAATATTTTGGATTATAATAGTAATATATTGAATAGTTATCTATCAAATAAAATCATGTTTATGTTACTTATTGATGTTGTTACCTCGGACGTGCCGGTAGGTTAACGGTTAGCGACCCGTACGAAGAAATCGGCGAACCTTTTACTTTTGCACAAATACCCTTGGGAAAGGCAGGAATCAGTCTATTTTGTCCTAGATATAGATGAAATAGTTGGGCTCTCTTCTTAAAGAAAAAAAACAAACTCTGGATTTAAAACAGTCTCAAAAGAGATGAGACACATACATCGCTGCTGTTATATAGTTTTGGTGTCATTACAACCTGAAAAGATTCTAGAATTCATAACGTGACGACATGTTGTTAAATATCCGCCTATCAAAAGGGGCAATTTTTACATTTAAATTTAATGTGTAGTCACATTATGAGGTATTATTTAACGAGTGTCTAGCTTACTAGATATTGCTTTAATTTAAACCAGGCAAGTTCCCTCGTTTAACAAATGTTTAACAGACTCTAAATCTTATTGGATATAGAAATGAAAATGTTCACAATAAATTTGTCTTGTTTAAAGGAACTAAACTTGTTTTCTTTAAATGAATCCGCTTTTATTGTTTCATCGGTTTGTTAGGATAGCATTATGCCTTTTTACCGTTAAAAATGGAGATTAATTTGATGTCTCCAAAATATTTGTAGTCAGGAAAATTATAAAAAAATGATTCTGCAACTACTAAAAAACATAATGTTATTGTATAATTTTCATATTTTTATATTGCAAGAAAGGGTCTTAAATTTTCTGACAGATTATCACCTTTGTTTTCTAACATTTTCAAAGATATGTTCTAGTGATATTATGCTTAAAAATTTTGGTTGGGACGATGGAGATGGCGAATTTGAATTTGGTGCCCTTTGAAACCCGAAAATCTTTACCTAATGCAATTTCTATTTATTAATCACTTATTCCAATCTGAACGGATAATATATAGCAATGAAGCAGTAACTAGAAAAATAAGAAATAATTTATTGCGTGAAATATTCATTTTTTTTGCGAGGGACAGATGAAAAATATAGAATCTGGAATCTTAACATGAAAGAAATATCGTTAGCCCAAAATGCTTTGATGTTCCGTCAGGAGGCGAAGAGATAATCAAAAATCACTCTCGTCTCGTTTTTGTTTTTGGCATTTGTCGCGTGTGTTTTCAAGTTCAAAAACACGCGTTACGCGTTCTGACGTTGATTAACATTGCCGACAGGTTTGTACATTGAGAAATGTACTGGGGTGCTACTCAGTACTGTCACGGGGATAAAATATGAGTAGGTGTTATATATGTAGATAGAAGAAGTGTTTAGTGTACTGGGGCAGCAGATCATTATTTAAACATACATTATTAAATATAACAGACAATGTATGTCTATTATGTCTGATCATAAACCGTTCTAATGTTCGAATGTTTCCTTTAATTTCTGATGATAATTTTTTTTATTGAGTTGGTCCTAAGCTTTCGGCTCACATGAGCCATTCTCAGAGTGGTTATACATTGATTCTGTTGTAATACTTCGGTCTATCGCGTAGTATGACATCATAGAACCGCATCTTGAACTTACGATCTGCGTCTGTTATTCCGTGATCGTTATCGTCGCATAGCAATTTTCTATGTCAAAATAACAAAATATCATCTTTGACGGTGGATATCTTTGTCTCATGTCTACATAACCATTAGAACTGCTCATGATCAGACATTATAGACATTCATTGTCTGTTATATTTAATAATATATGTTTAAAGAAGAAGTGTTGTATATATTTGTAAAAGAAGCCATTGTCTAATCCGGAGTGCTTTACCGTTCGGCTACAGAGAGCGTTACAGTTCAGCAATACTCTGTTATCGCTTTTTAAGGAAAGCACAATTCCTTATTCCGATTATTTTTCTCGAAATCCCATCGGAGAAGAGAACATTTAGTAAAAAAATCAGGTGAGTCACTTTTATCGAACATCACTGTATTCTATTATAAGAATCAGAATAACACATATTAGCATTTTTACGAATATCCCAATATATATATATATATATATATATATATATATATATATATATATATATATATATATGTGTGTGTGTGTGTGTGTATGTGTGTGTTTCCATATTTAGATGCAATATATATATATATATATATATATATATATATATATATATATATATATATATATATATAGTAATACGGATTTCCACGAAAATGGCGTTTGAAGTTATAATATATGGAAATATAGAAGTAGGAAATAAAGTCAAAATCTAGGCAGAGAGGAAAGTTTGACCTCACTTTGATGATCAATTGTTCGCCATAACAATGTTGTGTCCTATAGAATACTTATAGGCGTACTTCATGTGGTATTATTATATTTATGTATTTACGAATAATTAATATGTGTGAGTAGCAGATTTTTGCATCATATTTTAAGGAAAACAGACAGACAAAAATGCCACCCACAATAACACACGCACACACACACACACACACACACACACACACACACATATATATATATATATATATGAATATATGTACACATAAGAATATATATGTATATATGAATATATATTTATATATCTATTGCTTCAAATGTTATTATACCGGACACGCTGATTTGAAAAAGACACCCAATTAAACACTGTGTATTACGTCTATCGGACTGCGCATTTAAAAAATCATAAAGAAAATGTGAATTTCGGCAGAAGTCGAACCTGCGTCCTCCTTTATAGAAGCCACTGTTTGCCGCGGCCTACTTTACTGCTCGTGCTCGGCTACTGACAGCGCCGCAGTTCATTTTCTCATTCAGATTATTGTTTTCTCGAAATGCTCATATCTGATCAGTTTCGTATACGAAACATAAACAAAGCAATTTCTAAAAAAATAATGGATTTATTGTTAATCCGACATTTTTATTGCTTCAAACGTTATTATAGTGGATACTCGTACTTAAAATTGTTATATAGGAATAATGTGTCGCTGCCGACACTTGAGTTTGAAGTTAGATCGCCAGTGAGCAAATACAGGCGACTCCATTATTGAATTAAGTGGATCACATGATACATAGAAGAAACGCATATATGTAGGAAGTAGCTGACGACTCACGATTGCTATTTCTAGTCTATCCTCTATTATTATACCGACTGCTATTCTCTACTCTATTCACTATACTATTTCTCTATTCGGGTAAATACACGGTGGTTACTGTTCGAGTGAGTATGATCGAGCAAGTACTATTAGTGCACGATTATTCGAAGGCGTCTGACACCAGCATTGTTCGACGGCGTATTATAGAGGTATCGGTGATTACAAAGGCTCTACTGCAACGAGCATCACAAAAGTGGCAACGAGTGTTCGTTGACATCACAAAAGAAATCGATCTGGGTAACCTACAGGTAATTGTGAACTAAACCGCTTATTTAATCTACAGTATTATAATCTTCCCATTCCATTGCGCATGTTTAGGTATATCGTCTACTTCTTATATTTATTTAGTACTGCTCAGTTATTCCTCGCCTCAGTGCAAGTACATACTCCCAGGGATTAAACTCACAAATTCACAAACCAACGCTGTAATCTACTTGACCATTGTCCTTTAGATTAAATAAAGGATTCATTTCAGCATTCCCTGTCGCTTACCCATATCGATACACTCCTGAGGAAGGCCGAAAGGAGCCGAAAAGTTTTGATAAAAACAACAAAGATGAGGACAATAGTCCGAATATAAAAAGTGTAAATAATATGTATAGATGTTGAACGTTGGCTTGAAGATGACTCTCCACAACTTTCTGTTCTTGGTAGCGCATAGTAAAGCTTGTCTTTTGGCTATCTCTCCTAATCCCTGTTCTGCCAAACATTTAAGCAAGATCGTTAGGTAAGTTATACGCTGTCTTCCCCTGTCCCTTGCACCTTCAGTATGTCATGTGTTGTGGGGCAGACCCTTTTACACAAGATGGACTCGTCCAAAGTATACTTATACTGACAGAGAGAATACCTGCAGGTTGAGATACGTTGAGTCAAGGTGGAGATACGTTGAGTCAGGGTTGAGATACGTTGAGTCAGGGTGAGAGATACTGAGACAGTACACGGGGTGTTCACAGAGAGTTATACGAGAGTCCAGCGAGAGAGATAATTACGGCTTCACTTACAGAGACTTGTACATATACTTTCTACTAACCCGCATTCCTGCACTACTAATCTTCACTTCAAGTCTGTATTCTTACGTTTAATACACTTATTTTTCCATCTCAATTACTGGCGTTGTTTATTTATTTGTGCAGGATTCCATTCCCGGAATCCACAACATCATATATGCATCAAGTTTTCTAAGTCCTCTTTCTTCATCATATGCCGTAGAAATTTCAACTGTTTTTTTTTTTTTATAAATTATAAGTGTCCTTTTTGTTTCCATTTTCCCTAAAACTTCATCGTTGCTCACATGTTCAGTCGATGGGATTGTCAACATTCTTCTATAGAAACACATTTCTGTTACCTCGGATCTCTTCTTCATCGATGAGATTGTTCAGCATTAACTCTGTGGTCGGATCACATTGCCGGCTACATTAAAGAAACATACGCTCATCAATACAAAACAACCTAAACGAAATAAAGAAATCCACTTTCACTCAAAAAGATCTGACATCACCAAACACAAGAATAAAAATGCAACAATCAAGCGACTCCGAAACAGATCCAGAGAAAGTTACCGTCCCAGAAGAAAAAAAAATAGACACATAACACAACAAATTATAAACGAGGATAAATTATCGTCAGAAGATGAATTCGAAAAACAATTGTTTCAAATTTCAACTAGAAAATAAAAACGATCAGGAACGACTAAAATTTGAATTCGACTTGGTTTCACAAGCAAATATATATATATATATATATATATATATATATATATATATATATATATATATATATATATATATATATATATACTAGTTGTAATCTTATAAATATAAGAAATTATATTCGTCCGGAAAACCTTAGGTGCCTTGATTTGTGAGTAAACAAACCAATAGCAAAAGGGGAAAAATGGTACAAAAAAGAAAGAAAGAACAGAGAACATGTACGTCAGCCGAAATTAATCGTCTAGCATCCAAGTTCAGACTAAAAAGAAAAAAAAAACCGATACGAGGTTTTCTCCTTTTGCGTTTCTTTTGTTTTGGTCACGTGGTCATGATTTTAGGTTTGTAGGCTATATATTCCGTTCCCACATTACCTCTTTAGCCAGAATTCTCTGACGATCCGCTTAGGTGAAACCGTGGTAGGTTAGTCTGGCTCTTTAGATTTAATATATATATATATATATATATATATATATATATATATATATATATATATATATTACAGTCTCAATTATTCTTTTAGAAGTTTTAAAACTGATATGCAATGACAATAAATAAAAAAAATAACACTACAACATACATAAAAAAAATACTTTGTGCATGAAATTTGAGTATATTCAGATTTCAACGACATCGAAGTTAGTTATCAATTTGCTCCTCTTTGATTTAAATATTTTCAAAGTTACTCTTGTTTTATTTTATACTTAACATCTATGGCGTTGAGATGTGAAATAATGAAGGCACCTCTTGGCGCCTTTGAAAGCCACAGACAACTTATTTTATTTTATTAGAAAAATTACCGTTCAAGAAAAATTGAACACTTGGCCACTCTCACTGCCCTTTAACAACGTTATTAAAGAGCAGTTAGAGGTGTCAAGTGTTCCACCTTAGATATTTTAGAACCACATCTTTGTTGCTTCAAATCTCTTCGTCATCTGTGAGGAAATTGTCCAGCATTTACTACTCTATAGGATGATTGATATTTACATAGCAGTCCGCACTGTTTTCTTTGTATCTAATGAAATTTTCTTTTTTCTTGATACTTTGTTTAGATTTTGGAAGGCGTCTTTCTTTGTTCCAGTTCGCCTTCGGATTTCGGTGTCATATTCTCCGTCGTCTGTTAAAACCCTTCCCAGATCTCTAAATTTCTTCACTTGATTGATTTTGACGTCTCCAATTCGTAGCCCGCATAGTTGGTCTTGCTGATGTAATACATGTTTAATGTAGTTTGAATGAAGCAATCCGACGTAGGAAGTAATTTGTTCAATGTAACAGCACCAATGTCTCGTAGCAGCTATTCAGGAATTTTTAAGGTTCGCAGTGGATATTTGGAGAGAGTAGGAAAACGTAGTTCTGCAGGTCTCCTCAGCTGACAGGTTAGCAGTGGATATTCCGACAAGAAAAGAAAGCAAAATGGCCGCCTTTATACACATCGGATCGGATATTTCTAGTCTTCTGATTGTTTAACCTTCTATGGGTGTACTATAAAATGATTCAGCTCATTTTGGTTTGCTCACTAGTATATTAGTAGACAAAAATTGTAACAGCTGACGATCATAGAGGAATCGAAACACGCACGAATACATTTAATCATATTTCCCTGTGTTCCTACACAAAGACAAATATAAATAAATCCACAATGGCCTACAAACACACGCGCGTGCGCGCACACATAATGCCTGCCGACCGTTTCGCTACTCAGTAAGAAGCACTGCATTGATTTTCCCGGTCCACTTTATCTTCCTTTAGTGTACTGTTAATAATAACAGTCTCTTTGTTGGTCTCTCGGCTAACATTGGCGCCTTTTTGTATAGAGTCTGCTTGGAGCACAGCTCAAGTGGACACTGGCTGCAAAAGTGCCGACACACGAGAAGAGGTTGCAGGACAGATTATCATCGTCGTGGCTACGTTTCTTTTATTTTTTAACATATTCTATCAACTGCGTGTTTATCGGTGTATGTCTTACCATTTTTTAATAAATATACGCTTTTGTGTGTGTCTAATTTAGTGGGTTTTAAAAAGCAATTTGCTTTTTGAAAAAGTATACCCAAAAATAAAAAATAAAAAATTCAAAATTGGCAGTCGATCACTGAAGACTAAAATTGGTACGTTTGGATTCGAGATTATTTGCAATTAACGGTTATCTAAAATAAGCATGACCTTCTAAGACATCCACTTTATCATTCGGAAAATACAGTGATACACATATATGTATAGCTAGAAAGATATCAGTATAGACCAGGGAACATATATTATCGCATATATCGCTTATATCATAGACCGCAAGTTTTCTATTGGATTACTATCTGGAGAAGCTAGATTTCATTAATTTGAGATCTTTTTCGATAAGCTGGACAATAACCAGCCTTGCGGAATGTGAAGGAACATTGTCATATCAGGAAGTACTGTTTCGATTAAAGCTTCTTGATCAAGAACTTGAATTCTCTGGATTTATCTTGAAACCATCATCAACTTTGAAAGGACCTATAATTTTACTGCCAATAATATTGGACCAAAATATTACATCTCATCACTGTTGCCTTACAAATTTTGGGCTGTTTTTTATAAATAGACTAATCTCTCGCTCAGTCTATCCAATGTAGCTTTACATGCATCATGAACATTTGCCTGAAAAATTGTTTTTTCATGTTCTTCTTCAAAGTTACACTTTCTCTTCATGACGTTTATTTAAAGGTGATAGTTTCGTGGCTTTTATGTTTTTGACTAATATTTATAATCTCTTAGCTTCACTTTCTTTACATTTGTAACATCAGCCTCTTGTCTTGGTTATTTGTGTTTTAATTTTTCTTAAATATCTTTTAGTGGCATTGTTAAAGTGACTTTTTGCTTGATGTTTTGCTTTCTATCTTGCCAAAATTTTCAATCTCTTTAACTAGGTTCTCTATAATTCTACTAATTACACACACGCACAGACACATACACACACATATGTGTATATGTGCGTGTGTCCCTGTATGTGTATATCTCTGAAACACTGGTTCTCGTACGATTATTGAAGTTAGGCAATGTCGAACCTAGTATATATATATATACATTGACACTACATTTGAATGATAACTCTAACATTTCTAGGCATTTAAAACAACATGCCTGGCCGCATACACAATTCCGGAAAATCCTCGTCGAAAACACAACTATACTTAAACATGAAAACAATAAACAAAAACTAAAAATTCTTGAAGCTATATACATAAAACAGTTGAAACCTAACCTGAACAAAATAAACTATGAAATCTCCAAAAATATCCTTAAATGCCTATAATTAGTAACAGAAGTCATTGGTTCATACCAACGGCTTTCCATACTCAATACTCATCGGATTCACTCTCTCGTGGTCATGTGTGACGTCATGAGCTGTCGTGCGATTTTCGCTTTCAGCGTTTTATATGCACGTGTTTATCGTTGCTTGGAAATCATCCATGTAAACAAATAATACTATCATCAATTTCTTGTTCGTGTATTGCATAAATATATTGTGTAATTGTCATCTTTGATAATGGCTTATGTAAACCGAAAGCTCAGATTGGATTAAATAAAAAAAAGTATGTATCAATATTGTGATTTTCTTTCATTGTTTAATGATAATGTTATTAAGCTTATCAGACGATATGAAAAGAACTTACATAAAATATATAGACAACACTTGTCTATATTATTTAATGAAACATGTGTGAATATATATATATATATATATATATATATATATATATATATATATATATCGTACATATATATCGTACATATATATATCGTAAACACACACACATATATATATATTGTTTTTCATGTACACACACAGATATATATATATATATATATATATATATATATATATATATATATATATATATATATATATATATATTTATGTATAATGTATATTTGGGAACCAGCCTTTCTTTCAAACATATTTTGTTGAATATGACAAATAAGAAAAAAATCTAATATTCTTAAATTTCCCCCTTTGGTAAGAGAGTGTAAACATTGTCCGTAATGTCTGTTGTCTCAAACACTTTCGGCTATTTCTGTAGTTATTTTCAAGGTGTTTGATGTTGAATGTTGTTAATTTCTTTTCATGGTTGGCTTTTTGAGATGTAGCACGTGATGTCTATATTGTAGTAGCGATTATTCCGAGCCCCACGAGATTAACGTGGATGAGATTCGAGTTGGTATCTTTCTATTTAAAAATAAAACAAACTTTTTAACACATTATTTCTACTGCTAAATAAAGCAATTCAATACGCCAGGAATTTGGAAAAGGCATACTGTACTGCTTGACATTCACGTCGGAAGCTTCAATGTGAACATATTTTAATGAGTTTGGGTGTCAGTCTAAGGACAGTGCAGAGGATTCGGAAAGAGTTGGATGAGTCTAATAGTGATTACGAAGTTGTTTGGAGTGATCACTGGTGATAGCGACATAAAGCCTCTATTCATCTTTCTACAAGGCCTCAGACTCAACACAGAGGTCTACATTAAGTGCATTAAGCGGGTAGTGCTGCCCTGGCGCAAGACAGTGGCTGCTGGAAGACATTATGTCTGGCAACAGGACTGCACCGTGCCACACAAGCAGGAGAACACAGTCATGGCTATCAGAAAATTCATGCGACCACCTCATCCCTTATATCTTACTCGCCACCTAACTACCCAGACTGCAATGTGGGGCACAATTTAGCGAGAGAGCAGCAAAACAGATGAACTGAAGGCAAGGATTATGGCAACATTCACCAACTTAAACGAGAAGAGTTGCAAGAGATTCCGAAGTTGTCTGGAGGCTGTGGTTGAAGCCAATGGCAATTTTATTGAATAAATTTACTTTCGTATTTGAAGATTTTTTAATGTAATTTTGGTAGATACATCTGTTAAAATGAGATGTCAGTGTTATTTTCAGTTTTGCGTAATTTAGACGACACTTTATCTATCGCACCCTTTGTTCTTGTGAGCAAATTATTAATTTTCTGAAGTTTGAACTTTCAAATGAAAGCGAATAAGTTATAAATGCAAACCTGCCTGTTACGTATGTATGTGCGAATATATATATATATATATATATATATATATATATATATATATATATATATATAAAGAAATATATATATATATATATATAAAGAAATATAGTCTTAAAGTGTGCTATATTTATGGGATAAAGTGCTCAATATCAGAGATAGAGCGTGTGTAAATATGAAAGTGGACATGGAAGTCAGCACTTAGAGGCGACAGTCTGTTTCATGCTAGTGCAATCGTCAGGCGACTAGTGCTGTTATTTTTCTCGGCTATATATATATATATATATATATATATATATATATATACACATGTGTGTGTATGTTTGTGTTGCGTGTGCATATATTCATGTGCGCAAATTATGAAATTTCTTAGGTTTTTATAAAGGAATGCAAGTGTCTATAACAGCGGAAGGCTTCAGTCTGTCTGTTATCAATAGCCACATCGCCGAGTTGTCTACGCTTCTGTTTGCTTCACGGAAACCTCGAGTCGTGTTTCACACGCATTTGCCGTGGGTACTTGTTTTTTAATGTGGAGGAAATCCGATAAGAAAGTCGATCTTCGGAATCCAATTTTTGCCTCACGGATTCAAATACTGTAGGAATTTATTCGTGATATCACACTATAAAAGTTTTTCTTTTCTTTTTTTCTTTTCTTTTTTTCTTTTAAATGTTAAACTGAATAGAGCGGACGGATCCATTAATAGCCTTTATCAGTTTTTTCTCTGTTCGTCAATGCTGAGGAAAATCAGTTTTTGCTGAGAAAGTTTTAATGTCGATATATATTTACTCAGCGTACTTTCGTCTGGCGCTCGATGTCATTTGTAAGGCGCCCAAATTTGATCGAATCCTTTACACGAGCAATGAACTGTGAGGGAACCTCACGAATTATCGCTTTAGGGTAGGCGCCATAAAATCAAGCTTAGTCTGTCAAAAATAGTATGCACTCAAAAAAAGTATAGAATGCATAAAGCTGTGGTATGAACTGCTCGCCAGCAGGTGTCTTTAATAATTGTACTCTTATATAACGATGGAATATCTCTGATACTGGTGAAACTTAGAGTGAAAGACGGAGTAAAAGTTGGAGACAAGCTAAGAAGGGTGTACACCTCATTAAAAAAATAATTAAAATAAAATTATAATAATTTGCATATAATCTAAAAATATTAACCATTTGAGCCCTGCATCCCTGAACCCTTCTGACTGAGCTCCTGAGTCAAAATTCGCAAATAATTGGTATGTAATTTTTTCTGGTAGACATAAAAATAAGACAACCGATAGCAAAACACGACGGTAGCTGGGCATTAAGTCATTTGTCTCTACCACTGTTCAACCGGTGGCTGGGTATTACTTCATTTTTCTCTACCACCGATAAACTGGTGGTCAAAGAGTTAAGATAGGCGGTAATTTTTACAGAACAGAAAATAAAGAATACTTTTAGGTCTCTTAACGTATTAAGAATTATTTAAGAATTTAAAGATATTGCGAATATAGAATTTAGTTAACGCTATCAAAAGCAGATACATCTTTTTTGAAGAGAGGTATATAGACAGGGAGGTGAAAATAAAATGAAATCACCACCAATGCCAATACGAAAAAGAAAATGTCTAAGTCAGAAAGCGGGAGAAAAAATATAAATTAGAAAATGCTGATCGGTTCTTCCTCCTCTTTCGTTAAAGTTCATCAAAAGTTTGCTTAGATTTAATGAAATTTGAAACTTTCTTCATGTAAATAAAAAGGATGCTTGTTAGGTCCCAATATGATTAGTTTTTTTAAAAATATAAAGTAGATATGTATTAATATATTATTAATATATGCAATTTAATATCCTGAATTTCCTCTTTATAGTCGTGGTATACGAGTGTTGTTCCGCTTCGATCAGCCCTGATGAAAGTGGAACAAAACCCAGTAAGCTTTTTCTAATTCATCTTTCTTCACTTTTCTGAGTATATATCAAATTTTACGAATTGCTACTTACGGTACTTAATAGCAGAGCATATTCGGTTCACTTGCGACTATTTATATTAAGTCTTGGCAGCCGTTCCTATGAAGCTGTATCTGAATGTAATATGTCTGTGATTTACACTGCTGGTTCTTGGTAGTTTTTTCCTCTCTTTTTAGTCTTTGCACAAATTTATTTTTTGTCTTCGATTGAGTTTTGAAGAGTGAAGCGCGATAACTGATTAGCTGTTTTTTGTTGTTTCATTTTTGTTATATTTTTCGATCCACCGCTTTACGGTGAGCAATGATTTTCTCTCCCTTATACCTTTCTCTCACGTTTGTTTTATATATTTGGGCATATTATTATATATATTTCTAAAATATCTGTTTTAAAGCCATAATAAAATGTTGTACCCACCACAGATGGTTTAATTACAAAATTCTATCATATGAATTTGCACCTGTAAAAAAAGCAAAATATCTTGCTAGGTCGGCTGGACTTAAAACTATCGAATCGATTTTAATTACGAAATCTCGGCGAGATGCGATTTTCATACCTTTTCTTCCGCGTAACTACTTTATTTTCTTGTTTTATTTGAGAAAGATTTAAGAAAATTCTGGCGAGAATCGACACCTCTGTGGATTAAAGAATCTTGAAATTTGTCCACAAAGAATTTATTCTATGAGTATTTCAGACTAGTAGTTTCATTTTTTCACATCAATATTTAACATCATTTGATTATCACACATCAAGTGAATCTAACTGTAACCAAACAATATGGATGTCTATACGCACACTCGGTATATTTACAAACGCTCTATTCCCGCTATTGAGTACTCTTCTTCTATAAAGATAGTAAATTTTAAAGAGGGATTTTTTTAGGTACATTCTGTCATTTCTGGCATATATATATATATATATATATATATATATATATATATATATATATATATATATATGATGAAGATGTGGAAAAGACAAAGCAAAATCCGAATATGTGAGTTGACTGTTTTTATTTTGTTTTTGTTTTTGTTATTCTGTCGACGTCAGACGTTTCGGTCAAATAGAACTTCTTCAGGACATGGTTAATGGAGACATATTTATATTAGATTTAAGTTAGATGAAGAGACGGTATATACAGGACTGGTCAGAAACAGAAAAACTGAAATTCTAAAGTCAGAGTATTCTTTCTTGGAGTCGGATACGCTGGCGTCGCGTGGGCGGCGCTACGAAAACCTGCTCACAGGGAAAAGATTGTATCCTAAGTGGAAGGTGGGGGGGAATTATTTAAAACTATAGCTTATCGGTACGTTTGTCACGCATTAATCTTGCTACACAGCTTGCTATATGAAAGAAACCTGGTCGGGTGTTTATTGTGTGTGAGGTGGCTATCATCCAGCCTCGTAAATCTGCCTAAGGTTTTTATGGTGGATATATTTTAAAATCTTCACAGAGTCGAAATCAAAATTGTGATCAGATTTGGCTATGTGTACAACCAAAGCACTGCTTAGATTACCGAGGCGAATATCTCTTTTATGTTCGGAAATGCGGGATTTCAATGACCTACCTGTCTCTCCTACATAACTCAAGTTGCAGTCTCTGATAGACGCAAGCATCGGATGTAATATGCTGTCTGCTGGTATTGTTTAATATATTACGGATGGTTTTAGTGGGTAATGTGGTAGTTTTAATTTTTAGCGCGTTTAGATAGTTGGAGATGTGTTCGGTCAGAGGGTTATTCGGTAGAAAGATGCGGCCAATAGGATTATCAGGGGCAGCTGAAAGTGTGCCTCTCTCCACCTTTGATGTAGTAGTAGTAGTAGGTATGTTGTTATGTACTGATGAACGAACTCTGTGAATTTTCAAGGCTTTATGCTTAGCGCCGAGTATTAATTGTCTCGGATACGAAAGGCTCGAGAAGGTATCCTCGATATAACTAAATTCGTCATCTAAATATTTTGCTAAACAGATTCGCAGAGCTCTCAAGTAAAATCCAATAATATATATATATATATATATATATATATATATATATATATATATATATATATATATATGTTAGAAACTTATATATAGATTTTTATATATCAGACAAATATCAGAGAGATTAATGACAAAGTGGAAAACATTTTAGTGATGCGTTTCGTCCTTTAGGAGTTAATCGGACTTAAATGCTGTTTACATTCATGTAACTACACATGCGCACGAATGGAAACGGACGCTGAAATTTTAAACTGAAATTTATATATATATATATATATATATATATATATATATATATATATATATATACGCACACATTCACTATGAAAAAAAAACTTGCATCAATGAAATGAAAAATTGAGAAGTATAAGCAGTCAATTGTTGATACCCACTGAAGAGTGGACGGGGTGATTCCCAGAGGTTCCGTCTACGAAACTGTGAAGTCGGATGCTAAATGTAGATTCAATCTAATAAGTGACAAACGTTTTATGTGTATTATATATATATATATATATATATATATATATATATATATATATATATATATATATATATATTGTATAAGAAATATTGAAAATCCATCATACTTATCGAAGATCAACTCAGAGTTTGGCGTAGCTTCTTTAGGGCCCATATAAGAAGGAATATATTAGTTATTAAAGAATATATATTTTATTCTATAAACGCTTAATATATACGCTAACTACATCTTCAAATTTAAAAACTGTCAAATATTCTGTTTGCTTTGACATACGCTGTATTATATATTATTAACGCATATCAGTAGGTTATTACTGATACACACACACACGCACACACATACACATACACACTCACATATATATATATATATATATATATATATATATATATATATATATATATACTCATCTATCCCTGCCGATGAACGCGTTCAAGGGAGTGACCAATGTTTTTCGAGTGTAACATATTCTTGAGAAATATCAAAGCACATATCATGTGACTGTCTGTAACAAGATAAAGAAAATAACCCCCCACATATATATCACCAACTTTCATAAATTACACACTTAAAGAAACTAAGGTCAGATTAGCCACAACCACAACTGATGGAAACTAAATCCTTTCACTCCCACACAAAACATCACCCAATCAATACACAGACACTACCAGACAGAAATAAAAAGCCCACAAGACGCACACGCGCACAACATTATCAAGAAAATCCCGCATAGACCAACTAGAATTTTGATGCAGAAGCACAAGAATTAAACACACGAACGCTACATTCAATACATATACATTTGATGTCTACTTAACCAATGAAAAACAAACAAAACTAAAAAATACCAGAACTTTCTCTTACATATGTTATGCCTGATGGGGTCTAAATAAAAGCGAAACATGTTAAATTAATATATATATTTTTTATTTGTAACTAATATACACACACTCACGAACACACGCACACACGTTTCTATCTATCTATCTATCTATCTATCTATCTATCTATCTGTGCGTGTATATATATTTAAAGGGTGTTGCAATAAATTTCTTTTAAACTTGGACCGATTTTAAACTTCATTCACATTTAAAAACGGTCCAAGTTATTGGAACACCCTTTATATATATATATATATATACATATATATATATATATATATATATATATTAATGCATGTTTCATTAAATAATATAGACAAGTTTTGTCGATTTATTTTAAGTAAGTTCCTTTCATATTGTCTGATAAACTTATGTACGAGTTTGTCGTTGCATTGAAATTTTTCATGCAGCAAGGGCGGACTATCATTGTTGTTTCGTCCGTGTGTTGTTTGATATATTGAAATTGTCATCTTTGATAATGCCTTATGCAAGCCGAAAGCTTAGAATTGATTTAAACATGTATCAATATGGTGTTTTCCTTTCGGCTTTCAATGATAATGTGATTAAGCTTATCAGACAATATGAAAGGAACTTACTTAAAATATATAGACAAAACTTGTCTATATTATTTAATGAAACATGCATTAATGAAAAATTGCTGCCTAAATATACACAATATATATATATATATATATATATATATATATATATATATATATATATATATATATATATATATAGTGCTGTTCGATAAAAGTGTCTCACCTTATCCTTTGAATTTAGCTCAACTTTCGTTTAATCGGAGAAGAGAACATTCTTCCAGTCTTCTACGGTGAAATATTTGTAATAGTGAGCCCATTCAAGTCTCTTGGCTTTGTTGGCTTTGCTTATTAGTGGTTTAAACCTTCGTGTACAAGATTTGTAGCCTTGTTCTAACAGCCACCGGCGGACTGTTGAAGAGGCAAGACTAACACCTTGCTCTTCGCTTAGACTGTCTGCAATTTCTTGGCTAGTTATAGTCCTATTCTTCGTAACTTCTCTCTTGATTACTTGATTGCATGAAAAAGGCACGATTTATATTATTTTTTTCTCGAAAAGGTGACAGATCCTGTGACCGTCATGAAGAAATCTGTTGGAAATATTCTTTTGTATTTGTAAAGAGACTGTGTCGTTCTTGGCAGTATTTGGTGCAGGCGATTGGCAAAGTTTCAGAAGAATTGAAAGGCAAACAACAAACGCGCAGAAATCTCCTTCACATGTTTAAAACCAGGCCAGATTTCGTGAAGGTCTCGAGAGGAAAATCAATCCAAATATTTATAATACGTTGATTTGGAAAAGTGGTAAAGATTAATACCTTCTCATCCCTTCAAAGATCTCCATAATTTTCTATCCCTTATGGCCCATAGCGATTTTTCTCCTATTGTTAAGACTCCCGCTGTCTATTTACACAACCTTGTCAGGCCAGCGGATCACTGCCGTCCCCTATTTATCTTGCCCTTCTTCCTCATTATGTGACCAAGCTGTCTTTTCCTGATTCTGATTATAAGTGTTCGTTCCGTTACCATTTTCTTTAAGACTTCCTTGTTTGCTTACTCGCTCCATCTATGGAATTTTCAGCGTCCTTCTGTGAGAAATGCACTTCTGCCTCTGGTGTTCACCTCATTCGTGGGAAGTTTGCCCAGCATTCATTGTCATATAAGAGCATGGATGCAAATACTTGTCCGAATATTTCCTAATCTGAAGACAATGATGCGTTTCAGAATATCTGAGAAAGTCATTTTAGCTTTACTTATGAGTTCTTAAATCATCAGCATCTCTTGTATATAATATGGCAGTCCCCTTTGAAATATAGAAAATGATATTTTTGGTTCCGATTGCTAATCTGATGAAACTGGACAAAGCTTCTCAGATAAAATCTATTTCTCTTGTCATCTCAAAGAGTAAGTTACGATATCTGCAATAAAATAATTATATCATATGACAAGATCGATCAATGGGTTGCCAAGCCAGAGCCAATATCCTGTAAACAGTACTGACCGGACACCATGTGATATTTAAACTAGCATTTTGCGTAATCGACAATAACTACGGAAGAAAAATTATTCTGTTGTATCTAAAGTATTTTCGTTTTTACCATGGCGTTCTATATCACACGTCTACTTATGGTGCAACTAAGGGTCAAAATTATTTCAAAAGATCCTTATTGTACTAGGATCGACGCATTTTAGTTTCGATTTTGGTTTGCGGTAATTCACTGCTGTAGTCGACTTAAGAAATTCAAATATATGCTTTTACACTTGGAATATTTCATTGGCGCATAAGGTTTCTTTCTTTTTTTATTTCTTTCGGGCAAGCCATATTATTTTATGTTTATTACAAAAACAAACTTTTTGTGCTGAATTCGCTAAAAATATAATTTAGGAATTTTGGTCACTTGTCGCTTGGAAGTTTAACATTTTTCGCATAAAGTTAATTTAATATTATTTTCTTTGAAATTTTTATTCATAAAAGCAAATATGATAGCTATAGACTGTTTGTGAGTTAGTAAGTGCCATCTTTATTCCCAACATATTGTAAAACCAATAGTAATGCCTAGAATCGAAAGGGAACTTCGGTCTCGGACTTGTTTTTCAAAATCTGGTTTTCAAGTTTTTCACTCGATCATCGGTTTGCAAACGAAAACAATTAGGTTGGGGAAATTTCTTCAGTTGATGAAATTATTCAAGGGTGGTGGAGTAGGAGGGGTGGGGATGTCAGATCTTCTGCTATTTTTATTCCTCTTCTCGTGTCCACAGTCTCTTTGACTAAATCTGACTTGTCCACTTGTGTTGATACTCCCTCACATCTGCCTCGTACTGCCAGTTGTAGCTGGTGGGCTCTTGTGTATATAATGGATATGTTCCTTTCAATGTTCAGATTACAAGTTGATTTGCCTATTTGCATAGCCACAGGGAAGATCTCGTCAATATTTAGATAGGTGAACGCTTAGAAACACCGCGTATTGCAAGCAACCTAATACAATCTGAAGTATGTTTCTTTCAATAACGCAAAAAGGGTTGATAAGCTGTAGAACAAATTAATTAACAATTTTGATGACCACACCCACCTGTCACAGATAGGCAGGTTTGATCAAATTTTTAAGCTAATATACACCCTTGTTCAAATTAATC
Organism: Acanthosepion esculentum; assembly: GCA_964036315.1. Lineage (NCBI taxonomy): Eukaryota > Metazoa > Mollusca > Cephalopoda > Sepiida > Sepiidae > Acanthosepion > Acanthosepion esculentum. The sequence goes on from OZ038477.1 coordinate 47,216,411, forward strand.
GAAACAACCGCTTCAGTTTCCTTTCTTTCACCATACGGTCTGTTTTAGACCCACAGGAGTGACAGGGTGTAGTCGATTTAAATTTTTTTCCTCAGATTAGGTCATTTTCAGTGGTGTGCAGTAATATGAATTTATTTTCGGGGTGTATGATGAAATTTGTTTGACCTTGAAAAATATTACGTCGTCTGTGATTGCATCAGATTTTATCACGTCCAGACATTATTGTCTTGACTGTCGATTAGTTGCCCTACGGCCATTGTCTGCGATGGACGTTACTCCAAGGAAGCGTACGAAAATTGTAGCGCTGTACGAACACACTAGCAAGCCTTACAGAGAGATCGCGGACTGTACGACGAAAGAGAAGCTCGGGGCGGTCATTATAGAGTTATGGTACCGTGACCCCAAAATCAATGAGTTATGCTCCAAATTAGTGGATTCCATACCAAATCGCATCAAAGAGATTCTAAAAGATAAAGGCGGACATATAAAGTACTAACATGGGAACTGGGTTATGTTTCATTGGAAAAAATACGAAAAAGGTAAATAATAACATAATTATTCGTTTTGTTTCAATTAATTTGCACAAGGGTGTATAATCAAGGCAAAAAGTGAATGTGATTAAATAAAAACAAATTTGAATTTTGAGTTCTGGCCAAGATCATACTTAGTTCAGTGTCAGTTGATTTATCTTATGTTTCTTTTTTCCAGTGATGATTGGGGAAGTGACACATGCGCATCTGGTTTCACTCCATCTCACTAGTTAAAACGCTGTCAATTCACGAATTTAAATCTTGAAAGTTAAGTTATTAATCTACTTCATTGTACGAGGGTCATTCAATAAATAAGGTGAATTATTCGGTATAAGGACTTCTAATACAGATAGAAGCTTATTTTTTTAAAATTATTTTTCAACGTAGTCTCCCAGCACTGTCACACACTTTTCCCATCTGTGCGCAAGCTTCCGTATTCCCTCAGCGTAAAAATCTTTGGACTGATGTCTCAGCCAGTCGCTCACAATACTTTTAACTTCATCGTCACTTTTAAACTTCGTGCCTCTCGTGAACACTTTCAAGGGACCAAACAGGTGAAAGTCTGAAGGGGGCAAATTCTGGGCCTCTGTCACCCTTCTGTCAGACTGAATGAGGTCATTGACTGATTCGATCACCTCAGGAGACCTCACTTCTGTAGGCCTCCCGGGCCTGTCTTCATCCTCAACACGGCTCCATCCTTCTTTAAACAATTTAACCCACTTGTAGACATTTATTTGGCTGAAACATGTGGCACCATACACAGTTGACATTCTCCTATGAATTTCAACTGGTTTGCACCCTTCAGCAACCAAAAACTTGATAACTGACCGCTGTTCAATTCTGGAGCATGCTTCTTGGTCGGCCATCTTTGTTAATCGCCAAAAGTTTTTTTTAATCTGCAAAAGAAATTAAATCCATGTGAAAAAGAAGTAAAACAAAAACAAATAAATAAAGTAAGCTTCTATCTGTATTAGAAGTCCTTATACAGAAAAAAATCACCTTATTTATTATTGAATGACCCTCGTAATAAAATGTTTTTCGTTCATCCAAAAGTAACATAGAAAAAAACATTAATTTGATTCTATAAGTATCTGCTTAGTTCAGGAAAAGGTAAATTTAAATTTAAGTCTATAAGCATTTACTTAGTTCGGTGATAAGAAAATACTGGTCACCTATATTGAATCCTTGGTTCAGGAGTAAGTAAATATTGCTTGATTCAAAAACGAACATTCATTTGATCCACGCTTTCGAAACAGATTTAGGTATTGACGCTCTGTCGTAGATTTAAAGATCGATCACCAAATTAGATGTCTTTGGCCTTTAAAATGAAACCACCATCGTCACGAGCAACGAATCGATTAACAATTTTCAACCGTCTAGAAATTTAGACTCCAAACTCTGCATCTCTATACGTTGACATCGAGCCAGATTGTTTAATGCACTGATTAGCAGTAGCCAATATTTACTTCTCCAATACAGCGAGTCGAAGTGAATGTTTTGACTTATACAGCCCAGCAGTCTAAACATTAAGCCCTTTTCCCATTACATTATATTGAACTCTAAGAGGAAAACAATATCATCGAACAGTGGAATGAATTAATTCCCATGGTAATATTTAATTGGACGTTAGACTTCGAGACCGATGGACAAATGCAAGGGATGAACAGTACTTGAAAGAGAAGAGGGAGAAAAACAATGTGAAAGTGACTGTATGGGTTAGGACAGAAAGGCGGGATCTACACTTGGCCTGTATCCGGCAAACAACTAATCAATGGTCTAGTTGATATCTGATTGATCATATCTGCAGCCACTATTACATGACATCCGGCATACTTGCTAATTATAAATATGCACGAAAGACGTAAATAAATAAACAAGTATCGAGCCAGGAGGATCCGAAGCCGATGGCCATCAGCAATTAACCTCATTCCGATCATTTGCCATAAATTCGAAAATATTCAAGCCCTGGACACTTAACTTAGACTGGAATACTTCCTGTAGCGTTGAATACTTCGTTTGAAATTTATTTGAATTTTAGTTCAATACTTTTCTTTCCATGATTGCCAGTGGGTTCGAACTTCACAGAGTGTGCCCAAAATCAGGCTGATCGCCATCATTTTATTCATTTAGTGCATTTTTACGTCGCTGCGGTCATCACTCGCCACCATCTTACAATTATGGTTCATGGTGACATTCAACGCAGAATAGGGCTGAGGCTTGCCGGTTCCTTCGGACTCTGTAACCCTCTACCCTGTGTGACTCTTGGGCCTTGTACAGAGTGAACATTATTGTAACAAAATAATAATCAATTTAAAGGACTCGGGAATAACAAAGGAATGAAAAAAGCATATGATAGAATATTTGCTGAAATAACAGTTTTAAAGAGATTTCAACAATTGCATATATATATATATATATATATATATATATATATATATATATATATATATATTATTGTTGTGGTAGGATCCACCTAATTTGCATAATGGAGTACCGACCATATAAATATGGTTGGTACCGGGAAGAGAGGGGAACGAATCAAGAGATTCAACCAGAGACTCTGCCCGACTGCGACTCAGTCAACACATTCTCCAGGAACGGTCTTCCCAGGAATATACAAAAGACTATATGTAAATATTGTGTACACTTTCTTGTTTCAATACATTTTGTTCTAAGTACATTTTGTGTTGCATTATTATTCGATGTATTAGTCAAGTTTCAACAATTATGCAGTGTTACATCAGGACATGCACATACCCACTACAAAACTGTACATCTTGTTTCAACGTTAAAAAATGAAAACTTTTTTTAACGTTTCATCAGGTGGGAAATCACGCTGATGAAACGTTAAAAAAGTTTTCATTTTTTAACGTTGAAACAAGATGCACAGTTTTGTCGTGGGTGTGTGCATGTCCTAATGTAACACTGCATAATAAATAAATATTTACGGCTCTACTTTTGTACTGAGCTCTGTTTTAAATTAATGTTTTGAACGCTGAAATCTTAATCTTTGTTTTTTACATTTGGATATATATATATATATATATATATATATATATATATATATATATATATATATATATATATGTGTGTGTGTGTGTGTAAATTTGTGTGTAGTGCATATTTCTGTTTGCATGTGTGCGTATGTGGGGAGAAAGAGAGGGAGGGTGAGAGATTGATCGTTAAAATTATTCGTACGGTTCAATATGACTTCTTGTTGGGATGAACAAAAATGAATTGAAATAAATGACAAATGTATTTAACATAAATAAACAAATTTTATTCATTCACGGTCTGAGAACAGCAAAGATAGCATGGATAGTAACAATAAATTCCACGCACATGTCACCTCATCGCCATGTATAATTCAGAAGTGGCGCGCTCGTCTTCACAGACAAGGAAAGTAACTCAATTGTATTTTGAGTTATTGTCCTTTAAAGATGAAGGAAATTAGCTTCCCCTAACAATATCATATATATATATATATATATATATATATATATATATATATATATATATATATATATATATATATATATATATAGTCATTCACATACAGGCCCGTTTCGCTGTATCAGTGTAACTAGACAAGACTCAAGGATCGAAATCCGTGATCCTATCCCTAAGCTATCGTCGCATGGCAGAGAGGAAGGGACATTCTAACGTATTGTATTAATTAAGAGCGGTGATTTCATGAAAATGGTCTCTTTCCATTTTTATCAAATCTAAACAACCTTTTGACGAGATCTAATGAAAGAGGGGCGTGGACCGGTAATATTTTTTTAATTTATATTTTTTTCTACCGCTTTCCGATTTATATATTTTCCTTTTCGATTTGCCATTTATAATGATTGTAATTCGTTTTTTAATCTACCTGTATATTTTCCTCTATTTTTGAAAAGTAAATATGTCTGTTTTTATAGCATTATTTAAATTAAGAATATTAAATACTGCAAGTAAGAGGTTAAGAAATTACGAAAGCCAGTGTGAAATTAATTACTGTTCTACCTTAATTTAGGCATGGCTTTAAAAACGCTCATTCTAAAAGTATATATGCATAATATATACAATTATATCAAAACAAAAGAACGGGGCAAGATCAAAGATACGAATAACATAACTCACCAGAGATTGGTGAATCGAAATAAAAAAATATAATCCGTTATGGCTCCTCGCTCTTCGGAGATCAACCAATGACAAAATATTAAAAGCCTATTTTTTTTGTCGTTGTGTAAATCTTCCTCATTTTTGCTCTTGACTGAATTATAAAGAGAGAAGAGAGATAGATGTTTGGTTATTTTTTGCTTCATTTTTTGTTATATTTTTCGATTCACCACTTTCTTGCTCTTCCCCCTTAGGCTTGCGGCCACATCACGTTGAAAAAATAAGCTTACATTTCTTCTAACACTATGCAAAAGGAGGAAACCGAAAAGATCTCGAGTCGATCCACTCTACAATATCTGAGTAAATATCAACAAGAAAAATATATCCAGAATGGAGAACGGTTAGTTTGTCGGGCAAGTACCACTACCATAGATGTTTACGTGCAGATAAAGAAAATGTTTTTCTTACTTAAAAAATATATAGCCAAGACAAAAAAAATCTCATGACAAATGAAACTTATTTTTATTTCGGAATTCGATGAGGAAAGCAATCAAATCTATTTCTGCAACCATACTCAATGAAGAAAACAAAATAAATGTCTTGTAAAAACATCAAAGACGACTGGTTTTCCATTATCGTCTTCTGATTTATCATGGCTGACGACATTAAAAAATAACCAAGAACACAGGCGCTGAGTATCATTAGCAACACACGAAGAATTATGACAGATTACATAGATTAAAACGCAAAACCACGAACTTATAACTTATAACGTATATTCTGTGTCATGTGTGTAGTAACGAAGATAAATTCAAACAAAAAATAAATATGAACAGTGGGACTTTTTTTTCTATTTGTTTCGCTTTATGTAACAATAGACTCGCCCATTGTCGGATAATATTATCAATCTGATCTTATTACTGATTAACATAAAATCATTATGATAACACTAAGTATATTCAGTGCTAGTTCAAGCGAGCAAGCATCGTGTTGTATTCCCAAAGGATTTTTTTTAAATTAAAAAAATAATAAAAAAAAAAAATCAAATGAAAATTTATAAAATTAAAAAAACATTATCCTGGTAACACGAGGCAATCTCAGTGCAAGCCGAAGCGAACAAGCGTCATGTTACCATAACATGGGAATTTAATTATTATATAAGAGTTAGAACTAATACCCATTGTCATGAGTTTAAATCATATACAAGAGCTAGAAATAATAATTATTTGCATTTCTCTGTATTTTCTTTCGTTAAGACCGTCATGATTGTAGTGTGTGTTAGATTATTTTGAGTACATAATGTACTAGTGAGCAAACCAAAATGAGCTGACTCATTTTATAGTACACCCATAGAAGATTAACCAATCAGAAGACTAGAAATATTCAACCCAATGTGTATAAAGGCGGCCATTTTGTTTTCTTTTTCGGAAGATCTACTGCTAACCTGTTGTAGGAGACCTGCAAAAGTACGTTTTCCTATTCTTTCCAAATATCCATTGCCAACCTTTGATATGGAAGACCTTAAGAATTCCTGAATAGGTGCTACGAGACATTGGTGCTGTTACATTGGACAAATTACTTCCTACGTCGGATTGCTACATTCAAACTACATTAAACATGTATTACAGTGTGACTATCGTCGCCATAGGGAATATTCGTTACTAATCAGTAAGATGCATCTGTGCTACTGTAGAGTAAACAAAGCCTATTCGCTTTCATTTTGAGCGAAGAAAGAACAACAAGTAATTATTTATTTATGTGCTGAAAGCACACCAGGAACTGAAATTCACCGATAGCTTTCAGCTCTAAAGGGAAACAGAGTTTTATAACTGAGTTATGTGTATGGATGGATTGCGAAATTAGAAAGAAAATGAACGGGGAGTCCATTAAGTATAGCAAAGAAGCAGGAGGCTCACTAGCATCCAATACTGAAGATAGCGTAAAGCAAGACTGCACCATCATTCTGACAAAATGAACGGTTACTATCGATGGTGTAGCAAAGCATATGCAAATTAAACATTGTTCTCTACGGGAATTCATCCATATCAGAGTTGACTTTCAAAATGTCTACCCAAAGTGTTTCTCTAAGCAGCACACAGGAGTAATGACAGGCGTAATCATTTGGGAATCTGTCGACAGCTGATATCACAGTTTATAGGTGCACCTCCAAAAAACCTAGATGACCAGAGCCTGGAAGCTGATCTCTGCCATGATCTGGCTCTAACAGCTTAATGGGGGTAAAGGGGGGGAGGTAAAATTGGCTTTTAACTTTCACTATCTCTAAAACCATGCTGATAACTTTTCACCATCACCAAGCTGACCCAAAATTCTTACATCTCACGATAAATGTTTGCACTCTTAAAGAAGATCCCTACATTGAAAATCAGTTGTTACTCAAGTCTAGCCTAGAACTCAAGTGCAACATATATACCAGACATTGGAAAAAATGTTATTCTAAAATATGTTTTAGAATAAAATTTAGAATAAAGCTGTACTCTAAATTTTAAGTTTAATATTGAAATTAAACTTTAAGACTTCAGTCAAGTTTCGAAATATAGCAATTTCTGTGTTGCGATGGAATCATATTTCCCCCAAAATATTATAATTTAAGTTCTAAACTCTGTATCGAGCACTGTTGTTAAAAAATGAAAAAAAAAATTAATACTACAGAACTATGGATCATTAATTCAACTGTTCTTTCTTATTACATCAATACACACACACACACACACTCATACACACACACACACACATATATATATATATGTTGGAGCAGTTGGTATGGTGTTTGCTTGACAACTTAACTGTCAGGGTTTCAATTTTCGGTAGTGGATGCGCACTGCTGAGGACGAAACGGCCGTCCAGTGCTTTCTGCATTCTGTTGAGGTTTCAGACTCGATGAATCACTTAAATATAATTATCAATTTCTCCTAATAATTTCAAATGTATATCATTTCTTGAACAGGCTTCTAATGCTCTAGAGTGAGCGGCTTGGTGATAGTAGTCGTGGCTCCGGGAGACACCGTCCTATGGTTAAAGTGAATCTCAGAAGAGTTCCACCACGGAATATGTGAGTGAGTGGCGCTATATTGAATCTGATTTGCTATCTCTTCGTCACCGAGGCCCGTTGGAGCAGTTGGTATGATGTTTGCTTGACAACTTAACTGTCAGGGTTTCAATACTCGGTAGTGGATGCGCACTGCTGATGAGTCCCAAATATAGGACGAAACGGCCGTCCAGTGCTTTCTGCATTCTGTAGAGGTTTCAGACTCGATGAACCACTTAATATATATATATATATATATATATATATATATATATATATATATATATATATATATATATATATATATATATATACACATATACACACACACAATTCTTACATCCATAAAACAGTCTCATTCAGTTATCCTCTATCGCAGTCCTGTGTATGACTATAAACTACATCCGGCAACAAGGCCTCTGATCAGGAGATTGAAGTTTTTAAAGAGTTTGGAACTACCTCTTAATTGCTGTTGATCACGGGGCCATCCTGACCCGAGGTTGTAGTACCTGTTAGGGTTCCAGTTATGGATAAATAGTGACACTCCAAACAAAAAGAAAGCACTTTGAAAGTATAAAAATACGTTTTTATATTAAAATTACTGGTAATACACTTTTATATAAAAAATACCAACATTACAATTTTATAGTAGAATTACCAACAATAAATTTTTTAAATAAATTTACTTGAAGGCATAAAATTACGTTCAAAATATATTTAGTTGAAACCATAACATTGTGTTCAAAATATTTAGATTTCGACATTAAATAATCCATAGAGGGGGTGTTGGTATGCCCCTAAACAAAATCAATCAAACCTTCTACATTGAGTTGCTCGTTAGTCTTGTATTGCGTAAGAAAAACAAAAAAGGAAAAAGGAAAGGCGATGCTGAGTTGATAAGGAGAATTACTGGAGATTGTGGACTGACAATTATTGACTCACTCCTATAAAATATGTCAACATATAAATATGTTTCTTTTCTAAGACAAATTGGTCTCATAGATAATCGAATATATCCGTGGACTTTTTTCCACGTGGGTTAACGAGTGAATTATATTAGAAATTGCATTACGCGAACCTTGAATTAATCTTGGAACAGCAACGATATCTCCGAAGTTTACACATTATTCATTGACGAGAAGATTTTTTTCTTTTCAAACCAGTAAACAGCGAAACATTTTTAAGTATTTAAAATGTTTTATTTGATGCTGGCAATATTTTGCTAAGGATAAAAACTGGTTGTTAAATAAAATATTATCTGTAGTGAAATCTTTCAATAAGTGCCTGATTCAAACATTCATACTCACATACTCACCCACGTACAAACTCGTACACGCAAACACTGGTATTAGATAAAACGATTAATGATAACGATAATAGTAAGATTACCCGTTTCCTTATAAGGAAACATACGGCATTCAAAGACCGAGCAGCAATTGTTATCTTGAAATTTCTAAAAATCTTCTATTAAAACAATTTTTCAAGAAAATAGGTTTCTAAAGTCCAGTAGCTGTTATTGATCTTTCCTGTATTGATAGAAGTTTCCTTCCTTTTGCTTGAAGCAGTGTGGAACAAATATATCCGGAATTGTGTATCATTTAGATAAATGAGCCGCTGGGGAATACCAAGTGCCTTAAACTTAGATGTAGGGGTAGTGTAATGGATAAAGGTTTGGAATGAGAAATCTGAGAGCCGAGTTCGAATTCCAGTCGGGTTCACAAAAATACCATTGGGAAAGGTATGAATCCGCCTTTTCTCCACACAGTTAAAAAATTAAATAGTAAGACTTGTATCAGAAAATTATTATTAACTTAAAAATCTCTTATAATCGAAAAATATATATTTCGGCTTTAAAAGTTTGATAATCCATAAAAATACAAGCAAAAACTATAAATGGGATCTCAAAATGTAGCAGTAATGGTAACATTAACTGTTTCCTTATGCGAAAACATTCAGCAATCATTGACCGAGCTGCCAGTGCCACTATCCTTTGAAATTTATAAAATCTTTCTCTTAAATCAATTTTTCAAGAAAATAGGTTTCTCATGCTCAGCAGCTGTTATCGCAATTTCCAATACTGGATTGGTGCTTCCTTCCTAATCTTTGCTTGAAATGGTGGAAACCTCATCTTGATTATACCATTATTTTCTCTTCAAGTTACATGTGATATCCATTTTAGTTGTTGCTGTTGTTGGTAGTCCTCAAGTGATGCGGTTTCTGTTATTTGGTAGAGATTTTGTTGGTGATTGTGTAGCGCCAGTCCACGAGGTTCGAAGAAGCATTGTCCTCGCCGAAACCTACATGCTTCACGCGCTTAAAGCTATTTTAACTATTGATGTTAGAAAGCGGTAGCATACGGCTGTCTATTTAGATATTACTGAATGAGTTTGGCATCATAGAAGTCTTGAAATGACGCTACTGTTTAAGAACATGAATTAAAATGGTGACCATCATATGACGGTGTTTTAATGTTGGGGATATAAATTTTACATTATTAGGCAATATAATTTTTGTTGCTTTTGGTAATTCATACTTCAGCTATTCCTTGAGAAGCTCATAAACTAACTAGACTTTAATCTCTATAAAGCGGAATCGATAGGCATTTAGATTGGGGTAACAGAAATGCGCAGTTTTGTACATTAAAAAAAATGTGCTGTTTCTTTGTTTGTTTCACGACATATCAACACTTTATGGGTCATTTAATGACGAAATTTAATTTTTGTGAGATTTAAAGTAAAAAAAATAATATATGTTATTCTGCTTTCACAACTGAATACATGGTAGATGATACTCAGCTTTTGTGCATATACATGTCTGTGTAGACATAATTACTAGAGACGGTTATATGTGAATTTTATATTGTAGTTTTGTTCAAGTTATATTTGAAAGAATTCTTTCATATTGGTTGTTTTGTTGGTTGATTTTGCTTGGCAGCATATCAACCTCTGTGGGTTAATTATGCCACATTTTATGCTTTCAACAACAGATATTTTCAACATTATTTTATACTTTCAGATTAAAGCTATGTTATTTTTTATATATATTTTGTAGATCATAAAATGTATTGTTGATAATTCACTGGGTTCAATATTTTCCCATAGCTGGGACCCTAACAGGTGCTATCAACCCAGTTCCACTCTGACCTGGAGTGATAGCCCCTGGGAACAACAGCAATTTAGAGGCAGTTCCACGCTCGTCAAAACCTGGAATCTCTCGATCAGATACCTTGCTGCCGGATGTAGTCTATCGTCATATCCAGGACTAAAAGACGTTAACTTATATATATATATATATGAAAAAATATAGTCTTAAAATGTGCTATATTTATGGGATAAAGTGCTCAATATCAGAGATAGAGCATGTGTAAATATAAAAGTGAACATAGAAGTCAACACTTAGAGGCGACAGTCTGTTTCATGCTAGATGCAATCGTCAGGCTACGTACAACCTGACGATTTCATCTAGCATGAAACAGAATGTCGTCTCTAAGTGTTGACTTCTATGTTCAATTTTATATATATATATATATATATATATATATATATATATATATATATATATATATGTATGGGAATCTGGATCAAATATGATTAGAATTCGACAGAATGATAGGATAAGGAATAAAACGTATCCTATGTATCCTTATCCTATCACACACGCACACATACATGTATGCATGTATGTATGTAAGTATGAATGGCAAAATGACTGATATGGAATATCCAAATAAATTATGTAAGATGGATTATGTGAAAGCTAGTTGAATGATTAATTTTTTTCACTTGTCAACGTTTCGTACAATAAAAATATTATCAAAACAACTGAAAAAAATTTATAAATATCCTTAATATGACTACCTTGCGACATGACAAACCCTGTGGTAAATTTGAAAATCTTTTGAAAAATTAACAGTTAATAAGATAAAAAACTGTTAATAAAATAACAAAATCATACTTTAATTGTAACTGGGTAAAAGTTCTGTACCTTAATGGTAGATCATTAAAAAGAGTTCATAAAGAATAAACAGTGTTATTTCGAGAAAATAACTAAAACAACTCTTCTCTGACCCCCACAACCCCCCCAAAGAAACAGTCGAGTATTTAAAATTCTACTTTTCCCACGTGTAGGAAATATTTTAAAACTTTTCGAGAGAACTGAAGATTCTCATAAGAATTACCAGACTACCCTAACATGTTATGATTCCATCCGGACTGAAATGGTATTTGTTTTAAAGTAATTTATATTTCGAAGACAGAAAATCAAATTTAATCTATCGTATCGCGCCTCTATTTGTTTGCGGTAAATTCAATTGTCGTGGCGGTCACTTGGGACTTCATAAATTACTGATCTCAACGAATAGCTTTAAATTCGTCCACTATTTTAAAAAACATTTTTAAACACCTATAGTAATTTTGCACACACACGCACACGCACACACACTCACACACACGCACACGCACGCACGCACGCACGCACGCACGCACGCACGCACGCACACACACACACACGAGTCGAGTGATACTTGTAAAATGGTAATGATGAATGAGCTATGTTATATGAATGGACGCGGAGGTGGTAGAAAATGAAGAAAAGGAGGATAGAAAACGATTGACACTTGACTTAAAGCGATTAAGATTGTAGTGTTCAGGAAAGCATTACCGCAGTGGGGTGAGTTCAACAATGTGGAAGTCTTTGGAAAAAACTAACTAGGACATTCTTTTCACATTTGGATTTGATTTTTTACGGTTTATCAACCCTTTGCAGCTTATTTCAAAGTTGAAACATACTTGAGGAGGTATTAATAATTTTATTTTTTGCGATTTTTTGTAATAATAAGTTTTTGAGAATAACAATGATTTTTCTAGTTACAAGTCCTACTATTTAACCCATAGCTACAGAGAAAAGAGATGGATTCATGCCTTTCCCAAGAGTGTTTGCGTGTAATCAAACGAACCTGAGATGAATTCGAACTCGGCTCTCCAACTTCTCATTCGTAGTTGTTATCAATTACACGACGTGCCTATTTTTTTAATGTTTCTTTTTTCGTTTCACGACAATGTTATTAGAACGCAGGGGGTGGTTACAGCGAGTAAAAGTGAAAGAGAAGTCTGAGAATGGAGAGGATTGGGGAAAGGACAAAAAAAGGAGACAGAAGATGCCAATTGACGATGCATTGACATTTTTGAAGATTGTACTTATCCGGGAAGCAAGAAATCAGAAGGGAGTTCGACAGGTGGGAAGTTCTAGTATAGTGGAACTCAGCGTACTACTTGCTCTTCCCTACTACTGTAACAATGGACTGCTCTTATTTATAAATATGTCAAGTAGCCGTATTAGAATAGGTATTTGAGAAGTATTTGAGTTTACTCCAGTCGTTCCGTTCTATGTATAGGTATTTAATAAGCCTCTTCTTTGTTTTCCTCTACCTCGTCTTCTGTTTCTACGATACTTTCGCTAAATACGGCCTTCCTTATTCTAGGCTACTTTGAACAAAGATAACATTAGAACAAGTGCGAGAAAATAAACTGTTGGCGGTTGCATTAGCTATTTCAACAGTGGGACCTAGTTGCCAGTCTAGTATCATGCATAAATTCATGTAGTTGAAGCAACAGGGAAAAAAGCTCATCAGAACAGTTGCCATGAAAATATATGTAGAAAAGACAGAGGGAAGCCACGTCACGTCGATGAGAAATTGACTGACGTCGATATACCTGGTCGGGACTGATTACATTACATACTTCTTTAGATGTTCTTCAAATTTGAGGATGAAGGAAATGAGGTTGATTCGACTCCGTGGACGTGGCATGATGACAGGGTATCAAACTTCGTTCATCTTCATGATGCCGTTATATTATAAAGACCTTGGCTGTATGAAATTTTAAAGTTGATTGTGTTCGATGTTGTTAACTCTTAATATAATGAAGAAAAGTTAGTGGCATGAAGCAGTTACTGTTTCTACGGTTTTAATGTAATTCTGCATTTGAGTGAAGTCAGTCTAATGCATAATAACCATTAACTCAGAATAATATTGACGTGACTATCCACTAAAATAACATTCATCTGAAATATTCGATTTCGACACCGATACTTTTTCTTTAACGCTTTATCTGGGAAGTATTCTAACTGTTGTGGATTCCGAGAATGGAATCCTGCACAAATAAATAAACAACGCCAGTAATTGAGATAGAAAATAAGTGTATTAAACGTAAGAATACAGATTTGAAGTGAAGATTCGTAGTCCAGGAATGTGGGTTAGTAGAAAGTATATGTACAAGTCTTTGTAAGTGAAGCCGTAATTATCTCTCTCTCTGGACTCTCGTATAGCTCTCTGTGAACACCCTGTTACTGTCTCCGTATCTCTCACCCTGACTCAACCTATCTCAACCTGAAGGTATTCTCTCTGTCAGTATAAGTATACTTTGGACGAGTCCATCTTGTGTAAAAGGTTTACCCCACAACACTAACAGAGGACGGAAAATGCGACACTGAAACCCGAAGACGCATTGGGATAGCGAAAGATGCCTTACTGTTGAGATGTTGAGTGTTTCCACGTGAGTATATGGTAATAACGAACAAACATAGTCGTAGGGAAAAATACTGGTATATTCATAGAGGTATTTACATCAGAGAGATTAGTAGTAGAACGAACGTAGGTGAGTAGTAACAATAAGTAATAGTAATAAAGTCCAACGGTATCTTCCGGTCGAGAAACGGAAGTGTAACTGATCACTACAGAAGTCTCACTCTGCACTGCACTACACTGCTCACAGTCTCTAGAACTACTGTTCTATTTATAACAATAGGATCAGTCTATTGTGGTTGTGAAGGTGGGTGCCCCCCCCTAAAATTGTTTTTTCGATGTGAAAAAAAACATTTTCTTCAATATTTTTTTTCTTTTCGGATCCATAATGAATTGTTTAGTCGCTTTTCGCTTTCTCACAGATCTGCGTTGTTTTTGTTCTGTCTGTGGCACTTGTAGGTCAAACGTATCATATAGTTCGAATAATTCTTCTTCTACTTGTGGAGTTTCTTCCGATTCTTCGGTACTCCTTTTCTTTAGTTGGTTAATGTGCCTTTTATGGGTAAATTTCTTACCTTTTACTATATATATCATATTCCCAATCCGCTTTTGAATGACTCCTGGTTCCCACGATGTTGAATTATTTTTATAGATCTTAAAAAAAACTTTTTCATTTATACGAAATTTTCTCTTATGAACCATTGCGACTGGTGTGTGTATTTTATTTTTTGGTATCAATTTATCGAATGCAGATCTGATTTTCCTTGCAAACATTAGCTCCGCAGGTGATAGACTTGATGGGGCAGATTTATTTGGGGTAATGCGGTAAACTTGCAAGAATAACTGTAATGCCTTTCTATTCGGTGTACCCGTTGCTTTCCTAAGAGCCCTTTTTAGGGTATCGACAAACCTTTCGGCTAGGGTATCGACAAACCTTTCTGCTGCGTGGATGATACGGAGGAATCCTCACGTGATCCACCTGGAAATTCTGGCAGAATTCTGTGAATTCATTGCTTGTGAATTGGGTACCATTGTCACTAACTATAGTATCTACCACTCCAAATCTTGCAAATAATTCATGTAATTTATTTATTGTATTTTGTGATGTTGGCCTCTTCATTTGAAAAACTTCGGGCCATTTACTGTAGCTGTCAACTACGACCAAATAATGCTATCCGTCAATTGGACCCGCAAAATCAATATGAATCCTTGACCATGGTCTGTCGGTTTTTGGCCATGGCTTCTGTAGAATTTGTGGTGATTTTGAAGCCAAAATGCAGCCTTTACATCTGCTGACCATAGACGCGATGTCGTTGTCCATACCTGGCCAGTAGACGTATGCTCTCATGAGGCTCTTCATTCTATTTATGCCCGGGTGACCTGCATGAAAGTCTTTCAGTATCCTCTTTTGGAGTGTACTAGGGATTACTACCCTTTCACTGTATATTAGAACATTATCACATAGAGAGAATTTTTTCTTTAATTTTTACGTCTTTTTTGGCTAGTTTGTCTTTTATTTCAATGATGTATTTGTCATTTACTGCCTCTTTTTTGATGTCCTTAAGCGATACTGGTAACTCTCGAATTGTGTTTGCCAAATTTTCTTCAACTTCGTCCTCTGCTCTGAGGGATGCAATTACAGTATCCTCTAAAGGTTCTGTTGCTTTCGGAATGAGTCTTGATAGACCATCTGCGTGACCAATTTTGTGCGTGGACAAATATTCTATATTAAAATTATAGTTTAACAAAATTATCGCCCACCTAAGCAATCTATTTGCGGTGTATGTTGGCAGGCCCTTCTTAGAACCGAATATCGTTACCAGAGGCTTGTGGTCTGTCTGCAGCGTAAAATATCGTCCATGTATGTAACGATGGAACTTTGTTACGGCTAAAATAATTGCCAATGCTTCTTTTTCTATTTGAGAATAATTTTGTCCAGCAGGTAGTAACGATCTGCTTGCATGAGCGATCGGCCGAACTTTACCATCCTTCCACTTGTGCAATATGCACGCTCCTACACCATGATTACTGGCATCGCTTGCCACGATGATATCTAGTTTTGGATTAAAATGTACTAGAAATAGATCTGATGTTAGTTTTTCTTTTATTTTCTTGAATGCTTGCTCGCATTCTTTTGTCCATAACCACGGTTTTTCTTTTTTTAGTAGATCGTTAAGAGGAGCTCGTAGAATGTGGAGGTCTGGGATAAAATCCTGGTAATATGATACCAAGCCTAAGAAACTTTGTAGAGATATAATATCCATTGGCTCAGGCATATCCTTTATTGCTGATGCTCGATTTTTGTCTGGCTTTTTCCCATCTTTATTCACAATATGTCCCAGATACTTGATTTCTTCCAGGAGAAAATCCCATTTGTTTTCTTTTACTTTAAAACCATAGCTTCTTAATCTTTCAAAAACTTTCCGTAAATGGTGTTTGTGTTCATTCACTGATTCACTTTTCACGAGTATATCGTCGAGATATGCTATCGTGTAGTCTAAATCGGATAACATAGTGTCCATGATTTGTTGGAATATTGCGGGTGCTGTCTTCACTCCAAACGGTAAACGTTCGTATCTGAACAAGCCTTTATGCGTGTTAATGCATAACAACTTTGCGCTTTCCTTATCCATGGGTACTTGCAAGTATGCCTCGCTAAGGTCTATTTTAGAAAATATTTTTCCGCCATTTAATTTTGCGAATACTTCTTCGGGACTTGGTAGTGGGTAGTGATACTCTTCTATTGCGTCGTTTAAACCGGTTGAAAAATCGGCGCAGACGCGAATTTCGCCCGACTTCTTCTTTACGTAGACAGCTGGAGCTGCCCAGTCGCTGTATTCAGTTTTCGAAATCACACCAATTCTCGTTAGTCTTTCGAGTTTTTGGTCAATTTTTTCTAATGCTGCAAACGGAATACTCCGCTTTTTCTTAAAAATTGGTTGAACATTTTTCTTCAGCTGTATTTTTGCTGATGCTTTCGTACACCGTCCAAGTCCTTCAGCGAAAACTTCGGGGAATTCTATTTTCAATTCTGTTTGCAAATCTTTTATATTATTTTTGCTTTCAGTAATGTTGTTACAAAAAGAACTAATGGGCACGTCCCATAGATTGAACTTAGTGATTGCGTCAGTCCCAAACAGGTTGTTCGTGTTTTTCATCACGAAAATTTTCATTTTTATTGTTTTGTTGTTAAAATTAATGTTCACCCATATTTCACCTACAAAATCCCGTTACCGTCCTGGCTATTTTGTTGGACTTTAATAGAGTTGGTTTTCCTAGATTTTTCCATGTTTGTCTGTTAATAATAGAAATGTCAGATCCTGAATCCAGTTGCATTTTAACCTTCTTGTTGTACATTTTTACATGTAAATATTTCCGAATATTTCGGTCTTGGTCTTCATCTGACTTAGTAACTTTTACTCGACTACTGTTTAATTTTCTACACTTGGACATTTTATGTCCTACTTTCTTGAAATGTCTGCAAGCTTTATTTTTATATGGACAGTCATTATACCAGTGCCACTGGACGCATCCATAACATGCACTCGGATGGTTTTTTTTCTTATATTCTCTGTTCCTTCTTGTAGTAGGATACCACTTCCGTTCAGGCGATGGAGAACGGAAACGCGTCTTTCTATTTACTTTCTTCACATTTGCGATAGCAGTTTCTTCAATTTTCTCTGAATCTTGCTTAATGCTTACGCATTGTTGACAGTACTCTGCTAGCTTTTGTAACGTCGTGTTTTGCTCATTTTCGAGCTTTGCTAAAATGCGTCTTCGCATTTCACTGTCTTTCTTAGACACTAAGCCTAGCACGAATATTAGACACTTAAAGTTGTCCGCCGATAATTCGGACAAGCGAAAATCGTTACACGTCTTATTTACGATTGACGCAAAAGTTGTGTAGTCTTCCTGCTCGCTTTTTTGAATATTAAGGCATTTCCACCTTTTGTGAAATAATGATAATCTGGGGTTGAAGAGCTCCTTTAATAATTCAATCGCTTCGTTGATTTTTAATCAAGATGATGACGTTCTACACTAATCCAAACATAAAGTTAGGAAGAAACCCCCCATAAATACCGGAAAGAGCGAAAACAATGAGTGAAATTGAGAAGCTTATTTTCCGACAAATTGTTTTAAGTGAAAGCTTTTATAGATTTCAACCGGATGTAAACACTGGCTGCTCGGTCAATGAATACCAAATGTTTCCTTATAAGGAAACGGCTAATATTAACATTACCATTAACATTAGACCCTGTAAAACTGGCACGGTGCCGCGTGGTTAGATAAGTTATGTTTCCAGTTTTTCAGACAGATTCTATAGCACAGGTAACTCGAAGAGAAAATAAGAACATAATGAAGATGTTGACGCTTTACAGTAATTCCAACAAAAAGTTAGGAAGGAAACCCCCACCAATACTGGAAAGAGCGATCGCAGTTACTGTGCATAAGAAATCTATTTTCTGAACAATTTTTTTAATAGAAGGCTTTTATAAAATTATATTTGAATATAAATATATAGTTTTAAGAAATAATAACGGATTATAGTGGAAGTTCATTAATTATTTCAAAATTACCATGATTGAAAGAATCAGCCGACTGACACGAAAATCTCACTCACACGAGATTTCGATGCCGAGCTCGAAATAGAAGTGGAGGCGTTTAGATTTTCACTTTAACATATTGAACTACTTCAGTCAACGAGAGCACTTCTTACTCTTGTCTATGATGTATTGCCGTTTGATTTGTTTGTTGAAGGCTAATTTAGTGGTGTGACGGTCACTCGGAGTTAATTTTAGGCGGCGAGAAGAGTCTTCACACCCGGCTATATAACAGGATTTGTACAGTCAAATTTAAAAAAAAAATCCAAACTAAAATATACTCTATGAATAATACATTTTTCATTTTTCTCATCGGCTCGCATCACCAACAATTAACATTCACAATATTTCGACAATAGACGCTGAGACTTCGTATAAACTCTCTATTTAGCGAACTAGCTAGGAAAAGAATATATATATATATATATATAAAATCATTCTAAAATAAAGCGAGACACACGATGAATTAAAGGTCCAAAGTTGAATTGCATTTCTCTGTGGATATACATGTCATTATATTACTGAAGATATTTTCCGAATGACAACTCGACAATAGAGTTTGGTAGAGAACTTTAAAATAACTCCTTGTGCTTGTGAAGAGTCGTTTGCAGTTCGTATGTGTGTTATTGCAAAATATTATAACCATTTAAGTTTATTGAGTAGAAAATATCTTGTATTCAGCCCAAAAATGTCGAATGGTGATGACGCTGCATGAAAACGCTTGTCATCATGTTACAAATGTGACGCAGCAAAAGAACATGAATATGGGATGGGAAATTCTGCCACATGCAGCGTATTCTCCACACTTATTAGCTTCGTGTGTTTATCTAAAATGTTCTAACACTGTATTTCTGAAGAATATATAATTAAAAATTATATATCATAGAATAACTCATGGCCGATAAAAACTACATAAAACTACATGAACCATGAAAACTCATGTTGACTAATATGTAAACACCAAAAATATAAATCTCTCTCCATTTATCAGCTAACTCCATTCAGGTCGTGACTAATCATAGCGTTTTCAGTCTTTGTTGTCTAATTTCTTGTTTCTTTATGCGGTCTTTTTCCCCTTGTGTTATTTTTTCTACTATCCATTGACTCAAACTTGTTAAGCAAGTAACTCGTTTTCAGTACCGTCTCTTGACTTTAGTCTGTCCTGTGAGTGAAATTCTCCAAGCATTCTTGCCTCGTTAATTATCCCAAACATTTCAGCTGTGTGCCTCTGATTGCCAGCAGCAGTTTCTTTGTAGTTCGTATTCTCCTTAAAACAACACCCTCATTTCTCGTAGATTCTTCACCTGTGAGGAAATTGTCCAATATTCACTGCCATTGTAAAACAGTCCAGCGCTCTTTTCATTGTTTCTTAAGGCATTTTGCAGTACCTAATTTTACACATGTTCCGTTTACAGTATTCTTAGCGTCTGTCAGTAGGAGGATTTGTAGGGATACATTGCCCTACGACATCTATTTTGGGACTTCAGAAATTGCAGTTCCAAACGGTCACATGACATCACCCGCGTCTTGGACTCACCTAGAGACAGATAGAGTTTGGCAATGACAAGGACCAGACACCATATTGAGAAATCCCAAGTCAATATAAAAAGGTGAACCTCATCCACTTTACCGAGTACCATAGCTCCCTGCCTAGAATTAGAGAAATCCTCACAAGAGTACAGACACATTGTGAGTAACAACCTATTGTTTGTTGTGTCTTTTGTTTTATGTTGTGATACATGTCATAAATATGGTAAAAGTAATTGGCGTCCTCACTCCTTGTTACTTAATACCGCCTTATTTTCTATTTGAGAGCTCATCGAGGTACGAAGCAGTTAAATATCTAACAACTCAACAGATTGGGAATAAATATCAGCTCAGCATTTTGTCTTTTGTTTCTGACGGAATGTTCCTCTCTTAATACTTGGGAGTCAGCTTTCGCTCTACTTGTGCGTCTTCAGATTTCTGTATTAATCTTTCAGTCAACCATATAGTTGATTTTCTGTACCTCCGTGATTTTGACGTTCCCAATATACAGATTACATCTTGGGTTGTCTCTTTTGCTGACGACCATGTATACTATCTTCTTACAGTTAACAGTTAATCCGTTCTTCTCCCTTTCTTTTACTACCTTATCTAAAAGTTCTTTCAGTATTCCTTCTGAGTCTGCCATCAACACAGAATCGCCTGCATAGCATATGCTTTTAAAGTTACCTCCGCCGATAATAAACCTCGTAAATCTAGTATTTTTGAGAAACATTTCCACGAACAAGTTAAATAAATCTGAAGATAAAACCTGTCATCAACTCTATGAGTTTAAGTGCAATATTAGATTAGCGGTGAGAGCTCATCAATTTGCAGTTGAGCTAGCTAGATGTAGCTGTAACTTCTATGCTGACAGTTTCTTTTCTCGCACTTCTCGCTTGTGGAACTCCCTTCCGGCTCCATGCTTTCCAGTCAACTTTAATCGGCAAAAGTTTAAATATAAAAACTTTCTCAGAGTTAACCTGTAGAAAAAGACAATATTTATAAATGTAAAAGACAATAGGAAAACTGTAATATTAGCCGACGCGTTTCGTTCAATGTGGACGTTTTCAAGGCAAAAACGAAATGAATTTATTAAAACAAAGTAACTATTAATAACAAAACAAAATGTTCTTAGCAACTGGAAGAATTTAGAAAACGCTATTATATTCATATTGTCAGGTGAAAATTACATAGGTTAATATTAGTTTTCCTATTGTCTTTCACGTTCATAAGAAGTTTAAATGCAATGCCAATCGCTATCTATTGTCCTCCTGGTTTATCTTTTCTCTTTCTACTCATTACTAATATTTATGTTTCTAATCCCTCCACACCTTGTTACTCCTTGTGTGTTAGTGGCTGTACCACCTTGCTCAGGGTGATACCGATTAAAAAAAAAAAAAACACTTTCTATTCACTTAAGTCGTTCATTATTGGCATATAAATCACGGATTATTTAAATATATTTTATCGGGGATATCAATGTTTCCTAAATTTTTAAGGAGTTCTTCGGATCGTACTTTATATTATATCTTTGTGCAATCTATGAATCATAGAGTCACCTATGAATACGTATGAATCATAGAGTTGTCTATGAATATCTATGAATCATAGTGCAGTTTAAGAATATCTATGAATCATAGTGCACTCTATGAATGTCTTTGAATAATAGTGCAGTCTATGAATCATAGTGCAGTTTAAGAATATCTATGAATCATAGTGCACTCTATGAATGTCTTTGAATAATAGTGTAGTCTATGAATCATAGTGCAGTTTAAGAATATCTATGAATCATAGTGCACTCTATGAATGTCTTTGAATAATAGTGTAGTCTATGAATCATAGTGCAGTTTAAGAATATCTATGAATCATAGTGCACTCTATGAATGTCTTTGAATAATAGTGTAGTCTATGAATCATAGTGCAGTTTAAGAATATCTATGAATCATAGTGCACTCTATGAATGTCTTTGAATAATAGTGTAGTCTATGAATCATAGTGCAGTTTAAGAATATCTATGAATCATAGTGCACTCTATGAATGTCTTTGAATAATAGTGTAGTCTATGAATCATAGTGCAGTTTAAGAATATCTATGAATCATAGTGCACTCTATGAATGTCTTTGAATAATAGTGTAGTCTATGAATCATAGTGCAGTTTAAGAATATCTATGAATCATAGTGCACTCTATGAATGTCTTTGAATAATAGTGTAGTCTATGAATCATAGTGCAGTTTAAGAATATCTATGAATCATAGTGCACTCTATGAATGTCTTTGAATAATAGTGTAGTCTATGAATCATAGTGCAGTTTAAGAATATCTATGAATCATAGTGCACTCTATGAATGTCTTTGAATAATAGTGTAGTCTATGAATCATAGTGCAGTTTAAGAATATCTATGAATCATAGTGCACTCTATGAATGTCTATGAATTATTGTTCAATTCTGTTGTTTCTTTTTATATCATTTTGTTAATGCGCTGTTCATGCCATATTTGGGTATAATTCTGCTACGAGTTTTATTTGTTAGAATACTAATTATTATTTTAGTTATATGGCTCATCAAACTGATTTATTCGCATGGAGTTTCTTTATTAACTTTATGAAGATTGATCTACTAAAGTCCTCCGGCATTTCACCGTTGTCATTATATTTCGTTGATCGTCAACTATTTAAAATTATTGAACAGAATGAAAATATTTTCCACGTAATTAAGCTAACCTACGTGTTGAAAATGCGATGTCTCGAGCAAGATTGAAGCCGAGGTGTGACGCCTTTTCTTATGCGTCGCATTCTTCTTTAAAAACTATCATTTGTATTATTGGGTAGTTATTGTACCTTTCTATTTGTAGAAACACGATAGACATCCTTGAAGTTATAAATAAGCGTTTCTAATATCATTTAATATGGGAAACGGAATGATATTTTCGTAAGCCTAAGCAGTGTGTAAAGTAAAGGTGCAAATATGTGTCTTTTTAAAGCAGTACTTGATAATTTCAGGAAGATAATGTGATGAAATTATTTATTGAAGTTGTCTCTGAAAAAAACTTTTCCATCCACGGCATTATTAAAAGAAAACATAACTGAAATAAAAGATTCTCCTTAGAGTAGGACTCTAAAGTAAAAGAAGCATTTTTCCCGGGCAAAGAAATCGTCTCGTGATATTCTTTCGCGCCAACGGCATTTAGCAGTTGTAACTGTGATGTACAAATAACCATTTAATTAGGGCAACTTGTTCTTCGACATTTAATTCAGAGCACTATCTCTTTGTGTTACCATAAATTAAACAAGGCCTATTCACTGGAACTTTGCGCGAAGAAAGAACAAACAGCGTTTTTTTTTATCTGATGAAAGCGCACTTAGACCTGAAATCCACTGAGCTGAAAGCTTTCAGCACAAAATTGAAATAGTGTTTTTGTCAGTGGAGTGTGTATGGATGTACTGCGATGTTCAACATTGAACGGACAAATCAGCAGGATTCTCACTAATATTCACGACTGAAGACAGCATTGAGCAAGTCCACACTATGATCCTTACAAAACGACGAATTACTGTCGGTGATGTGGAAAACCATATGCAAATTAGACATCGTTCTCTGCGTGAAACCAGCGAAACCAGACTTGACCTTCATAAAGTGTGACCAAGACGATTCTCTAAATAACTCACTGAGGCTGACGTGCATAAACGTTTAGGAATCTGTCAACTCTTACTGGACCGCGAAGGCGACGTTTTCTTGAAAAGGTTAATCAATGACATATTCTTCACACCTGTCACCTTTAGATTATCAGTTGTTTCACTCCATGCAACACCTCTTCATCACTGTTTCCGACAAGTTCAAAATATCAAGAAATGCATCGAATCAAAACTGGAATATTTTTTTAATTTTATGATAGTGTTCATATTATAGTTGAAATGCAATGTTCTAGAACGTTGAGAAAATACCTTGATGACTGAATACTACTCTTATAAATTGATATGAATAAAATATTTTGTCAAAAAGAAATGTTGGAAATTAATTTTGACCTAATAACCCTATCACCATAAAATGTGGTAAATATAAAGAAGACATTTTTTTTAAAAAAAAGAGAAATCGTTTCACCCCAAGCGACACAAATAAAGCCACTGAGGCGCAAGGTGTTACTGCGTGTGAAAGAATACGAGAAAAAAAATTAATAAAGAGATAGAACCCTAAAAGGACAGAAATTGATTAGAGAGAAGATAACGATTGACATTGCATTTAAATTTTTGAAGTTCAATGTTGATTGGAAACCAAGAAGCCGGAAGAGAGTTCCACAAGGAAGAAGTACGAGAGAATAAACTGTTACCATAGAACTTAAGGTTACGTCTAATCATTTCAATTGTAAAATGATGAGACCTAGCCTCCAAACTAGTACTGCGCTTAAATTCTTAAAGTCTATTTACCGAAGAGGGAAACTCATCAGAATAATTTCCATGAAAATACTTATAGAAAAGGCACAGAGAAGTTGAGTTACGGCGGTGAGAAAGTGACTGAAGGAGAGATGCTTGGTTAGTACCAATAATATTGCAGGTTCTTTGTATTTTTCAAGAATTTATAGAATCATAGCAGAAGTACAGAAAAGTTTTAAAAAGTATTAGGTAACAAGAAAATTTCAGTAGAAGCAAAGGAAAGAATACTGAACCGCTATGCAATCTCAGTCCTCCAGTGATGCTGGAGAATTTCCTCACACATGAAGACGATAATACTTCAGGTAGCAGAGATGGGGTTCTGCAGAAGAATACCATTGAAGGATCATGTAATCAACAAAGAAGTTTTAAGGAAAACAGGGATAAATCGACACTTGTACTTAGAATCAGCAAAGAACAGTTGAAATTTCCAGAAAAACGAAGAAAGTAGGTTTGGAGGATTTGACACTCACATGACATATTGAAGGTAAGAGGGAAACATTGAATAAACTACCTAACGAACTGTTGTGAATGGAGGGTAGAGTAGGGACTTAGCTAGAAAATTGATATTTTCTGTTTACCAAATTTAAACAGTCAATCGTATATTGTATTAAGTTCATAAATCGGCTAAAATTTAAAAACCCAGATCAGTTATTGTATAATACTCTGATGGTAACATCACAAATACATTGTTTGAAAGTTTATAGGAGTAATGCTTAATAATTTTAAACTACTTAACTGTATCATAAGATAGGGTATTTTAACGCGTTCCTGCACGAAATTGTAAGTTCCTTTGAAGATGTAGTGATAACTTTGAATCCCGCTCAAAGGAATATATTATATTTATGAATATTAGTAAATTAATTTATTACACACACACACACACACACACACACACACACACACACACACACACACACACACACACACACACACACACTGTCATCCACACGCACTCACGCACACAAACACACACACGCACACACACATTGTCATCCACACGCTCGCACGCTCGCATGCACGCACACACACACACACACACACACACACACACACACACACACACACATATCTACCGGGTGGAACAGCAAAATTGTCCAAATCGTGTAAAAGCAAGGTCTCCGATGTTTTTGTAACACTACTGGCCTCTACTTTGAGCAAAAAAAACAAAAAAAAAATGGATGATTACTCTCCCAGCTTGACAGAAGAATCGTGATAAAATCGGTCATAAACGAAAATGACATGTTCATCATTAATTAATCATAGCTAGGGATCGGAAGCTCATGACGGAATGAAATTAAGTTATATATATATATATATATATATATATATATATATATATATATATATATATATATATATATATATATTATTCCAACTTCGCCCTCTCTAACCTTGTAACTTTCTGTCTTGGAGTAACAAGGTGCCTCAAAGATTTTACGTACTATTTCATTTTCCTTTTTCACTTCTCTTTAGACTGTCATAGCTGAAAGTCCTCTCACACGTGAAAACGTCTTATGGATTGAGTTGGATCATTTCTAATTGAGCTCTAAGTTGAAATGATAAATACTCGTCCTAATCCAGTCCCCCCCCCTATTGCTCCCTTTTTTAAAAACTTACTTACTTTTTTTCCGTTCTCTTGATGGTTCTTGAATGGACATTGAAGACGAAAGCTAGAGTATGAATGATGGTACCATTACCGAAGGCCTGAATGATCTTTTTCCTCTCACCATTGTTTATCTTGGAAGACTGTGGGGCTGATACAAAATCATTTTTATCCAGTTCTCTTTCTGGCTGAATAAATCAAAGGGATTTTCAGTGATTCTTATGACAAATGGTGTCAAGATGGCTAAACGTCTTATCTGAAAACCTAGCAAAAAGAAACTCAATTAGTTTTGTGGCTTTTTTAGATATTAAACATTTTGTTACACGATTTGGACAATTTTACTGTTACATCGGTACATGCACATATATTACCTCATGAAAATGTCACTCCTCACAGTGTATAAATATACTCTAAAATAAGAATGAAAAGCTATTTGGCAGATGTAGAATATTTCATTACACTATAGGGTAAAATCATTTTTTAATTTTTTCGAATTTGAAAGCGTGGTTTTGATTGTTGGTTACTTTACTGAAGCTGAGGATGGAAACATTTTTAATGATATATTCGCAGTTTTGTCTATAATGAAAAGAAACACAAACTACAAACCAAACAAAAATAATATTTAATCCTATCTTCCTATATTCCCATCTTAAAGAAAAAAAATGGATTTGTAATGAAACATTTTTCACCAGAAACATCTCTTCCCGGAAAGTTGTGCAGGAAATGAAAAAAAAATAAAGAAACTGGATAAAAAATAAAAGGTTGATAAGAAGGAAATTTCAAAGGCAAAAGAAAAACAGAAAAGAAAGAAAGAAAGAAAGAAAGAAAGAAAGAAAGAAAGAAAGGAAAAAAGAAAGAAAGAAATAACTGGGAAAAATGAAAGGGAAATGAGAAATTGCAAAGGAAAATGATGAAGGCAGAAAGAAAGAAAAAATGTAAAATGTAACCAGTAAAGTAAAGGATAGAAAAAAAAAGAAGGCAAGAAAGAAAGAAATAAAGAATGAAAGAAAGTGAGAAAGTCAGAAAGAAAGAAAGAAACAAATAAAGAAAGAGAGAAAGAAGTAGAAGAGAATTTAGTAAAGAAAGAAAACTGAAACCAATAAAGTAAAGGATGAAAAGAAAGAAATCTGAAGATTGCGAGGAAAAGAAAGGTAACGGGAGCCGAGGGATAAAAAGAAAATGCCACACAATCGAGTCGTGGCATGATAGTCACTTGTCTTTATTAGTTATAAATTCGTGCCTTTACAGAAAAAGAAAGAAAGAAAGAAAAAAAAAGAAAAGAATGAAAGAAAAGAAAAGAAAAAAATAATTAATAAATTGAAAAAACGAAGTCACTTCCATTCCTTTTCTTCCAATTTTTTTCTCGTTCATATCCGGTTATTACGGATGTTCTTTATTAATCCATCACAGCGTGAAGAGAAAAGCGAAGATATCGACGAATAATTGCATGTTGGGATACGTGTCAGCTGATCCAGTCACGTGTAAAAGCGAGTTTCCGCTGCAGAACCGGTATGCATAGAAACACACATTTGCACACAGACTTTTTTATTTGCAAAAATAATGGCCCAAATTAGTTGGTGCAGTTCGTTAAAAAAAGAAAAATTTCATTAAGCAGGAACATATTTACAAAGTTTAGCTTATCTGGTTCAAGGTCGGATTTACAAATACCGCGCAATGATTTCCCAGATTAAAAATACTTAAAAAATATTTCCACAGAAACCTTACTTATAGCAATAAATGATATGTTACCAATGTTGCATCTATGGAAAAGACAACATGAAAATCTTTTGCTAGTAAATTTACGATTTGGTGTTCTTTGAAATATCCAATTGTTTATCTTTATATATATATATATATATATATATATATATATATATATATATATATATCGCACTGAGGAGCTGTGATACAGCGAAACAGTACTGTCTGTGAATGACATAATTTAGCTCTTGAAAATACATTTCAATTGAGCACTGTTGAGTGATAAGCTAATTCTATAAACAACAGCCACCTGCACTAATGCAAAGCTCTTCAGTAAAATGAATGGAGCACTTTGGCTGATGGGCATTTGTTTTGTTTACATTTGTAAAAACAATACGCTAGATTTAGTTGTGTAACTCTACCGAGTGAAGATAGCCCTGGCTGACACTTTCATTCGGAAGTCTAGTCGCACTGAGGAGCTGTGATACAGCGAAACAGTACTGTCTGTGAATCACACACACACACACACACACACACACACACACACACACACACACACACACACATATATATATATATATATATATATATATATATATATATATCTTTGAGTACAATATAAGATATAAAATAATATATTGTAAAGGGAGGCTGAAAACAGTCGCGCTTAAAAGGGGCAATCACTAAAAAAGCGCTCAATACAAAATTCAAAAATTAGAGATGTAGAGAAAAAATATATTCAAAATCACTAAAACATAAACTACCCCACTACCCAGTTTTCAACCGTAAGATCTCCTCAGGTAGGCAGAATGAAAAAATTTAGTGGATTGCACCACCATAATATCTTAACACCGTTTCGCCGTATTTGAAACCAAACACTTTCCTTAAATATGTGAACACCAGAACTAACAACCCGGTAAATGTTACCAAACACATACCTAAAGGGGTGGAATGTAGAATCTCCCGTAATTCTTCTACTAAGGAGATTTTCCAGTGTCAAAATTGCTGTATGAAAAGGCATTAAGAGAGGAGGGTTATAATACTGGTTTGGCTTTCTTATGGCCCGCCCGTCTTAATCATAAAACTAGGAGAAGGGACGTGATCTGGTTTAACACCCACCTTTGAACTTGCAGTTGAAAACCAAAATTTGTAAAATATTTTTCAGGCTTTTAGATAAGCATTTCCCTAAATATCCCCACTATAGCAAAGGTGTTTAACAGAAGTACAGTTAAAGTCATTTACAGCTGTACAGGTAACATGTTAAAAATTGTAAAGAGTCACAATGCTAAATTATTACAAGCAAAAAGAAAGAGTTGGTGAAGTGAAAACGAAGCCATGTAACTACAGGACTAAAAACAATTGTCCTTTAGAGCACTTTGTCAACAGTTTTGCATTTAAAAGCATATCGAAACAACATTACGGTAATTAATAACAACGTACAACTTTGTATACATACTTATATTAATGAACAACATATAGTTTTGTATTACTTGCACCCCTGAAGATGATCTTGGAAAAAGATCGAAAGTACTTGGGAAATAAAAGTAAAAGAAATTTAAACAGCTATACCACATTTCTCTCATCCTTTAACATCAATACACGGATTCGTGAGCATGAACGTATTTTGTTAAAAATTAACAGACATAATGTCTGTAATTTATTCAATCAGACATGCCTAAAAGATAATTTGCTGTCTAAATGCATATATATATATATATATATATATATATATATATATATATATATATATATATATATATATATACTACAAAAAACAAAATGTTGTTAACAGGCAAACACCTACGTACTAAATAACAGTGCTCAATATCTGGACTATCCAGACAGAGAAAAAAACGCTTTACCCTCAATCCTCAATGAATCTACTTAAGTTTCATGCACTCTCGATCTTCAGGCGACCAGAACGAGCGATGGGATGCTGAAATCTTCTAAGCCCGTCAAATTCGTAAAACCAATAGTCTTTATGCTTGGTTCATTGAAATACTGACGTTGGGAAGTGATTAGGCACGAGAACCTTTCAGTATCCTGTTCTACTTGCACACATACAAGACGCTGATGCTAAAGTTCCTTGCCCTGGGGCTACCTAATTTACTCAGTGTTCTAATGCTGGTGCAATCCCACAAATGGAATTCATCATTTGCTTGCAATCCTGAGAAAAAGAACATCCGTAGGAAGAAAAATGGATTCGTTATGAAAACGAATATCAGTCGTTCAGCTTTAAAACACTGACTTTCTCTTTTTGGACAAAATTAGGACATTTCTCAACATCTAAATTTAAACAGTACTAACAGTGTTAGGTTAACTTTCCTTCTTTTTCCCCAATTAGTATGCAGCGCGCTTGGTCGGTCATATGACTCTCAACAGCCTCTTCTTGACTGAAAGCACAGTCCTCATGTAGAAGTCCCCCAAAACGCGTAGTTAGACCACTTCTTACAGAGTAACGTGCCGGATTTGTGAGCAAAGACAGTTTTTACAACATCCACTAACTTTCTTTTTCAGGGTTGGAGAGAAGGCATGTAATACATTGCTATACTTTGTTAGCAACTTCTGTTTTTAAAAAATAAAACTTCATTTATCTTCTTCCAAATTCTTTCGAGCCTTATTTACTGTTTTTGCATTTTAAGTTATCTAATTTTTATCCCCAGATAATATCAACGTCGCCCAACATATATTGGTAACCCAGCATGGAGAAAAATATATTCCCTGTGTTCTGTGAGATTCAAAGTGTATAAGTTAGTCACGAATTGTTGAAATCTGGATAAAATTCTCCTGTGTGAACTGTTAGTTCGTTTTAATTTAAAAAAATTAAATATTTATCTAATACAGGACCCAAGAGCCACTACAGACAGAAGGTTACTAAGTGAGGCTATCGTATGGTCGTAAGAGAAGAAATTAAGTAAGTGAGAATATGTAGGATATATAACAGTTGACCTCAGACGTGCTTTTCTATGCGACTATATATATATATATTGTTATGGTCCAAATTCCTTGTACCACCGGTGATGGTCCAAGGTAGAACCAATGAAGAATAACTCGAACACAGTTATGGAATAACACAGATATATTACAAACAGAAATATATACACAGAAGTAGAAGTATTAATAATGACTATCAGATTAGGTTAGAGTGAACTATGTTGTCTCGACAAATATCACTATTCCAATGTCTTGCAGTAATCGTCTGACTCGACTCTGTCTCTGACTATGACTGTGTCTGCTGCTCCCTCTTGAGGCGCAGTATTTATGATGTCCGGAATAGTCCATTATTATTATGGGTAAGTTCCCATAACATATGTGTGTGTGTGTGTGTGTGTGTGTGTGTGTGTGTGTGTGTGTTTGTGTGAAGAATTAATGGATTTATTTTTATTCTGACATTTTTATTATTGCAAACATTATTTTTAGTGGATGGCCGTATTTGAATTAGACGCCCATTTTTATTTTAAACAGTGTGTATTACGATAGAGGGCTGAAAATTTCATAGGTTGACTACGAAGGAATGATGCTAGTCTTGCATGCATTGATTTAAACTCTTCCTATTAATAACGACATTGTTTCTTTCCAGATAAACATTGACACCTGACCGTTTAAAGAAGACTCTGGGAGTAACTAGTAGATACTTCTCATGAAAATGAACTAAATTTGGCATCGTGGTGTTAACAATTATCTGCAGAAAAACAGTTTAGCCCCCAAGAACATTCATGCTCACATGTTTGCTACATTAGGGGATGAACAGTGCAAAAGTGGGCAGCTGAATTTCGGAAGTGTTGGGAGGAGAGTCGTGAAGATGACTTAAGGTCTGGACGTCCTGCAACTGTTAACACCAAGGAAAATATTGACTATCTTTACCATATGGTGATGGACGACAGGGAATTGACTATAAATGAAATAAAGGGTGTTTCATTAAGACGGATTATGTTTCATTAAGACGGATTGTTTCATTAAGACGGATCAAAGTCAGCCGTAAATAAATATGTGTTATTGGTGAAACTTTATTTCTTTCTCTATTGGTATCATGTTATTTAATTCATGGCAATTATGTGTGAAAAATAATATCGCCCAAATGTCTGCCAAATCTGAAAGAAAAAAGAAAAAGTCATTTGACGGTTAAACTTTATGCACATTTAAAATCGATCCAAGTTATTGGAACACCCTTTAGCTAATACTGTTAGCATAACCCGTGAGAAAGGCGAGAATATTCTGCACTGTGAACTTGTCACGACAGTGGTTTCTGCTTGCTGAATGCCACACCTGATCACCTGTTCAAAAGCACATCAGACTGATCACATCACGGGAAAATCTGATATTGTTTGAGGCAGATCCAACTGGTTTCCTTGAACGTTTCCTAACCCAGGATGAGTGTTGGTTTCATCACTTTGTGTCAGAGACAAAGAGACAATCCATACAGTGTAAACACACCTCCTCACCTGCTCCAAAGAAGGCCAGTGTCGTTTCATCTGCACGGAAGGTGATGGCCTCAGTTTTTTTTAGATGCAAAAACGCTCTTTGTTTATTGATCATCTTCAAAAGGGTCAGGCTATAAACGGAGAGTATTATGTGAACTTGCTGAAGCAGTTACGAAAGGTTAACAAGACTAAAAACCTAGAAAAAAACCCTGACAAAATGAGAGGACAATTCTCCAGAAAAACACGGCGCTTGGTTTCAATGGCTAGTGTGCTTGACAGTGGCTTTGAAACGGTTGATCACCCACACTATTTTCCTTGACTGTCATCTGTTCCCTAACATGAAAAAAACACTTGGCTGGGAAGCAGTATCGTAATGATGGTGACGTCATATTTGTAATGGTGACTAACAGGATAAATAGTCTTTTTTGAACATTCAGATGTCGATTTTTTGCTGAAAAGTAACAATGCAGCTATTTTTCATGCTTTCATATGAACTACTTCATTCAGTAATATTCTACTCTGAGTGGCTCTTGAGTCTTGTATTGAGTGAACTTTTATAAAAAAAAAGCAAAAAACAAAAAAAAACTGCTCAATATAAAATATGTCTGCATAAATTAGTATACTAATATTACTGTCGGTGTAGCAAATAGCCATATAAAATATATGCACGGATATATTTTGCAAAACGTTGGTAAAAAAATGATGCTAACATGTCGTTAACTTCTAAATATGCTGAAAAAACACATTTCAATTCCGACTCATATACTTTTGTGCAGTCATATTCATTGATTAAAAACACAGTAAGTCTTATAAAACAGAAAAAATAATAAAAAATAATCTATCTATCTATCTATCTATCTATCTGTCTCAAGTGTGATACATAGTAGTTATTGGTGTTTTACAATAGCAGACAAACCAGTTATTGCCTGTGTTGGCTGTGAAGCGGAAACATAGGTCATTAATCTGCTGTCATTGATAATATTTGATATTAGCATGTCACATGATTGGTCTACACACCTAAAGAGCGTCTGAGAAAACGGAACTAATAGAGTAATGTTGATTTTTATTACTTAATTTGAAAACATCCGTTCTTTTCTTTTAATAAAATTATTCAAACGACTATATACATACATACATACATTCATACATACATACATATATATATATAATAGCTGGCCACTTGTATTCGAGGATACCGTGTACTAGAGCGGCTAGCTAATTCCTATCGCAGACGCTCGCTCAAAGCAAATGTGTGTTTGGTTTATACTGCAATTATGCTGAGGAGACCTTACTTACATTTTCTGGGAGAGAGCATGTTATTATCAATTTGAACACGACCAGCACGCTCAAGCCCTCGGCCATGATGACTTGTGGCATCGTGCTAGCACAGCTATCAATGGACCCCAAAAGTTACGTCTACCAAATTTCACTTACAATATATATATATATATATATATATATATATATATATATTGTCCAAACACGCAACAAACATTTATACATGTAGGTATGGGATTAACTCAGCAGCCCGATAATGAAAAAAAAAGTTACTTTACATGATCATCATTTACTTTTCCAAATGATATCCCTCTTTGTTAATGGATATAATCATTCTTCATTAAACACATAGATCGAACATTATACAATGAACATTTCAGATCGAAATTTAACAGATAACTATATTTTAGAATACGTCCTGTTGTGTGTGTGAATATATATATATATATATATATATATATATATATATATATATATATATATATATGGGGTACGATTGGTAAATTGTTACCATTTTATATTTTTAATTTCACGCATGTGTTGTTTGTTTTTGATTGTGTCGACCGCACAGTCGGGTCAGTTGGGCACCGTCTGTGAGAAAAAGTCCACTATGACGCAATTCACTCCACCAGAAATTTGGATACTGCATGATGTACTGCTTGACATTCGCACCGGAAGCTCCAATCCGAACATTTCCGAGTATTTGGGTGTCGATCTCAGGATAGTACAGAAGATTTGGAAAGGGTTGGATGAGTCTAATGGCGATTACGAAGATACGGCAGCTCGGAAAACTTATTCTGATAAGAAAAGAACTCCCAAATTTGTTAGTGAGGGCCTCGGACTCTACACGGAGGCCTACATCAAGTGCCTGGAGAAGGTAGTGCTGCCATTTGTGAAGGAGGTGGCTGCTGGAACAGTCTATGCATGGCAAAAGGACTCTGCCACATGCCACACAAACACGAGATGTTTATTATGGCTGAAAGACCATTTCTGCTACCACATCACCCCTCACATCTAGCCCCCTCAATCTCCAGATTACAACCCCCTGGATTATAATGTGTGCGGTGCAGTTGAGCGAGGGATCAACAAAATTCCTTGTAACACCAAAGATGAACTGAATGCAAGGGTTATAGCAGCATTCACCAACTTAAACAAGGAGACCGCCCAGAAGAGTTGCAGGAGATTCCAAATGTCTGCTGGAGGCAGTCGTTAAAGCTAACGGCGATTCTTATTGAATAAATCTTCTCTTTTGTATTTCAAGATATTTTTGTGTAATTTTGGTAAAAATGAGATATCAGTGTTATTTCTATTTTTGTGTAATTTAGACGACAATTTATCCATCGAACCGTGTACATTCGTATGTGTGTGTGTGTGTGTGTGTGTGTGAGTATTTCTATATAAGTGGGCATGTCAATATCTATAAGGCAAATATAATAATATAGCCTTTTGATTTACGCAATTACGTACACCCATTCATGTATACATGCACATACATATACAAAACGTATGCAGATAGACACATACATACAAACTGATAGAAGCACCCATTTGCACATACAAATGTGTATATCAATAAGTTCGCAGCCTGGCAAGTAGTTATTAACTGATTTTTTAAATCTGAAAATGTCACCGTATATTATTTAATGTATGTGATTAATATTCACTAGTGTATTAAGTGCATTGACAAGTAATGAGATTATATCGAAAAATGAATAGATATTGCATAAAATAATTGTTTTTCTTTCATCATTAGGCTGAAAAATGGATGAAAAACGAACAAAATCTACCATTTCTTCTAATAGGTTTGTCATTGACAAATTCCACATTTTCCGCAATAACATTCTATTTAATTCGTTTACCTCATCTATAATGCATTTTACATCGGACCATCGTTTCTTTCTTTGTCCCACTTTCTTTTTAATAGAGCACCCCCGTCTCCTCCCCACCTTCATCTTATACGTTTTATCCGAACGCTTTTGTCTTCGGATTATTTTTCTTATTATTCTTTTACTCTCTTGTGTTTTATTTTATGGATCGTGTTTTTTTATTTTACCTAGATTTTTTTTTTATTTTCCAAAGATTCCTGTCAGTCAAGACAGAGCAATTATTTACAACAATATCTGTATTGACGTATAAAAAACACATCGGAAATACCAAGATCTGAAATATTA
Source organism: Acanthosepion esculentum (assembly GCA_964036315.1). Taxonomy (NCBI): domain Eukaryota; kingdom Metazoa; phylum Mollusca; class Cephalopoda; order Sepiida; family Sepiidae; genus Acanthosepion; species Acanthosepion esculentum. The sequence continues at coordinate 47,252,341 of OZ038477.1, forward strand.
TTTCAATAGCTGATACCTCTTATTCGGATTTCTTTCTTCAATTGTCATCATCATTATTATTATTATTATTATTATTATTATTATTATTATTATTATTATTATTATTAATAATAATAATAATAATAATATTTTGAAATGTATGCCCACTAGTAGATAAAACTGTTCTTGCCGGACTGCTTGATAGACTTGAAAGCGACTGAAGGGCTACGGAAGTAGTGAAAAATGAAGGTAGTGATCTTGCCTATTCTAAAAAGATTACTTAACCAAGCCGTTAAAATCCACCCCCTTAAAGTGTTCGAGGTATAACTGTGTAGCAGACGCTGCATTTGGCATCGCTAGGTGCGCATGTGTTGAAAACCTTATTAACAGCCACGAACCCTTTTCAGCTTTTGAGTAGGCGTCAAAAATAAAAACAAAATAAAAAACAAAACAAGATAAAGCTCGGACCATGTATGGTACAAATACTAATAGTTTAGTTCTCTTTCAATCCAGCTTACAGCCACATCATGTTGAAACACCGATTCCCGTATGATCACCGAAGTTAAGCAATGTCGAGTTTGGTCAGAACCTAAATGAATAATAACTTGACAATATCAAGTGCTGAAATCTTGGATGTGCTGGTGGCTAAATAGATAATGGCTCGGAATTGTTAATCGGAGAGTCGAGTTCCAATTCCAGTTGGGTTCTTTATATTCAATTATGCGCAAATACCCTTTGAAAAAGGTATGAAATCCACCTTTTGTCTCCCCCCAGCTGTGGGTTAATTAGTAAGACATATCACTAAATTACAATTATCTAGAAAAATTTTCTTAGAATTTAAAAATATGTAGTGGCTTTAAATAACCTGCAAAGGGTTGATAAGCCGTAAAAACCGAATCAATCAATAAATCAATCACTTTAATACCGTGCTGACTACGACGTAGGGCGCTAAACTTAACCTTTTGTGAAGCGACACACATGGCTTTGATAAGACTCCTCCTTCACTGTTTAATTCACCAAAACAATAATTTCAAACATTTCTTTTTTTACGAGTACTTCCATAAGAACATCCCCTGAATTTACACTTTATTCCAGAAATTATCCTTGAACATTCTCCATCGTAAATGTTCCCGATAGAATAAAAATATCTATTTCATTCTATTCATTTTTATGTCCGTCTTATTTTCTCAAACAATTCAACACTTGCATTTTTTCTTAGTCAACCCACAACGCTTCCTCAACTTCAAACAACAAACCCCAACCAAACACAACAATTGATACAACATTAACTATATTATTCTTAGTTCAGCAAATGTACGAAGGAAAGTGATATACAGCTTTCATCAACATCAACTGTTCTAATTCCTTTCAGGACAAAGATGATCATGACCCTCCCCAACATCTCGTCATTTGTTGCTCTAAGTCATTTATGGCTCTTTACCATTTTCTCTTGTTCCTGTTCTATCTATCCATTCACTCAGTTTAGTGGGTTACTCGTTGTTTTCTCCCTCCTTCACTTGCCTTCAATATCTCCAGTGAGTGTTACATTTTCTTAGCCGTCTTTTCTCACTGTGCGTTCCAGATATTTCCACTATCTCTTTAAGTAAGTATAAATTATACATTATCATCTGTATCATTACTGATTGAGGTTTTAGGGTCGCTGCGCAACTGAATACCTGATGAGTTCCCTCCATATGACAACGTCTGAGTCTCAGTGAATGATCTTCCAGTTCAGTCTGTACTTCCTCTGTCTACTGCTTCATCATATCAACATTCTTTTTAATGTCGGAGAATTGGGGAGTTTGCCAATTTGTAGATTGTTGAGTGAAAACAGATACTTACTATGATGAGTTTCGAAGCGTAGCTTAAATATGGCACAAGGCCGAAAGTATGGGACATCCAGTGAGGATCGAACTCACTATTCAGTCGCTATTGATCTAGCAAGACAATCTTGCTAAACACACCACATCGAAGTGAGCAATATTGATTTAGTAAACTTAGCTTAGATGTGGCACCAGGCCGAAAGTATGGCTCACACATTAAGGATCCCTACTCAGTCGAAGTCTAGTCGAACTTTCTAAACATTACTCCAAGTTAAATTTCCCCAAAACATATTTACTATGATGTTAATGCTTCATTCCTATGTTGTAACCAAGTAGGATGTCATTGGAATGAAACCATGTCGGATGGCAGTGTAATAAACAATGTAGGATGACAGTAGAATGAAACCATCTATGATGGCAATGTAATGAAACCATGTCGGATGGCAGTGTAATAAACCATTTAGGATGGCAGTGTAATGAATCCATGTAGCATGGCAGTTTAATGAAACCATCTAGGATGGCAGTGTAGTGAAATCATGTCGGTTGACAGTGTAATGAAACCATGTCGGATGGCAGTATAATGAAATCATGTAGGATGACAGTATAATGTAACCCTGTAGGATGGCAGTGTAATGATATCATGTTGGATGGCAGCGTAATAAACCATCTAGGATGGCAGTGTAACGAAACAGTGTAGGATGGCAGTGTAATGAAACCATGTCAGATCGCAGTGTAATAATCCATCTAGGATGGCAATGGAATGAACCCATGTCGGATGGCAGTGTTATGAAACCATCTAGGATGGTAGTGTAATGAAACCATGTCGGCTGGCAGTGTAATGAAACCATGTCGGCTGGCAGTATAATGAAATCATGTAGGATGGCAGTGTAATGTAACCATGAAGGATGGCAGTGTAATGATACCATGTTGGATGGCAGTGTAATGGGATCATGTAGGATGGCAGTGTAATGAAATCATGTCGGATGACAATGGAACAATTGTTGACTCTCCTGACGTATCCATACCATTCTTCCTGAGAGTGGTTACGAGGTCTTCCAACGGGCCTGTTACTAGCCTCTGATGGTGATTCGCACTGCATCATATCTAATGAGGTCTACATAGGAGAAACCTAGGATAGTTTTGTCGCATGATTGTACAATGATTGGATTCTTCACTATAATTCAACTATTAATATCCAACATTCGCAGGCTTACAGAAAGATTGAGAAAACCAATTCAGGTAACAATCTGATCTTTGATTTCCAGCAGGTGTTCTCTTTCCAGTTCATAGTTTTGCGACAACTCTCGTTGTGCTGGTCTTGAATTATTTATACATTAGTATATAAATAATTACTTTTGTACATCTTTGTTAGTATTATTGTAGAACTGGGTGATTGCCAATCCACCTACGAATTTATAAGTATCCGCGGCTTTCGTATGCAAACACTTGTACAATATATATGTAATAGAAATATATTAGTTTCCGGCACATTACAAATGACTGCATATCTTCTTATGTCTTTACTAATATTAAAAGGTTTTCAATGAGTCTTTAAATATATTTTTCTAATTATATTAATATGTAGTAATTTGGGGATCAGTTTATTACTTAACAACACTAGAAATATATCCACTCATTTATGTCCAGCATAAAAGTAACCAGCATAAACGTAACCAATCAGTAACTATTGTTGATAATAATTTACCCACTCCATGAGAAATGACGGTTTATTTTGTGAAGTCCTTATTATCTTCACATGTAAGAATTTAAATATGTTCTTTTTAGAATTATAATTTACTTATTTGTGATTTGATGTGTCTGTATTCTCCGATCCGGATTTCATGTTTTTTTTTATTTTCATCTTTTCTCGATTTTATGAGAGATGATCCTTTCTTTGCATACTTTCCATCCAACAATTCGGAAAACAATTATCTTCTTTGTATTAAAAAGTACATAAAATACAGCAGAAAAAGTAGACAAATATCTTTAGCATATTATATAGCATGATTAGCGTGGGTTGCAAACTTGTATATCTGCAAACATTTATTCATAGATTTGCTTTGTTATTGATGTATCCCTTCAGTATTGAGGCGATCATGGCTCTCGGTAGATACCTTATTTTCTGTAAATTGCCATAACGTCAAGGGGAAGATAGTGGTTTCCCACTGCCTTTCTGTTGTGGTGCTTCCCTCTAAAGAGTCTATGTTGAACTCTTCCGCCTACTATAAGCTTAGTAGGAGAGAAAGCCTTGGGGGAACATTGCCATATCCTGTTCATTACTGTCAAAATCTATGCCTTGAGTAGAGAGGAACCCGGAAAAGGCTTTGCCGAAAGGAAAAGATTCGTTCGGGAAGGTAGACAGGCACTGAATCAGTTTATGCGGGTTCTAAGGGAATATTTTAGGCAGAGCCTACGGGCTCGGAGAACCCACGGTAAACCCGGCATTGTGCCACATACATCCCTCGTGGGGGGGGACTGTTAAATATTAACGGTGCCATATCCTGTTCATTACTGTCAAATTCTCTGCCTTGAGCAGAGAGGAACCCGGACGAGGTTTTGCCGAAGGGCAAAGCTTCGCCCGGGGAGGTAGACAGGCCCGGACCCGTTTATGCAACCTCTACGGGAATATTTTTGGCCGAGCCTACGGACTCGGAGAACTCACAGTAAACCCGGCCTTGTTCCACATACATCCCTCGTTGGTGGTGGTGGTGGGGGGTGATAAATATTAACAGCGCCACATCCTGTTCATTACTGTCAAACTTTCTGTCTTGAGCAGAGAGGAGCCCGGGTGAGGCTTTCTCGATGAGCAAAGTTTAGTCCGGGGAGGTAGACAGGCCCTGATTCCGTTTATACGGGTTCTAAGGGAATATTTTTGGCCGAGCCTACGGGCTCGGAGAACCCACGGTAAACTCGGCCCTGTGCCACATACATCCCTCGTGGTGGGAGGGCTGTTAAATATTAAAAGTCTAATAGATTGTTCTACCGAAGCTTTGATTTTAGGGCAGAGAGGAACCCGGACGAGACTGTGTCGAAGGGTAGAGTTTCGTCCAGGGAGGTAGACAGACCCGAACCGGTTTATGCGGATTCCACAAGGATTTTTTGTCCGAGCCTACGTTTAATATATAATATATCTGCAACACTTGTTTTGTTATTTCTTTAACCATTTACTTGTTCACAACACTTTCTTTACACCTTGTAAGTCTTTCCTTTTCTTGGTTGCCATTCATAGCTGGAGAGTCAAGTTTTTCTTGCTATTTAAAGATAGAGGAAGCGATAGCATTCTCACGAGTTTAAAGTCTGATTAAGTGAAATGAAAAATCTTGTCAATTTCAAATATTTTCACTTGTACCCTTTTACTTCTTTAAATAATGATCAGCGTTCTTCATTTTTATTGCAATATTTTGTTAAAGTTGTTAAGCTTAAATATGTAAATATTTAATATATGCACTCGGAGAATTTCCACGGGTATTTTATTGTCGTAGAACTAGCAAGGAGCTTATTCAATCAATTATTTAGAAATATGATTCATCAGAAAACTCAAATAGAAAAACTGCGAAATTTTCACGGGTACTAATAGTTATTCTTATATTATTATTATTTAGCATTAATAGTTTTATTTTTAAAGCTACATTGTAATTGCTTTTCTCCGAAAACATTATGGCCATTTCGCAGCATGTTCTTTTTTTTTAGTTCAATAATGCGTTAAACGGAAAAAAAGGTGTTTGGAACTGCAAACAATTTCACAACCAGATTAACTTAATCTTTATCGTTTTATCGATCCTCTTTAAAGATTTTGAGAAGTGGATCGTGCAAATCTTCCATGGCAGGCAAATACACACCGGGAGTCCAATATTAACATAACAAGAGACGCAACTATTGGAGATAAAATGTTGTTTTCCGTATTAGATATTCTTCATTGATTAATGCCCGGGGAACAAGAACGTATATGCCGTAGTAATAATATTTCATTCAAGAAGGAACAGTGTACAGAGCTGATTTTATGATTGTGAAGTATGTCAGTTTGCAAATTGTTGAATAAAAACAGATATTTATTATAATGTTTCATTTTTTTTCCATTTTAAAATATGGCCACCACCAAATCTAAAGTTATTTGTATCTACCATGATCATATCATTCTAAAATATGACACTACCGACTCAGCTTCATTTCGGATAATGGTGACCATAATGGTGATCTCAGACTCTCTCTTTAAGGCTAAAACACTAAATATTTTACTAAGGTGCTGAGAGTGTATAGCTGTTTTTTTTATTCATTCATTTCCTATGGCTTATCAACCCTTTGCTGGTTATTTAAAGCCAGAAAATATTTTTAGATTGTAAGATTTTTTTGGCGATAATAATGACTTTAGGGATACAAGTCTTACTAATTAGCCCATAGTTGGAGAAGAAGTGGATTCATAGCATTCTCAAGGTTATTTGTGCGTAAGTGAATATAACGAACCCGACTTTAATTGGAATTTCGGACCATTGTTCATTACACCAGAGTATTCACAAGCGGTCACCCATGTAGGTGTTGACCAGTTTCAATGTGGCTTAATTTCGGTGATTGTATAGCTTTTTATCTTAGCTTGAGATGAAAGTTCAAATGTGTGAGTCGAATTAAGAGATAATTACATGTTTGTACAATTACGAATCTTATCTACAGTTTGGGACGGCAGCTCAGTTATTAAAAAATAATGAATATTTGTAATGAAAACAGGACAAGAGATTCTGTCTAGTAATCTTTTATTCAATTAAGAATGTTGCTACTCGTCTACTTGACAAGCGGAAATGTACAGCTTTTATAGCGTGGATTATCAAAGGGGAGATAATCCATATTCACAACAATATTATCTCCTCGTATTAAAATAGACTTTCTAGTTTTAAAATCAGTGCAGATCATTTCAAATTAACTGCCTTTTGAGAAGGAAAAAAAGTAGAAAATCAAAGTCTGTGGAATTAGAAACAAAATAGAAGTCCAAGGACTCAATGTTGTTATGCCTCAAGATAGATGGCTCATTCTATCGCTGAAGGAAGTATCGGGACCCATTTTGCCATTCTGTGCTCGTGGTCTAATGCACAGCGGATGGGAATAAAACAATCCGAAGTTTGAGATCGAATTCCAGGTGTGTTCGTTATATTTGGTTACACGCATATTACCCCTGGGAAAGGTATGAACCATCTCTTCTATACCTTTGGGTTAAACAGCAGGACGAATATCTGGAAAAATAATTTTTATTTAAAAAATATGATAATGCAATACTCCCTCGCGAAAAAGACTAAATTCTTACAAGCCAAAATATGTTTAGGTTTAAAATAATTCTCAATGGTTTCATATGCAGTAAAAACATATAAATAATTCCTTATTTCATGCTTTATTTTTCAAGCGTCAGAAGAAAGTAAAAATAGTGTGTCGCTGCCATATCTGTATTAGAGATGCCCAGTTCTCACATTTCAGCCTTGATAGACTTCAAAATTATTTACGCGCTCTTGCGAGGGACGATTTATTTTCCACTCAACGACCTCTTTTAGTCCTGGGTATGACGATAAACTATATATGGCAGCAAGTTTCTCTGATCGGGCGGTTGGGGATTTTGAGGAGCGTGGAACCACCTCTTAATTACTGTTGTTTCTAGGTTCACCCTTATCCGGGGTGGTAATACCTGTTAGCGTCCCAGATATGGGCAAAAAAATGAACCAGTCAGGGCACTACGAGAGTGTAAAAATATATTTTATAATAAAAATAACCAGCAATACATTTTTTTAAAATTACCAACTTTAAATTTTTGTAGTGAAATTACCAAAAATGCATTTTTATAGTAATATTACTAGCAATACATTTTTGAAAGTAAAATGACCAACACATTTTTGAAAGAAAAATGACTCTCAGTCCTTTTTATAGTAAAACTGAAGACCTGGCATATATTGTCAAAAAGGAAACATTGCTATGATCAATCTCATTTTTTAAGGGGAAATAAGTTTAACTCCTCGTTTGATTTCGTAAGATTATTTTTTAAAAATGCAGTTAAGTAATTATAATTTAATCATAAAATAATGTCATTCTCTTGTATTATTAATAAACTTTGAATTTTCATATTTAGATTTCGGCATTAAATTACTCATACGAGTTGATATGCCGCTAAATAAAAAAAAAACAGCCAACTAACCAATAATCGCTTTACCACAGACGAAATGTTTCAATCCAGTAAATACTCTGTTGGTAATTCCATGGCAAATATCCAGAAGAACAACATTCTTTAGTTTAACTAGGTCAGAACTTTAGAGCTAGGAGACGCTGTGTTACTTCCTCGGAGTTGAATCCTCCTCATTTCCCCCCCCGTGTTCCAAATGTTTTTTCCAAGACCTTTCTCTTTGTTGAACAATACTCCTACTTCCCTGAACACGACAATCTTAACCTCTTCAAGTAAGGGGTCAATTGTTTGCTATCCTCTTTATCGTTCCAATCTTTACTTCCAACCATTTTATCTTTCATTCATATTACATACCTCATTCATCATAATACTTTTAAAAATACTCCTCTAGTTGAGTGGCTCATGTGCCTAGGATGCATTTTATTATGTACAAAGATAAGATTATGTGTTTTGAGATTCACTGATGAGTTGTATGTCTGTATATCGGCGCAGAAAGTGAGATTGATTGCTTTGTTTTTTACGGTTTATCAACTCTTGGTGGGTTATTTAAAGCCGAATCAAATTTCTAATTGTATGAGGATGTTTACAATGCAGAATGTGGGACGAGCGAGCCGAGTTTGCAATGTCAGTTAATTGGTTAAATTCTGGTCTAGTTTGTTGTATTTTTGCAATAATGCCCTTGAGAAAGGTGCTCCTGGATATGATGAAAAATTACATACAGTAACAAGGTCTCTGATCGGGAAATTGGGGTTTTTGAGAAGCATGGAATCATCTCTTAATGGCTATTGTTCTCCGGTCTACCCTGAACTGGGGTGATAGTGAACCTCTCAAACAAAACACTTTAAAAGTAGAAAATTACTTTTTTACTGTAAAGATACAAATAATAAATTATTACATCAAAATTACCAACAATACATATTTATAGTAACATTTTCAGTAATATATTTTATAGCAAAATGACCAACAATACATTTTATCAGTAGTTGAAGGCATACAATTGCGTTCAAAATATATTTAGTCGAAGGCATATAGTTGTGTTCAAAATATTTAGATTTTGCCATTGAATAACCCATAGAGGTTGATATGCCGCTTAAACAAATCAGTCAATCCTGAGAAAAGCACCCATCTGTCTCTTCTGCGCACCCCCAGCTGGGAAAATCTGATTCCCTAGACTTTGATGGCAGCCAGTCTCTGATAATAAAGAAAAGGAATCTGTCGATAACCATGTTCACCCACGCCTAGAAGAGACATTGCACAAAAAATGAGATCGTAATGTAAAAAAGCGAACACAAAATGGACACTGAACAACTTCAAATACTTAGTCCTCCTTCGAAGTGATGTACATAGGATTTCGGAATTATTTCTCTGTGTTGTTATTGCGACGTTTCTTTTCTTTGATCTCTTTATCGATTAAGCATGCCATCTGGTCCAGTATTTGAAGGCATGTTGCTTTTTCACAGGTTTTACTTAAAAGTATCCTCGGGTGTTATATGCGAAGTTGATGGTTGCAATAGGTTAATCTTTACTTCAATGTAGCAGACAACAAATAGTTATAATTAACCTAAGTCCACACCTAAGAAATGTACGTTGCTATGTAGCAAATGCATTGCCTAGTAACGGTCTTTTTAATCATTTCACTAAAGCAAGGTGATAATGCCACTAAGATGCAAGGTGTTACTGGGAGTGGAAGTCAATGAAAAGACTTTAAGGAGAAGAAAGGAAAAAAAAACAGATTTCAGGAACACAGAAGGTGTCGATTGACATTGCATTTAAATTTTTAAAGATTATAGGTAGGAGCGAAGCAAGATATTGAAAGAGAGTTCCACAGGCGAGACGGAAGAGAAAAGAAACTATTGGAATAGAACTTACGGTTACATCTAGCTATTTCAAGAATAAAACGATCAGATCTAGTCGCTTATCTAGTAGTATTCTTACATTCATGCGGTCCTGGTACCAAAAATATTGGAAAAAGACAGAGGTAGGTCACCTCACGGTGGTGGGAATGTGACTGAAGTATTAACAGAAAATTTATAATAACTTCTATTAAGATATTAGACCCTAAATCCATAGTTTAAATCATTGATTTTCAATGTAACCCCCCCCAAAAAAAAACAGATGAAAATAAATTTTATACCTTCTATATTTATTGTTAAGTGAAGGATAAATAATCTTCAGCTGCATCACTTCACAAAGTTACCGTAACGTTGTGACAACGTTTGGAATGAGCGGTCAGTTTCGGATCAAGAAAATAATCGATTGCAACATTACAAAAAAAGTCGCCACGGGGCCACATATATCTCAACCAAAACACAATGTATCTACAACATTGCGAGAACGTCCCGTTTTCGCAGGGTAAGTCTCTACCTCCAGTTCAGGAATGAATATTAAGTCCTATCACAGATGTTTAAATATTATACACGAAGTGTAATCAGTATCTGTCTATATTTCTAACACATGACACAGTGGATAACGGCGTTAGTTAGATCCACTGACAGGACCCAAAGAGTGTGAGTTCAATACCTGGTTAAGGCGGTGGAGAATTTGAGAGTGTAATTAACAGGAGATAACTGACATCCATTAGACATGACACGTGGTACTAGAACAATCTACCCCAGTGAGTGAAATAAAGGGTTCAGTTCGACATTCCAACCATCTGAAGAAGGCCGGAGCGTACAACGGCCGAAACGTTGTGATAAGCATGGCGACAAAGATAAGGACAATAGTCCGAATAATGTAAATAGTGAAGTGTAATCAATAACGCTAGAAATGAAAAAAGAATATATATATATATATATATAACACAACATCTAATTTGCACCTTTTAAGAAATGCTCTTGGGTGATATACAATGATCCTGTTCCTGTCCTGTCCTGTTCACAAAGAGCATCAGCAAAAATCTGTACTACATTCTGTTTACGTACACTGTTCATTTTCTCAATTAACAAACTATTTTTCTGGTCCCAGCTAACAATCGTTACCACAAAGTTTCTGCAACGTTATATAGAGGCTGTTACCTTGTAACGTTGCAGATGCGTTGCCTTGTAACGTTACATTAACAGAATAAGGATAATCACTTCCAGGAAGATATTAGAACGTGCGCCTTATACATATTGTTAATTGAAGAAATAGTATACTGATAGTATTTGACTTGTGCGTGGGGATGAGTTGCCAGTCTGGGGACAGGAAGATAGTTGATTGCAACGTTACTGTAATGTCACAACAACGTTATAGACGACTGCTCAGGCACATTTTATGTTTGTTTAATGTCCACAGAGCTAACCTCGGTCTCGATATCGGTTTCGATAAGGCCAGTACGCTCTAAACCCTCGGTCACGATGACTTGAGACTTTGTGCTAGTACAACCATCGACAGCTTTTGAACGGTACCGTTTACCCAATTACAATTATAGACTGAGTGAACTCGTGGTAAGGTTTGCATGCACTTTTCAAGGTACTACACGTTGTGATCGCCTCCTCAAGATAAAACATCAAGAAATCATCTTCCTGGAAAATCGACTATTGTGAGATTTGAACCTGGGTCTCCTGATCAGAAAGCAAACGTTCTAACCACTCAGTCACGTACCTATAATTTATGCATACATACATGCATAATGGTCGACTGGCTGCTTGTTTTCGAGTATATTCGTCTGCTAGGCTAGCTAGCTAATCCCTGTTGCAGACAACTGCTCAGGCACATTTGTGCTTCTTCAATATCTACACAATCAAGCTGTAGTTTTATTGTGATTAATCTAGCGTGACCAGTAGTCGAACAAGACCAGTACGCTGAAGCCCTCCGTCATGATGACTTGAGTCTTCATGCTAGGACAGTCACTGTCAACTTTCAAACAGTCCTGTTTCTCTGTTTAACTCACAAAACTTAAGTGAACCCGTAGTATAGTTTTCCTAACGGCATTCCACACTGGGATCGTTTATCCTGGTCTATATTGTCAAGAAGTCACCAAAGTTGACAAATCAAGCATAGTGAGATTCGAACTCGAGGCTCACGTTCGGTAATTTAATGTTCTAACGATAATGCCACACACCCATTACATACATACATACATACATACATACATGCATATATACATACATTAACCTGATTTGGAATAAACCATCTGCTTTTTAGCACAAAGCTGCAGGAGTGTAACATCCAGAATAGAGTGAATTCACAAGCAATGGCCGCGGGGATAAATCATTAACCATCGCTTTTCGGTTGGCGTTCTTCTTTATCAACACTTATATTAGTATATGTATAGTATAGAGCGGATGATGTAAAATTCTCGTTTCAACCAGGATGGAATTCCCCAAAACGCCTGTGTTTTGTTAGATTTGGGGGGATTGGACTGGACCGAGAGGTTTTCAGCACCCACTTCTATACATAAATCTAATATACAAAGGGGAATAAAGAAAGAAAGAAAGAAAGAAAGAAAAAGAAAGAAAGAAAGAAAAAGAAAGAAAAAGTAGATAAAAACATAGAAAACTTGTAAATGTGCTAAAGAGGTTTGAAAGCGGAGAATTTTCAATAAAATTAAAGCCTGAAAAGAAGAAAATGGCGAAAATTTAATTTCCGGTTTCTAAGATAGATGGGCACAGAAAAAGAAAAAAACAAAAACAAAACAAAAAATAAAAACAAGCCAACAAAAAACAAGGTTCCCCACTGCCAACAAAAATAAAAATAAAATAAAATAAAATAAAAATAAAATAAAAATAAAAACACCGCTTTTATGTGATAGAAAATCACAAGTATTATTTTGACCAGTTAGAACAAAGTTGGTAGAATTTTATTCACTTTTTTGCTGTCGGCCAACTTCAGCTTGATGAACGTTTTCAATGTGTCTTACTCGCTGTAAGTAATAAATACGTTGAGAGTTATGGTATTTGACCAACTAGAGATTACAAGAAAGAACTCATTGATCAGAAGAAAACATCTGTTTCACTCAACGTGGAAAAAAGAGCGCAAAGGAGAAGTAAACAATCCGGCGATTTGTCTAAAAGAGAGAGGAAGGGAAGTGAAGGAGGAGGAAGAGGAGGAGGACACTACTCATAAGAACAAATCGAAAAAGTGAAAATACACACACACACACACACACATATATATATATATATATATATATATATATATATATATATATCACGGCAAATATATAATTTTCATTGGATTATTTATGCACATGCGTCAAAATATGTGAGTGTAGAAATATGAAGAATGTACAGGAGATGATTTGAATGATCAGTGAACTGTGATTGTCACCCCCTGACCACAAGAAAAAAAACTTCTTGCCCACACCGTAATTAAATAAGGGTTGCTTATGCTTTTACTATAAAAATATTTTAATCATTTGCATTTTGAAATTACCTTATTGACAAAACAAAAAGATCTCATGTTCTACGTGGCCTTATGATTGCTTAAGTCGTGAAACTGACAATCACCATGTGATGTTGATTTCTATGTCCGCAGTCTGGCTGTCTGGCTGTCTATCTATATATATGTATGTGTGTGTGTGTGTGGTGTGTGTTGCTCCGTTTTGGAGAATAGGCCGAAGCTGGCTTTAAACCGGAGTGAGAGAGGTAAGTCGTCCGTGCGCAACATACTGCGAAGTGGAGTGATGGCTCACGCTTAAATAGCAGTTCTTTATTGTTTGATATTGGTTTATTATTAGACATAAATCTACTCCCTTGAAATATAGGCGACAAAAATTATCAAGATATAATATTTGTGATCTGAGAATCAGATACATATTCGCTCAAGTCGGGAGAGACCAACAGATCTATCTATCTATCTATCTATCTATCTATCTATCTATCTATCTATCTATCTATCTATCTATCTATCTATCTATCTCAAATATCAGTATATTCCAGTAACTGAAATCATGTCTCCCTGTCTATCTATCTATCTATCTATCTATCTATCTATCTATCTATCTATCTCGAATATCAGTATATTCCAGTAACTGAAATCATGTCTCCCTGTCTGTCTGTCTATCTATCTATCTATCTCATTTTTCATAAATATAAGTCTATCAGTCTCTTTCTAGTTAGCTAGTCTTGTTAGACTAAAGTATTCAGACAACGCTGCTTACCAATTGCCTCACAGCGAGGCACACTTTATTTGTTAACTTTAACTTCCACTGACACAAGACTATTCAATTATCAGTAATCAGTTGTACTGATTACTGAGATTAGCGTGTTAATTATTTCACAACTTCTATCTCTAATAGCTTGGTGATAAAGATAATTTCGTATTTACCACCATCACCTGTAGTTGCTGTTCAACTACAAAGAAAAGTAAAATTTTCGATTGCTGATTTCCTGAATTAGGTGGACTTCCTTATTAGCCTAGCACAATTTTACCATGTCTTCAATAGTCCCCACATTCATCTATATACAAAATCTCAAATTTATATGTTACAAATATTTAATGATACCTAGACACAATGGTGAGTTGATGAGTTCACCACATTGAAAATCATTAAAATCTAACTGGAAGTTTGCAACAGCAAAGGTTACTACACTCTATCTGAAGTTATTAAGCAAAATATATAAACTTAAATAATTCAAATTTGGTTAGGAAAAAAAGTCAAATTGTAAACAATCAATTGAGATGTCAAAACAAATCCTTAGTTAAAATTTTAGGTAGTATGAATATGTATTATTGAAGTTATTAAAGTTATTTGATGTATTCTAAAAAACTGCCGTCTGAACTTAATAAACATATTTTACTTTAAAAACCAAATAAACATATTTTACTTTAATAAAAAGATAATAAAAATCATCACAATTAATCAACACCTATAATAGAACAAATAACAAACACATATCTTTGAATCCTTTACATTTTAATGTAGTGAGCCTTCTTCCCAATAACAGTCAGTAATCTATTATCCATTGATTTCGCTAATTTTCAATTTCCGATGTGATAGTTTTAGGTCTGCTTTTCTGCTATATTGTTCGCTACCTTCATATAATTTCATCTTCACAATTGACCATAGATTTTCGATCTGATTCAGATCGAGATTTGACGGTGGTCATTTCATTATCTTCTCTCCTGCAAATCTTTTATGCTCAAAGAATTCAGGGGCAAGCTCAGTTACATGAGAAGGAGCATTGTCGTGCATAAATACGCACTTCACTTTGAAACTACGAGACTGGGACTTTTAACATTCAAAGAAAGTCTTGTTCATAAAAACGCAACAGTTAGCACTGCTCAGTTTAACGCCTTCATCGATATTGAATGCTCCAATAATTGTTTGGTCGATAATTCCAGACCGTTTCATAACATTACCGCCTCCTTGTTACCTTTTTTTAGCCACAGGCGTGACTGAATTGGATAAAATCCATCCTTTGGCACATACATCAGGTCTATCGATGTTCTCTGCAAAGTTCCTTTCATATCTCCAATGTGAACATTCCCTCACTCAATAACTTTGTTATTTTCTATTTTTCAGCAGTTAATTTCCTTTACCTATGTTTCAACATATATATTTACTGGTTTAATTAAATCAATTGCAGCACATTACAAGGGAAAGGCTGGTCGACACTTTCTATCCTATAACTCAGTCAGTTATGTGCCATACGTGATACACGCTTAGGAGATCATGTATCGAAAGATACATGACTGATGAGGAAGATTTTTTTTCCCGCAGTAGGCTGCCATTTCTTTCTGCGGTAGACCAATTGCCATCGAAGGCTATAGAATCCATAGCTGGTGAAGAAGAGGATTCATACCTTTCCCAAGGGTATTAGCGCGGAAGTAATGTAATGTAATGGAATGGACTGGAATTCGAACTCGGCTCTCCAATTGCTCAATCCAAGCCGCTATCCATTACTCCACCGGGCCTCCTTTCATTCATTACAACTTGCTCATCCACCACAAAAACGGATCCCTCACTATTCATACCACAAATTCACAGGGAATATGACATAATAATTTCAATATGTACAAATAGTTCAAATGTCTCTTTTTTTTACCATTTTTTTATATAAAAATATTTGCTCATGAAATGAGAGGAAAGGGAATGGGCCCAGAAAACGAAACTAAAGTAAAACAAAACGTTCCAAATAAACATAACAGATATTAGTAGGACCCAACCACCCGACAAAAATAATAAGATTGGCCACTGTATTATGCCTTTAGACAAAATCAAAAGCGCACTTACTAACAGAGAGGGAAGGATGAAAAAATAAATGACGGAGTGGACCCCCCCCCCAAAAAAAAAACCAAAGGTTGACCCAGTCGAGATGAAGAAAGTGACAAAAAGCAAACTGTGGAGAGTGGGATCTCGACATGGATCATAACAAAAAAGAGAGCTGGGAACAGGCGAGGAACAACATTTACTCACATGAACTGGTTAAACAATGAGTGTCTAAATTAACCAGGTGTGGGTTCACAGGAAACCCACCCGTTGCGTCAAAGGGGACTTAAAAAAAAGAAAATCAAGGCTGTCCCCATTCACTCGCACCAAGGACTTTTACCTGCCTTTCGCTGGAAGACTAGAAAGAGCGCAACTTGGTCGCCAGCAAGCCGAACTGCTCACAGAGAGGATCCTTCGCGACCCCTCCTCTAATTCCTTATATCTCTTAGGCTGTGAAAGGTCAGTGGACCGAGGAATGGCCAGCAAGGCCGTTCGACACTCTCCGAGGAAACTTGACTGATTCCGAGGTTTACTACAGCACTCAGTCCTAGAAACGGGAGAAGTGATGGTAAGACTAGGGAAGGTGTCCATAACACTCCCCTCCAAAATCGTCCTCTGTAAACGCGCGGCCTAGGAAAGCCAACCTCGAGGCGTGTCCATGGCTCGTCAAGTGTGGCAATACCACCCCTATCCATGATACGGAGGCTGGACAGACTTCTCTGCAGACCTGATGCTTGCGACCATTCGACATGAGTGTGAGGAGCAAGCGCTCGATCGCCTTCCTACGGTCTTCACAGATAGGGTTTAGAGCCAACCGGTAATGGATGAGAGGAAAGACGTACGTAGTTCACGCCCCAGCCTTACCGTTCTAGACAACCGCCTTCGGACCGTGCCAATAAGATAGCCTTGCGAGTTTGATTTGAGAGGCAGTTGAATAGTCGCAACAATAGCCATATTGCTGAGGACGTCATTGTTTTCTAAAGGCGCCAATTTACATCAGAATAAAATTGTCGTTTTTAAGTCATTTTAAAGACTAAACGACCATAAAATATAATTTTACAGATTAAAAAAGGTAAATTAATGCTTAAAAGTAAACCTCAGAGACCGGGGAATGACCAGCAAGGCCGTTCGACACTCTCTGAGGAAACTTGACTGATTCCGAGGCTTACTACGGTGCTCAGCCCTAGAAACTGAAGGAGTGATGGCAATAAGAATAAATTGTACCGGTAAAGAATTTAAAATGGTTAAAAGTATGAAAGGAAGAAAAGAACGAAAAGTGAAAATAAAAGTAAAATTAAATACGGTAAAACAATTTCTTATTACATTCATTTACAAATTTTACTTTGGTTATTTAAACTGTTTTTCTTCCTCGAATCAACAGTTGAATCATTAATCTTTTGTAACAGAAACGCATGGATCAGAAGGGTTTATGTTACTTCATCACTGAAAGTCTCTCTTACACGCGATGAACGCTTTTAACTTGACACTTTGTAAACAAGTATTTTATCTCGGTAATTCCCCAAGAATTAAACGTCTTAATCAAAGCGAGTAAACAAGAGTTGTTTGTTTATGTTGCGAAAATAACCAATATTCTTTACGCTGCATAGGGATTATAGTTTAGTCGTTAAGCATTGAATCTTACATGTCTTTCATTTGCAATCTTTTTGCTATAAATCGTTTTGCTAAAAGGAAGAGAAAGGAAAACTAAATGGTTTCTGCAGGGTACCCTACAAATAAACAAGGAAATTTTAGATTTACTATATGATGAAAAATTTAACTAACATATTAAAAAAAATACTTTTTTTTAGTTTGAACATCATATCTAACATTTGTGTTTTTGTTCTGTTTTAAGCTACCAATTTCTATTATTTGCTCTTGTTTCCAATAACTGTAACAAAAATTCAAACACTTAAATAAACTGTTCCAAATTTCTTGGTCTTTTGTGGGGCACCGTGTAATATCATAAATATAAAACAGAACAACCATAAAAAATGATACACAAAAAAATCTAAACAAAAACAACAAAAACGAACGTCTACAAAGCGACAAACGATTGAAACCCTACCTAAAACTTACTGTTCTACTAGTTAAAATTATAATGATTCCGTCACTATTTCCTGCTAAATCGCAAATTTGGGTGGATTTATTTATCGAACAAATAAGCATAAATTAATAAAAAATATAATAAAAAAGATAAGCCCGATATGCATGCTTTTAATAGATGCTGTGGTATAATATGAATAATGGCGGTCGAACAAACATACTATTATTTTATGTACATTATTTACGTGCGGGCTATTGTCCATATCTTTGTTGTTGTTACTACAGCGTTTCGGTTGTTCTGTCCTCCGGGCTTCATCATGTCTATCCGGGGAACCGAACACTCTATTCAATCTAAGGGGGTAAGTTTTTCTCCATCCACTGTCCATATCTAGCGATATCTCGTCTGGTTCTTATTTTAGTCTAGCTCATCCCATTTTCACTGCCCGGCACAGGGATTGAACTCACTGTTAGTATTTTACTAAATTTACGAACCAACTATTGTCCAAGTGAATTAAAACGTTGGTTTATACTTACTTATTGTTTTTATTTTATTTTTTTAATATCTTAACATTATCTTTTTTATTTTTACTTATAATTTAATAATTTATAATAATGCATATTCCATTCTAGAGTCATCAGGAGATAAATGTCCCAAATACAGATGAAATAAAGATGTTAATCTTTTACCGGTGTCCAGACCATAAGAGTATAAAACGCGGAATAATTTTTGCAGATCTATCGGAAAAAGTGCAAAATAAAGCAGGAAAGAATTGATTCTTCTTATTCTTATTCTTCTTGTCTTGGATATGAAGATAAACTACATCTAGCAACAAGGCCACTGATCAGGAGATTGGCGGTTTTGAGGAGCGTAGAACCACCTCTTAACTACTGTTGTTCTCTAACCCTGGGTGGCAGCACCTGTTAGGATGCCAGCTATAGGCAAATAGTGAACTCCCAAGCAGAAATCAACAGTACATTTTTATAATATGAGCAACAATACATTTTATAGCAAAATGACAATCAATGCAACGCTATAAAAAGACATTTTTCTAGTAAAATTACCAACAATACATTTTTGGATCTACAGACAATAAATCTAAAAAATACATACTTTTACCCTGAAAGTATAAAATTACGCACAAAATATCTGTAGTCGAAAGCGTAAAATTACGTGCATAATATTTAGATTTCGACATTAAATAACCCATAGATATGCCGCTAAACAAAACAACCAACAATACCTATTTATATTATAATTAATAACAATGTGCATTTAAAGCAAAATGACCAACAATATATTTTATATGTAATTGAAGGCAGACAGTAGCGTTCAAAATTGAGAGTGAGAATAAAAATGAGCAAGTTTTAATGTTATTTAAAATTGACCAATCGGGTAATGACACGTTTATTTGTAATACATAAATGTATATAAGCTGGCATTTGTTTTAGCAAATCATTCCCTGGAAAATATATCAAAGCTTAGTTTAAACTGTTGACTGGAGATTCTGAAGCTATATTATGTTACTCATTACAGTGCACCAGCTACGAGGAGAACTTGTAAAAGAAGGAACGATTTAAAACAATATCATTTTGTTCTTTCAATAATTAATGCGAGAAAAGTTTGAAACCAAAAAGACACTGCATGATATCCCTTCAAGTGGGAGACATTTCATAGAAGCTGAGCACACCTCAAGTTATGGATAGTCTGTCAATAATTTCATGTGCAACCTTGGTTATATAACAAAATTTAAGAACAATTGAAAATTTGATGTAATTTCATAGACGCCATTTCATATTAAATTTATTTAAAAATATACGTTGTTCTTTTCACAATTGCTTACTCTGCATTATAATGGTTTTAAAACTTGCATTCATTTATTTTCACCCTGTATATTTAGTTGAAGCCATATAATTATATTCAAATATTTAGATTTCGGCATTAAATAACGCATAGAGGTTGATATGCAGCCAAATAAAATTAATCAACCAACCAACCATACAGACAACATGAAATAACTCCTCCATGGCAATCGATATAATATCCTACAATTTCTTAAAGAACCTCAACAAATCTACAACGTAAAACACACATATCACCGCCTGTAGTAACCATGTAGTAAACATGTATATGCACAAAAGCTGAGTTTCATCTACCATGTATTCAATTGTGAAAGTAGAATAACATATATCATATTTTTTATTGCTTCAAAGTTCCAAAGAAAATTAAATTTCGACATTAAATCACTCACAAGGTGTTGATATGCTGTTGATAATCATTTTTCTTCTTTGCATTCAATATGCCCTGTGAGTGTCAAATTCTCCAAACTATCTTTCTTCACTAATTGTCCGAGAAATTTCAACTGTTTCTTTCTGATTCTAAATATAAGACTCCTTTTTATTTTCATTTTCCATAAATTTTCTTTGTCGCTTGCACACTCTATCCATGGTACTCTCAGCATCCTTCTGTAAAACCACATCTCTGTTGCCTCAAATCTTCTCTTCATCTGTGAGCAAATTGTCCAGCATTCACTGCTATATATATGGACTGATATTACTTGGCAGTTTAGGACTCTCTTCTTTGTTTCTAACAATGTTTCCTGTTTCTTAATATTTTGCTTAATTTTGGGAAGGCACCATTCTCTGGCCCAGTGCGCCCTCGGGTATAGGTGTCGCATTTTCCGTCCTCTTTTAAAGCACATCATAGATATTTCAATGTTTCTACTTGCTTAATTTCTGGTATTTCAGCTCTCTATTTGTTTCTGACGATATTTCCCAGTTTCTTAATCCTTTGCTTAGCTTTTGGAAGGCATATTTTGCTATTCCAATACACTGTTAGATTTCAGTTTCACGTTTTCTGTCATTATTGATTGATTTGTTTTTGTTTTTTTTACAGCTTATCAAGCGGGTTATTTAAAGCCAGAAAATATTTCTAGATTGAAAGAATATTTTGGAGATAATAATGATTCACTGATACAAGTCTTACTAATTATCCCATAGCGGGGGGCGGGGAGAGAAAAATTAGATTTTCCAAGGGTATTTGTGCATGTGAATATCCGACTGGAATTGAAACTCAGCTTTCCTATTAACAGTTCCGAGTCATTATCTATTAAGCCATTAGTAATTCAAAGCTTAAAGCAACTTGTATTCCCAAGCAGTTACCTATCTAATTACAGACTAGGCTCGACGTTGCTTAACTTCGGTGATCGTTTTTTTTTAAGCTTATCACACCAAGCAAGGCTGGAAGCCACTAGCACGCAAGGGGTTACAGAAGGTTTGGAGGAAGAGCAGATAGGAGTGGTAAAGGAGAGGATGTGGAGAAAGATAGTTGATCGATCAAGGCAAGGGGGTTACAGAAGATTTGGAGCGAGAGCAGATAGGAATGAAAGGTGAAAGGATGTGGAGAAGGGAAGTGGATAGATCAAGGTAGCTGGAGATGTCGATTGACGTTACACTTAAATAGTTGGAGATTGTATTTGTCAGGGAAACAGGAATAAGGAAGGGAGTTCCACAGGCGAGATGTGCGAGACATGAAGCTATTGGAGTAGAAGAGACGTCTACATCTAACAGTTCCAACGGTGAAGGGGTGGGAACGGGATGCCAGCCTCGAAGGACGTTTAAATTCATGAGGCCTCGGAACGGGAATCGGTGTGATATACCTGTAAACCGGCGTCATCAGTTAAAACAATTTTCAGATAGGTAAAGTTCTGTACTTGATCTTGGAATCGCCAGTTCGTAGATCTCATTCTGGGCTCTTTCTTTAGCTGACAAGTTATGAATTATGATTCCCAAAAGCTTTCGGAAATTCGAGATGGAAAATAAAAGTAGTAAAATGATAATAAAAACAAGGATCCATTATTTTAAATGCATTCATAACAACTGAGAAAAATACGTATGTGGGCTGAGAAATGTACATATATAACTAAGGCCTGTGAGTGTGCGGATATGTGCATCTTTGGCAGCGCCGAGTTGATTCGGTTGCGAAATATATACATGGACGCACGATACTCTTTTCATATAGACTTAAGTGACCCGCCCAAACGTCTGTGTTCAGTTTCGAGTCCGCCTCTGTTGTCTAAATAATACGAACAATGAAAGGAAAGACATGTTTACATGACAAGCCACAGTCTGCTCCCTGTAATCATTTAGTTCTATAAATATTAAGAGGAGAAATTTGCACAAAGCAAGGCTGCAACAACTGATGGATCAATAAATCGAAGGCCAGTTCTCGAGTGAATTGGGTTCTTATCCAGTTTGACCTATCCTTGGTATTTGAGCAGGTTATATTGCTTCCTCTGGATCTGGGCCAGACGTTTCGTCGTTAAGTTTTCGATAGTCGGGTTTTGCGAAGATTGCCAAAATAAAAGAAGGGCCAACGAATGTTGAACCTTCACACAGTTAAAAATTCTATGCTTCGCTTATCGCTCTGTATGTGTCTGTGTGTATGTTCGCGCGCTTTTTACACACACACACACACACACACACATATATATATATATATATATATATATGTGAACCTGCATCCACCTTTGTAGGGGAAACTACCATTTGATCAGCTTTACTACTAGTAACAGAGTGGTAAAGCATGCCGTATTATATATATATATATATATATATATATATATATATAAGCAGCATATTTCCATTCAACAATGTTTGATTAAATAATTCAGTCGTATTATGTCTATTTATTTCAGTTTTAATACTTTCAAGTCCACGAATTAATTTATTGGTGGTTCTAAAAAACTGATTAAGAAAAATTCCAAAATTTTCTTTCAAATAATTTTTATTTTCTCAAGAACATTCAATCTCATCTGAGGTCATCTTCAGGGGTTGCATATCTATGTATGTGTTATGCGTCAACACTGTAAATTCAAAATATTATTTTACCTCTATGCAAGGTAGGTAACTTATGTGGATTTATGAAAAATTTAAAAAAAATTTAAAGATTTTTAATTGTACTATTTTAATTTAGTATTTTTTTATATAACAGTTTACAGATAAAAACATTTAAGAAATTTGTTGACATATTTTTTGTTGACTTTATTTATCTTTAGCTGTAATTCTCTTATATAAAGAGCTTCCAGAATTTAAACTTTTTTGCTTATTATTATCTTGATAGAGCACTGATGTATTTTCAACTAATATCTATCTGAACTGTGAATGTAGATATGAGTGTCCATTCAAATGTTCGGAAATTGAACTATGATCGTTCAAATGAAACGTAAGCCTTCTCGTCATCGTCATTGTTGTAAGACTATCACACGTATTAAGATTTTTATCAGAGATACAATCTCCCAAAGGACAATTAAAATGATATACGATGTTGGCTAGACACTAGTTGACCGAGAAGAGTTCTTATTGGTGACTAGGTTGGTTGTATTAAATTTAGTATAGTTAAATTAATTTTATTTTTTTTTACTTGGGTCAGTAGGGGATCTTGTTTATAAGTCTTTTTAGAATGTTTCCTCCTGCTTATAGTTAGAATGCATTTGATTACGGTATAGTAGTTTGATATCTTTAGAGTTATTTGAAGACGTATTATGTTTATTTTTATTTTTGTTAATATTCCCAGTAGCTCGTCTAATTTGTTCCTCAACGATGTAATTACGAAAGTCATTATTAATGAAAATTTGTTTAATATTTTTAATTGAGTATAGAAAAGCTTTCTTGTTGAAGAGTTTGCTTTTGCATGATTTATTAAGTTTCATATAATAGCTATTTTGTAATATATATATATATATATATATATATATATATATATATATATATATATATATATATGTATATATATATATATATGTATGTGTGTGTGTGTATAAAATATATATATATATATATATATATATATCGTTGAATATAGCGAAAAAATAATATTTTAAGAGATTTTTATTCAGTTTTTCTCGTGTCATTAAAATTATTCTTTTATTTTAAGGCTAAGCGTCTGGAGGGATTTCTATAGTGTCTATTGTCAAGAGTGATTTTGGATAATATATTTTAACCCTAGAACACTAACCATCATTTAAAGTTACACCACTACTAATCATGGGTATATCATACCCGATTTTGAAAATATCACTAACCATGGGTATATCATACCCGATTTTTAAAATATCACTAACCATGGGTATATCATACCCGATTTTGAAAATATAAAAAAAAAAAAAAATTAAATATAAATCTTTATTTGAAATATTTTACATGCAGGCACTTCAAACTTTGTACTTTGAGTTAACATTAAACTGAAAAACATATTATTTAGGTAAGAAAATCAGTTACTGAAAATTGTAATTAAAAATAGGAAAATTGGCGCTGGGTACTATATACCCATGGTTAGTGTTCTAGGGTTAAAGACGCTTTTAAATTTGGTGGAACCAAAGATGGTTTGTATATTTATATTGATCCTATACTATCATAAGAGTAGTAGTAATTTCCATCCTATGGAATTTTTTTTGATCTCAAATGCAGCCGAAGCATTTTTCGAAAAAGTGCTATTCAGGGCGGGCTTGTTTTTTTTGTCAGAAAATAAAAGCATCCAAAAATTATATTAAAAATCAACAGATCCTAATCAGCAATATTTTTTCGAAAAGAGCCTAGATATATTTCCTGTTATTCCACTAAAATTGAAATTACTCTGCTACTACTTTCACATAAAACAGTATAGGAATCATGACAATTTTGTTATCAAGGAGGCTAACACCCCTTGAACGTGGCTACAGTATTAGCCGAAAGGTTTCGGGCAAAAAATGCTCTGAACGTCCCTTCATTCACGGAGAAAGGTTGTGAAGAGACAAGTAAAATTAAAATAGAGGCTTACAAAATATTACTTGTTTGTCATATACAACGAAACATATATAAATGAAGGATTACTGCCGAAATATAAAATATATATAATTGCTTCTTTCCATCCTCATTGTAGAGGGTCGGGAATCATGGAAAAACGTTACGGTTTTGAATTAAGAATTGTCCTTCTCTTAGACTGGCTGTCAACCACGGCTATAGGGCACATACTGTCATGCTATTTAACCCATACCTGGGTAACTCCATGATTACCATCGGGTAATAAGTGACAGCTGTGGGTCACGAATCCGCGTTTCGACATACAAACACACACATATATATATGTATATATATATGTTCGTCTGTTTGCTCTCGCTCTCTTTTTCTCTTTTTCTGTCTCTTTCTGTCTCTCTCTCCTCTCTTCTTATCTCTCTCTCTGTATATATATATATATATATATATATATATATATATATATATATATATATATATATATATATATATATATATATATGTAGAGAGAGAGAGAGGGGGAGACAGACAGAGATAGATCTCATTAATTCAATCTATCTATCTATCTATCTATCTATCTATCTATATTGTAAATAAAGAAAAAATTGCACAAACCAAATATTTGTAAATGTCTGTATGTGCGTGGACTTTGATTAACTGAGTACGGTATAGAACCAAATGATGGAAAATGGAGAACGAGTGTAGGGAGACTGTATTTTGCCAATCTTGCTAGCTTTGACATTATTATTAGAAATCCTGTTTTACCTGACCTTGATACCGTGACCAATAGAAAATAAACACCTACTTCAGTCATAATGTATAAATAGATGTCCATGCATTTAATCAAAAGTTTGGATTAATAAGATCTGTTTCTGTCTTTCTGTCAGTCTCTCTCATTCTCTCTCTCTCTCTCTATTTTTATATATATATATATATATATATATATATAGAATGAGAGATCAGACATATATATATATATATATATATATATATATATATATATATATATATATATATAATTTTAAGGAATTCTATTTTTATGGATAAAAGTGCTCAGTATCAAGAATAGAGTGTATGCAAATATAAAAATGGACATGTCCTGAAGTTTGCGTTGAAGCATGAAACAGGCTGTCGCCTCTCGATGTCAACGTCAGTGTCCACTTTTATACACATCAGCACTCGAATACATGACATTTCCGAATCAAATTTGCTAAAAAAATACAGAATAAATAAATAGTGTATTTATAGGTAATAGTTAAATAAACAAATATATAGCTAAGTTGATTGCTGATGGAGAATCTGTTGTAGTAGCATTCTGTAACGCCAGATAAACGGTAAGCCACGTATCGCAAAATTCAGACGTATTCACAGACAAATCGCTACGTAGTAAATGGCTCTTTCAATCTGTTTTTCGCTTTCTTTCTCACTAAGGTTCGAAGATACTTCGCAAAGAAATTTGAGCTAATCAAACTTAGCCACATACAGGCTTGCTACTCGTCTCCCTAAATAATCTAATATACGCACAAGGAAATGCACCGAGAATCAGAAACACTGAATCCGAAATCCACTCACAAGATTTGATAACCTCCTATATTTTTAAGCTGTCTTCTCTTATTTACATTTGCAATCACATTGGGAACAAAGTATATAAAAAGACAGACGTTTATTCGAATCTTCACGAATACGTGTACACGTGCTCTTTCTTTCTCTCTCTTCCCCTATCTCATACACATCCAATGCAATCTATCTATCTATCTATCTATCTATCTATCTATCTATCTATCTATCTATCTATCTATCTATCTATCTCATTCTATTCGTTATCTACCATTCTATTCGTTATCTATCTATCTATATATCTATCTATCTATCTATCTATCTATCTATCTATCTATCTATCTATCTATCTATCTCATTCTATTCGTTATCTACCATTCTATTCGTTATCTATCTATCTATCTATCTATCTATCTATCTATCTATCTCATTCTATTCGTTATCTACCATTCTATTCGTTATCTATCTATCTATCTATCTATCTATCTATCTATCTATCTATCTATCTATCTATCTCATTCTATTCGTTATCTACCATTCTATTCGTTATCTATCTATCTATCTATCTATCTATCTATCTATCTATCTATCTATCTATCTATCTATCTATCTCATTCTATTCGTTATCTACCATTCTATTCGTTATCTATCTATCTATCTATCTATCTATCTATCTATCTATCTATCTATCTCATTCTATTCGTTATCTACCATTCTATTCGTTATCTATCTATCTATCTATCTATCTATCTATCTATCTATCTATCTATCTCATTCTATTCGTTATCTACCATTCTATTCGTTATCTATTTATCTATCTATCTATCTATCTATCTATCTATCTATCTATCTCATTCTATTCGTTATCTACCATTCTATTCGTTATCTATCTATCTATCTATCTCATTCTATTCGTTATCTGCCATTCTATTCGTTATCTATCTATCTATCTATCTATCTATCTATCTATCTATCTATCTATCTATCTATCTATCTATCTCATTCTATTCGTTATTTACCATTCTATTCGTTATCTATCTATCTATCTATCTAATTGTATTCGTTATCAACCATTCAATTCATTATCTATCTATCTATCTATCTATCTATCTATCTATCTATCTATCTATCTATCTATCTATCTATCTCATTCTATTCGTTATCTACCATTCTATTCGTTATCTATCTATCTATCTATCTATCTATCTATCTATCTATCTATCTATCTATCTATCTATCTATCTATCTATCTAATTGTATTCGTTATCAACCATTCAATTCATTATCTATCTATCTATCTATCTATCTATCTATCTATCTAACTAATATTATTTTATGTCTATCTATCTATCTATCTATTTATCTATCACATTTGACTTCTATCTTTCATCGGCTTTTTAAGTAATTTTCATTTTCTCTCTTTAGAATATGTTAAAAGCACACACACATACGCACACAGAATGAGAGGGTGGCACAGAGAGAGAGAGAGAGAGAGAGAGAGAGAGAGAGAGAGAGAATATCTATAGACTCTTGCCTTCAGCTATCTCATATACGCATATGCACGATTACATATGCATTCTGATCGGTACCTTCTTATTCTTTCATTAATCTCGTCTACATACAAACGCACATACACACCACCCAAATGAACACTTACACAATTGCATGGACATGCACAAATCTCAAGGTTACATGCATTGAGGCTCAGGCAATAGCATATACTCCCTCACATTTACATACTCTATTGCTATCACTAAATATATTTTAATATATCATACATACGCACGCACATACAGCCACATAGTTTTAATGCTTATATATCTATATCGAATATGTATCGTTAATATATTTGCACGTGACAGCTTTTTCGTCTGTACGTCATTGAATGTAGACAGGAGTGTAAGTGTCTGTGCATGGATGTGTGTGTTTATGTAAGGTTTATTAGATTCTGCATAGTCATGTGTGTATGGAATCAATTATATATGTACATAAAAATGGATCTATTAATATTTACATATATATAAGATGTTTCGAAATAGCTGCAAACTTGGTTCTTCCATTTACATTTCTAAAAATAATTGTCAGCAGTGAGCACATTCGTTTTTTTGGGTTATTGCGAATAGTGAGATTAAGGAAATTATAGCAATTCCTAAGTTGGTTGACACACTTAGGAGATTAGCACTATCTTTTGATTGAACTAAAATAGAATCGAAAATAATAGACTTTTTCCTGTGTTAACATATACTTGGACTATTCTCCTAATATATGTTGTTATTATCACCTTATATTATTATTATTATTATTATTATTATTATTATTATTATTATTATTATTATTATTATTATTTCCTTTGATTTCTGGTGCCTACACATTTTTCCGGGTCCCGACCAGAGACCTCAGGTTAGAAATGGCATGACATTTTCCACTGACCAATTAAAAAAAAAAAAGAACTAAAAAAAAAAACCCACATATTTTACATAGATAAAGTCCTTCGAAAGGTTTGGGCTGTACTAGTGAGAACAAATTTTTATATTTCTTTAAGGCATGGACTTCTAGCAATCCTTTCAATGAGTCTACTGGAATCTTTTCCAAACAATCCGTGGGCTTCAACTACAACAGCGATTGTTGATGTTGCGATGTGCCGCATTTTTTAGGTTTCGATTTCAAGGTCCTTGTATTTAGATAACTTTTTGAAGATCTTCAAAGATACACTGCAATCTGCAGGGATCGCCATATCAACAAGGAGGCACTTTTGTTTGCGGTCTCTAATAACAATGTCTGGGCGGTTAGCTTTGATTGTCTGTCTGTGTGTATTGTATCGTCCCATAAAATTGTAACAGGTCCTATCTCCGTAACCGGGTCTGGGTAGTGTTCATACCAATTTCTTTCAGTTTCCTTCCCTAGAAGTTGCTGATTTTCCAGTGCAGATATTGGCCCACTCTGACATGCCGGGTTTTATATTCAGTGGGTGCCAGTACCGTGCAACCTGATACAAGATGATCAATGGTTTCTGGATATTCATCACAGAATCCGCATTTTGGGCTAACACAATATTTTACTATGTGTGCTTGATATTTTCTAGTTAACAAGCATTGGTCCTGTGCAGCAAGGACAAAACCTTCGGTTTCAGCTTTTAACCATGCACTACTGATGGGTACGGGGTTTCTCTACATCAGCTTGTTTGGTACGGGCAGTGTATTGACCGTGAAGCGGTTTATCTTGCAATTGTTTCTGCATCTGGTCAGTTGCATTTGTTTTTGCTTTCTTTTTTATGTATTTTGCAGCTTCAATCGATGGTAAAGTGCTTTACTTGTATTTCTGCATCCATTTGAAACTCCATTTTGAACTTGTTGACTTCCTTTATTACGGAATAAAGACGCTTACTACTTTCATCTTCTTTAGCACATATCATCATCCAGTCTTCTGTAGTTTCCAGGTATCTTTGAAGGCTAATTGTTGTAGTTTTATAGGACAGTTCTAGTTGAACTAATTCTCTGCCTCCTTCGGATCTGGGCACATACAGACGGTCAACATCAGCTTTGGGATGATGCATGCGGTAGCAAGTGAGAAGCTTCTCGTTTTGGCGTTCATTCGCTTAATGTCAGCGATGGTCTAGTTAAGGATGTTAAAGCTGTATTGCCCCAGAGGGACAGCCAAGGTGTTTATGGCTGATATTCTGTTTTTTGAATTCAGCTCGGTATTCTGTACCAGACGCACACGCCTGTAGTACCTTCTCCATCATTTGGGAATGCTGTATTCCATCTCCTTCGCTAATTACTAGGTACTTAGAGGCTTTATTTTGTTCCAGTTCCCTAATCTTTGTGACAAAGTCTAAATCTATTGAGGGTGTTTCTGTAATTCTCCCTTTCTTGAATGTTACTTTTGCACATTTATCTTATCCGAAGTCCATGCTTATGTCGTTATTGAACATTTTACTATATTGAGGTGGCCCTTCAACACATTGTCGTCTTTGGCAAAGAGTTTGAGATCATCCATGGAGAGGAGGTGATTGAATATTTGTTGTCTAGTTTGTAACCATAGCTTCTTTTGTTTAGTTCGTGCGTAAGGGAGATTAAGGACAAACAAAACAGAAGGGGTGACAGGGAATCTCCTTGAAAGATTCCACATCGGATATTCAGACTGTTGGAGATGGCAGTGTCTTTGGTGTGATTTAGGTATAGTGTGGTGTTCCACATTCCCATGCTATGCTTAAGGAAATTTACGACCACAAGCGAGACTTTGACATTTCCAATATCTTAAGGATGCAAGGGTGTGCACATTATCAAATGCTTTAAGATAATCAATCCACGTTGCGTTAAGATTTATACATCGTCTCCTGCAATTTTCCATGATCATTTTGTTTATCAGCAGTTGATCTTTGCAACTATATGAACCTTTCCCGCATCCCTTCTGTTCCAGTGGAAGAATGTTGTTTGCTTCGAAAAAAGAGTAAGTACGGTTTCGTCAGGACAGACGTAATCAATTTATACGTGGTGGAGACATATTATTAGCCTATAATTTTTCGGATAACCTGTTTCACTTGTTTTTGGCATGAGATATGTAATACCTTCAGTGATCCATTCCAGGATTTCATTGGGATTATTTACAAGCGTTGATAGAGTTTTTGCAATGGTTTTATGGATTGATGTGAGATGATAGAGCCAGAAATTAGGCACCTTGTCATTTCCTGGGGATTTCCATTTTTTTGGACTTCGTTAGAGCTTGCCTAACATTATTCGTCGTTATATTTTTCCACTGTTGCAGAGGGGTATTCAGCATTCCTTCTTCTTCTTCTTCTTCTTCTTCTTCTTCTTCTTCTTCTTCTTCTTCTTCTTCTTCTTCTTCTTCTTCTTCTTCTATATATATATATATATATATATATATATATGTGTGTGTGTGTGTGTGTGTGTGTGTGTGTGTGTGTGTTGTGTATATTTTTCAGACATGTTTGGTTGAATAATATCGGCAAGTTCTGTCTATCAAATTTACTCGGGGACAAATAGTATGAAAAAAAAATAAATATGAAATTTGCTAAATTTACTGATTACATAAAATAACTAATTTGAAAATTTGAAAAAGTTCATCAAAAATTTGATAGACCGAACTTATTATTTAACCCAACATGTTTGCAAAAAAATCAATGCTGCCGAAATGTACATTATTCAAATTTTATATATATATATATATATTAATTCAATTTAAATAGAAAACAGGCAACCTTAAGGCTTCATTGGTTATAATTTATTTACCCAGGTATGTGGGTTTTACCTAGTTCATCAGACCACATTTCCAAGAATGAAAAAAAGTTTTAAATTTACATATAATTTTTATACACTTTTGAGGGGTAGATTGAAGCTGATGTAAGGTGATATAGAGATAGGGGAAGGAGGAGTATGACAGATATGGTCGAATTTAGAGAGGGAAGGGAGAGATAGGAATAATTTTAAATCTATTTCTCATAAAACAAGAGTAAGGGAAGGACCAGAACTATTTAATAAGCCATCTTCAAGCATTAAACAGTAATTCACTGGTCGGTGTTGAGCTCAGTGTCCACGTTTATATGTTAAATAATAGTTTAAGAAGACTATTATTTTTAGAGGGAAGTGTATCTCTGCTCTGTCTTCCTCGGGTTGACATTTGGGATCAGATTAGTTATATTAGTTATGTTCTACCCGTAATACACGATTGGCCGATCATGTATCTTTCGATAAATGACTGACGAATAGGTTGCCATTTATTTCTGCGTTATACTGGTTGCCAACCAAGGCTACAAATCCAGTCTGTTTTGCTATTCAACCCATAGCAGGGGAAGAAGAGACGGATTCATACCTTTCACAAGGTTATTTGTGAACCTAACGAACTCGACTGGAATTTGAACTCGGCTCTCCGAGTTTTCACTCCAAGACGATATCCATTACACCACAACGCACATCATGGGATCAGATACAAGAAAAAAAAATAAGTAAGTCAATTTTGATTGACTGTACGAGAGTAGGAATGATAGAGACATAGAAAGATTTTTCTGGGAGTCGAGTCTAGACCGTCAAACAATGTGGACGTGTTACTTTTGTGTTTGGAAATGTCTTCCCAGTACCGGGAGAGAATGTCCACTAAATAACTAGGTGTATACATCGACATTAATAAAATAGCTAAGTTAAAATACCTTGTGTTGAAGTCCTTTCATCTCTGAACCCAAACTGATTATCATATCCATCTATCTATCTATCTATCTATCTATCTATCTATCTATCTATATATATATATATATATATATATATATATATATATATATATATGTATACGAAATCTTGCTGCCAATCTTTGTACATTTTGTTATCTAGTTCAGTTACAGAACTTTCTTCAAGGGAATAAAACAAAATATTCAGGTCGCATAACCTTGGGGCACTCGTTGAAACATGTCAATGATAATGAGCTCTATTTTCCCTAGACATCTTATGTTTATGACTTTGTGCCAAATTTAAATTTAATTAACAAACACCCTCTTTGCGTTACCATATGAGTGGAGTCTGTTGATTAATTTTGCAATTATGGGGCAAATCTTGCTCTAATCCAACAGCCTCGATGACGGCTAAAATTGCAAACAGATGCACGGGGACTGAATTGAAAGCAAGATTTAATAGCACAGTTGAATAGGCATTCAAAGTTGAATACCTTAAGGGAAACTGTAGTAACGGCGAATGAGATTATCCCAAAGAAGAAGTGACAGGAAAATCAAGAAATTGATTATATTAAATAATTGTGATTATAAAAGAAGATACAGAAAACAATGCCAAGGAAAGGCACAGTATGTATGTATTAAACGCAACAGAACGAACACAATAAACTAAATCTGACAGCAAGACCTCTGATCGGGAGATTGGAGGTTTTGAGGAGCGTGGAACCACCTCTTAATTACTGTTGTTCTTTGGTCCACTCTAAATCAGGATGTTAGGGTCTCAGCTATAGGCAAATGGCCAACACCTAAACAAAAACAAAACACTACGAAAATATAAAATACATTTTTATAGTAAAAAATACTAGCAATATATTTTATATGAAAAATTATCACCAATACATATAGTAAAAATACCCAAAATACCTATTTAGAGTAAAATTAACAACAATACCTATTTATAGCAGAATTGTCAACAATACATTTTATCTGTGTTTAAATCATACAATTAATTTTAAAATATATTTAATTGAAGCCATAAAATTGTGTTCAAAATATTTAGATTTTGGCATTAATAACCAATAGAACTTGATATGCCTCTAAACAAAACTAACAACCAACTAACAGAACGAACAAATGCAGGTCTATGTTAATCCGTTATCAATCCTACATATCAGACTCATGAGAGAATATTTCCCCGTTCACTAAAATCTTAAATTTAGGGTTAGCAGTTATCTATCTTACATATCCTCATGGCATATAATTCTTACTTCCTTCATTTATGCCTTTACAGTAACCTCATTCAGTAACCTATTATCTTGGGGTGATCTTGGGCCTTATAGTGGGTGAATAGCATTAAAAGAAACAAGGTGATTTACGCGTAAACAGCTTAATTGATATCCTGATGACCCTCAAATTATACGTGATTATAAATAATCAGTTGAATATTACTAGATTTTATTCCCAAAATATTACTTAGTAAACGATGTGCGTATTATACGTAGGTGCGTAAAATACGTTATTGCTTCTTTTGTGCTTTCTCCCATTTTCAATTATCCTAACCGTCCGTACAGTCGACATCTTTCTCTAGTTGAAAACATTACAAATAAGGAAACGCCACATTTAATTTTTTGGCCCGTCTGATTTTTGAAGAACCGCCTTAATGGGATATCGTGAGACAAACCAAGCAAATCAAAATACATCACATCCTTGAATATTTCTGTTTCAGCAAACTCGAGAAGGTTGGGTTCATTTCTCTTCTTTAAGCCATTTTCGCCGTCCATTCGTAAGTGTTCTCTGCCATAATAAAGTGACCTTTGACGAGCGAATGAATCGGCTTGCGAATGATGTTCATATAATCAAACATCAATTCGTTCTCTTGCTATTGTAATCCGAGAAGCGTAAAGACGAGAATGAAGTGAGAATACGTAGATGTATTGCTAAGTGATTGAATAATTCTTTCTCTCTTTTATGCGGATGAAACAATACTCCATTGCAGTATTTGCCTCGTCGGAAAAATTTAATAAGCAGTTATGTAACACTTGGTTCGTTTGATTCTTGTCCCGCATTTCAAGATTGCCAACTCTCGACTGTGGGACTGGCATTAATGGATCAATCGGTGAATGGATGTCGGTGAACGCGGTGCTGATGCAAATATCGAAACGAATGAAAAAAAAAGTGTTATTACACCGTGACGACAGACTATTACATTTAATAAGATTCATATATAACTACGAACAATGTGACTTATACTGTTTGAGACTTTATCCGTAACAATAGATTCGCCAGTTGTTGTGTAATTATTAGTAATTTGGTCTCATTACTGATGGAATAACGAGAAAATTCGTTGTTATGGTAACGTGAGGCGTCATTTCCATTGAATAATCTTCTGGTTACCATGACAATAGAATTAATATATATATATATATATATATATATATATATATATATATATATATATATATATATATATGACTCATGACAGAAAACAAATACATTATTCCTCAAAAGTCTACCAGGCATGTGTTAAAGTTTCATGTATACGCTAATAATCTTCGGGTGACCAACAGAAATATATATATATATAGAGAGAGATTTCAGTCGAATCCATTACATTCACTTACGTTCTAATACCCTTGGGAAAGGTATTAATCCTCTTCTTCTCCGTCCAGTTATGGGTAAACAGCAGGAAAGACGGAGTTCTATAGGCATTGATGGCAACTGGTCTAGGAGAAGGGCAACTCTGAGATCAAAACCTGCAGAGAATCGTTTGGAGACCTTGTGGCACGTAATGCACCATATCTCTGTATTCGGCCCTTCAAAATGTGTGGTTGATTCTGCACAAAGCCTTCACCACTATAATGAAATCATATGTGCTGGTGTCCAGCTGTCGGTTTCTCGGAACTAAGCTGCTTGACTCTCATACGTTAAATACGACGGGAGACTCCGCTATATATATATATATATATATATATATATATATATATATATATATATATATATATATATATATATATATATAGTCATTGCTGTCCCAAATGAAAATAAAGGAAAGATATAACTTTTAGGTTGTTAATCTCAACCATTTATTTCAGTAGATCTTCACGAAAGAAAAATAAGAAAAGTAGAAAAATTATAAACAATTTTAGCGTTTAATAGGGTATATATATATATATATATATATATATATATATATATATATATATATATATATATATATATATATATCCGAATGTAATGAGAACGAAAATAATATATAAATTTTAAGGTTCACAGCATTAGTTCAAAAGAGGGCTCAATACAGATAATAGAGCAATAATTATTTATTATAATTTTTTCATATAGACAAAAACAATTTACTCAAAATATCATACGATATAACCATTTTGGTTCTCACCAGTCGAGGTGCAACTAAATGCACCGAAACGAATTTGAATCTTTGTAGTGAATAAATTGTTTTTGTCCATATTAAAAAAATATAATGTATATATATATATATATATATATATATATATATATATATATATATACAAACACATAGACACACAAACACGCACACACACATACACACACACACACACACACATATATATATATATATGTGTGTGTGTGTGAATCATTTCATGCTTCAATTTCAGGTTCGATTTTGTTTACAAGGTAGTAAATGAGAATTGGAAAAAGGCACTATCAATCGTAAGAGGGCGAAATGTATCGTCATTACCAACAAAAACGCAGCTCAAGATGCGAACTACAAATCGGAGATACCAAAATGAAGTAAATACAGAAATTTTATTATCTGGAAACTGTTTTAATAGACGACAATAAATGTAGAAAAGAAATCTGAACTCACACTGGAATGGCGAAAGAAGCATTCCGCAACTAAAGTATTAAGAAACGGGAAAATTTCGTTGGAAACTAAGAAATAAATATGCTGAACTACTATGCAATCTTAATCCTTGTACATGATAGTGGCAACTGGATGATCTTCTCCCAGATGAAGAGGAGACTGTATGACAGATTAAGCTTCCGTTTACAATATGCATTTTATTAAAATATAATTTGTGATGATGACTACAACTGAAATCTAGACGACCAAAGCCTGGCAACTGATCGCTTATCAGACTTTATATCTAATAGTCCAATGGGGCAGAATTGGCTTGTATTTTCAATACCTAACCCCCCCCCCCCAGAAAACAGTGAGTAAGCTATTATCATCATCGAACTGACCCTGGATTCTCTCCAGTCACAATTGTTCTACTCTCAAAGCGGCTCCTTGATTCGAGCGTCAACTCTAAAGTTTAACTCTAGACCTCAAGTAAGATCTCATATATGCGATCGATCGCTAAAGACGTTTGAAAAATGAATGGTCGTCTCCTTATAGGGCTCCAGAAAGAACCAGTCTCCACCTTGATATGTGCTATCTTTACAAGAGTCAGATTAGATAAAAAATGGAGCATTGCTGCCATACCTGGGCTGGATCTGCCCATTCGTCTCTTTCCAGCCTCAACAGAATCGAAAATCGTTTACGCAGCCTGATGAATTATTTTTCACTCTACAATTCCTTTCACACAACGTCAGAAAGCTAATAACAACTCTATCACTAACTTCATAGAAAATGTTCTGGCGGGCTACATTGCATACTTCCACAAATTCAGACCTTTACAGCTCAGAATCATCATGCCATCTATACAGGCTCGACTCAATAGTTTCCTTAGTATTTATAAGAAGGTAGTTTAATTCGGATAGCTTCTTCCATATCCTCATAATCTACAATTCTTACGACCATAAATTTCGTATTAAAAATCCATTAATCGCTTAAAAATCACTTATTAAAATGAGTTGATATAGACACCAAAGAAGCGCCAAAGTGCATTTCTTAAGTAGGTAATTGAACCTTGCTTTATTAGGATGGTTTTTCTGTTACCTAACTGGTAAAATACACTTTAACTCGGAGTGGTTGGAAGATTTGGAAGGAGAATGTGGTCGTTTTACCACACCACAGAGGTTCCACCATTGACTATGTCTTGTGCAACATTTCCTCGGTCTAACGACCACCATATTCCCCAGATAAAGACCATTACGAATTTTTCCTTTTTCCAAAAAATCAAATCTCACGTGAAAGGAACACGACTTGAAGTATTCGAGGAAATCCAAAAGAATGCGACGTGACAGCTGCTCTCTATCCCCAAAATGGAGTTCCAGGAATGTTTCCGTTTATGTAAATGACACTGGATAAATTGCTTGAATTCAGTAGGGGAATACTTCGAAGGAGATTAAATGCTGAATTAATATATGTTGTAGTTTTCTTTTTATAGCACCAGTCGCAATACTTTTTGGTCAGACATCGTATTTAGCATTTTAAAAATACATACACTTCTATTATTAATTTTTTTTTAGCTAAGCTTCCATGGCATGTCATGATTTTTATCTCACCTTTTAAAATCCCAGTCTTTTAAATATATTGGTCAAGTTCTATTGCTGATATTCTAAATGCCATACCCCTTCAGGACATAGGTAATCATGGCTATCCACAACTTCCTCTCTATTGTAGCTCATAGTAACGTTTGTCTTTTTGCTATTTCTCCACACTTCGTTCCGCTATCCATTCACACAAAATGTTCACCTAGGTGGCCCACTGGCAACCTATCGCTTTTGCCTTCGATGTGCACTGTGAGTGTCAAATTCTCTAGTTATCTTTCCTCATTATGTATCAAAGAAATTTCAGCTATCTGTTTCTGATTTTAGTATAAGTATGTTTTTGTTCCAATTTTCCTTACACGTTCTTCATTTTTTACGCACTCCATCCTTGGTATTCTCAGCATCCTTCTGTAGAACCACATTTTTTTTGCCTCGAGTTTTTTCTTTTTCTATGAAGAGATTGTCCAGAATTTACTTCCATATAGGAGGATGATATTATATAAGAGTTCAATACTCTTTTTTTTGTTTCTAAAGAAAATTTCCTGTTTTTTAATACATTTGCTTAGCTTTTGGAATGTATCTTTTGATATTCCAATGCGCGTTCGAATTCCGATGTTGCATTTGCCATCCTCTAGTAAAACATTTTCCAGATATTTAAATCGATTCCTAATTCGCCATCTTGGGCTCTTTTTTTGCTGACAGCCATATACGTTCTTTCTTTGTCTCGCTTTCCTTTATTACCTTGTTTAGGAGGCCTAGCAGTTTTCCTTCTGTGTTTTCTATCAACTCGGCGTCATCTGTGTGCCTTTCTCTTTAAGATGCTGAGCATAAACGTTGAGCTTTGTCAAACGTTTGGTGAAGCAGTTGCAAGATTTTAGACACGCGGAATCAGTATAACATTGTACAGCACCAGAAAACCTCGTATTAGAACGAATAAATGAACAACCTCATCGACACTTTTGATCAATTTACGCCTGAGTCTCTCGTCAAAAAGATGAACAACTAGAAGCGGACTGCTGCGGTCAAATGCAATTATGCGCATGCGCTTTGAATACCAACATTTTCTTTCATTTTTTTTTCTTATTTAAAGGCAACAAACTCACTTTACATCAGTTCATATTGATAAACAAGAAAATGAAGCGAATGTCTCGAGGCATATCAATTTTTCCCGCTTTCGAGGAACTGCTTTTAATAAATTGGTTTTAGCTGCATTTGTATATTGATCAATCGATTACGTGCTGGTCAGTTCATATCTAAGTTTTATCAAGTTTTATGCTAAGAGTAGGAAAAGTGAAACAACGTACAGTGGAGAGATGGTGCATCATTTGATTGAGGATAAAAACATCAGGGGAATTGTTTGATCGACTCGTACAATTGACCTTATTTTTCCCCGCATGGGGAAGAGTCCTAAATAAATAAATATGTATAAACAAGTGTCAAACATGACTGAATGTTTTGAATTGTGAAAACACGGGGGAGGAATACACAGAGAGAGACAAAGTGAGAGAGAAGCAGAAAGAGAAAGAGATAAACAGAGTTCAAGATCGATATGATTATCTTGCATACTTAAAAATGGGTAATCGAATGACAATGGAAAAAGGAAACTCTTAAATAATGTTTTTCGTCCGCAGAAAGAACTCCAGACTAATAATGATTTTATCGATGGAGTCAGTCATGTAAATGGAGGTGAGAGGAGAAACACAACAAGCACCGGTTATAATTTTGCATCGAAAACGTTGAAGATAAAGGGACGCTCAGCTTTAAATTTAAATTTTTGATGTCTTTGTATCATTTTTGTTTTTAGTTTTTAGTTTTTTATCGCTATTACTTTTAAATATTTAACGTTGTAACAACAGAAGGTTTATGAAGAAAGAATATAAGTTCTATGATATTCTGCTATGTGCCGTGTCCTTTCAGGATGTTAGCAATCATGGGTCTCCACAATTTCCTGACCTTTGTAACTTTTAATAAATTTTGTCTTTTTGTTATCTTTCCTAAAAATTGTTCCGTCATCCATTTACTCAAGCTTGTTAGGTAGGTTATGTGTTGTCCATTTTGCTGTCAATATGTCCTGTGAGTATTAAATTTTGCAAGCCCTCTTTTCTTATTATGCGCCTTAGGAATTTAAGCTGTCTCTTTCTGAAGTTAATTAAGTGTCTTTTTTGTTTCCATTTTATCTAAAACTTCGTCGTTGCTCACATGTTCGGTCCATGGTATTCTCAGTATCCTTCTGTAGAACCACATTTCTGCTGCTTCACGTCTTTTCTTCATGTTTGAGGAGATTGTCTAACATTCAATGCCATATAGAATAACTGATATTACGTAACAGTTCAGTACTCTTTTCTTCGTTTCGAATTAAATTTTCCTGTTTCTTCATAGTTTACTTAAACTTGCCCTAAATGTACCGTGAAAGTTTCATAAATTAATGCTTTTTTAATACATTTTCACATTAATAAATTACATTTTTTTTGTGAAGACAAGAGCGTTCGAAAGGTTGAATGAAATCGGCCAAGTTATACAAGTTAAAACTGAGCGTCCCTGTATATTTAACGCTTTCAATATAAAATTGTATGTTTGTTTTATCCACCGCTCCGTATATATATATATATATATATATTTGTCATCCACAGACAGACTGTTTCGCAGCTCTTCAGTGTGGCTAGACGTCCGGTTGCCTCTAGCTAGGATCGAAACCCGACTGAATTTGCGTCAGTCAGAACTTCTCCCACTAAGCCGTCGGCGCACGGCAGGGATGAAGGTGAATTTTAGCGTGTTTATTTTTAGATTTAGATAAACACACAGTGACTGACAGTGACTCAATTCTGCCGAAGAGTCGTGCAATATTCCATCGATAACACAGAAGGTGAAAGAGACCTGCTTTTATGTGCTGTTTCGCTTCAGGGTTAATGGGAAGATGTTTGTCCACAGCTTCCTATTCTTCGAAATGTTTGTTTCTTTAATACCCTCCCACCCGTCCTTTGTCATCTATTCAAATAAGTTTCTTAGGTAGCTTATTTGTAATTTCCTCTGTCTTTCATACCTTCATTATACGCCGTGGGTATCACATTCTCCAAGCCCTCTTTCCTCAGTAAATATTCCAGAAATTTCAACTGTTTTTTTTTTCTGATTGTAATTATAAGTAACATTTTTGTTTTCATTTTACTTAAAGGTACTTCGATGATCACATATTCCGTTAATCGTATATTTAGCATCATTCTGTAGAACCAGAGTTCTGTTACTTAAAGTCTTCTCTACGTCTTGGAAGAAATTGTCCAGCATTCACTGCCATATGGGAGGATTGATATTACGCAGCCATTCGGAACGCTCTTATTTGCTTATAACGGGAATTTTAACGTTTCTTAATATTTTGTCTTGTTTTTCGAATAGTTCTTTCGCTATACCGTAAGGTAATACCAGCGAAATATAGTTAGATCGAAGTAACAAAGAAACGTAAATACCGAATGTAACTAAATAAATGCAGAGGAAATAGTAAATTAAAATAAAACGCTGATAAAAAGATGTGTTGGCGAAAATCAGCTTCAGAATAATTTTGAACGAGTTATTCTTGTTTATTTTCCGTATTGTTTTTCTATTGTTAGCTCTGCCAGCGAAGTTGGA
Organism: Acanthosepion esculentum; assembly: GCA_964036315.1. Lineage (NCBI taxonomy): Eukaryota > Metazoa > Mollusca > Cephalopoda > Sepiida > Sepiidae > Acanthosepion > Acanthosepion esculentum. The sequence continues at coordinate 47,294,025 of OZ038477.1, forward strand.
CAGAGGTCATATACTCTCACATGCCTATTTATCTATCTATCAAATTATGGGTTCTTTGTTTTGTGTATACGTTCTCACAATATTCCGAAAGGTACTCCATGAATTCCAATTATATTTTGAATGATTGGCCATCAGCAAAGAAATAAGCAATTAACATTTCGGTCGAACTCAAGAATTTATTTTTTTTATTTTGTCAACATTGGAAAATAGGACAAAAACTATAAGTAATTAAGAAGGTTAATAAACCAATGTCACATGCAAATATGATTATCTTCTTTGTTCTTGAGAGTCTATTAATGCAATAGCATGGGATCTGTAACCGGGTTGATCAGTTTATAGTGACAATAACGTTGGCGAATGTATGGATTTTTGAGTTCTTTCTTGTGAATTATGCATTAGATATTTTTACCGAGAAAAAAATATCAAAAGACGCGATATGGATCGATATTTTTTTAATGATGACTAAAATCCTCAACTTAAAGATTTCTCACAAAAGTTTTATTAATTTGTAAAATCTTTGACTGTACTAAAATATTTTATCAAAAAAGACAAACTTACAAAAAAATGAGAACGAGATACCAAGCAAGAGAAAGCGATAGAGAGAGAGAGAGAGAGGGGGGAGAGAGTGAGATAGAGGGGGATACATAGAGAGAGATAAAGAGTGAGATAGAGAGTGAGAAAAAGAGAGAGAAAGAGAAAAGAGTGAGAAAGAGAGAAATCGAGAGAGATACAGAGAAAAAAGAGATAGAGAGAGATGAGAGAGAAAGAGAGAAATAGAGAGAGGGAGAAAGAAAGAGAAAAATAGAGATAGATATATAGAGAAAGAGAAATAGAGAGAGATAGAGAAAGAAAAACAGAGAGAAAGAGAGGGAGAGAAAGAGAGAAACACAGAGAGAGAGAGAGAGAGAGAGAGAGAGATGGCAAGAACACATGAATATAGGAATAAATGAAAATAAAAGTGAAAAGCATTATTTCTAATAAACGTTACAAAGAAGAAAAATTAGAAACTAAATGAAACCAGGTAAAAAATTCATTGTAAAAAAAAACAAAAAACAAACAAACAAATAGAAAGGAAAAAATTGTAAATTACGAAATAATCGAAGAAAAACAGAAAATGGAAGGTGATATAAAATTGGGTGGTGATGAATAAAAATAAAATGAAATTTAGAAAGACGAAAACCTGAAAAAGCCATCAGTTGTCTCAGATAATAGAACATTCCCGTTTGGAATGAAACAACAGTGAAGAGTAATCAGTCTCTGTGTGTGTGTGTGTGTGTGTGTGTGTGTGTGTGTGTGTGTGTGTGTGTGTGTGTGTGTGTGTGTGTGCGAAAGAGAGTTAGGGTAAAGAGGAAGATTGGGTGAGAATGAGTGATAGAGAGTATGAGGGAGAGAAAATAATGTAGCTTCTCTGTGCCTTTTCTATAAATATTTTCACGGTAATTGTTTTGATTATCTTTCCTATTTCGTACCTGATTACGATCACATCACGCTGGTTCCAGTACCAATGTGTGTGACTGTTCAGAAATACCAGACGCTGTGAACTTGGATGTGCGTGGGGCGTAATGGATAACTGCTCGAAATTGTTAATCGGAGACCTGAGTTGCAAATTCCAGTCGGGATCGTCATATTCACTTACGCGCAAATACCCTTAGGAAAGGTATGAATCTGCCTCTTCTCCCTCTAGCTATGGGTTAATTAGTAAGGCTTGTATCAGTGAATAATTATTATCGTCCAAAACATATGACGATCTAAAAAAAATGTTTTCTGGTTTTAAATAACCCGCAAGAGGTTGATAAAACGTAAAACACAAAACAATAAATCAATTTAATACTTTTAATCAGGAGTTCTTTAACCTAGAAATGCGTACATACCAGGAAATATAAGACAAATTTCAGGGTCTCCTGTAAACTACTGGGATTCCGAAATAATTACGATCGAGTAGGTGTAGCTTTTTTCTGATATTACTGAAATGCTGACACTTTGACGTAAGTCTTTTTTCGGTTAGTGTTTTCAGATGTTGATTGTAATTTCAGATGAATATCCGCTACCACCTTGATCTTCAAGACTCATATTCCCACTGCGGAACTTCAAAAACCAGCACCGTACTGTCCGGTCACAAGTGGATCCTTCACCTCATTCTCTGTTAATAGTGAAAGAGGATTGAGTAGCATTATGACAAAACTAAAAGTAAATCCATTTTTCCTTTTTTCGTGTCCAAGATGAGAGGTATACAATGTTTTAATCATTAGGAAAGAGTGGCATATTTTTGGGCAACTACTATTTTTTAACTTTTCATCCCAAGCAAGGCGGGAGTGTCACTAGCACGCAAGGGGTTACAGAGAGTGGGAGCAAGAGTAAAGAGGCGTGAAAGAGGAAAGGATGAAGAGAAGGACAGGGAATTAGATCAAGGCATATGGAGATATCGATTGACATTGCATTTGAATAGTTGGAGATTATAGCTATCAGGGAAGTAAGTAAGAGGAAGGGGGTCCCACAGACGGGAAGCGCGAGACATGAAGCTATTGGAGTAGAAGAGACGGCTACATTTAACCGTTTCGACACTGAAAGGGTGGAACTGAGATGCCGACCTAGTGGAACGTTTAAATTCATGCAGTTTAAATATAATAATATATCACAATATAAAAGGTTTATTCTAAAATCAGACATTGTTTTCCCAACAACCCACTACTAATAAATACTACATTTCTATTGTATATTCTATGGTAACCAAACAGTTTACATTATATTCATAGTAAGGAGGACACCAGCACTGCCAAGACAAAAGGAGATTTGAGAAAAATTAAAAGGATATTAAATAAGAAAACTAAGAAATATATTGAGCAGCAAGAACAATTTTGAAGAATCTGTTGTTGCGAAAAAAAAACAAAAAACAAATATTTATCTTATTTACAGTCAGACTAATTTGTCTTGTTATCAGAACGTTTCGGCCGTTGCGCTCTCTGACCTTCAACTATCTGTCGGTTAGGTTAACCGTTAGGGAATTTTGACTATTGACAACAGAACGAAGCAATCTATCTCCGTAAATAAAGTTTAAGAGTGTGACAGGTACCGAAAAAAGGCTTGAATGCATGACGGCCGAAACGTGATAACAAGAAAAATGGTGACATTAGTCCGATTGTAAATAAATGGAAACTCCTCATTCCAGAAATTCAGACAGGACAAACTAAATAAAGAATAACCTCTAACCCGCGCCAGTACAATGATTTCAGATGGAAATTTAAAATAGCTTTTCTTTTAAGTTAACTTTAGTTACATTTGATTTATTACTTTTTGTTTTATATAATTCCAGCACAAGAAGTTCAAAATATTTATCTCCTCCCCTGATATTTACATCCATTGATTTTTTGTGAAAGTAGATCCTGACTCAACTGCATTTTTGTCAATTCATTTATTTCGTCTGAGCCTACCTCTTCCTATAAATCGTTACATTAAACATAATAGTATCAGTTGTTATGTTACTATTTTAACTTAAAAAGTCTTGGTAAATACAGAAATCTAATTTGAATATATATATATATATATATATATATATATATATATATATATATATATGAAGGAATTTGGTCTTAAAGTGTGCTATATTTATGGGATAAAGTGCTCAATATCAGAGATAGAGCGTGTGTAAATATAAAAGTGAACATAGAAGTCAACACTTAGAGGCGCCAGTCTGTTTCATGCTAGACGCAATCGTCAGGTCACGAGTGCTGTTATTTTCCTCGGCTATTTGTATATACAGGTCAGTGATGCGTTGTGGGTAGTCTATTTTGTCGGTTATTTTACCGGAAGTCGTTTATTTGTTTATTTATTTGGTTTAAATTATTTTGCTTGTCATTATTTATTTTTATTTTTATTTTTTATTTTTATTCTTTATTTTTATTTCTTATTTTATATATTTATTTTTTATATCTATTTTAATCTGTGTTTTTATTAACGTAGTAAAAATTGTTTATATCGCTTATTTAATAGTTTTGTTTTGTTTTGGAAAGATAATTAAAGCTATTTATTCAATTTTGACGTTGATTGTTGTAGTTTATTCTAACTATTATTTTGGCGGGAGACGTTTTTAATTTGTTTATTACTTCATGTATTTATTTGGATTGATTATCTTTATTTGTTTTTTCTAACGGGTAATTTATCGGGATCGGTTTGTTAGTTTGTTTATTTATTTATTTGGATGAATTTAGATGAATTTATTTTACTTGTTTTTCATTATACTGTATATTTTTATTTACTTTTTTCGGTTTTCGATTATTTTATAGTTATATAACCGGTATAGGTATGTTTTTCGACCGATTTTTGGTTTGATTTTTACAGTCTAATCTTTTGGTCATAATGGTTTGTTAATTTGTTTATTATTTACTTTATTTATTTGGGTTCATTGATTTTTTTTATTTATTCTATTTCGTTTGTTCTAACGGATGTGGTTTGGTAATTTGTTTGGGTTAATTTATTTTACTTATTTTATTGTCATTTTGTTTATTTATTTGTTTATTTATTTTATTTATTTTTTCATTTATTTTTTTTTTTTTCAGTTTTCGATTTTTAAGTAACGTAGTAAAAATTTGTTTTCATATCTGCATTTTGAGATGAGCTCGGATCTTTTATTTAATAATTTATTTTGGTCTGGGAAGGTAATGATAGCTATTTTTTCCTCCAAGCAAAGGTTGCAAGTTTTTGATTGGTTGCTATAGGCTGATGAACTTTTCCTTATTTTCCAAGATATTTTTGGTGTGGTGTGCGTTTTGTTTTTAAATTCCCAGATATACTTAGAAAGCATTGTGCCGTTCGCATATTTACTACTTGTGAAAGATGTTTTCTGTGGGAGTGGGAAACAAGTGTGAGAGGGAAATATATGAAAGCTCTAGAGAGAGGTGTAACAGAAGAAAGAAGAACAGGAAGGCCTAAAGCTGTCCTGGACATTGAGTTCTACCTGGATTCTATCCACTTGGGAATTTATGTATATATATATATATATATATATATATATATATATATATATATATATATTGATCACTAATATTATCTCTCTCTCTCTCTCTCTCTCTATATATATATATATATATATATATATATATGTGTGTGTGTGTGTGTGTGTGTGTTTGTGGGTATGTGTGTGAAATATCTATTTCTTCAAAAAGTTTTTATTGTCATTATTCACGTACTTTAAGTTTAATTTCCAGTGACATTGGTCAAGAGCAATTAGTAGCTTAAAATGTAATAAGATTGTCGGAAGATTTTACTTGTCTCTGGAAGAATTCCAACGAAGATATTCTTTGAAAAGTAGAAAATATACAGGGAGAGAAACTGTTCTGCGATATTGCTTTTTGCCAAACGCAAAAATATTTCTTAATTCTGGAATTTTATAATAAATATGAAATTGTAGTCTATCACCGAATGGCCAAAAACGATAACTATAGCGTTTAAAGTCAAAGGCCTGTAAAAGAAAAGAGGAAGTTACCTTTTTCTCAATGCGGAACAATATTTGGGGGGCGTTAAAACCTCTCTCAGGATTCTGTAAATATGCATATCAAATATAAGAATTGCATACACTGGTCTGGCTCTAAACAGGCTGTTCCTATTTCTATATAGTGATCTATATGCAACGTGGTGTTGAATTGCGTGTTAAATAATAAATAATATTTGCTGTAAGATTGCTGTATCTGGTCCACATCGCTTTTAAAAGACAGAAAAAAATGGATAAGTGTGTGAATGAAAAATCTATTCCGTCGTAAGTGGTGTTTCAAGAAAGGAGCGAATGATTCCTTTTCTTGCCTTTTCACTATCATTGTTGCCCAGTTACCATTTTAAAATATTTTCAATAGAGAAGTTGTATTAATGTCATTTTTAGTAGTTGTGTTTGCGTTATTATAGATAAACCGATGAATTCAATTTTAAGGTATTTAAATAGCAAAAATTAAATTAATCTATATGTATATATTAGAATAGAGGCATCTATCTCAACGTATATCTATCTATCTATCTATCTATCTATCTATCTATCTATCTATCTATCTATCTATCTATCTAATTGTATTAATATCTAATCCTATTCGTATCTATCTATCTATCTATCTATCTATCTATCTATCTATCTATCTATCTATGTAATTCTATTAATATCTAATTCTATTCGTATGTAATTCTATTCATATCTATCTATCTATCTATCTATCTATCTATCTATCTATCTATCTATCTAATTCTATTAATATCTAATTCTATTCGTATCTATCTATCTATCTATCTATCTATCTATCTATCTATCTATCTATCTATTTTATCTAATTCTATTAATATGTAATCCTATTCGTATCTATCTATCTATCTATCTATCTATCTATCTATCTATCTATCTATCTATCTAATTCTATTAATATGTAATCCTATTCATATCTATCTATCTATCTATCTATCTATATATCTATCTATCTATCTATCTATCTATCTATCTAATTCTATTAATATGTAATCCTATTCGTATCTATCTATCTATCTATCTATCTATCTATCTATCTATCTATCTATCTATCTATCTATCTCAACGTGCTTGATTTATCCTCATTTGTTTTCTCCAGTTCTTTGGAAAATGATTTCTTCTGCTGTTGAGGAAGCATCTCCATAAAATCAAAGAAAGCAAACGCCTAACGCTACAGTGAAGTCTTCTTGGCTAATGTCTACTTTCGTTTTTCCGATTACACTCTTGACTTTTAATCCTCCTACTTTCCCGTGAATAGGTTAAGTATTGCTTATTTTGGAAAAGGCTCATTGATATCTTTAAATAGTAAAAGACGTCTAACCACTTTGTAGGATTTCATTCATGCAGGGTTAATGGTTAGCCTGGTTGACAATTACTACTGAGTCGATTTCTTCGATTCTCACTGGAGGTCCCATTCATGCACCGCCGATTCTTTTCTTGTGAAAATATTTTGCGATCAAATACTTAACGATAAACACATTCAAATGTAGTATTTCATTTGCTAAAATGAATAAATATCGATATATTTTGTTTATTTCTAACTATTGTTCACGTCTTGTTGTCATAGATGTTAGTATAGACAAAACTTTTCGACTAAGTACCATCTTGCCATCATCGGTTGTCTATTGTTTTTGGCTGATATGGAATATATCTGTTGATTATTGTGGTATTTTTTCCCTGCGATGCCCGTTGTTGTTTGTTCCTGTTGGAGTCCGAATACAAAATCCCGAATACAAAATTATCAAAAAAGCTGTTCGGACCCGTCATGATAATTCATACGTCAGAACCGTATGACATTGTATGACGACTCCAAAAATATCCGACCGATATATTCGGGACAGTGCCATAATGGATACAGGGGTTGGCTAAAGATGTTTTGCTGTCATCTAGTTGTCATGATATCAATCCCTGTAGCAGTTAGTGAAACACTGGTAAAGCCTGAACGAACACTGGCTGACAGGGATGAAATAACTAAGTAAATTGAACATTTTTCATCACTTGTTATATATTTAAGGAACAGTTAGTTAGGATGATTAGTTATGTGCCGTGCGTGATATAGGTTTGGGCGATCGTGTATCTTTCGATAGATGATTGACGAGGAAGATCTTTTCCCGCAGTAGGTTGCCATTTCTTTCTACGCTAGACCAGTGGCCATAGAACCCGGTCTAGCTGGAGGAGAAGAACAGGATTCACACCTTTCTCAATGCTATTAGCACGTAGGTGAATGTAACGGATTCGACTGGAATTTGAACTCGTCTCTCTGATTTCTGAAGCCGCTATCCATTACTCCACCGTTCCCCTTCCTATTAGAATGATACATTTGTCATTACAATTGGTTCTCCAAAACGGAAATTACTTATGATTGAAGCCAATTGTTCTACGTTCATCTCTCAGAATTACTGCTGAGAAATCTGTTTTCATATATTTTTTTCAACCAACTTACACGTTTGTCTTTTTTTATTTTGTTTTGAAGTGAGGGTCAATCTATACAAGGACCTGTGGCCACTCGGGGTAGAGGGTTACGTTAGGAAGCCATTTGTGTGTACATTTGAGGGAGATAACGATTAACCCAAGCCTTGAATAGGTTAAGATTGTAGTGATCGGGGAAAATTTCTGTTAGGAGTCGGTTCCACAGGGCAGTGGTTTGCAGGAAGAAGCTGCTCAAGTGGAACTTACCGATGGAATACAGAGGGAATATGAGTGGTTTGCTACTATATAAGTGGCATGGCGTGTTCTTGTCATGAAGGTTTGCCTTGGCGGGACCAGGGAATGAAGTTCATCCGAGCACTTGCCATGGAAGTAGCGGTAGAGCGGCGAGAGGCTTGCCACATCTCGCCTGTGGGAGAGGGGTTGAAGAGTGGAGAATAATTCGTCACCCACAAGCACTCAGAGATGCTTTTAGACTCTATCAAGGCCGGAGAGCGAGGTCTTGGCAGCTCCTGCCCAAATATGACAACGGTACTCTATTTTTGACCTAATCCGGCTTTTGTAAAGCCGGAGCGGTACAGATAGCCGACCATTTTACCAGCATCCTTAGCAGCGGATTGTATGAACGAGTTCCATTTTAGGTCGGGTGTGAGTTTGATGTCCAACAATTTTTTCAGGTCACGGTGCTTCCTCGAGAGGACCTCTGTTCATCTTGATTGGTGGTAGATCTGGGTCAGATCGGCGATGATTGAACGTGACTAGCTTGGTCTTAGAGCCATTGAATGTAACCATCTAGGTTTTACTGCACTGAGTAGTTTGTACAAGGTCGGAAGAGAGGCCAGTCGCCAATCTTTGGCCATTGAGAGTTTCAGAGGTGCGTGTCAGCTTTTTAATTTTAGACAATTTTTTTTGTGATATTCTTAAAGTCATTTCTTCTTGTTATTTTGCGAATGCTTTAAATTTCTTTTCTCTGTTCTCTGTTCAGTTGTTTCCCAATTTCCCATATTTTGGAGGCTATATCATTCTGAAGAACTATAGCGACCATAAATATACATATATATCTGAAATAATATATATATATATATATATATATATATATATATATATATATATATATATATATATATATATATATATATATATCAATAACTAAATTATTTTATATTGTAATATTAATGTTAATTTTAACCGTTTTCCTATAAGGAAACGTTTGGCATTCATTGAGCAGCCAGTCGTGTTTTCGGTTGACATTTATGAAATCTTTCTCTTAAAAAATTTCAGGAAGACATGTTTCACAAGTCCAGTAGCTGTTATCGCTCTTTCCAGTACTTGTGGAGGCTTCCTTCCTGACCTTTTTATTTGAAGTAGTGTAAAATGTCAACATCTTAATTATGTCATTATTTTCTCTTTGCTATCCATTTTAGTTGTTGCTGATGTTGGTAGTTCTAAAGTGATGTGGTTTCTATTATTTGATTCAGTTCTTTATTTGTGATTCTGTAGCGCCAAGATGGATGATCTATGCCAGGATCATCAGGTTTTACTCGTTAGGAGACTATTTTTACCATTGTTCTTAGAAAGCGGTTCTATACAGCAGACACGTTATATATTTCTGAACGAGTTTGGCGCTATGCATGACATACATATGAAAGTCTCGATCTGACGAGACTATGTAAGGACATTACTCGAGTTTTCAGGTTGTAGTTTTGGTTTCATGGCAACTTGCGGTTTTTGTTGAACCTGCCTCAAGCATAACCTATTATGTTTTCAATTTCTTTTTCTCCTATAGTTATTTAAAATATGATAAATATGCCTTGAGTTATATAAATAAAAATCTCATTCGTCCGTGCATTGAAATCTGTTGCCATATCTGGTCTTGTGGCCCTTGCTGTTCATCACGATGTTCTTCATAAAATCGAAAGAAGGATCTGCAATGTAATCGATCCTGACCTGGCATCTCGGCTTCAGTCGCTTTCTCACAGACGTGATGTGGCTTCCCTCTGTTTTTTCTGCAAATATTTTCATGGCTACTGCTCCGACGTCCTTTTTCCCCTGTTCCCCGGCTACGGGAATTTAAGCGTGCTACTAGATTGACATCTAGGTCCCACCATTTTACTGTTGAAATAGTTAAATTTGACCGCCACTTCTACTCCAACAGTTTCTTTTCTCGCACTTCCTACCTGTGGAACTCCCTTTCACTTATTTGTTTCCCTGATAACTACAATCTTCGAAAATTTAAATGTACCGTCAATCGCCATCTTCTGTTGTCTTCAACCCCATTCATCTTTTATCCTTTCCTCAATCCCACCCCCGATACCCAATCTTTCCGCTCACTTTCAGTCTCTATAACCCCCCTGCGTACTAGTGGCACTCCCACCTTGCTCGGGGTGATATGATTAGACAAAATACTACGAAATGAGTTACTGGAAATATTTCTAAATAAGATTATTATAATCTGAAATTCGGTAAATACATATATGTGTGTGTTTTTTTGTAAGCGCGTGTGTGTGTGTGTGTTTGTGTACGTGTGTGTGTGTGTGTTTGTGTACGTGTGTGTGTGTGTGTGTTTGTGTACGTGTGTGTGTGTGTGTGTGCTTTTTGCGTATGCGGGTGCGCGCACTTAGTGTAGTTGTTATCGGCGCAGTAAGTCTGATCGGCATGTGTGTCTTGTTCACATTCGTACACATACTGTTTGGTAAGGTACGAATCAATTTTCTCTCCTCCCACCTATTGATTAAATAGCAGAGCAGACTGCCCCTACGTTGGGAACCAATCTAGATGAAGGAAAACTCCGAAGGAAGCGGCACCATTACTCTGTATTCAGTTCTTCCGAAAGCGTGGATAGATCTACATAAGCCTTCATCGCGATAATCAAATCATGTGTGTGGATAAGCTGTTATAAGAACTGAACTGTTAAGCCCTCATACGTCCAAAGCGACGGTAGAATCCACTATAGATATGGAGAGGGAATGAAAGTGTTAGAGAGAAAACCAATGAATGATCGATTGTTTTTTTACGGTTTATCAATATTTTGTTAATTTTGGAATTTAGGAATAATTCTTTTTTTGAGAGTAAATATTGTATTAACAATTTTCTGAGAATAATAAGGATTTTTTTCAGGGATAATTTTTCTCTCCAGAATCTATATTACATATTTATTATAAATTAATTGATTTAAAATATGGGTTTTTCGCTACACAGTGATAACCATGTTTCAGAAATGGAAGCTAAAGCCTTCGAATTTAATTTTGTTATTAAACCAAAGACATTAGTTCCATATAAGTATATCATTCGTCCATGCTTTGAATATTGATGCCACATATTGTTCGGTGCTCCTGCTGTATATTTAGAGATCCTTGATAAAATCCAACAAAGAATCCGTAATATTATTGGTCCTAACATGGCATCTCCGGCATCAGTGACTTCTCTGTGCTTGTTCTATAAATACTTTCATGGTAATTTTTCGGATGAACTTTTCGCTATGATACCTAAGCTTTATTAATTTAGTTGCAGGACTAGATTGGCGGCAAGGCCTCAGCAATTCACAGTTGAATTGACTAGATGCAACCATAAGTTCTATGCTAACAGTTTCTTTTCTCGCATTCGCAACTTGTGGAACTCTCTTCCAGCTCTATGCTTTCCAGCTAATTTTGATATTCAAAAATTTAAATGCAATGTCAATCATTATCTACTGTCTTCTTGATTATTCTTTTGCTATTCTCGTTCGTATAAATGTTTTTTTTTCTTATTCTTTCGCACCCGGTAACCCAATGTATCTTAGTGGCCTTACTGCTGTTCTAGGTGATATGATGAAAAAAGACAAATCCCTCTATTTAAACCAGAACTTCGGGGGAAGAGATTGATTCATACTTTTCTCAAAGAGTATTAGCGCATAAGTAAATAGGGCTCGATAGGTTTGTCCATCGCTCGTTCCACACTCCCCTACGGTCTTTTGAACATGGGTAGGCTTTTATCACTTGTTTCCTGTTTAGAATGGGGTTCCCGATTCCCTCTCAAGTCTTTTATTTCTCTTTCACTTTCGGTGTCCCCCTTGTGTCTTGGTGGATTTATCACCTTACTTTTCAACCCTTTACTTCAAGTAGCCCTTGGAACTTGTACAGGGTGAATATCATTGTTAAATGTTAAGTGAATATAACAAACACGACAGGAATTTGAACTCGGCTTTCGATTTCTCATTCCGAGACGCTATACATTACACCACCCGCACATGAGAGATTAAAGCATAGAGATAAGAATATTGTTAGGAAGCGGTTCGGGGTTCGAATGAAGGCGAAAATGATTATCATAATGCTTCTTGTAGTTATTTGCATGTGTGATACTTGCGATAACTAAGGAAGCATTGTCATTCTTTTTAAGGTGAAATGCATACATGTATCGTTCCTAGTGAAGGCGACTGGTGACATTTTCGGTATTGGCAAAATGTAATCAGCTGAACACGGGAGGAAACTAGCAGCTGCGGGCGATTCTGACGGAATTTACATAAAACAAGATAATAAAACCTAAAAAAAAAAATTAAAAAAAAAGAGCAAAAAACAAAAAACACGTAATCGTTGGATAATTCACTTTGCCTTGTTCCATTTAAGGAACGGGGAAAATCATCTTTGCCATTTTCTCTTCCTTGTTCTCTTTCCAGCTTTCTGTTCGGTTCGCGCAGGATCCAGTCAGAAACACATATTCATAAATGCTGTTCACTTACGCGGTTCTTTCTTTTGCAGACTCACATAAACGCGCGTGCGCACATAAACTCTGAATTCTCTCCTTTACAGAGTTGAAGGCAACAGCTTTAGCTTTCCGAACGCGCATGCGCATATAGTTATCTGCGGATGTAGCCACTGAATATAATTGTGTGAAGACATAAATGCTCTTAAATTTGCCCACGTATCATGCGAGTATAGAATATGTACGCCGAGAAATGCATCTAAGTGCTCTAAGGCGCACAAAAGCGTAGTCGTATACAAATCAGCTGACAATACGTGCTCAAGTGTTCTACGAGGCAGACATATTTATATAAGCATACAAAAAGAATATCTACCTCTCTGCATAAACGCATACGTAAGGAATATTTTCTTCTGGTGTCGGCTTTTGTTTTTTGTGAAAATAGCAAAGAGTTAGACACCTGTTGTTATATTAGCAATTTATGTGATTTTTTATATATGACTGGAAGCTTATTAGATGTCTTTCCATTTGGTCTAGTTTGTTTATTGTTATACATAAAACATTTTGGTTGCAGTACTCTCTGGCCTTCAGGTGTCTGCTATCATTGGTAACCGCCTCTCACTTTTGAACCGGACCCTTTATTCAATCCATAGGGAGAAATTCTACATACTAGGCTCTATCTTTACAAGAACCAGATCAAACCGAAAATGGGGTCGATAGAATCTATGTACCGTGTCCCTTCAGCAATGTGGCAGTTATCGCCCTTATTTTTTTCCAACTAATCATTCGGAATTTCATTGGACAATGAGGGAAATAAAATGATTAATTCTATAAATTCATTTGTAGCGTAGGTCACCTACACATTTGAAGTGGGCGCGGTTGCTATTGGTCACCAGTGTCTAGCGGGAAGAGTTTTGATTTGTTACTGATTAGAATTCTTCTTCTTTGTACAGTCTCCTTTCAGGAATTGTGTGATCATGGCTCTCCACAACGTCCTGTCTTGTTTAGCTCTCAGTATAATGTGTATTTGTCCTATCCTTCTAACCTCTATTCTGCGATCCATTAACACAAGCTCGTTACATAGGTTATGCGCTGCTTTCTCCTGTTCCTCTTGTCTTAAAATTCTCCAAGCCCGCTTTCCTCATTATCTATGTTAGAAACTTCAACTGTCTTTAAGTGGTGTTTCGTATAAGTGTCCTTTTTGTTTGCATTTTCTCTAAAACTTATTTGCTTACGTGTTCCGTCCATAGTATTTCCAGCATCATTCTGCAGAAAGAGTATTTCTAAGGGCCCAAGTCACTTCCCCATCTTTGATGAGATGCTCTAGCATTCACTTCCATATTGGAGTAGCCATATTATATAACAGTTCAGTACTATTTCTTTTTTACAATAAAATTGGTATGTTTCATAGTACTTTGCTTAGACTATTTATTGCTGTAGTTCTTCAAAATATCCTTTAATACACTGAATTACTGATATTTGACACTTTTGTTAAAAATGGTCGGTTGAAAAGTAATATAATGAGAGAGAGAGAGAGAGAGAGAGAGAGAGAGAGAGAGAGAGAGAGGTGGGTGGGGGGAGGTTATCTCACTAATATAAAAGACGTGAAGTGAGAATAGGATGAGATAGTCCGGTCGATTCCTCGTCCTGTGTACGGCGATAAACTACACCCGGCAGCAAGAACTCTGATCGGGAGGTTTTGATTACTGTTGTTCCGTGGTAGCATCTGTTAGGTTCCCAGTTATAATAAAAAAGTGAACCCTAAAACGGAGGTTAAAACATTATGAAAATATAAAAATACATTTTATAATAAAAATATTAGAAATACATTTTCATAAAAAAAATTAGCAGCAATCCAACCCCAAAAAAAGTTAGCAGCAATACAACCAAAAAAAAAAAAAATTAGCAGCAAAACAAACAAAAAAAAATTAGCAGCAATACACCCCCCCAAATTACCAACGTCTCCCAAAAAGTTAAATTTCGGCATTAAATGATCCATAATGAGTTGATATGCCGTTAAACAAGCAAAACCAAACCTGTTGATTCCCAGTCGTCGTAGTACGTGTGGAAATGACTAAAAGGAAAATACGATTGAATTTGAAGATATTTACTAAGCTAAGTCTGGTACAAGGGTACAAGGGAGAATCGAACTTACTAGAAATTGCTATCAAGCTAATGTTCTTTTCACGGGAGTGTCAATGGAGTATATTTTTAAGCGCCTTTTTTACACTTGCCCACGGTTACAGTTATGACGGAATCCATAGATGATGAAACTAGTTTTAGATCTGGAGACTAACTTGATAGAGCAGTGGCCCTACTATTTTCATCAATCTCAGTCTATCTATCTATCTATCTATCTATCTATCTATCTATCTATCTATCTATCTATCTATCTATCTAATAATAATTTACAAACAGCCACAAAAAGTAGAAAAATCTCTCCTTCCACTGTAAAAGGCGTTGAAAAGTGATGGAATACCTTATTAGAAAAGAAACCAACCATTAATAACATTAATTATGAACACGGCCACAATGAACTGGCTGTATTTGGAAATTATGGATATGTCTACTTTTATGCCATCCACAATAGCACTTACACACCATTTATCATAGTAGTATCTCAAAAACATAATCCATGAAAATGGTTAACTGTTTAGTCGAAACCGCTCGTAACTAAAAAGATTTGGACAATTTCACATTCATTATGTCCATATACAAATATATATATATATAATAAGAAACTAAACAGAAGTACCTTATCAGTCTTGTTCAACGAAAAATCGATCAAAGAGGGTTTGCTGCCCAAATACACAACTATGATGACGATAACGATGAAGATGATAATAAGTTCTCTCGTCGTCATCAAGTTCTTCAAACTGAAAAAGCAGTCTATACCGCACATATAATTTGATTATAATGGTAAAGCGATGTGCAGAACATTCAAGACGTTCCGGAGGAACTGATGACCAAGATCTGGGACGAATAATGTGCCACGAGATCCCCGGATGTCCAAGCTGAAGTTTGGAATTAAGAATTGTCCTTCTACACTATTTGTCAGCCAATGCTGAAGAGACCTACTATTTAACCAATTGACTATTTAGCCCATAACTGGGGTGAGGAGAAAAATGAATTCATATCTTTCCTAAGGATATTTGCGCTAAAGTGAATGTAACGAACTCGGTTTGAATTCGAATTCCATTACACCATCTGCACATCCTATCTATCTATCTATCTATCTATCTATCTATCTATCTATCTATCTATCTATCTATCTATTTTCATCAATCTCAGTCTGTTTGCCTGTTTGTCTGTTTGTCTGTCTGTATCTATCTATCTATCTATCTATCTGTTTTCATAAATCTAAATCTAAATCTATCTATCTATCTATCTATCTATCTATCTATCTATCTGTTTTCATAAATCTAAATCTAAATCAATCTATCTATCTATCTATCTATCTATCTATCTATCTATCTATCTATCTATCTATCTATCTATCAATCTATCTATCTATCTATCAATTGTTCGTTCGTATATATGTAAGTGTGGGAGGAAATCACAACATATATATACGGATTCTACGGGAATATTTTTGACCGAGACTACGAGCTCGGAGAACCCACGGTAAACTCGGTCTTGTGTCACATACATTCCTCGTGCTGGTGGTGGTGGGCTGGTAAATATTAACAGCCGAGTAGATTGAACGCTGGTCAACAGACACCCACTCACTAATCGTGTGATACTCTTCTGTTGTACTTACTGTTTAATATGTGATATATCTGCAACCCTGGTTTTTGTTATTTCTTAACCATTTACTTGGTCACAACAATATATATATATATATATATATATATATATATATATATATATATGTGTGTGTGTGTGTGTGTGTGTGTATATCGTACGAGAATCGGTGTTTCAACGACACACATACCCACACACACATGCATGGGTGACCGCTTAGGAATACCAGGTGCTGTAAGCGTGAATGGACAGATGGTGTAATGGATAACTACCTGGATTTGGAAATCGGAGAGCTGAGTTTCAATTAAAATCAGGTTCCTTATAGTCACTTACGCAAAAATACCCTTGGGAAATGTATGAATTCGCTTCTTTACCTCAACAGCTGTGGACTTATGAGTTGGACTTGTATTGTTAAATCATTATTATATCCAAATTTCTTACGATAGAAAACTATTTTCTGGCTTTAAATTAAAAATTGATAAGCTGTAAAAAACAAATCAATCGATCAATCCTATATATATATATATATATATATATATATATATATATATATATATATATATATATATATATATATACATATGTGTGTGTGTGTGTAGAAGAGTTCATTACGAATTCTTCTGGTCACACATAGCGGGAAAACTCTTTTGATAGTGCAGAAGAAATGGTATTTTCAGTTATGTCAAACTTGACAAAATACGATAATTTATATTTCAAATTATTTCTTGCTCACAGATTATTTTTAAACACACATTCAAAAGAAGAGTAATTTTGATGTCTGCCGATGGGACAGAGCGAAGTGGGAAAGTTGCATAAGTGCGAAATGATTGAAGTTTCTGGCTGAATTCCATTTTCCGAGCCGATAATTGATACGACAGCCCGCGGCTCTATAATTATACGTACCGACATTTTAAACCTTTATAGCACAGGGACATATAACTACATGTCTGCATGCACACGTGTAAACATAGCTATTCAACAACTATTAATTTCGGCTAATATTTTTTTAATTTAAGATTTTTATATTTTTACTTGTTTATTTAATTTTAATATTTAATTTTTTTTTAATAATTAAAAAATGAGAACACCGCAAGAGAAATCTCAATTTATATCCTGGTTTATATAGCCCAAATCTGGTCAGGTGCTTCTGCTATGTATCTAGAGATTCTTGCCAAAATCCAAAGACAATTATTATAGGTCCTAACCTCGTTTCTCGGCTTCAGTCACTTTCCCACCGCTGTAATGCATGTTTTCTTGAACCTTCTCTGTTGATATTTCATTGTAATTGTTTTGATAATCTTTCCTCTATGGTAATCATTGTAAATATTCATTGGGGTTTCATTTAAAAAAAAAAGTTATTTTTATTCCCTACACTCCAAAGACAAATTAAACAAAGGAAAACTAGTTAGAACTTCATAGAGACCTGAGGTATTATGGTGACTGTAGTAAGAAGAGTAAGTAAAAAAGTGTTGTTTTGGTGTAATAAATACTGTGGTATATTTGGGTCATTAATTGTAGCTAACTAAGTTTAAGATAAGACAGATTGAAGACCAGCCTTCCCTTATCCAACCTTTTGGCCTTGTGCTATATTTTTGTAATTTCAAAATAAATATCCTTTTCCTCTTTGGTACCTCGACTTTACGAATTGAAGCGCAGTACTAGATGGGCGGCTAAGTCTAATCAATTTACAGTTGAAATGGCTAGATGTAACCGTAAGTTCTATGCTAACGGTTTCTTCTCACTTGTGGAAATCTCTCACGCTTCTTCCTTTCCTTTCATCTTTGAGCTTCAAAAATGTGAATGCAATATCAATTGCCATCTTATATCTCCTTGAATTCTATTCTTTTATTCTCCTTTATCCTTAATAATGTTTTTGAAACTCTTTAATCCGTAGTAAGCCGTTGCGTCTTAGTGGCTTAGTGGCTTTATCGCCTTGCTTGGGGTGCAATAATTAAGTAAGTAGAAGAACTTTCTAGATGGGACTAATTTTGGATGATTAGGAGGAAGGATTCTAAGCAAACTGCAATAAAATAGAATCCGTGGTTGTTAGCATAAAGGATGAGCCCAAAATGCAAATTACAAATCGGGAAGTGTTCTAATAGAGGACGGAAAGTGCGAAACTGAGATCCGAAGACGTATTGTGTTGTCCAAAGTTGCATTCGAAACAGAATATTAAGAAACAATAAAAATTCGTTAGAAACAAAGAAAAGAGTACTGAACTCTTGTGTGACGTCTGTCCTCCTCTATGGCAGCAAATACTGGACAATCTCAAAGATGAAGAAACTTGGAGCAATAGAAATGTGGTTCTACAGAAGGATGCTGAGGATACCATGAAGCGAACAAGTGAGCAACGACGAGATTTTAGAGAGAAAAAGGAAATTTATACTTAACATGAAGAAGTGAGTTGAAATTTATGGGGCACTTAATGAAAAAGGAAGGCTTGGAAAATTTGATACTCGCGGGACAGATTGAGGGCAAGAGGAAAACAACACATAACTTGCTCGTTGAGTCTGAGTAAATCGACGGTGGAAAAGGGTTTAGGAAAAATAAAAAAGACAAAAATTTATTAAGAGCTACAAAGGAGAGGAAATTGTGGAGAGCCATGATTGAGGAGACACAGCACGCAGATACATACCTATATGTATGCGTACACACGCCAAAGCTATTCAATAGTTATTAATTTTGACTAATTTTTTTGTATTTCCTTTTTAAAAATTCTAACATCGATAGTCTACTACCGTTAGTAAACAACGCAAATGGCAAATAAGGAAGAAGCTTCGCGCGAGATTGAACTCGAATCCCTTATCATTGGCATCTTGGCTTTACTGCGACAGCTGTCGAACTGCTACGGTGACGAATCAAAATGAGAAATTATACACATAGGTAAGTATCCTATATTTTTGAATCAGATGTTCCGCGGCCCATGCCAGGTCGGGGGAGATTTATTATTATATAGTGTAACCCGGATATAAGAGAGTTGTCGGGACCGGAGAAGAA
Source organism: Acanthosepion esculentum (assembly GCA_964036315.1). Classification (NCBI taxonomy): domain Eukaryota; kingdom Metazoa; phylum Mollusca; class Cephalopoda; order Sepiida; family Sepiidae; genus Acanthosepion; species Acanthosepion esculentum. Next base: position 47,313,364 of record OZ038477.1, read on the forward strand.
GTATCTTATATCAGGGTTTCTCTTATATTCGGGTTTGGTCTATTATATATACATTAACACAGGCTCTAATTTGGAACCAGAGACACTCTCTCTTATATCCGGGTTTATCTTATATCAGGGTCTCTTATATCCAGGTTACACTGTAATCTCTTAGTTGCGTCTCTATCTTCGGGCTGAGTGCAACCAGAGACAGAGACGCTGCTGGGGAAAATAAAATACTGTGAAGTGCCCGATCCTGAGGAACAACTGCCCGAGGCTGCACCCACCACATTGCACTAGAGAGTGGAGATCGGTTGTCATACCGATGTTAGCGCAGTCGATGGTTGCGAGGGTTGGGCAATTTTTGTACCTAACCCGAGTGTACGCGCTCGGGTTCCCCACGTCAGACCCAACCTTTTGTCACATCTCGTCTCAGTGGGGAGACCAGAAAAATAATATCTTCCAAATTGGGCTAATTTTGAAAGACTGGCACTATAGCATTTTGAATTTTGTTAATGGCGACGCTTTGGGCTAATTTTAATATAAATGTGGTTTACTTGGGCTAATATGAAGTTAGTCAGTTTAAAAATGAGTAGTACCGGGCTTTCAAATGTCGCCTTATTTGCTACATGTAGCTCAACCCTTCCTTGAGTACAAATATGCTACCAATTTGCATGTTTTAATTTTACGCTAGTGAATATGAAAATGCCAGAAGGCTAGATTAAGATTAAGTGGGAAAGGATGATTGTGCTAATATAATTTTGCACATAGAGAGATCAAGTCGGTTTAAAATTTAAAAAAAAATCCCTGGGCTTGAATACAGCCTGTTGTCACCGGTTGGAAATACTGTTTGAACCACTAGATAGGCCACAGCGCATTCAGACATAACTACAAATAAGCAAAATAAATATATAAGATCTGGCATACAGACACACGCGACATTAGATATTTTTTGTTGTGTCGCCTATTTGTCTTAACCTCATGCTCACTTTGAACACCCGTCGTGAAGCAAAGAAATAGTTTCACAACGTGACTTAACATTTTTTCTTTTTCTCTTCCGTCAATAAAAGAACATCGACGAATGTTTCTATTTTGAAAATGGAAAGCGAGAAAATAACTCAGTCGGGATTCAGAAAGTGGTGGCAAATCAAAGACATGACTACCTCGGTTTTAAGTCAATCAAACATGACTACCTCGGTTTTGAGTCAATCAAACATGACTACCTCGGTTTTAAGTCAATCAAACATGACTACCTCGGTATTAAGTCACTCAAACATGACTACCTCGGTTTTAAGTCAATCAAACATGACTACCTCGGTTTTAAGTCAATCAAACATGACTACCTCGGTTTTAAGTCAATCAAACATGACTACCTCGGTTTTAAGTCAATCAAACATGACTACCTCGGTTTTGAGTCAATCAAACATGACTACCTCGGTTTTAAGTCACTCAAACATGACTACCTCGGTTTTAAGTCAATCAAACATGACTACCTCGGTATTAAGTTAATCGAACAAAAAAACTAATTATTTATCTCTCTATTTATTTAGGATCAATCTTTGTGAATATATATTACGTACCATTGCCAGTTATTTTTTGGATAGAAATATATTGACAATCAGTCAAAATGAATTGTTAGCAGTCAGGGGTTTATGCTAGTCATATTAATATCAGTCAGTTAACTGCCATACGTGATATTTTTAAAGCAATTCACCCCAAGCAAAGCGGGAAAGGCATTAGCACGCAAGAGATTACAAAGGATTGCGAACAAGAGTAAAGAGGTATGTTTGGGGAATCGATACAGAGAAGGACGGGGAACAAGCTCAGGGTGTTAATAAGAGATGTCGAATGACATTGTACTTGGATATTTGAAGATTATAGATATCGGGGAAGCAAGTAAGGGTAAGAGAGTTCCACAGACAGGAAGTACGGGAGAAGAAGCTGTTTGAGTAGGAGAGACGGTTACATTTAACTATTTTGACAGTGAAAGGGTGGGACCGAGATACCGTCCTGGTAGCTCGCTTAAATTCATGCAGTCCGGGAAACAGAGAAAGTAGCTCGTCGGAACAGTTACCGTGAAAATACTTGTATAAGAGACAGAGGGAGGCCACGGCACGTCTGTGGGATAGCGATTGTTGACTAGATGCCAGATCAGGACCCATCATCTTGAATATTCGTCTAGGGATTTTTTCGAGGACCTCGAGACTTTCAGCGAGGGCCCAACCCCATATATGACAGCAGTATTCCATGCAAGGGCGGATGGTTGATTTATAGATGCGAAGGATGGACTCGGATGAGAAAAGCTTTCTGGCACGACACAGAAAACCAACTTCCCTTGCGGTAGATCATGTATCTTTTCGATACAGGACTGACGAGGCAGATTTTTATCTCACAGTAGGTTGCTCTTTCTTTTCTCGGTAGACTGGTTGCCAACCAAAGCTAAAGAACTCAGTCTGTTCTGCTATTTAACCCATCCCATAGCTGGGAGGAGGGGGAGAAGAGATGGATTCATACCTTTCCCAAGTGTATTCGAACTCGGCTCTCTGTGTTCACACACACCGAGCCGATATCTATTAGACCACAACGCAATGCTGACAATATGTGTGTTATTTGCTATGATATTTCTTGGGATTAATAGTGCAGTGGTTTCCCGTTGCCTTCTCCACGGTGGTTTATAGACACACCGCCTCTAGGTAGCTGGCCGTTGGCTCATCGAGAGTTCTTCCGCCCTCTTTTAAGTCTTATTTTACGTCCAACTGGATTGTTAGCAACAACCTCTCTCGCAAGAACATGGAATGGGGTAGCCGGCTTAGTCGCCCACATTCCGACTGTGGAATACTTATCAAATATATATATATATATATATATATATATATATATATATATATATATATATATATATATATATATATATATATAGACAAAGGAGATATGCATAAACAAATAAGGCAACTAACAGGAAAGAAGACATGCCCGTCAACAGGATGCATACAATCCAAGAAAGGAACGCTCATATTAGAGAAGGTAAAAATTCTTCAGCGATGGAACGAGTATATTAGCGAACGCTTCCACGACAAAAGAGAACAACCGGCAATTCATAGAACTTCTGACGGGTCTGAAATTCTAAAAACCGGAGTAGAAGCTGAACAGAAACAAGGTGGTAGGGCCAGACGTAATTGTAACAGAGATGCTGACAGTCTTTTGGTATAGACAAGATAACAGAAATAATAAATGAAATCTATAACAGTGGGGATATACCGGAAGATCTCAGCAGATATATTTTCATAGCACTGCCTAAGAAACCAAGCGCAAACGCATGTTAACGCCACTGCACAATCAGCCTAATGAGCCACATAACAAAATTCATCATCCGTATTCTGATGACTAGAGCCCGCAGTAGAATCAGGCCAGAGATAGGACAAGAACAGTGCGGGTTTCATTAAAGAAACCGGAACAAGGAACGCGATATTCATGCTCAGAGTGTTATCAGGAAGAGCAATACAAATGCAGGACATGCACCTGTTTTTTATGCAAAGGCGTTCGACAAAGTACGTCAGAGCTTCTCAGCAACCTTGACATATTCGGAAAAGTCATTAGAATAATCAAAAACCTATACTGGCAACAACCCGCTGCATAAAGATCAAATAAAATCAGCAGATATACAAAAATAGAAAGGACCATAAGCCAAGGATTTTCTTTTCACTGAACTTATTCAAACTATACAGCGTGGCAATTCTGAGAGAATTATAAAGTCTACCAGGTTTCATCATTGGCGCCACAATTTTAACAACGTAAGATACGCTGATGACACAGTGCTGATGACACCTCCTAGAGAAGTTAACGAAGTAGAGCGAGAAGAAGGGGCTAAGCATAAACTACAGTAGGTAAAAAGTATGGTCATCAGCCAAAAGGTGAGTCCGAAAGGCAATTTACAAATCAAGCAGGCGCGGAAATTTAAATATCTGGAAAGTATTCTGACAGAGGACGGTAAATGCGACCTTGAGATCCAAATGCATATTTGGACGCCTTCCAAAAGTTAGGCAGAGTATTACGAGACAGGAAGATTTCGTTGCTAACAAAGAAAAGGGTATTGAACTGCTACGCGATATCTGTCCTCCTTCACGGCAGCGATCGTTGGACGGTCTCCTCAAAGATGAAGAAGAGACCCGAGGCAACAGAGGTATGGTTCTACAGAAGGATGCTAATGATACCTTAGACCGAACATGTGAGCAATCATGAGATTTTGGAGAGGATGCAAACAAAGAGGAAACTTATGCTTAACATCACGAAGAGGCGGCTGAAATTTCTGGGACACGTAATGAGAAAGGAGGGCTTGAAAAATTTGATACTCACAGGGGGGATAGAGGGAAAGAGGGACAAGGGAAACAACGCATGATATACCGGGCTTAAGCAATTGGATGGTAGAACAGGGTCTGGGAAAAGTAGCAGTAAGACAAAACTTATTGAGAGCTAAAAGAGACAGTAGGAAGTGGAGAGCCATGATCGCCTATGTCCTGAAGGGACACGACACAGAAAAGAAGAATTCTGACAAGATTTTTAGGATAGGTTATTATGAATAGAATATGTATTTTTTGTCAGAAATCAGTTTGTAGATCAAGTTTCATTGACGTATTTCTGTAAAGAGGGCTGGTAATTTTTTCCCAGAAATCTATTGCTGGTATTTTTACTATAAAAATCTATTTTTATGCTTTCATAGTGTTTTGGACCCAGATTTGGGGTTACTTATTTTCCCATAGCTGCGACCGTAACAGGGTGGACCTGGGAACAACAGCAATTAAGAGGTGGTTCTACGCTCCTCAAATACTTCCGATCAGAGGCCTCGCTATCGGACATAGATTATCGTCAAGCCCAGGACATGGCACACTTGGGCTATTAAATGTATAACATAAATACATTACTGTTTTTTCTATAGAAATAAACTGAAAATCATTTTAGTATAGATATATGTGAATAATGTAACTTTTATCGGCGTGTAAAGTGAAATCGGCGTACTGAGTTCAAATTCCGACCTCGTCTGTTCTTTTCACTTTCGCACTAATGTCCATGGAAAAGGCATGAATCCATCTATTCTTTATGAGTGAAATAGCAAAGTAGGCACTATAGTTTTAATTGTCAGCCATTCTATGAGAAGGAAAATTTTGAAAATCCAAGTCGTGAAGAAGGCAACAAGAAACCACTATCTTTCTCAACAGTGCATGACATTTCAGAGATAATGAAAAATGAAAGATGTGGAGAGCCATGATTTCCTACGTCCTGACGAGACGTGGCATTAAAAAATAGAAATATAATGGAAATAATTTTACTATAAAAATGCATTGGAAATCATCGATTGTCTGCAGACAGGAATTATTAATGTAACATTTACTGACTGAATAAAGCTATTATATGTATATGTTTAGGATTATGATTCGGTAATGAAGTAATGACTTAAGTGCGGTCTGATATTGGAGATTAATTTTTCTCATTATTTTCTTAATCCAATCATTATAAAATTAGAACTGCAAAGAGAATGCGGAGATGAGAAAATCCCTTAATTATGAAATCTAAATACTGCTGCAGTTATTACATTTACTATATATTTCTAAAAGATTTTTTTAATGTGGGTATCTTTAATACGAATCTCCGAAGTCTTCAACAATAAGCATTAATTATAACAATCAAAGAAATAAGCCCCGAACGAGCTTCAGACGAGAATACCGAACAAGATTCTGACTCGTATCATGACTGGCCTTATTCACTGTGTCTATCGAAGGACTGTGGTCAACATGAAGAACACCATGTTCGCGTTGTACCATCTACTCTTATATATAATAGACTCCTTAAAAAATTAAATAAAAACAAAAGTTTTGACAGTATCAGAGTGGACACAGCGAGCGGACTTCAAATTGGCCTAGTCTGCAAATATATTTATTCAGCCCCAGATGTGCATACATGTTGCTAAGCAAGGTCACGTCTATTTTAGCCGGAAGATTATCCCTTCAAAGAGAATAACTTTCCTTTTTCCAGTTACATATATTTATACAACAGATGGTAGCGCAAAAAAATTTGCTTTAGTCTTAAAAGGATAGGAAGTTGTGGAGAGCCATATTACTCAACGTTTGGAAGACACACCGCATATAAAAGAAGAAAAAAAAGAACTGAATTGATGAGGGGGTGCTGAAAAGTTCTTGGTCGTACATAGAAGGGTTTCCAAAATAAAATGTTTCGTTATTTGATCAGATTTTGAAAATCGAGACGAAAAACTTTCAGCACCACCTCCAATCAGTGGTTAACTGGGACAGGAAATGGCTTGTAAATTTTAATGGATCCAAAACGAAATTTCTAGCATTTAACCACCATAGAGAAACTTTCCTGCCCATCACCAGCATGCCTGATGCTAGACTCATGGAGAACAATACTGCGCCTTCTTCGCCTCAATTTTTCAACAGACTTGAAGTGGAACGACTACATCGAATCAATAGCTGCATATACTGCAAGGAAAGTTGGATGACTGTGTCGTGCCAGAAGGTTTTTCACGTCAGAGTCCATCTTGCACATTTACAAATCTACCATTCGTCCGTACATTGAATAATGTTGCTATATCTAGTCAGATCTTCCAGCAGCCCATCTCGAAAAAGAAAAGGATCTGCCATGTAATCGATCCTGACTTGGCATCTCGACTGCAGTCACTTTCGCACCGACGAGACGTGGCTTCCCTCAGTCCTTTTTACAAATATTTTCATGGCTACTGCTGTGAAGAGCGCTTTTCCCTGGTGCACCGACTACGTGAGTTTGAGCGTGCTACTAGATTGGCATCTAGGTCCCACTCTTTTACTGTTGAATTAGGTAAATGTAATCGCCAACGCTTCTACTCCGACAGTTTCTTTTCTCGCACTTACCGCCTGTGGAACTCCCTTCCATTTACTTGCTTCCCTGTACAATCTTCCAAAAATTTAAATGCATCGCCATCTTCTATCTTCTTGAATCCCATTCAGCTTTTATTCTTTCCACGATCCTCCCTATACCTAGTCTTTTCTCTCACCTTTACTCTCGGTAACCACCTGCGTACTACTGACATTCCCGCCTTGCTTGGGGTGAAAATGATTTAAAAAAGATGTAGCAATAAATAATAATAATAATAATAATAATAATACTAATAATAATGAATCACAAAAAAAAAACATCTTGAGATGACAGCATTCTTTTTGAGTCAGTCGTTCTTAATATTTACATCTCCAGCGCCCTCTGTGTGAGGTGGGAACAATCAAACGACAGTCAAGTGGTCAGACCTTAAAATCTGCTAGACTTTAGATTGTAGGATTTTGCTCCATGCACATATGTCAACTGCCAGTAAATATTTAAAATACGTCCCCAAATGTAAAAGATAAACATATACACATATATATTGTGATTCATTCCAATGAAGTTTGGAAGAGTTAAATCTTCTTACTGCCCTGTTAAAATTATAGCTTGCCTTATAATTCCATCGAATATTTATTGGACCCTTGAGAGTTCATAGCGCCGCTAAATGTGGCATTAGCGATCACGTTGAGAGTCAATGCTCGAAAGCAAACTTGTTTTCTTATGGTTACTTGTTTACTGAGTTTGCACTGGAAATGTGTTTGCGGCCCTTGTGACATGACGTATTACTAATATCTAACATGCACGCTAAACGGGTAAATGTATAAAATTATTTTTTTAAGAGTAGTTTTAGGTTTTTCGATTTAGTTATATAAAAAAATTATAAAAATTGTATTTTAACTCTTTTAGATTATACGGGGGTGAGACAAAAATTGTCCGCACTTTAGATTTGTCGCACTGCCTTCTGCTCACGCGTGCTTATAATTGGTACTTTTTCTGGTCACGTGAAAGAAGTTTGAGCTTGCTCGGACCAATTTGCTTGCAGCTGTTACGGTGTAAACATGTCCACCTAGCAGGAACAAAGAGCAATGATCCGAATCTGCAGAGAACATGCTGACTCATCGATGATAAATTGCCGGGTCGCCATTGCCATCTCGTGAGCTTGCTGAGTCTTCTCGTCAGTGCTGGGGACGGACGGACGTCCTGATCCTTCTTCGTGCTTCACGCTTGTCCGGCCATTGTTAAACATCTCGATCCATTCATGAACATTTCAGTGCGGAAATGCCCTGACGTCGTATTGTGTTAAAAGTCTCCGATGAATTTCTGCTCCTGACACATCTTCCGACCGGAGAAATCGGACCATTGCACTTTGATCCTCCTTAGTGCACACTGCTAGCGGAGCGGCCATGTTTACATCTCATTTTATATGGTATCTATCGAACAATATCAGACTAGAGTAAATGGATAGCAGAACAGGATAGGATATTGTGGAGAGTCGGCATATAAAAGATCATGAAGGTCATGAGAAGATGACACCGTTTCGATTATCGACCTACCCTCTGTATTTATCTGTGTGCGTGTGTGTGCGAGAGAGAGAGAGAGAAAGAGAGGGGATAATGAGTGTGAATGTAAGGATATAGCGATTTAGTAAGCGTAGTTTACATGTGGCATGCGGCCGAATTTATAGAGCACCTAGTGAGGACCGAACTCACTAATCAGTCGTAATTGATCTAGCGAGACAAGCTTGTTAACCATTACACCACGTCGAAGTACATGCAAGGATATATATGTGTGCTTTATGTCTATGGGAGTATCTGATTATGTGTGGTCATATTAATTTGAAATCCAGGTGAAATCAGTCAAATTGCAAGAACTATGCTGACCTGTTAAAAAGTTTTTTATTTGGTCGAAACTTAAACTGCATATGTTTAGAAATTATGTCGTTTTACCTTCTTATCGTTTATTAAAATAAGAACTCGAATCATGTACGTTAATCGACTCGTCAGAGCAAAAACTTTCATATGAATGTCATGTATGATGCCAAAACCAGTTAGAAAAATCTAAGCTATCAGCTGTATGCAACTGCATCGTAAGATCAATGATTAAAAAGGCTTTGAGTGAGTAAAGCCTGAGGGTTTTGACAGATTATCCTGCTTTAAACATTGTAGACTGGCGTTACAGAATCACAAAGAAAGAAATGTACCAAATAACATATACAACGTTTACTTGAGGACTACCAACAGCAGTAAGAAATAAAATGGATAACACAAGTTACTCGAAGTTACAGAAAGAAACGCCAACCTACTTCGGGCAATGCTATGCCGAGTCAGTTCTGAATCGAAAGAGACATGATCTACAATCGTGTTTCACGTATGGCATATAATGACTGAAGTCACTCACAAAATTATATATGCATATCGACCATCCGAACAACGATCTCTGAACTGGAATTATCATTAGCCAATGTAGATAAATCTGGTCTTCAATGGCCGTTTCAAGACGTGGGTTTATCAGCACGATGTACTCCCAAGAATACTCTGGCCTTTGTTTATCTACGATTTCCCAATGACATCAGTGGAGGCCATGGAAAGGAGAATTAACGGCTACCTCCGCAGATGGCTAGGACTATCTAGAAGTCTGAGTAATGCCGCGTTATATGGCATCTCAAACGCGCTATAACTCCCCTTTAAATGTTTGGTGAAGGAATTTGTGGTCTCTCAGACAAGAGAATTCCTACAGTATAGGGACTCTGTGTACCTAAAAGTGGCGGCAGCAGACATTGAGGTCCGCACTGGAAGGAAATAGAGTGCAGGTAGTGAACTGAATATAGCGGAGAAGCGTGTAAACAATAAGACTCTAATAGTGACGGTGGCAATATGTCATGCTGGCTTAGGTTTCTTTACTAGCACTCGGATAGAAAAATCCAGGGGTAAGCAGAGACGACAACTAATTCAGGACGAAGACGGGTCAACATTGAGAAAAAATAAAAAAGAATATGCAGCCAGCAGGGTGAATGGACACGCTGGGAGAATTTTCTACGGCGGAAAATAAGCTGGTCGGAGATCTGGCACTCCGACGCTAGTCGGGTTAAATTTCTCGTGCAATCCGTGTATGATGTACTACCGAGTCCTGCAAACTTGCATACTTGGAGGATGAATGAGACACCATCATGCCCACTCTGTGCCAGGAAAGGTACACTAAAACACATTCTAAGTGCCTGTGCGAGGGTCCTTGGTGATGGGCGGTACCGATGGAGACATGACCAGGTGCTTAAGAAATTGGCCGAAGTAGTGGCCGCAGCAGTCAGCGTTATCAGTTTCAAACCTGAAACGAAGGCGATTAATTTCGTCAAAGCCGGCGAAATCTCCCACTCAAGGTGTAAACCATAAGCTTACATGCTCTCTTCTGTCCCGAGACTGGCAGTTGAAGGTAAACCTCGGGAGTCAGTTGAAATTCCAAGAGCAGATAGCAACATCTGCCTTGCGCCCGAATTTAATAATGTGGTCAGTTGTCTCCAGGCAAGTTGTAATACTCGAACTTACGGTACCTTGGGAAGAGAATTTGGAAGTGGCCTTTGAAAGAAGGTTCGAAAATACCAAGAGCTGGTAGAGAAATGTAGGTCCAACCAATCGCGGGCTACCTGTCGTAGTTTTGCAGAAAGATCTTCATGCAGAACCCTATCTTGACTTGGATTGAGGGGAATAAAAACGAGAAAGGCCATCAGAGTAATTTCAGAACCTGCAGAAAAATCTTCAAAATGGTTATGGATTAAAAATCAGATCTATGGAGCTCTACAGCGGAGATCGGAGGGTGTTGAGGGGCTGTTTGAGTTTGAAAAGTGAAAGGAAAATAGGAAAAAAGATAGTAATATACAAAGAGGTGAGCCAGGTCGCCGTTTGAGAGGGGGGTCGTTTTTTCTCTTTTTTAATCCTCTTCCTCGACGACGTTTTGGTTTTCCCAGTGCATGCCGGGTTTTAAGCAGTCCCACAAGATAAATTGTTTCTGATCATAAGTCCTACCATCAGCGAATGAAATATTGTTTCATAAGGTATAAAAGATTTCCTGTAGACAAGTAGAAATTAATGTAATTTCGAGCGGTGTTCGTTGCGAGTGTTCATCCTTCCACATGTTGAACCTCAGAGGGTAAAGATGGGCAATCTGTAAGTTCTCCTTTTGTCTCCTCTTAACTGAGAGGGAAATGACGTAAGTCGTTTCTGATTGGTCACTTTCTATTTCCAAATCAGTAGTTGTTTATATGAGCTAATCGTTATTGTGTACTTAGTGGGCATTTCCTTCAGGATCGCCTGCAGGAATAGGTATGTTCCGCTAAGGTCGCTTGGGAGAACAGGTATGATGTTGAAAGACCCAAAACTTCTTATGTCTTAATAAGTCAAAAACATCACTAATGAGGCGATTCTGTGCACCCGTTGGGGTGTATCATAACAAGAACAAAAAAAAAAAATTACACGTGTCCCTCGCAGAGTAACTACAACACATTTATACACAACATCTCTGAGAAAGAAGAACGAAAAGGTAGGCTCTTACATATAAATATTCCCGACTGGAATTCGAACTCGGCTCTACCGATTTGTCATTCCAATCCGATATCCATGACATCATAATGTGCATCCATTTTTCGGTAAAAAAACTCTTTCATGTTTGTCATTTCCTTTTCCTTTCATCTATTCTGTCCCTTCCGTGAAATAAAGAGTTATTGTATCATGGATATAATAATGCCCATAATGGGGGAAAATACAAACTGGGAGAATATTCATTTCATCCATCGCTCACCGATTATCTGGTGATATTCTCAACGTGACATGCTTATTATTAAGCCCCATTAGTATTAGGTTGTCACACATGAAATGACGATTTTTTTGGTTCGATGTTGATCCGGTTGCCTAACGAAGTAACCTTCTTAATATATAAAAAATCTTGACATATTCCTGGCTCTTTTTCTTTCCAGATGATTTTTCTTTCAATATATTGTTACTCATATGCCCAATAAAAATGATTACAATAAAACAATGTCGAGTAATTTTACTGCATGAGTGCAAACTGGGTCATTCTGCTTCTGAAGCATTTCGGAATATCAAGGCGGCCTTTGGTAATAGTGTTTCTGAAATGAGAACTGTACAGAAATGGTTTCAGAAGTTTTGTTCGAGAATTTATAGACTTGAAAATAAATCAAGGGGAAGACCAAGACCAAGAGCTCAATAGTCTGAATTATGAAATCTTTGCTTCATACTCTGTATTCACGTGATATCTCTCCTACTGATTATCATTTATTTAAGCATTTTGAGCTTTTCATGCGCAATTCTCCAGTAAGGAAGAAGTAATCGAAGCATTTGAAATGTTTATCACATCAAAGGATGAGAAATTTTTAAAGATGGGATCAAGAATTTAGAGATACGTTGGAGAACAATCATTCATCGACATGGTGCCTATTTCAAATAAATAAATTAGTTATTTAACATTTCAGAAGTGTTTATTCATTTTCTATAAAGTGCGCCATTTTATGTGTGACAATCTAGTAAGTATGTATATAGGGTTCGTTACACTGTGTTGTCAAATATCCGCTTGCGTTCTTGGAATGTTTCTCTCACAGATAAGACGGGACTATTGCAGGACGTTGCGCTCTTAAAACTTTTTTGTGAGAAATACAAAACTTTTCGAAGTGAATATTCAATTCCTGGGACAGGTGTTTTTTTCTTTTTGAGTATTTTGCTGTTTGGAAATTTGAATGAATGAATATAGAAATTAACGGTAATATACATTTAAATAACAGTACAAACACATACAATCCAAGTACAATACATTCTCACTACTTAATTTAATGGTCATAGAATGAAAGACCGCGAGGAATAGTAAAATAAAGAGAAAAGAAAGCTGAATCAAAATTAATAACACTACGGAGCATTCTAATTCAACTCAAATAGTATATTGTCAAAATGTCATTCAAAACTGTGGAGTTGGAACGGAGTTAAATTCCTCAATCTTCCGGATAATGCCGATTATTTTAAAAGGGCTCCTTTGAATGTGTCGTCTAGGGTACCATAACTCACACTAAAAAAAAAGAATGAAAGGTAATACACAGCGATCGAGGTGAGGGCTTGTTAAAGTAAAAAAAAAAACAGATTTATTTACGCGATATACAAAAATTGATTTGTGTGGACATCTCAGGATAATATCGCATACATAGGAGGTGGTATTGCATCGTAATTGTAGAGAAACATCGCATGCGGAAAGCAAACACATGTATAAGCTTTATTGCATAGTAGGAGTAGAGATTTTCATCGTGTAGTCGTCTCAGCTGATGCTGTTAAGATCGGAAAACCTGACGCTTATGTGACTGTCTTCAGTCGCCGGTATCGGGCTTCAGTGTCTTCAGTGATCGCCCGGCCAAAAATGGTCGAAGGATAGGCAAATGACCGTCGTAGCTATCCTGGAGTCGAATTGATGGCAGTTTATATAGTATAGGGTGACCCCAAAAAACAGGAATTTTTAAAGTGCTTATTGCCAGACATGAGCAAGTGGCAACACTGCGAGACAGTGACCTTGAGCAAGTAAACATTTCGCCATTTTAGTAACGAGAATGAAATTCACAGTATCCCAGCTGAGATGTTGCAGCAGTCAATGAGGAATCTCAACAGCAGATTTCAAGAAGACATTCGTACAGGAGGACGCCATCTACAAGACTTAATTTAAAAAAAAATGAAAATTCCATCATTGTTTCTTAAATGGCATGTTTTAAGGTTTCAATTACTATGAATTAAATATTTTTCTGCCATGACTATTGATTTTATTGGATTGTTAAAAATTCCCCATTTTTTGGGGTCACCCTGTATTAGAGTGGCTTGAAAAAGAACCGTTGGTTGAAGCTGCGTTTTTTTTTTTCTGATTGAAAATATTTTTTTTTTGACATTTTAATTTTTTGTTTTCTCGGAAGTGGATGCGCGGAGAAGGTCTAAATTTAAGTTTGTGAAATTTGAACGGCGGCTGTGAGTACTTCCGTTTTTGTTGAAGACTGGGAGTTCCGACGGGCTACGGCACACCTTGTGTTTAAGCTATCTAAACAAAAATACCAGATCTGCTTTTGAAACTATTTCCTCGTCTTGTTTACTTATTTATCACTTTTTTCTGTTACTGAATTTTTTCTTAGTTACAAATTAAGCGAATCTCTGGGTTGAATCTTGCAGAAATAAAAATATAGCAATCAAATTATCATCTTTAAAATTGGAATTATTTTGTGTAGCGAAATCTCCTAAATCTCTCCCAAGAAAATATTCGTGCGTTAGAGATATACATCTATTTCATTTAAGGAAAGAAAGAGTACATTGATCAAATGATACATTAAATTAGTGATAGAACCGTTTTTTAAAGAACATTTTTTCTGCACATACGTAGACATACACACGCACACAAACATATTGTATATTTAGGCAGCAATCATTATTCTATACATCTTTCATTGGTTGTAGCGAACAAGAAAAATTTGATTAGTTTTTTATTCAGTTTTTCTAATGTTCTTAAAATTTTTATTTTTATAGAAACTAAAATATTTTAAAAAAATTGTCATAGCTGATTATTATCTCAGTACGTTTTGACAATTTCTTAGGCATTTTCAAGGGGTTCTTTGTTAGCATATTTCGTAGTGTTTGTTCTAAGTTTTGTTGTGTAGTGGTAATTCTAAGCCAGGGGTCGGCAATCTACAGCACGCGTGCCACATGTTGCACGCCAAGCAATTTCTAATAGCACGTAGCCGCAAATGACACCATGAAGTCCGAACCAATAACTACTACAATACAAAGAAGATATTTAGCTGTTTCAATATTAATATATACTAAAGTATATATACTATATATTACTATATAAAATATATTGTAGAACAGGTATATTGATTTTGACTTGTATAAAAATACGTATAAAATCCGTTTAAAATTCGTTTGAAATACGTTTTAAAATCATTCAGTGTGCCAATGAATGATTTTAAAACCCTAAGTCGGCACATAGTTAGCAAAAGGTTGCCGACCCTCGTTCTAAGCTATGCTGGATGGGAATAGTAGTAATTCTATGTTGGGAGTGTCTGTAAAAAATGCCTACTCGTTTTCCCCGTTCACAAATAAGATAAATTGGAGACATATTTTAAACTGTTTTATATAAAGTGGATCAATTATTTTCAGACATATATCACGATTGGATTTCTTAGAATGACAGTGTTATCTACAAGGATTTTTCTTTTGGCTGCAAGTAGTTGTGTATGAGGGTTTAATCGTTTCTCTATTGAACTGAGATCGCATATGTGGTTTGTCAATCTACGAATTAATGATGTAATACATCTTAGAACGTAAACACGTGAAAATATATTTACAACTAACCCCTTGAAAATGGCTAATGAATTGGCGGAGAGCGCCTTGAAAAATAATCACCATGGACACTTTCTAAACACTCTTCGTATCCATAAAAGAAAAACCGCGAAAATAAAAAGAAAGTCAAAAGCAGTTTCCAGATTCTGGGAAATTATGTTGTTAATATTTGTAGTGCAGATTATTCTGGTAATCAACTGACAGCCGTCAAAACAGAAGGCGGGAGCTATTTTTGACTCACTCTGTATATATTAACGGTTTATACTATAGGCCATTGGGTTTTGAAGAACTGAAGGCTGCGTACCTTTTTTCAAAACTAATTTACTAGATTCGCTCGGGCTAGAGCGACTTTCTCTACCTGAAGGTTTTCATCATATATTTAAATAATAATAATGATAATAATAATAATAATATGAAAATTAAATCATTACATAAAGATACCATAAAATTGTAGCTATTTTGTCTCAACGAACTTGGTTGCTAATGGGTAGCATAAGTCTGACGGATTTTAAATTTAATTCAACCACTATCTAAAAAATAGACGCCATGCACTAATGAGTTAAATAGTTCCAGCATTCTCGCTTAGTAGGAGTTAATTAAACCAAAGAAGGCATGAAACTTATTAATTATTAAATTCAGAGTGTACCCCAACCCCACAAAAATCTTTTGGCCTATAGTGCATGTGGCCTTGTAATACCATTCGCTTTACTGACTACTTATTTTTTCGACACAGATAGTTATGGAGCAAACGGAGAATGATGAATCTGTAATAACGGTTGTAATTTAGCATCAACTACATTTGCATCTTCAAGGACTCGGTTTGATCCTCATTATCCACTGACTGTACGACTACTCCCGCGCTTAAATGTCTGATTATATAAGGAACATTGATTATTAAAAACTGATTTTTGTAATATTTGACTTAATTTTGATTTTGTTATAATTCTCGTATCAACTCGTAGTTCGGGTTAATATTCTAAAAAAAAAAAGGAACACAAGATTAGTAAAAGAAATGTTTAATCACGAGGATTAATATTACAATAATAGCGAATATCATAGTTAGTGCGACACTCTTTGCCACTACCATAACTAATGTACGACTCCTTTGTGTTCTGCTTGCGACTCCTTTCATAGTTAATGGCAGAGTTCATGTTCAACACTTTAGTGAAGCGAAAGTCAATCTTCTTGCTACACAACAGATTTGCATTAATTTACCTTTTGGCTACCTCTCC
Organism: Acanthosepion esculentum; assembly: GCA_964036315.1. Taxonomy (NCBI): domain Eukaryota; kingdom Metazoa; phylum Mollusca; class Cephalopoda; order Sepiida; family Sepiidae; genus Acanthosepion; species Acanthosepion esculentum. The sequence goes on from OZ038477.1 coordinate 47,329,802, forward strand.
TAATATCTGTTCTGTCAATCATTTGCATCAGCCCATTAGGTAGATTATGCTACTTTCCTTTGTTCCGCTTTCCTTCAATATGGCCTGTGAGTGTCATATTTTCCAAGCCCTCATTCTTCATTATGCGCCCTAGAGATTCCGTCTGTCGCTTTCTGATGTTAAATTTAATTATGCTTTTAGCTTCCATTTTCTATAAAACTTCGTCTTTGTTAGCATGTTCAGTGTATGGCATTTTCAGCATCCTTCTGTAGAACCACACTTCTGATGCGTCAAGTCTCCACTTTATCTGTGGGGAGATTGTCCAGCATTCACTACTATATAGGAGGAGCGATATTATATAACATTTCAGTACTCGTTTCTTTGTTTCTAACGGAGTT
>OZ038477.1:47335178-47340178 GCA_964036315.1 Acanthosepion esculentum
TGCATATTCAGATGCGCGCACTTATACACCTACGCCCATGGAAGCGCTAACGTACGTAAGCGCATGCGTACACGCACAATCACAAACAATGTCAAGAATAAAACGATATGCTCAAATACCTTCTGACTAAACAGTTAAAACACAAGCAGAAATATAGGTGCCGTGTAACGTATGCATTCTTAAAGGACAGGCATACATTGTTGTCATATCTGGGTTGGAGCTGCTCAATCCTCACTTTCCAGCCTTGACAATTTAAAAAGCGCCTACGTGGCCTTGTGCGTAATTAATTATTTTCAACCTTATAACTCTTATGCTCTTGTAACCTAGACAGGGTTACTGAATGAGGAATAACCAAAACGGAGGTTGGAAATGAAATGGTACTTTTTATAACATCAAGAAAATACGATACTCGCCAGCGGCGTGAAGTAGGTAAACCACTACTAGTGGTGGACTACTTAGACAGCATATTACGATATTTAGTTGCCTCCCCACGAAGTAGGATGCGGCACAAGGCTAAATTTAATGTGGAGAAATCCGATCCCGTGGGCTTGGGCAAATATTTCCCGTAGACCCCGCATACGCGGGATCGTATATCTGTCTACCTTCCCGGACGAGACTCTGCCGAAGGCAGAGAGTTCGACAAAGGCAGAGAGTTCGACAAAGCAAGAGCTTCCCACGCTGACAGTCCACGCTGACAGTCCACGCTGTCAGCTTAGGCAGCCTATTACGATATTTATTTCTGTTAAAATACAGAAAATGTGGCACAAAGCCTAAACAAGGGAATGGGAAAAAAGGCGGTCTTGATCTGTCCTAACATTAAACTTAGCTAGCCACAAACACTAACCCAAACATGCAAACAATATTCCTAACACCAAAACACCACACTCTTACTAACCTTTCTTACTACATCACCATAATACCTCAGTGTCTCTATCAAAAATCTAAATAATCCCCATATGTACAATTCTTTGTGTGTGTGTGTGGGGGGGGGGAATAAAAAATACAAATTAAAAAATCCCCAATGAGTATGTACAATATGAATATAATTTATTTCCAAGAAATTAAACAAAATGATGTTAGTAATAAAAAATCCCACAATCCTTAAATGTGGCAGAAATATCAATTACCTGGGCGAAATCAATGCGGGACTATAAAAAATATAAAAAACATCCATTCATTCCTAGCACTCACACAGACATGGACTCATTCAGACCCCACAAAAAAAAACAAAACAAAAAAAAAATCGAAAAACACACAGGCTAAAAGTGCCCGCATCCACCAGAGAACTGACATTACTGTACACCTAAAGAAGGAGGGGATTAAACTAAAGAAAAAATAAGGACAGAAATAAAAGGGCCAGTGAGCAAACACACCCTAGCTAAGTTTACTGGAAAAAAGAAAAACTAAAGAACCAAAAAACAAAACCTAATTTCAGGGATGAGTTGCCCAAGTTCAACCCAGGAAGAACAATATCCTGATGCCTAACCGGCATCAAATGGCCACTCTAGGTCAGCCCCTTTTACTCGAAACAAGCGCGCAAGATTCACCCACCTTTTGCCAAATTCTTATGAGGTGAGCCACCGCTTTTCCGTCCTAATCTTGACTTTAAGCTGATGCTTAAATAACAAGATCAGTTGGAAGAAGTGAACTCCTCGCCATCATAGAATTCCTTCTGATGTATCGTCCAAATCACGACTCTCATAACCCCTAGTAAGCAAAAGAACACATATTGTTCAGCCTTCGTCATCTGTGGCACCACACTGTTACAAACAGAACTGGCTTCAAGGACTAAGAACTTTCCTTGCAGCATGCAGACCATGAGGCCTTCAACAAACCTGCACAAGGGCGCTACCACCCTACAATGAAAGAAGGCTGGTCCAATGGCCTCGACTTCCCCATCACATCGACGGCAGTTTGAAGATTTCTCCAAGCCCGCTGAACAAAGTCTTTTGGCGACCCAGAGGGCCCCACGAATCACCAGCCAGGTGAGTGATGCCTCATCGTTATTGAGGCATTTCAACCCGGGCCTCAAGGCCATATTGAGCGAGCCTCCTGCTCTGTAAGACCGAGCTCGTCAATCAGCTGATCACGAACGGACCACTGAATAACACTTGATATAAAGCCCTACGAGACAACGCCTTGACGCTGGAGAGGCCATCCGACGCCCATAAGAGACGTTTCAGAGAACGACGACATAGCGCGGTAGAAGGAGCATTCGGCTCGGGGTAAATGGTGGGCCTTCTCCTCGCTCGAGTGTACACTTCTTAGGGATGGGAAAGTCTTACGGGCGTCTTCCTTCCAGAAGGCGCCCTCCTCATCCGATTCGCGACACATTCGGTCTAGGAAGGCGATGCGAAGTATATATGGGCGAATCTCAATGCTAGACATACCCAGACCGCCTTCAGATGGATGAAGGCAACAGATCTCCCGAGATACCATAGCGGCCTTGCCTCTCCACAAGAAAGAGAACAAGAGCCTTACTAATGACATTAGTGTGGCATACAGAAGTGGAAGTACAGAGAGTCAGTAAAGGAGAATCGGGTAGATGTGTGAAACACATACTTCCGCCCTTCCTTTGAAGATCAGAGACCACAGATTAACTGGGATTTCGGCCTTCGCCGTCGAGGTCAAGGACGGCATTCCAATCCCCCACTAAAACTACCCGAAGAGATGTCGTCAAAAACGGCTCGATCTGCCGAGACAAAGCAGGCCATTCAGAATGGACATTGAGTGTATAAACCCCAATGAGACGAGGAGCCTTATCCTTTATGGTAACATCCAGCACGCAAAGCCTGTCCGCCGGATCTGCGAAGACAAGAGTACACGCAGCCTTCAAAGACTTGCTCAACAGCCAAGAGACACCTCTCGAACGACCATCAAAACATGCTGAATAGAAGGAGAACCCTATAGACAGAATCACCTCAGTCATGAGTAGAAAAACGAATCTCTTGTACACAACAAGCATTCACTCCGAGGCGCTGAAAGTCACGAGAGAGCCTCACTGCGAGACTCCGACCTCAGGCCTCGGACATTCAGACTAGCTAACCAGAGAGTCATAATGAAACCGATTAGGGTTGCTCTCCTGCATTAAACATGGTCGGGGAAAGGATACTGACGGCCTCTCCCATCGAACCTATTCCCATCTCAGTTTTGATGGTACCGTCGGGAGACAGGCCGCCAATGTCCAGAGGGAAAGTTACCTTTAAGGCTTTATACAGGGAGGGGTGAACAAAAAGCGGGAACCTCCCTGAACAAAAGTTTAGCAATTTTTTCACCGTATCATTATCAAAGCAGGCCATAGGCGGAAACATCCCGAAGACTTCATTAGCCTCCGCACCCATAGCCCAAATTTGATGACCGGCTTCGCTCCATCTAACGACAGTTAAGACCCTTTTTGCATTGGGGAAATTTCTTGGGTTTTCGATATCTAGGTTGTTAATTTTCCTGAAATTTTTTTGGAATATTGTAGGGCCTTGTCTTCTAGTTGTTTGGATACTCGACACACGTCTTCTCCTGCGTTAAAGATAGGTTTAGTTTTTTTGTGAGATGAAGGATCTATATTTTCTGGTGTTGTCTTCTTTGCCATTTGGTATTATCAGTCTTTTTTTTTTACAGGAGTTTTGACAGAAGATGGTTTGGTGCTAATAGCGATAGTGGAAGGGTGGTCTTTGACAGGTGAAATTGTGATGGGGGCCTTTTTTAAGGTTGTCATTTTTGTGGGAGAGGGAGATGAGGATCTTAGGACTGGAGGAGAGGTCATAATGTGATTTTTAACTGACGGGGAAGACGACGCCGAGGAGTTAGGGCCAGTTTTGTTCCCTGATTATTTCGTTTGAGAGAATCTTTCAGTTGCCGCACTTTTTCTGCTTTGTCAAACGATGGCTCGTACTTTTGCTTTTTCTATCGTAGTTTTTCCGAATAGCTGGTCGGGGAGTCAGCCTTAGAACTGGTAGAGGGGGTGAGACTGTTTGTGCTGTTTCCCGTTGGGGCTTCATTGGGACGAAGACTCATTGTGCAGAGCTTCCCTCTTGCCTTACCAACAACCTGCTATTCCCCCTTTTCCTCCTCCACAACCGCACTAGCGGCGGGCAAAGGGTTTCGGGGAATGGGGGCCCATGACACGGACACAACCGGGGTTTTTACCACACCGGTCCCGGCTGTTGGCATGCCAATTACAGGCGAGACGGAAACAACAGACTCAGCCTGAAGGGGATTTGGGTCTGCGGGGGTCCAGAACTCCAGAGGCCTTCATCTCTAGGCAGGAAGAGGACAGATGACCAGTCTGCCCACACTTCCAGCAAGCTGATCTTTGACCTGTTAATCGGAATCTTTTGGCCCTCTACATCCAGGCAGTTGAGGATGGAGAAGAAGGCATTACGATCTACCATTAATTCAAAACTCCATCACCAGGTTAAATCGTCAGAGGAAGCACCGAGTATCTGGCCAAATTGGCACAAATAAGCGGCCAAGTGTTCATCTACAATTGAGGAGTGACCTCATATACTTAAGCTTGGTCGTACGCCTGCCTTGATTTTCGGTCCTCGGTATAAGATCTTTTGTTATAAGGTTACGAGTGCTAACCCCTTCATAGTCGGCATGCGTGGGTAACATTATGTCCCACATGAAGAAGCCCTTGCCTTTTATGACTCTCTGGGGTTTAATCCCGAGGTACATCAACGATTTTATGACGGTGTCTTTTGTGGAACGCTTGTCCACCACAAAGACCGACACAATTCTTTTCTCAACTTTCTGTAGTCCTCAAGATTTGTCAAGAGTCCATCTTTTGTAACAAGATGGGCGTAGCTTTTAGCTTTCTTAAGGAACTCCGTAATGTTGATACTGCATTTTAGTGGGGACGCCCAGCAAGAGGACGTCTCCCCGCCCGCTACTGTGTCATCTTTGTTGGTATTGTCTGTGATAAGGTTTTTTCTTGTAGATGAGTCTTGGCCTGTTTCGGCATCCATCTTTTTTTCCTTATTTTGAATACTTTAGCCTGATTC
>OZ038477.1:47345178-47365178 GCA_964036315.1 Acanthosepion esculentum
TCTTTTCTTGCACTTTTCGCTTCCAGTATCTTGCTTCCCTGGAGTCCATAATTTTGAAAAATTTGAATACCCCGTCAATCGCCATTTTCTGTTTTCCACACTCTTTTATTGTCCTTTCTTCTTAATAAAATATCATTCCCTTTCACTCACAACAACCGCTTGTATCATAGTGGTATTACCGCTTCCCTTGTGCTAAAATGATTGACTATATATATATATATATATATATATATATATATGTGTGTGTGTGTGTGTGTGTGTGTGTGTGTGTGTGTGTGTGTGTGTGTTAAGAACTAGCAACTTTTTGTTGGTTTTAAACAGGACATTCAAGTACTTATTTAAACGCAGGCAAGACATTCGATTACTTATTTTAACGCAGGCAAGACATTCGAGTACTTATTTTAACGCAAGCAAGACATTCGATTACTTATTTTAACGCAAACAAGACATTCGATTACTTATTTTAACGCTGGCAAGACATTCGAGTACTTATTTTAACGCAGCAAGACATTCGATTACTTATTTAAACGCAGGCAAGACATTCGAGTACTTATTTTAACGCTGGCAAGACATTCGAGTACTTATTTTAACGCAAGCAAGACATTCGATTACTTATTTTAACGCTGGCAAGACATTCAAGTACTTATTTTAACGCATGCAAGACATTCGAGTACTTATTTTAACGCAGCAAGACATTCGAGTACTTATTTTAACGCAAGCAAAACATTCGAGTACTGATCTTTGATGCATCGATTTCATGCATTCTCCAATATCTTCGTTTCAGCGCTGAAGAATTTTTTCCTTCTCTAATATGAGTATTCCATCCTTGGATTGTATGCAGCCTGTTGACTAGGACGTCTTCTGTCCTGTTAGTTCCCTTATTTGTTTACACATATCTCCTTTGTTGGTGATACCCAGTCTCTGTATTTCTGCACATTGTTTGTTTAGCCACTATACTTTGGCCTGTCTGTATTTAGTCCATATTTCGTTTTGTACTTTTCTGTATTTTCTACAGGATAGTCCAAGATCAACAATAGTTCGAAATAATAAAAGTATGTTGATAATTACTCATCTCAGAAATGAAAGTCGCGATCGAATTCCAGTTCATTTCGTTACATTTATTTACGCGCAAATATCTTTGGGAAACATATGAATCTATTTATCCACCCCCCATGTATAGGCTAAATAGTAGTATCTGAAAAAATCGTTGTTATCTCCAAAAAATATTAATGTAATATTCATTAGCACAAAAGTATTATTCTTATAATCCAAAAAATATTTTTCGACTTTAAATATCTCAGAAAAGGGTTGATATGAACCAATTGTAGCCGCGTAGTAACCGTTTCTATAGATGCGAGTAAATCATAATAAAGAATTCTGTTTTGAAACGAACCAGCTATAGAATGAGTTTTTATCGCAGTAGTTTTCGTTTTTTTTCTTTTCAGAATGGGGGTATGCGGGTGGTGTTATTGATAGCCACTCGGTATGAGAAATCGGTGAGCAAAGTTCGGACTCCAACCGAATTCGCATTCCAGTCGAGTTCATTACATTCAGTTATGCACAAATACTCTTGAGAAATGTATGAATTCAGCTCTTATCTCCCCAGCTATGGACTAAATAGCTATTGTATCAGGAAAATTGTTGCTATGTCCAAAAATGTATTAATGCAATATACAAACTCCCCAAAATATTACAGCCCAAAATATGTTTTGGATTTAAATAATCCACAAAGGTTTGATAAGTGGTCAAAAACAAATCATTCAAACAATCAACTTCAATATTGATTTTTCATAACAGATCTATTTTTAACGCTAGTGAATATCTTTTCCGAAAGGGTTATTTTTTCTGTGTCGAGTGAAAAGAGAAAAGCCTATAAACGTTCACCTCTTTTAATTTCTGTAAATTCGGACGTAACACATTTTCATAGATTCTTAATTTTTCTTTAAAAAAAATATTTTAAAACTTTCAAACAATCCACTGCAGATGACTGATTTCACAAACAATAAAGAAATGAGTAAAGCTTGAGGACACTTCTAAGATTTCCCCATTTTGTATGTTTGTTTGTCTAAGGGCATATCAACCCTTATGGTTCATAATTTAATTTTCTTGAAAGCATTAGTAATTTCTTCTACAAAAATGTATGGCTTGTAATAATTGTGTTCATTTACAAAAATATGTTGTTGGTATTTTTACTATAAAAATGTATTTTTATACTTCTATTGTGTCTTCACGCCTGTTTGGGGCTTAACTATTTGCCCATAGCTGGGACCCTAACAGGTGCTTCCAACCCGGGTAAGGGTGGATCTGGGAACATCAGCAATTAAGAGGTGGTTCCACGCTCCTCAAAACCTCCCGATCGGGAGGCTTTGCTGCCGGATGCAGTTTATCGTCATAACCAGTCAGAATGATACGATTTCCCTAACAATATGAAGAAAACGGTGTCGTAAACATTATCTCAATATAATAAAATTCATACTTATAGATAAAATAACCATAAATAAAAAACAGATGGAATTAAAATCTGAAGGAAGAATTACCTTAGACTATCGTATTTTAGTGACATGAGCCAGGACAGAGAAGTTCGTGGGACTTAGGATAGGAGAGGAGGAGAAAGAGAGACAAAGAGAAAGAGAGAGACAAAGAGAGAAAAAGAGATAGATAGAGAGAAAGAGAGAGATAGAGGGAGCGAGAGAGAGAAAAAGAGAAAGAGAGAGAGAGAAAGAGAGAGATAGAGGAAGCGAGAGAGAGAGAAAAGAGAGAAAGAGAGAGAGAAAGAGATATATAGAGAGAAAGAGAGAGATAGAGGGAGCGAGTGAGAGAAAGAAATAAGGACAGAGAGAGAGAAAATGAGATTGATAGAGAGAAAGAGTGAGATAGAGGGAGCGAGAGAGAGAAAGAGAGAGAGAAAAAGAAATAGAGAGAGAGAGAGAAAGAAAGAGAATAGAAAGAACGCGAGAGAGTGAAAAAGAAAGAGAGAGAGAAAAAGAGATAGATAGAGAGAAAGAGTGAGATAGAGAGAGAGAGAGAAAGAGAGAGAAAAAGAGAGAAAGAGTGAAAAAGAGATAGAGAGAGAGAGAAAAAGAAAGAGAATAGAAAGAACGCGAGAGAGTGAAAAAGAAAGAGAGTGAAAAAGAAAGAGAGAGAGAAAGAGATAGAGAGAGAGAGGGAGCGAGAGATAAAGAGAGAAAGAGAGAGAGAAAAAGAGAGAAAAGACATAGATAGAGAGAAAGAGAGAGATAGAGGAAGCGAGAGAGAAAAAAGAGAAAGGGAGAGAGAAAGAGAGAGATAGAGGGAGCGAGAGAAAGAGAGAGATAGAGGGAGCGAGAAAGAGAAAAAGAGAGAGAAAGAGATAGATAGAGAGAAAGAGAGAGATAGAGAGAGAGAAAGAGCGAGAGAAAAAGAGAGAAAGAGATAGATAGGGAGAGAAAGAGAGATAAAGGGAGCGAGAGTGAGATTTGTTTGTTTTTTGCTTTTCTCTCGCGTGTATATTTTTATTTTACGAGTGAAGCATTTTGATGCCTCTGTTCTTTGTTAATTTTTTTAATTATTTGGTAATTTTCAATTGGAGTTTGCCGAATCCTAAAGGGCCAGTTGAAATTTCGTGGACACATAATGAGGAATGAGCGCTTAAAAGACCTGAAGCTGCTCACATGACATATCGAAAGCAAAAGGAACACGGGGCGGGCAACGGCGCCACTTACCTTATTAGCTCATGTGAATGGAGCACAGAAGGGAAAGTAGAAAGAATGTGGTAAAAAGACAAACATTACTAATTGCAACAAAGGATGGGAAGTTGTGGAGATCCACGATCATACGCATCTTGAAGTAGCACGGCACATAGAAGAAGCATACGCAGTTGGAATCAACAAGGTGCTCAAGACAGAGACATTGCTCTGAACAATTCGATGAAATATTTAGTGTACCTCATTTCTAATAGTGGTCAGTCTTTGTGATTGCCAATATACGATATCCTCATCTTACAAAAATTAAAAGGGCAACGAAACTGATTTTTTAACGCTTCACTCGCCTGTCCCTTTAACGAATAAATATAAACATGGTTTGTCACATAAATTGGACTAATACTTCCTACTTACAAACATAAAACAATCATTATCTGTAATAATTAACGTCAACTTAAAATGTCGCCACACATGTGCGAATCTGACCTTTTGAATGTAAGTGAAAAATCATTTTTTTTTCCAGTGGGTTGGGTGTAGAACAGACTCCAGAGGATATGTAGCTATGCTGTTGCTGAAGAAGTTTCGTATAAAGGCCATCACGGGAGAGTCTCCGATAGCCAGTCCCTTTTTTTAAAACTTTATTGAAAGGCCCTAACTATTGGCTTGAAACCCCGTGTCACAATTAAATAGGCGCTCATCTGAACAGACCGCTATGCAGTAATCATGTTCAGATTAAATCTGCCTTTATTTTCTCCTTAATGACGCACAATTTACAGTTGAAACAAATTATCCACACCCTCTAATTAGCTGCTTGCCAAAAGAGGTAAGATGCAGAGTTTTCAACCAGTAGTTTGGAATGTTATACCTATCTCTGTGCCACACACACACACACACACACACGCACGCACACACACAGACACACACACACACACATGGTTTTTTCTGTAGTTATACCTTCAGTTTTGAGTTGAAATTCTCACTGTAAAAAGTTCGATCTAGTTAATTAATATTTAACACCGAATTAAGTGCGTTGACAAACAATGAGACTATGTTGAAAAATACATATGTTGCGGAATACTAGTATGATTTTTGGGTAGAAATAAGTCACCATTATGAAGCGGGTATCACTTCTTTGGTTGTGATGTGTATATATATTTTATATTATATATTTATGGATTCTTGGAATATTTATCCCGCAAACACTATTGGTGGACTTAATATGAGTCCAGGTAAAAATAATTTACAAAACAATGAAAATAAAACAAACTGCGATGTATGTTATTAACAAAAGGGATTACATGTGTACACAATTGAAATGAAAGGAAAAAATATTAAAAGTATCTATAAGAAGAATGTACTTGCATGTATATATGTATGTATGTATGTATGTATGTATGTGTGCATGTGCGTGTGTGTAACAAGCATGTGTAATAGACACGTGCATGTATATGTGAGTGTGAAGGAGGAGTTCAAACGTTAACAGAGGACTAAGTAAGTGAACGTGCCTTATCGGTAGCGTTCCATATCAACGTGCGACAACATCCGAAAGGAAGAGTTAACAAGCTAAAAAGAGGAAGAGAGAAAATATCATTGCCTTTTTTATAGACTTAAAGAGCGCCCTCTAACAGGCCTTTTTTTTTTACAAAGCCAAGTGGGATAACCCATATATATTTTTCGTATGGAATAAATGAAGACTAGGCATATGAAAATATCAGGTTTGGAGAAAACGCATACATATTTCTTCTAAGGTCGTAAATTTTTATTTATAATATTCTTAATATTCTTTATTAATCATTCTTAATATTTACGTTCTATCGAGTGAGCTGAACAGAAAAAAAGCAAAGTTTTGTTGCCCCCTAATCTTTCTAATGAACATGTATGAACAGAAAATGACCATTTTAAATAATGGTTTTATTTTGGTGGGAAAATGCAGCTAATTCGCAGAACAAACAGCTGTCCTCATGAACGATGAAAAGAAATAAAGAAAACTTTACATAGGAGAAAGTAATATTTTATATTTGAACAAATCATTACGACTAATTTTTTGTAGTATAAATTAAAGCCGAATGAAGATATTCCGATCCATTATTAGAAAATCAATATATTACCCACCAATTAAGGGAAATAGAAACTTATTTGAGTGTGAAGCCCTCTCCGTAGCCAAGCAATCAAAGCACACCTGATCAGATGGAGTTTCCTTCTGCAAAATAGGACGGAGGACATATATTCTTGATTAAGATTTTTCGACCTCTAGACGAAATAAACACTGGTTTAAAAAAACAAAACAACAAAAACCGACCGTCTACTCAAATACGGTTATCCACCAAAATAACATGTGAAGTGATACAAATATGTCAGAATAAAATATAAAACCCACAAATTCTTTAGAAATATATATATATATATATATATATGTGTGTGTGTGTGTGTGTGTGTGTGCGTATGTGTGTATGTGGTAAAAAATATTGTTTTAAGTTATGCTATATTGATGTGTAGAAGTGCTCAATATTAGAGATAGAGTGTATGCAAATGTAAATTGAATGCTGAGGTCAACACAGAGCGGCCACAGTCGGTTCCATGTCTGAATGTAATATTCATGCATTACTGGCCTAAAGATTGCGTGTTCATGCATGTGGCAGGCTGATCTCAGCGTCCAATTTTACATATATATATATATATATATATATATATATATATATATATATATATATATATATATATATTGAGAGAAAGAGAGAGTGAGAGAGAGAGTATGGATAAGAATTCGACAAAATGATAGGATTAAGAACAACTAAGAAACAGATCTTAATCTAGAATGTTTCCCTTTATTAAAGCTTTGTCAGAGGTCAAGATAGAAGTGATAAAAAATGATGAAAAGCAAAGATATGCAGATTTATGGTATGTTGTGTTTGGCTATTTCTTATTGTGTCTGTTTGTGTGTGTGTGTGTGTGTGTGGAAATTCCTAGCAGCAGACGCGTTTCGTTCTCTCAGAGACCTTATCAAGGCAAACATAAGCATATATTTTGTTGCACGTCTTTATATACAAAAGCATGGATGTCATTGGTTTATCAATGTTTCTAAATTTGAAAACATGCATGAATATTCCTCATGTGGTTGAAAGGTCAGTCAGAACATTTGAAGGACACAATCTGCCATTATTTAAAGTTCAAGCAAACATACACGACCTTAAAAAGGTTAAAATCAAAAGAAGATGGTTAAAATCCATTAGATCATTTATTTGAAGGTGTACAGCCCAAACCATAAAAATCTGATTACAATTTCAACAATATTCATTTATTTTAAAGAAAATATTCATGTTTCTTGCATATTACTCACTCACCTTTGTCTTTCAATACTTTGAATTATGACACTTTGTGTCCTCCATATTTTTTGACTGACCTTTAAATCACCTGATGAATATTCATAAACATTCTCAAATTTAAAAAGCCTTGATAAACCAATGAGAGCCTTGATAAAATCTCTCGGCTAAGAATAGTTTTCCTCTTCTCTTTTTATTCACACACACACACACACACACACACACACACACACACACACACACACATATATATACACACATATATATATATATATATATATATATATATATATATATATACAAGGTAACCAAAAAGTTCTGTCCGTTTTTAAAGGAAAAAAAGAAAACACTTCACAGTATGTGTAACTTATATTTCGTCTTCGAAGTAATCGCCATTGGCATCCACCACTTTCTGCCAACGTGTCTCCAGCTGTTCAATGCCCTTGCGGTAGAACTCGTGGGAGGGGGGGGTGACGCAAAGAAGTCCGTGAGGGCTTTGCGCAAATCTGATTCATTGGTGAAAGATTTCCCACGAAGATGATTATGCAGGGAGTGGAAGAGGTGGTAATCGGATGGCGCAAGGTCAGGTGAATAAGGTGGATGGCACAAAGTCTCCCACCCAAGTTGCTGTATGGTATCTCTGACTACTCGCGCGACATGCGGCCTGGCGTTGTCATGGAGAAAAAGCACGCCTTTGCGATTCACCAGTGCTGGTTCCTTCTGGCACAATGCCTGTTGCACACGTTTCAATTGCTGCGTGTATAGGTCTCCAGTGAACGTTTGGCCCGTTGGTAGCAGTTCATAATGAACCATTTGACGACCTGTCCACCAGACACAAAGTATAATCTTGCGTGGGTGCATAGGCGGTCTTGCTGTGTGAGGGACAGCATCCTGAGGAGACAACCAATCTCTGGAACGCTTGTGAGTTTCGTACAGAACCCACTTTTCACCACTGGTAAGCAGTCGATTGAATAAGGATGCGGTACGGTGGCGAGAAAGCAGCGATACGTAGGCTGCCACTCGTTGTCCCTTGTGGACCTCCAACAGCGTTTGCGGAACCCACTTACCCAGTTTGTACGTCTTACCTAGGCGGTGCAGGTGAAGTCTAACTGTTTCATCGGAAACGTTGAACTGTCTTGCAAGTTCACCACACGTTAGACTACTGTCCTCTTCAATTGCCGCCTTCAGGACTCTGTCATTCAAGACCTGTGGTCGTCCACTGCGAGGCTTATCATGGAGAGACAAATATCCCGACTTGAATTTTCGAAACCAATGCCTTGCAGTACGTTCATCCACTGCACTATCCCCAAACGCTTGACATATGCGGCGACGTGATGCAGCTGCTGATAAGCCCACTTTGAAGTCGTAAAGCAAACAGCCCCGAACGAGATATCTAGACACTTCCATCCTTCTCACAGCTCTCCGGCTTATAACTGATAGCCGGGCACGGTGCGCGTGTTTTTATTATAACGTCTGATGTTCCTACTTCCGGCTGTCCGAATTAGAAAACAATTGCTACACGCATTTCGTATATATTTCAACTTCATTCAAAAAACGGACAGAACTTTTTTGGATACCTTGTACATTGAGCTCTGTTTTTACATTGAGCTCTCTTTGGATTTATATCCTCTTTGGAATTATCAATACGGATTGTCAACTAATATATATATATATATATATATATATATATATATATATATATATATATATATATATATATATATATACACGGAGGTAAATCAAAAAGTAAAACTATTGCTACACAAAATCTTCATTTCCACTGATGAAGAACAAATGCATATGTCACTTTTTGACACAGTCCCCCACCCTTGCACGGCGATGCACTTCTGGTATCCTTCAACGAGATCCTTCATTCCTTTCAATGTGAAAAAGCTTTCCGTCTGAATACGAATCCACGTCTGAACCGTTTGGTCACCAAACACGCAGAAACTTTACAGCAGCCTAAGTCAGCATACACTATGGCTTGTGCAGATCTATAGCTGATACACATGGTTTTCCGCCACTTGTACTATCGTTTTTCTTCGGTCTTCCCTGATGACATCCACACTCTAGATGTGCTATTCTGTGCGCGATGTTAACCAGATCTGCTTTCGTCCGTTACATTTATTCTTCCTGCTTTAAAGCGTTCTACCCACTCATACACTTTTCGTTGTTTCATTGCGCAGGCTCCATACTACGCCAAAACGCGGCGATGGTTTGATCCCCTCTGTGCCTTTTTCATCGATGCTGCAATCGCTGAGTAGAACGCCCATATGTCTGATCTCGTTGTTCCCTGCTACTCGACTGAACAACGGAATGATGCGCGTAGAGCTACTCGTCATCCCGCACGCTCCTGTGGTGTCGCGCGTCAACCCCCCCTATTGTTTTTAGCGTGTAATTACAAAATTGCCTTTACTTTCTGATTTACCCTCGTATAATATATAATTCATACCTTCGCAGCTTATGACAAAAGCAGATTTTTACATCAGTCTTTTGTTTCTTATACAATGAAAAATACAATACATTCGCATTATTATTAGAAATTCACCAGAGTTAGACAAACAAGTTTCCAGTTTTATTTTGTGAAACTCTTTTGGTGTCTTCACTGTGTCCTTTCAGGGCGTGGACGTTCACGGCTCTCCAGAGCTTCCCACGTTTGTTACTCTCAGTAATACTTTCTTCTTATAGTGGTTATTCCTCCATCCATTTTGGCAAATTTTTCAAGGTTATTCGCCGCTTCTCTTTGTTTCTGTTTTTTTTTTCTTATATCAACAGGAGGAGATAGGTCCGCCTATCGTCCGGTTTTCTTACTCGTCTTTTGAATAGGAGCAGAACTTTATCCCTTTTTTCCTGTTTAGGATTGAGTTCCCGGGTGCTTCTAAAGTTTGCTCATTTTATTTTCACTCCCAGTAACTCCTTGCGTTTTAGTGGCATTATTGCATTGGTTGGGGTGAAATGAGTAAAAAAATACCCTGGGGGTGTTAAATCATCCAACCATTTGTCATTATGCCCACCCACCTCCAAATAAAAAAAAAAATTAGCTATCTATTTCTGGTTGTTAGCAGCAGTTTCTATGTAGTTCCTCTTACTCTTTGAACGTTCTCATTCGCCTCAAACTCTAGGGAAGTCTCAATGTTCTTTACTACAAACACGTTTTGATTACCTCAAGGTTTTAAAAAAAATTATGACGAAATTGTCCAGCTTTCATTAATATGCCGTAGATAAGACGTCACATAGCTGTCCAGCACCTCGTTTATGTAAATCTAATTTTCCACCTTCGTGATACTAACATTTGAAAATCCACATTTACAAAGCATTGATTTTAACATCAGTCAATCAGTTATGTGCCATGCATGATACACGCTTAAGCGATTAAGTATCTTTCAATACATGACTGACGAGGCAGATTTTCCCCACAATAGGTTACCATTTCTTTCTGCGATAGGCTATAGAACCCGGTCTGTCCTGTTATTTACCCACAGCTGGGTGGATGAAGAAGAGGATTCATACCTTTCCCAAGGGTATTAGTACGTAAGGGAATGTAATGGATTCGATTGGAATTCAAACTCGGCTCTCCGATTCCTCAACCCGAGCCGCTATCAATTACTCGACCGTAAAGATTAATCAAAATGTTAAGATCGACATTAGTTTTATCACTGTTTATTTTATCTTAAGTATATAAAAAACAAAACAAAAAAAACAACAAAAAAAATAAAAAAAACAAAAACAAAAACAAACAAGTAAACAATCGCTGAAGGGCTCCAAGGGAGATAAATTAATAACATATAAGTTCACTACTTGAATACATACTGCAAAAGATTTTTAAAATATTTTGTTTAGTTTGGGTTGTCAGACGCGTTTTCGTATGTGGCGTCTATAGTTGTAATTGATTATCGATTTGCTACCAAAGTAGAGTGACTTGAAAATCATACAGATAGTTTATGGTCATGCTATAAACTGATAAAAGATAAAGGAAAAGCAGTGCGATTCCGAAGAGGCGCTTCTTTCATGTTACTGAAGTCGGTTTGCGTGTGATGTCAGGCGCCCAGGGAGATGACAACGACGACAACGACAAGAGAGAAGATTAGATCATTGATGACCAAATGATTGGGTCATGGCAGTGGAGACCTGATGACGCCGTTTCACTAATGCCAATTACTCGATGTAATGGGCACGATTCTGTCTTGGTGACGCTTTTGAAACTACAAAGAAGGCGATCGAATGCAGGAGGGGTTGGACAGGCAGATGAGTTGAATGATAAGGGCATTTAACAGTTTGTGGATTGATAGGGATAGATCGACTAGGGCCGGCTGTTGTATACGGGCTGAGAGAGATACAGAGATGGGATACTTAGATATGAATGGATTGGGACAGATTGATATGTTCGCATTGGGATAGATACATAGATGGGATATATATGCATGGACAGGCATGAATGCATACAGAGATAAATATAGTGATAGGATATTTAGATATGGATGGATATATTGATATGTACACAGCGCGATAGATACAGAGACGGAATACTTAGATATGAATGGATTGGGACAGAGTGATATGTTCGCATTGGGATAGATACATAGATGGGATATTTATGCATGGACAGGCATGAATGCATACAGAGATAAATATAGTGATAGGATATTTAGATATGGATGGATATATTGATATGTACACAGCGCGATAGATACAGAGATGGAATACTTAGATATGAATGGATTGGGACAGATTGATATGTTCGCATTGGGATAGATACATAGATGGGATATTTATGCATGGACAGGCATGAATGCATACAGAGATAAATATAGTGATAGGATATTTAGATATGGATGGATATATTGATATGTACACAGCGCGATAGATACAGAGATGGAATACTTAGATATGAATGGATTGGGACAGATTGATATGTAAGTACTGCGATAGATACACAGAGGGATTGCGTGGATAGGAATGCATACAGAAATATTGATAGATATTTATGGACTGAGAGAGATACAGAGATGGGATACTTAGATATGAATGGATTGGGACAGATTGATATGTAAGTACTGCGATAGATACACAGAGGGATTGCGTGGATAGGAATGGATACAGAGATACTGATAGATATTTATGGACTGAGAGAGATACAGAGATGGGATACGCAGATATGAATGAATCGGGGGAGATTTATATGTAAGTATTGCGATAGATATATAGATGGGATATTTATGCATGGACACGTAGGAATACATACACAGATAGATATAGAGATAGGGTATTTAGATATGGATGGATAAGGGACATATTGGCATGTACGCACTGAGATAGATATAGAGATGGGATACGCAGATATGAATGAATAGTGACATATTGATATTGTTGAGATGTTGAGTGTTTCTACGTGAGTATATGGTAATAACGAACAAACACAGTTGTAGGGAAAAATACTGGTATATTCAGAGAGGTATTTACATCAGGGAGATTAGTAGTAGAACGAACGTAGGTTAGTAGTAACAATAAGTAATAGTAATAAAGTCCAACGGTATCTTCCGGTCGAGAAACGGAAGTGTAACTGATCACTACAGAAGTCTCACTCTGCACTGCACTACACTGCTCTATAACTACTGTTCTATTTATAATAGTAGGATCAGTCTATTGTGGTTGAGAAGGTGGGTGCGCCCCAACAGATATGTACACACTGAGATAGATACAGAGATGGAATAATTAGATATGGATGGATAGTGACATATTGATATGTACGGACAGAGAGATACCTAGTCGGATTGCATAGATATAAATAGATACGGACAAATTGATTGATATGTACGGACTGAGAAAGATACATAAATAGGATATTTAGATATGAATGTCTTGGGATAAATTGATAATGAACCTCTCATCTACAGACAAACCTCTCATCTACAGACAAACCTCTCATCAACAGACTCCCCATCAACGGACTTCGGATATCAACGGACAAAATCTGCAGGCAAAATAAAAAGAATCTGCAGGAAAAAAAATTCCAAATCATCAGCGATGTATTTCAAAATTTGCGGGCTTAGCGGAACGCGTTTTTATTAGTTCTCAAAGTGACCGCTTGGCGGCGGTGGCGGTCCTTTCAGTTGTTTACAACTGAAAGGCCCGCCACCGTCGCCAAAAACGGAAAATACGATACTTTCTCACATGCGTGATAAAGTATCTGTAAGAAATCTATTTTCTTTTTTATTTTGATTAATACATCTATATTAAGTATATTTATTTATGTCATATATACATGTTTATAGTATTTACATTATGATCATAACTACTAATAGTTACTATAGGGGTTTTATAGCTAAAAAATAATCTCTTCTCATTTACGGACAATCGGTTTTAACAGACTTTCCCTCCTTCTATTTGCCCGTTGACGAGGTTTGTCTGTACTGAGATAGAAACAGAGATGGGATATTTATGCATGGACATAGACAAATGCGTATCGAGATAGGATTGTTGGATAGGGGCACATTGATATGTACGCTTTGAGTTAGATATATCGAATGACTACGTAGATATAAATGGATTAAGGCACATTCATAACTCAGATAGATGCGTAGATAAACAGACTGGGACATATAGATACGCACGAACTGATGGATATATTAGATGGGACGCTGAGTTATATTTCGACAGGGAAAATTAAAATTTGCAGAAGGAAATAGAAACATTGATGGAATAGATCGATATGAATAGAGGTTGGTGGAGAATTCAACAAAATAATAAATATATAAGACAAGAAAACTTCTATTTAGATATTTATCACCAATGAACCTGCGTCACTAGAAAAATAATTTTATTTCAACAAAATCCACTTTAGCAAGAAAAAATATAATCCAGATTAAGCGTTAGATTTTACAGTATCGCTATAAGAATTTTTGGTGATAGTAATGATTTATTGATACAATTCCTACTAATTAACTGTTGTGACCAAGTAGTTGTTAAAAGATAACAAAACAAGAGGTTGCAGATAAATTGTGTAATGAACAGTAAATACAACAGATGTGTGTTACACGACTTGGGAGTGTGTATCGGTTGACCAGCGTTGATCACCGTTAGGCAGAGAGTTCGACCGGAGCTGCGAACACTCACAGCCTCTGTAGAACACTCTATATCACCGTTAATATTTAACAGCCCCTACCCACGATGGATATATGTGTCACAAGGCCGAGTTTAACGTGGGTCATCCGAGCCTGTAGGCTCGGCCAAAACATCCCCGTAGAACCCGCATAAACGGGTTCAGGTCTGTCTACCTCCCCGGACGAGACTCTGCCCTTCGGCACAGCCTCGTCCGGGTTCCTCTCCGCCCAAGGCAGAGAGTTCGACAGGAGCTGCGAACAGCCTCAGTAAAACAATCTATATGACCGTTCCCCCGGGGTTTACTTTTCCTACTGCTTTATAGTAAGTGGAAGAGTCCATAATAGACTCATTAGAGGGGACACACTACAACATTAACCCATAACTTCGGGGGTGGGGTGAGAAGAGTTTGTTTTCATACCTTTCTCGAGAGTGAACATAACGCACTTGAATGAAATTTCGGCTCATCGATTACCTATTTCGATCTGTTATCAATTACATCACTCATACATCCAAGGTTATAGCACCTGGTATTCTTAATAGGTCACCCATATCGTTCCTGACCAGGCCCAACCTTACTTAACTTCGGTGATCGCACGAGAACCGGTGTTTCAACGTAGAGATTTGATTACAATTGATTTTAAGTGAAGTTTGTACGTGTAGCGTAATAGATTGCGGTTAGATTGGATACAATATCTGTTTGAGATAATACAATAATTAGATGTGTAGAAACTGGAAAAGATAGATAATTAAATATGTTTTTTTTGTTTGTTTTTACTGTAAGGTTTACCCTGTAAAAGTCTCGAGGGCCACTCGAGGTAGAGGTAATTTATGTGGATAGGAAATGACGATAATGGTTAACTCTAGATTTGAACAGGTTAAGATTGTAGTGATCGGGGAAGCATCCACTTGCGAGTCTATTCCACAGGGAAGTGGTTCACGGGAGGAAGCTGTTTGATAGTAGGTTAATATATCTTTTTCTTTTATTTATCTTGTCCTTTAATGATATAAGAGATCATAGTCCTCCACAGTTTCCAGTTTTTTAGTTGCTCTAAGCAATTTCCCCTTTTACCGACCCTCTTTGTCCTCGTTCTGTCATCTATTCACACAAACCTCGTTAAGGTAAGTTACTTGATGGATCCTCTTGATTCGCCTGCCTTTCAATAAGTCCTGTGGATGTTAATTTCTCCAAGCCCTTTTTCTTCATTATGCATCCCAGAAATTTCAGTTATCTCTTTCTGATTGTTAAATGCCTGTTTCTTTGTATTTCCTACTTTCCGTGAAACTTTCTTGTTACTCACAACTTATCACGTGTATATGGGATTGGAGATAAAAATTACCCTTCTTCCTCGGCATTTCCCTATTAGTACAACCCAGGCATTAGGGAGTGCAGCTGGTGAGTTACTGTCTAGGGAGGACTCTATCATAAGTGCGTATTAAAAAAATGCTGCTTGACATTTATCCATACGCTCAATCAAACGGAATATGGCTGAGTTAAAAGTGGAAATCGTACGAATGCATGGGAGTGGAGACGAAAATAATCCAGTTCTTCAGGCATTTCTCAGTTAGGACGCCTTAGGTATCAAGTATTGCTGCTGACCTTCCCATTCCTGGTGAAATGGGAGAGGCAATGCGTTGTGGGGATACACTCTTTAAACTTAGCTTAATAATAAGAATGCAGTTTCAGATTTAGACGTATGCTTACTCGAAATGAATACGGCGCAGGGCCAAGTTTAAAATGCGAGCCATGCGCGGGCATGGACCAGACATCAAAAGACAGTACATACAACCGGCATTTCCCCTTTGGTGCCTCTTCTGGCTTAATACGAGAGCTGTCCATCGAAAGTGAAGTATTGCCGGGGAGGACGAGCTGTTTAATATAAGAATCTATCTATCTATCTATCTATCTATCTATCTATCTATCTATCTATCTATCTATCTATCTATCTATCTATACATATATATGAAACATTTCTCAGAGTTAGCCTATTAAAATTGAATTACGCCCAAGTTTTTTCCCCAATATCACATTTACTAAAAGAATTACTACTCTCCCAAGCCAACGTACAATAAATCAAAAGAAAATGGTTGAATCCGTTATCAAAACCATAAAACAATATTTCTACACGTGAAAGTAATTGACGTAATTTTCCGTTGAAAATATGAATACAACAGCGTTTTCTAAATTGTTCTGGTTGCTAAGAACATTTTGTTTGTTGTTAATAGTTACTTTGTTTTCAATAAATTCATTTTGTTTTTGCATAGGAACTGATCTGCTTGACCCTCATACGTTGAATTCGACGGAAGAGTCGAGTATATATATATATATATATATATATATATATATATATATATATATATATATATATATATGCATCCGCTGAAGTTTTTATTATTAATTGAGACCTTCATAAAATAACGTAAACAGTAAAAAAATATTTCCATTTGAGATTTATTTAATTTCGTCGTAAACACGTAAATACGAAATGCAAAATGTGACATCAATATTTGCTTCCCATCAGAAAATGCTACATTCACTGACTTGAGGATTTGAAAACTAAGACGCCAGCATTTATTAAAAAAATATCCTCTCTAAATTATATTGTATTGCAGATTCCAAACATATTTCAATATATTGCCACTGAAAAATCTGTTGAAAAATCCATTACATAATTGGCTGATAATATATATACGTGTGTGCATATATATATATATATATATATATATATATATATATATATATATATATATATATATATATATATCTGTATGCGTCTACATATAGTTACATATATGTTAATTCGTATGTGCCAATCTCTCACACTACCACTCAATCTCGATTTATACATAAAATTTACTGTATATTTCCACAAGACCCCCTCCCAAACCGTTGACGCTGGTTATTTCTGGAATATAACGTTTTTAAGGCAAACAGCATTTGTCATTACAGCGCTCGATACCAAGAGATAGGGGGTATTAATAGTAATAAGTAAGAGACTTGATTGTAAAATATTACAATACATACATACATACATACATACATATATACATACATATATATATGTGATAAAATATATTTTTAAGGAATGTTATTTTTAAGGTTTAAATTCTCAATATCAGGGATAGAGCGTATGTAATATAAAAGTTGACAATGAAATCTACACTCAGAGGCGACAAACTGTTTCATGCTAAACGCAATCGTCGGGCCAAGTGCGTTGTGTTTTTACCCATCAGTGATGCATAGTTGCATAGTGGGCTGTGAAATGTATTATTCTAACGGTTATGTTTGTGGGCGGTAATATATATATATATATATATATATATATATATATATATATATATGTGTGTGTGTGTGTGTGTGTGTGTGTTCATATATATATATGTGCCCGTTTTTGAGTTATTAAGTTTTAAAAAGTTTATGGTAGATGGCAATATGTTACTATATAGACTAGGTTACATTTGTCATTCGTATACATTTCGGGCTAGTCTGCCTTCATCGTTTCACGCGTGTAGTAGTGAGTTAACTGATAGGTGTTCACTTTAATAATGGCAGGATATTATTCTAACGGTTATGTTTGTGGGCGGTGTAATATATATATATATATATATATAAGTGTGTGTGTGTGTATGTATATATATGTGTGTGTATGCGTTTTAATACGTTCCTTATCTATCTTTACACATGCATACAATTTGTATATATATATATATATATATATATATATATATATATATATATATATATATATATATATGTGTGTGTGTGTGTGTGTGTGTGTGTGTTTACAGGGTGTATTAAAAATACTTTTACAAACTTTGAGAGCGGGTTCCTCACACCAAAATAGGAGGAAAGTCCATATAGATATATATCCGTTTTTGAGTTACTAAGTTTAGAAAAGTTCATGGTAGATGGCAATATGTTGCTATGTAGACTAAGTTACATTTGTCATTCGTGTACATTTGTGTCTGGTCTGTCTTCAATGTTTGCCGTGTTTAGTAGTGAGTTTACTGAGAAGTGTTCAGTTTTACAATGGCAGGATATTAATATCCTGAGCAGGCAGACATGATTTTTACATACGGCCGCGTGAATGTTAATGGATGCGAGGCTGCATTGCTGTATCAGATTGCGTTTCCAGGCGGCAGTCGAGTCATTCAACGTTTGTTGCTGTTTATCGTGACGTTGCTGAGACAGGATCCGTGGCACTATAAACTATGGATCAAGAAAGACCGAGATCCGCTCGTACGCCTGACCACGAAGAATACATACTACAAACTGCCGGTGACGATCCAGGTATCGACACACGTCAAGTGGCCCTAGCATGTCATACATTTAATAATACCACATGGAGTGTAATTCAACAGCAGCTCCTATATCTGTATCATTTGCAACGTCTGCAGGATCTTTCGTCCTCTGATCACTCGCCACGTGATAACATTTGTTGATAGTTTATTGCACAAACCATTGTTTGTCTCTTCAGTCTTGTTTACAAATGAGGCAATATTTAGAAGTGATGGAATAACACATTTATAAAACCAACATTTGGGGGCGGATAGGAATCCCTATGACAGGTTAGAAACCAGCATCAGTTTACGATTAATGTGTGAACCTGAATCTTAGGTGATTGTCTGGTACGTCCATATAATCTCTCAGTATGTCTTACATGTGCTGTCTACAGGAAATTTATTTCGAACACACTTCCAAACCTGCTAGAGGATGTACCCCTGCTAATACGAAGACACATGTGATTCATACATGATGGGGCGCCGACATATTTTAATCACATTGTTCGCGATGCACAGGCTGACATTAACCATGAAAGAGGGATAAGTAGGAGAGGACCGGTTCCATGGTTGTACTTCGCCCGACCTCAATACTTTAGATTTTTATCTGTAGTGCCACCCTGCAGGCTATTGTTCTGTGGAAATCTACCGTCGTAGATTAAATAAAGGGTCCAGTGCGAAATTCCCTGTAGATTACCCGGAACGACATATACCTGATGAAAACCGGAGAACACAACTGCCGAAACGTTGATTAACAACAAAAATAGTGTAAATAATACATAATTTTGTTTCATTAAAATGTCTTAAGGCTTTCCTGTCAACTATGATCATCAAATATTTAAATGCAATATCAGTCGAACTTTTGTCTTTCTGATCACTTTTAATTATTATGATTTTTTTTGTTTTAATCATTTCACCTCAAGCAAGGTTGAAGTTCCACTAGTCTGCAGGGGGCTACAGAGAGTGAAAGTGAGAGAAAAGACTAGCGAGCCCGTTCAGGACGACCTTCATTTCACGATTTGGTAGGAATGAATGAATCAAACAATCGTTCTGTAATACCGTAGTCCTGAAGCTTGCGTAGAAGACCAGCATGTCAAACCCTGTCAAACGCCTTCGAGATATCTAGAGCCACAGCTCGAGCTTCGCCGTTATTATAAGAGCTTGTTATACGTATTCAATGGTGGCTGCAAGCACATCAGCAGTAGACCGAGCAAAACGGAGTCCATATTGTTTGTCAGAAAGTAAGTTGTGAGAAGTAAGATGTTTAACCATTTCAGCATTGATTAAAGCCTCGAGTACTTTGCTGAAAAGCGGTAGGAGACTAATAGGGCGATAGTTAGAGGGGTGAGAATTTTCTCCAACTTCTCACTAACCTTTACTCATTTCCCTTTACTCTAAGTATCCCCCTTACGTCTTAGTGGCTTTAACGACTTTCTCGGGGTGAAACCATTAAAATAGGAATGAGAAAATTAATTGATTGTATGTTCCTATCGACTTCAATTTTGTGGTTGGATAATGACCGAGCTGTTTTATATTTTTGGATTTTTTTGTTTTTATTAACTTTTCATTATTCCTGGAATTACTGAATTTATTGTAATTCGCTTTGCTAATTATTTTAAAG
>OZ038477.1:47370178-47447678 GCA_964036315.1 Acanthosepion esculentum
TGGACAGTTGGGAATATTGATTATTTTAGCAAAAGCCAACACCATTTCACTTCTTCACTAGCATCAACACGCGGCTGCTGTGAATCTAGGAATAGAATGTAATACTTTGCTATTTCATTTGAACAATTTCATTTGAACTTAAACTGATGCTTATCTTATATTGGAATTTAAAAAAAAAACTATAAAGAGACGCATTTTTATTAAGTTCCCAGCATCAAAATAATCCTCATCTAAAAAGAATCCTTGCCTATGAACTAATTAGGAAACCGTTTTAAAACAAATCTCTCTAAAGCACTTCCTTCATATCTAAGTGAGATATATCCGAAAACGCCTACAGGATGTTCGAAATTGAGGATAGTGTTGAGTCGGAGAGATAGTATGCTGTATTTTACACATACAATTATGAAATCTAATTTATAAATTAAACGCAATATAGGATTAAGAAGAATAATTAATAAGATAGACCAGTAATAATAATAATAATAATAATAATAATAATAATAATAATAATAATAATAATAATAAATCAAAGATAACCGCCCAGACATTGTTACTAGAAACCGCAAACAAAAAAGTGCCCTCTATTAATATGGCAGTCCCTGCGGACTGCAATGTATGTTTGAAGATCTTCAAAAAGCTATCAAAATACAAGGACCTTGAAGTCGAAATCTCAGAAATGTGGCACATGTTAACATCAACAATCCCTGTTTTAGTTGGAGCCCTCCTATTGGTTGGAAAAGATTCCAGTAGACTAAATGAAAGGATTCCTGGAAGCCCATACCTTAAAGAAATACAGAAAATTGTTCTCACGAGTACAGACCACACCTATCGAAGGGCTTTATCTATGTAAAATATTTTTTTTTTTGTCAGTGGAAAATGTCATTATGCCATTTCTAACCTTAGATCTCTGGGCGGGACCCGGAACGAAATGTGTACACACCAGAAATCAAAGGAAACATTAATAATAATAATAATAATAATAATAATAATAATAATAATAATAATAATAATATTAATAAATGTGGCACATGAAAACATCCACAATCTCTGTTGTAGTTGGAGCCCTCGGATTGATTGGAAAATATTCCAATAGACTCATTGAAGGGATTCCTGGTATCCCACGCCTCAAAGAAATACGAAAAAATGTTCTTAAGAGTGCAGCCGACACCTAACGAAGGGCTTTATCTATTGTAAAATATGTGAATTTTTTTTTCTTTAATTGCTCAGTGGAAAATGTCATGATGCCATTTCTGACCTTAGCTCTCTCGTCGGGATCCTGAAAGAAATGAGTACAAACCAGAAATCAAAGGAAATAATAATAATAATAATAATAATAATAATAATAATAATAATAATAATAATAATAATAAAGATACCAGTAGGCTGATTGAAGGGATCCCTGGAAGTCCATGCCTCAAAGAGATACAAAAAATTGTTCTGACAAGTACAGCCCACACTTTACGAAGGGCTTTATCTATGTAATTATTTTTTTTTTTTATTTTATTTTTTTTTTGCAGTGGAAAGTGTCATGATGTTATTTCTAACCTTAGGTCCCTGGGCGGGACCCGGAAAGAAATGTGTAAACGCCAGATATCAAAGGAAATAAAAATAATAATAATAATCTGGTAGTCCAAGCCTTAAAAGAAATAAAAAGAAATTGTACTCACAAGTATAGACGGCACCTAATGAAGGACTTTATCTATGTAAAATATGTGTGATTTTAGATTTCCCCCTCAAAAAATGCTCGTTTGAAAATGTCATGATGCCATCTCTGGCCTTAGGTTTCTGGTTGGAATCCGGAAAGAAATGAGTATACTCCAGAAACCAAATCATATCAAATAATATATGAGCAGGAGATGCCCAGTTTGCACTTTTCAGTCTCGATAGAGTTCAAAAGCGTTTCTACGTCTTTTTGGGTGATGAATTATTTTCCACCTTACAACCCCTTTCCTCCAAACAAAACGTCGCAAGCCTATCGCTATTTCCATGGAAAGTGTTCACGCAAACTACAATCTTTAGTTCCAACAATTCTAATCATCACAGCCAAGACGCGTCATGCTACGCACATAGGTAGCGAACCACCCCCATTCTCTTCATATTCCATTGGTGAGATGTAACTTGCACTGGAGCAGCGTCTTCTCACGAACCGCTGTTTCGTGGAATCGACTCCCAAGAGGATGCTTCCCGATCACTACAATCTTAACCTGTTCAAATCTACTGCTAACCGTTATATTTCCCACGTATCCCCATAAAATGTACTTCTTACTTTGGAATCCTCTACCCTGAGTGGCTCTTGGGATTTCTATAGGATGAACATTATTGTAAAAAAATATTATGCTAGAATTAAAGTTACCTAATGGACATTAGTTGTGACAGTTTTTTTTATATGAAGCCAGTTTCACTTGCATCTTTATTTATTTGAATCATTGCACCCTAAAGAAGGCGATAATGCCACTAAGACGCAAGAGGTTCCGGGAAATGAAACAGTCAGAAGACTTTAGGGAGAAGAGAGGACAATAAAAACAGATTTCAGGAAGAGAGAATAAGACAACTGGCGTTGTATTTAAATTTTTCAAGATTGGAGGTTGTAGTGAAAGAAGAAACTGGAAAATTTTTCCAAAGTCGAGAAACGACATTATTAGAATGGAACATACAGGTGTATCTAGGTAGTTTAACAGTAAAACGGTGAGACCTAGTTGCCAATCTAGTAGCACGCTTAAATTCATGCTTTCCAGTCACCATGGAGACAATGTGTGAACTTTCCCTGTCAGAGCTCACTTTTACTTCATT
Source organism: Acanthosepion esculentum (assembly GCA_964036315.1). NCBI lineage: Eukaryota > Metazoa > Mollusca > Cephalopoda > Sepiida > Sepiidae > Acanthosepion > Acanthosepion esculentum. Next base: position 47,372,969 of record OZ038477.1, read on the forward strand.
TTTATTTACAAACAGTTATTTAGTATTGTAGAAAAAAAGGGTGATAAAAAATCCAGCTATGATAGAGTTCGAAATAGTTCACGTGATCTCCTGGGCGGTGTGTGTGTGTGGGTGGGAGGTTGTATTATCCACAGACGCAATGTCGCAACCCTTTAACTGCTGTATCGTTCTTTATATGGCAAATGTTAAGATTTACAGATCATTACAATTACGACAGGCCTAGCAATTTTCACAGAGTCGAATTTCCCTCCGTATTCTAAGAGGCGATAAACTACATCCCCGTCCTGAGTAAGACGATAAACTACATCCGGCAGGAAAGCCTCTGGTCAGGAGGTTTTGAGGAGCATGGAACCACCACTTAATTGCTGGTGTTCCCAGATCCACCATGACCCGGGGTAGTAGCACCTGTTAGGATACCAGCTATGGGCAAATAGTTAACCCCAAACTGCGGTAAAAACATCATGAAAACGTAAAAATAGGTTTTAATACCAGCAATACATTTTTGTAAAAAGTTATTACCAACAATGAATTTCTAAAGGAAAAAATTATTACCAGCAATACATTTTTGAAAAAAAATGTTACCAGCAATACATTTTTGAGGGAAAAAAAACAAAACATTACCACCAATAAAAATCTTGCCCGCATTAAATAACCCATTGAGGTTGATATCCCGTAAAATAAAACAAACCAAACCAAACTATATTCTAAGGAGGACGTTCCACTCAGACAGTTTTTCCCAGGAACTGCTACTTTGTGGAACAGACATCCTTGAACATTAAATTCTTAATCTTTTCAAGTCAAAGTTCAGGCGTTATCTACCCTTCGTATCACCTGAATCTTTACTTCCTATCATCTCCTCTTTCGCTCATGTTAAACCTTGTTTATCGTAACCATTTTAACTCTATCTTGAGTGGATTCTGAGGCTTTTATTGGCTGAAAATTAATGGATCTCGTTATTGAGATAATTAAATTACTGGATGCATCTTGTAAGACAGGTTAAAGTTGACGGAGTTGTCAAACTTTCTGTATCTTAAATTATTTTAAATTGTAAAATATGTTAAAGTTGACGAAGTTATCCAAACGTCTGCATTTTAAATTATTTTGGTTCACTCATTAGGAAGTGATATTGTATGTCGATAAATCCTGCTTATTCAGAATAATCGGTCGCATTTGATATCCATTCAAAATAAAAAGATTAATCGAAAAATATAGTCACTTATTTTTAATTCTTCAACCTCGTACACCATCAAGCATTTTTTCAATATAGGGCGATAACTGCTTAAAACACTATCTTTAAAATAAATGAATAAAAACTGAACAGTTGACACAACAGGTCAACTATATTTTTCTAGCACGAAGAGTACTAGTAATTTCTATTGTAAAATTATATTTCTAGATGCCAAAGATCGATAAATTTAAAATTTTGCTTCTCTTTTCTTACATTAATATAAAATTTGATCAGATCCATGTAGATAGGAAGTTAGTCGCGATGGTGGCTCGGCAAACATTGGAATACTAAAGAATCTTAGAAAACTAGAGGCCATTTTTATCAGTACTAGCATCAATTACTGCAGTTGTGTTCTAGTACAATAAGAAAATTGCCCTGAGCTAACGAAGATAGAATCTTAAGATCTGATCTCAAGCCATTGGAGTCAGCGTTAATTACTCCAGTTAAAAGAAAATATAATTCTAGCCTGAATAGACAATAACGAACACAGACCTTGATTAACGCTATTTTCGGAAATGTGTTAGTATTTATGACGCATGTGGATTTTACATATATACAAAAGTAATGACAGCGTGGAGAAGAGGACGTCTACAGATCCAGTGTAGACGAGGTGCCATAAAATTTGAAACACAACTTCAAGTGGATTTGAACGCCAACTGGTTGTAGCGAGTAAACCAGTGATCTACGTGGTCCGTTTGAATATATGCTAGTGAGAATCCATTATCTTATTATAATTTTGCTTATCTCTCCCTTATTTAATTATTAAGCACCTACATACGTTACGCCCTGCCAATACCTCTGGAATAATGGACTATTCCGTTTTGATCGCGTGGAAAGATCAAAAAGTGATATCAGAGACGCTGCTCACGTTCATTGAGAAAATGAAAGAAAGAAAAAGAAAAAAAAAGAGAATATAGAAGTGTTTAACTAAAACTTTAGTATTAAACACGCCCAAACCTACCCCGTAAATATCAGCTATCAAAGTCCCACTGTTTGCGTGATTCCCTGCGGTATTTACGTTTATGTAATATATTATGGGGTGGGTTATGTCGGGTTGAACAATGAGAGACGATATTTACGGGGCTGGTTTGGGTAGGTTGAATTTTAAAACTCTGTTTCAGTGAAATTAAAACAGTTTTCAGTTTCAAATCTTTTCATTTGTATCCTTTTACTTCTTTAAATAATAACCAGAATTCATGATGATTGTTACTGCAATATTTTGTTAAAGTTGATAAGCTCAACTATTTAATGATGCAATAGAAAAATTCCTCGGTTATTTTATTGTCGTAGAATTTGCCATCAGTTTATTCAATCACGAGGCAAATTACCCGTCCCATGCTGCATGTCCCACCGTTTTTTTTTTCTAAGAAAATGATGACTGACTTCAGATTATTGCTATAATTTGTGAAAAAAAATGATGCATTTCAATATTGCTCAATGATCTTGCCGAGGTGACCACCATCTTCTGGCTTTCTCATTCTATATTTGGGATAGGAGTCATTCCCGTGTTCAAATTTAAATTTAATTTAAATCAAAGGGGAAAAGATTGTGACCTCCCCGCAACCCCTGGAAAAACCTTTTATCCAAGTCCCCAGGGTAATAAAGTATCACAATATATATGCTTATGGGTTTCTATCTCCAAAACCGTAGGAGGAGTTCGAATAACAAAGAGACAGGCAGAGGCTACAATTTTATATGTATATAAACTTAAGAATTAAGATTTACCAGAAAATTAAAATATAGAAACCGTGAAATATTCATAGGTTTTTCTAAACATATATTATTTTACGATCTTATTTAATTATTAGACGGTCAAAATCGATAGGTGAATATTTGAATTCTCAAGATGAAGAAATTTCAAAACTTTTAGTCATTGATATGAGTAGTCAGTTCGAAATTTTCTTATTAAGCCGTTATCATATTTATTATGCTAGTATATCTAACTAGATTTACGAAATGGTCAAGACGGTATTTGAGATCTTAAAGTAACAAATCTGAAGATTTCTAATCAATGATCTGTTTGGTACACTGGGTTATACGTTAGTAAGAATCTCTCTCTCTATCTATCTCTCTATATATAATCCATCAACACAGATTAATGAAATATTCTCCGCGCGTGACATTAACTGACGCCATTTTCAGTTAACAATATAAAAATAGCGTTTCCTACATTCCAGTTGCTAAGAACACCCTGTTTTTTGTTTTTTTATTAATTTTCTTTGTTTAATTAAATTCATTTCGTTTCTTGCTTTGAAAAAGTCCGCATTGGACGAAACGCGTCAGCAGTTACTGTTTTCTTATTGTCATTTATTTATAAATATATATATATATTATAATTTAGTAATTCATCGAGTCTGGAAGAAACCTCAACAGAATGCAGAAAGCACTAGATGTTTCGTCCTGTATTTGCGACACATCAGCAGTGCGCATCCACTACCGAGAATTGAAACCCGGACAGTTTGATATGAGGCAAACGTCATACCACCTGTACCAACGGCGAAGAGGTAACGAATTAGACTCGATATAGCGCCGCTCGATCACATTTTCCGAGTTTCCCTTACACATAAGACTGTACCCCCGAGAGCCGCGACTACTATCCACAAGCCGTTCCATCCAGAGAATTAGAAGCCGGTTCAAGCAAGGATATACAAGTAATAGAAATTATTAGCAGGATTTGAGATAATAGGTTCCTTCTAGACTCGATGAATTACTTAATTATGATTATCTCAAATCCTCATTAATTTCTATCACTTTTATATAAGTGATAGAATTTCACACACACACACACACACACACATACACATACACATACATATATATATATGTGTGAGTGTGTGTGTACGGAATTAATTCATCAGTCTTCTGAGGATGGAATTTAAAAGTGATACTGACAGTAACCATGCAATTTTGATTCCTATGCATACACTATAACTATAAACCGAAACGCTATACCTCCAATATTGAGCACTTTTCTACGGTAAGTATAGCAGATTTAACAATATACGCACATACAGGTGTATATATATATATATATATATATATATATATATATATATATATATATATATATATATATTATAATAATTTTAAAAAAAATATGATTCCTTCGCTACATAAGATTTCTCATGTTTCAAAAGCGAGAGCCGAGACCCCTAATATATTTTTTGAAATTAAGTTGAATTAAGGTGTCTGGTCAAGCGAGAATTTGGGAATAAGCTATCTTGTGGTTTGCGCGTGTTTATAAGTATGGTCTCTTGCAACATTAGTTACTATGGAAACGGCTAGGGTCGGATATATTGGTTAGGTGGTCTAAGAGTTAAGAATTAATTTTTATCTACAGACCAGTCCCCTTCGAAAAGTTTATGTCAGGTTATATTGGGGTGCCTATTTCAAGTCTGATAGTAGCGGTCGACGTCTAGTTGGTCAAAAAGGCATTTTTATGGCCTTGCGGCAGGTCGTTAAGTATCGAGAGGATTTTGTTTCATTATTATCTGTCTATTAATCTGTTTATTTATTTGTTTATTCAAATGGCTATTTTTTTTTTTTTACAAACGTGTTGAAATGGATTAGAATTGTTTTTTTTTAATTTTTTTTTGTTTTTTTTGGGTTTTTTTTTCGACTCCACAAAGGGTTTTTCTATTTAATGATTGGGCTGAGCTTTTAAGGCTTTTATTAAACTATAGAATTTATTTGTTTATATATATTTTTTTAAATTAATTATTTAATGTGAAAATTTGTTGATGTCGGCAAAAAACCGTTAACTCCTGTCTATGGTTTAATAACTTTTCATTATTTAGAAACTTAATGATATGTAGTATTTCATGCAGGCATAAAGGGCATGGGTCGTCCCAGGTTTTACAAGTTCTTGTTCTATTTATTATTTTAGGGTAGGTCGATTTTACCCTTTTTCCAAAATCAACTTTGGACAAGTGTATATAGTTGAGACTTAATGAGATAAAAACTCACACCTAATTCTAGATTCCCAGCTTTAAACCCCGTTTTGAGGAAATGCAATCAAAAATCGCCATTCGTTTTGTCAATATTTGATTGAAAAATGTTATTATTTCAACAATAAAAAAAAGTTTGCTATTTCTAAATAATAAATGCGAATATCAGTGTGTCACCGTGTCACGCTTTTTCAACTTTCCCCTAAATGCTGTAGTACAACATATCATACCATTTTGGAATCAGGTCGACTCCGTGAGCATATTAAAAACATTCCGGGCCGGTTCCGTAACCCGCAATCCTGAAATTTTGGATTCCCAAATGTTTATTATTGCAATTATTTTCGGAGATTTTTGTACGTGATTTTTTGCGATGAATCTTTTGTACCATAACAATGTTGTTAATTTGGAAATAAATTTGGTAATTATCTAAATTAATTGCGAAATCCAGCCAAGGTCACCTATGAAATAAAAATAATTGCTTCTACCTAATCAAATTCTCTTTGAATTAAGTGGCGGCAGAAGAATTATCGTTGAACTTTTAAAAGGTAAGCTTAAATATTAATGCAATACTTAAATCAATTTTGAGTTCTTCTGTAGTTTATTGTTGCCTATCGCATCTACTTCTCTCTACCTATCGTGATGAAGGCCCAATGCTTAAATGCTGCCCGATAGAGCAGCTTTTAAGCTAGTTAATAAATAAATTTTATATTACATGACAACTAATTAAATCCAAGTATTTATATAATAATATCATCAAAATTTTAAGTGTAAGAGCTTTTAGAAACAAAGGAAGGTCTTAGTTAACGACATAAAGTTTTTGCAAGAATGTGTCTATGTCTTGCTTCAAATCCGTAAACAACATGAGAAGCTTCAGATGTTAATTTCCCTGCTACTTCAAGACTCTGAGAATGTGAAGAAAACTCAGGCAACTCTAATTTTGTGTTATTTCTAAAGAGATGCTTGAATTTCATATTCTGAATTTTTTTCAATGGTTGCAGGTTCACAAATTTTGGTATAGATAGGGCCACTGATTTTCATAAACTCTACTTGTGATAAGTCATGATAGTCCCTTTCATAAAATTTACCTAGTCGGCCTCTAAAAGCAGTGGGGCTTCTTGTTATACCAGCAACATGTTTAAAACAGCTCTGAATGATAGCTCATTCTGATGTAATGGACAGTCATTTGTATGTAATTTTCAATGGAGATTCTTCTCCAGAATAGTTACAAGGCCTGCCTTACATACAGTATTTGTATTTGTGTTGTCCAGAAGAACAGCTTTAATGCTGTCCATACTATCAAATTCTTCCAAAAAACTACGAGCTTCTGTTAGAAAAACACTAAGGGCCCCTGTAGTTGGAACGACTCTGTGAGTCAGATATTTTCCAGTCTCGGTTCCTGTCTCTTGAGTAAATGTTAAATGGTGTTCTGAGTATCCCTTTTTTTAGTTTAATGTCACCATTTCTTCCTATAACTTCTTCATACAACAAAGTTTCTTTATTAATCTTGCCTTCAACTCCTACACAGACAAGCTTTTTAATACCTTTAGTGTGTCTTTCATGTGTCATTACTTTTATTTTAGCCTTTTCTTTATTTTTGACTTATCAATTATGATGCTTTTAAAATCAAATCCTGCGTTAAAAGGCGCCCCCCCCCCAGCCTGTGAATCCAAGAGAAAGGCATTAGTAGCAAGAGATTCTCAAAGATTAGAGGAAACATCTCCCCTATATTTTGTCTTTTTCTTCAGACATTTCAATAAAACGTTTAAAAAATTATTACTCTAGGGAATAATAATTGTTGGGGAAAGATTCCTTGGATCACGGTTTGAAATTTAAAAAACGAAAGAAAAGAGTGTTGCTTGTTCAAATAAAATGATATTTATTTAAACGTAAGATACACAAATTTTAACTGTAATTACTTATCATGAAATGAAAGTTAGAAAGTTCTTCTCTTTGTAAAGAAATGAACATGAATAGTCTTTCAGTGAGGATGAAAGAAAGTGAAGTTGAAAGACAAGACGCCGAGGTTGACTCGTGCCTTTTTCACTGCTGTCACTCCTTCTGCCGAGTTTAATGAATGTTTGGTTTTTATGGTCTTGTGTAGGCTCCAGAGGCTTGTGTTTATTTAATGGAGGTGGCTGATTTTATTGGCTACTTACTTTTATTAAAACGAAAATTTGAAGTATGCCTGAAGCCCGGAAGACTGCGTGGAGCCCTTCCGCAGTGTGTTTAATCTTGTCATTTGCTCCTTTGATTTGATGTTCACTTCCGCCTACTCTACATAATAAATTAAACTAAACCGTCAATTTATATTTTACCGAAAAAATTTGCAATTAATATCGTTTTTTACCTTATATTTCTTAAAAGCTTCCTGTGTATATAAAAACAAAACGCACGCTGACACAACGGTGTAAAGGCAAATAATCACCCACGACATTTAAATCCGGTTCATTAAAAATTAAAAGTGAAACTTGTTTTTTGTCTGTTAGTTCTTCTATAAAATAAAGTTATCGCTGAAAATAAATTACATCATATTTATGATTTATAAATGTTTTTACTGAATTTATTGTGAGAAATTTTCTTTTGGAAACGAATATAAACTAAAAAAAAAAAATTTTAATAAATGTAAAACTAACCTGCGATTTGAATACATCGATATTACCTTTTTTAACTGCACGTAAATAATTTATTTTATTGTAAAATTTATAAAGCATGTTATTTCTTATAACATATTTATATGTGTACTATTTTATACGTTTATCTTTCCCAGTATTTTAAAGAAATATTAAACCTCAGTTTTAAATTGACTTTATTTCTTAGCATGGAATAATCCGGCTTGCTTATTTCTTTCAGTTAACACTGCAACAATCTCCGAGATATTAATTTATTTGATTTTAATTGCATTTCCACAAATAGAATCGAAATTTTAACGAATTAAATATTTTGTGAGTGACTTTATGATACCATGCCCCAAATATTTATACCTGTCCAAGAGTTTGGTTTAAAAATCGATCTACCCTAACATATATATATATATATATATATATATATATATATATATATATAGGCTAGTTCGTATATTGTTAAATCTGCTATACTTATCGTGGAAGAGTGCTCAAATTATCGATATAGTGTGGACATAAGAATCAACACTGCCTAGTTACTGTCAGTATCACGTTTAAATGCCATCCTCAAAACACTGATTAGATATTTTAAGTTGTATACATGTAATACCTGATTATATATATATATATATATATATATATATATATATATATATATATATATGAAGAAATATAGTTTTAAAGTGTGCTATATTTATGGGATAAAGTGCTCAATATCAGAGATAGAGCGTGTGTAAATAGAGTTGCCTGACGATTGCACTAGCATGAAACAGACTGTCGCCTCTAAGTGCTGACTTCCATGTCCACTTTTATATTTATATATATATATGTGTGTGTGTGTGTGCATGTGTGTGTGTGTGTGTGTGTCGAGATTTAATAGGCCAGTTAATAAAATTTGATGAATAAAAAAACCCCCATAAAACCTCCAAGACAACAACAACAACAATTTCTCTTTCGCTGCCGCCGCCCACTTCGACCCGAACTCCACTAGCATGGATGAAATCAGAAGCGTGCGTTCAGCGTCTGCTTCCTTCAACAGCTGACAAGAAAGACACAGAACAGAGTTGAAATATATTTTCAAAATAAAATCACACACTGATGGATTAAACAGGGATTTTTGTTTAAGCTTTTCACCCCAAGCAAGGCTGGAAGCCACTAGCACGCAAGGGGTTACAGAAGTTTTGGAGGAAGAGCAGATAGGAGTGGTAAAGGAGAGGATGTGGAGAAAGATAGTGGATCGATCAAGGCAAGGGGGTTACAGAAGATTTGGAGCGAGAGAAGATAGGAATGAAAAGGGGAAAGGATGTGGAGAAGGGAAGTGGATAGATCAAGGCAAGTGGAGATGTCGATTGACGTTACACTTAAATAGTTGGAGATTATATTTGTCAGGGAAACAGGAATAAGGAAGGGAGTTCCACAGGCGAGATGTGCGAGACATGAAGCTATTGGAGTAGAAGAGACGTCTACATCGAACAATTTAAACGGTGAAGGGGTGGAAACGGGATGCCAGCCTCGTAGGACGCTTAAATTCATGAGGCCTGGGAACCAGCGAAAGCAGCTCATCGGAGCAATTACCGTGGAAGTATTTGTAAAAAAGACAGAGCGAGGCAACGGCGCGTCTGTGAGAGAGCGACTGCAGACGAGATGACAGATCAGGGCCAATTACATTGCATATCCGTCTCTGGATCTTATCAAGAACCCCGAGGCAAACAGCAGGGGCTCATTGCGGTGGATGAAGCAATTGACTCGATGTATTTGTTCCATCTCAGGTCAGCGGACAGAGTGAGACCGAGCAGCCGCACAGAGGAGCTTTCGAGAAGTTGGTCTTCAGACATTCTAATGGGATGCAGGGATGGATCCCTGTGGTGGTTAATAGAGAGCAGTTTTGTTTTAGGGGCGTTAAAGTTAACCAACCAATTCTTGCCCCAGTTCACAACCGATTGTAGGTCTTTTTTGGGTTTACTCAGAGAATATAATTTCCACAAGGAGCAACTCTAACCAACGACAACATTCGTCGGAAGAGTGGGTCCCACTTCTTTGTTTATACCTTGTCTCGTGGAAAAATGACACAGGCGTGTTCGAAAATTCAGACATTAAAATCTTTCACTTCGTGCTTCAATTTAGTCAAAAGGATAATATATGATAAATATTATATTTTTGGCATTTTGGTGGCATTTTTTTCTTCAAATTTTATTAACCGGCCTTGTAAATCTACATATTATAACATGTACGTTCAATAAGCTGTGGAAATTGAGTGGCCAGTTTTCATTTTAATTACATATATATATATATATATATATATATATATATATATATATATATATATATATATATATATATATATATATATGTGTGTGTGTGTGTGATTAATTCAAGAATATACGACAAAACGACATACGGCAAAAATGAGTACCACTGCCTCCAAAATAACTGCGTCTGTTAAGGTCAGACGTATATAAATATGTAATCTGGTTTCGAATATATTAAAGACTAGAGGATGATCTGGAGATGAAGTTTCAGCATGAAACAGGTTGTCGCCATATATATATATATATATATATATATATATATATATATATATATATATATATGTATGTGTGTGTGTGTGTGTGTGTGTGTGTGTGTGTGTGTACGCGCACGCGCGCATGTGTATGTTAGGTGCGTTTGTGTGTGAGGATTCGTGGCCGAGTGTTAGAGTGAGCGTTAGTTGCCTCAAAGCTTCGGAGTGAAATTGTATGGACGGAACTGCTCGGAAGCAATTACTGGTTGTACTTGCGCGAAGTAGCAAGTTATCATCCCCGAGAATTTGAGCGCCTTGATCAACTGATTATGCGCTTCCTCCTAGAAACGTTGTACATTGTATTTAACGAAACGTATATATATATATATATATATATATATATATATATATATATATATATATATATATATAATCATGTTTGTCATGTTTGTGCTAGGCTTGAGTAAAGCAAAATAATTGAAAACCATATGCGAAATCATCGTACCAACTAGAGAATGGAATTGAATAGTAATAATTAATGAAACATTTGTGAAAAGATACCCAAACATTCACTAAAATAAACCTGATGTCAAGAAAATGTATGTGTCACATATCAGCCATCTTTGTGCCAGATGTTTAAAAAATTTTTCCGGATTAAATGAAACATATTCGTTTAAGGGCCAGCTGAATTTTACAATGGTGCTACTCTTCAGCCAACATATATATATATATATATATATATATATATATATATGTGAAGAAATATAGTCTTAAGATGTGCTATATTTATGGGATAAAGTGCTCAATATCAGAGATAGAGCCTGTGTAAATATAAAAGTGAACATAGAAGTCAACACTTAGAGGTGACAGTCTGTTTCATGCTAGATGCAATCAGACTTGTGGCCTGACGTTTGCATCTAGCATGAAACAGACTGTCGCCTCTAAGTGTTGACTTCTATGTTTACTTATGTATATATATATATAATTATTTCTAGTAAAAGAATAAAATATTTCACAATTCGGGATTTCTTGTATTTTTTAACATGCAATGTTCGGCTGATTTCTTAATAAACTAAGTTTCTTTTAATACACATAGATTTTTTTCTTGATTCTTCTTCTTAAAAATCCGTTATTCTTATAAAGTAAGAATTTTGAAGTAACTAACCGAATCACAGATGAAGTAGAGACCTGAAGCAACAGAAATGTAGTTCTACAGAAAGATGCTGAGAATACTATGAACCGAACATGTGAAACTACACGGACACTTATAATTAACATCAGAAAGAGACAGTTGAAATTTCTGGGGCGCCTGAGGAAAGAGGGCTTGGAAAATTTAACACTCATAAGACAGATTGAATGTAAGTGGGTAGAGGAACGCAACGCACATCCTACTTGGTGATCTGGAGGGAAGGGATTACGGGGCAGACTTTGAGAGAGATGGCAAAAAGACAAAAGATTATTAAGAACTAAAAAGGACAAGAAATGGTGGAGAGGCATAATCGTTAACGTCCTGAACGGACACGACCAACAGAAGAAGAAGAACGGAATATCCCTCATACTCAATTATTTTCTTTTTGTCACTATGCTAAATCCACTTGCTTTTCCTCCTCTGGACATCGAACTGATTAGGATATAGGATATTGGTTTATTATCAGTTAACCAATATATACATCCAGCAAGGTTAAAACAATATCAGTCAGTCAGTTATGTGCCATGCTTAGGCGATCAGGTATCTTTCGATACATGACTGACGAGGCAGAATTATTTTCCTGCAGTAGGTTGCCATTTCTTTCTGCGGTAGACCTGTTACCATCCAAGTCTATAGAAGCCGGTCTGTCCTGCTATTTACCCATAGCTGGGGTGATAATAAGAGGATTCATATCTTTTCCAAGGGTATTAGCACGTAAGTGAATGCAATGGATTCGATTGGAAAACAATATAAACAATATATATTTTTTTCGGGATCTCAAATATTATCTCGATCCAAGATTGATAATAAATGATCCTATCTTTGAGTTTCACTTAATTGCGAAATTTCCAATTCTGCATTTTCACAAATATTATTCAAAATTATTTCCTTGTGTATTATTTCTGATTTATTTGTATCGAAAGAGAAACACATGTCGTTGTGTAGTTACATGTGGAGTATATCCAATGTAAAACAAAATGTTCGTTCGTATGGTGTATAGTCAATATAAAACAAAGTGTACGTACATATTGAGTATAGCCATTATAAAATAAAGTGTACTTACATTTGGAGTACAGCCAATATAAAAGATACTTAGCGCATTAATCTGCAACTATAAGTTTGCTTAATTCATCATATGAAAAAATTCTTTCATATTTATTTTCGTAATTCCTGTTGCCGGGATTCACTGTAGAATAACGAAAGGAAAATCATGAAAATCTCAGAGAGAAAAGTTTCATGAACAAATGGATTATTTACATACAACACAAGTTTTATTGTGAACACTCTAAACAATCTTATACACCTGCAATTCATCGACTGTCAACTACAAGAATTCTAAAATGGTAAAACGGATATAATTTTTAAGCTTCTTTTTTTCTTGGATTTCAGATTAACCACGCAGATGCAGGACAAGTTTATTCCGCATTTCTCTTGATTGAATACTGGTTGGCATATTTAGATTGGAATGCCGTGCAAGTTTGACGTTTACATAGACTTAGATGAACGCCATGATAGATGCTTTTTCTGTGTTCGAATCTGGGTGTACTATGTAGTTTTCAACAGCGGATGCAATTTTACATATAGTTAAATAGTTAAACTTGTAACATGGAAAAGCTTTTGTTATTCTCAAAATAATTTAATGAAGTATTCAATCTTCAATCCACTAAACGGAATATTTGAGTTTGGGTAATATTCTGAAGTTTTAAACAGTAACCGGAAGAAGTTCGTAGGTTTAACTGCCGAAACTTTCTGAGGACAGTAACTAATATAGCGAAGTCATTATAGCCGTTAACTGATAATACCAGATTTAATCTATCATATTTAATATTACATTTTATTCAACATCTAACTTGGCCAATTAAGCTCCGCTTATGTGTGTGCGCGCTGCACAGGAGCCCTTCCTCCGAAACATGACTCTTATTCTCGTCTGCGATGTATGAGAGAGAGACTCCCCACTCGTTGTTGGAGGGTTTTATATCTATTTCTGTCATAATTCTTGTTCCCACGCAGCTGTGAGGCCACATGTTTCTGCACTTGTCGCCCGGGCGGTCATATCACATCAACACTGCACTTGATGAGCTGGTGTGATATTCAATGAAAATTTGCATGATCAGGAGTGAGAGACGAGGATACTAATCACAATATAAAGGACACATGGCACAGTGGATAAAGGCGTTAGTTAGATCCAATGAGAGGACTCAAAGAGTTGTGAGTTCAATACCTGATTAAGGCATTGGAGAACTTGGAGAGGTGAATTAACTGGAGTTAACTGGTAATTGACATCCATTAGACATGGCACGTGGAACTAGAACAGTCTACTCCAGCGAGCGAAATAAAGAGTTCAGTTCGACATACCAACTGAAGAAGGCCGGAGCGTACAAAGGCCAAAATGTTTTAATAAATATGGCAACAAAGATGAGGACAATAGTCCGAGCAATGTAAATAGTGTACATAATACTTCATCTCAGAAATATAGACAAATACTATTTTAGTGATGAAGTAATTCTAAGTTTATACTTAGAGCACGGATGGAACCATTCTTGTATTCATTTTCATATATAACTTAATTTAATAACAGCGTTCTTGGTTTTATTGTTAATAGTTGTCATCTCATTACAGAAATGAAGTAACTACAGAATGAATTTACCCTAACTGAACCTTGCATATATTCGACTAACAAATTGTCGTGAGCTCAAGGCTGCCAGTAAAGATTGAGCCTACGACAATCTGTTAGTCGAATTTGTTAAACGCTTTTTTCATTGATAGGCACGGAAAATTAATTAACAATAACAATGCCTCAGACCTATCTATTGATTCCAGTCTGTTCATTATCTATCAATCGTTCAAAGGATACTGATAGTATTTCTGTTTTAAATTTAATCTGATTTAAATCATTTGGTTCTAAACAGTTTATGGTTATCTTAGGAGTACGACAAAATGAAAATGGGAACCCCAGTCTATTCAATCTTATCCTAGACTATGCCTTGCACATTTAGAAACGCAGATGTGAAAACCATTTAAGCATTCCACATCCCAAACGAATCTACCTATAGAAGACAACCATCTTGTTTTCCATCCCGAGGCTAATGCATTGATGATGAAAGGTTGTGCAATGCTGATGACACAGATATTCATAGTTGGGATAAGAATGCTCTTGAACAGAAAATTAGAATCCTCTAACAAGTGTTTAAAGAAATAAGATAAGATAAACCTTTCCAGAATAGAAATTATGTTCTGGAATTGGAATGAAACAAATGATGGCACATACCATGAATACATCATAACACTTCAAGATATGGAATTAATAAATATCAAACACTTCAGATACCTCGGTGTATGGATAACTTATAATAAATATAGTATAGGAGAAAAGAAAATTGAACATTGAAAAGGTTGCGCCAGGTGTAGTTTCTACAAACTCCTATAATTACTACAAAACTAAAACATCAACCTGAAATCGTGAGTCATGTTCTTAAATAGCATCGTGAGATTGAGACTTTCATATAGATGTTATGCGTGAGACCAAACCCGTTCAAAGATATCTAAACTGTCAGCTGTATACAACCACTTTATCAAATCAATGCTTAAAAATGGCTTTGAATGAGTGAAGCCTGAGGGTCTTGGCAAACTCCATCCTTCTTTGAACATTGTGATCTGGCGCTACAGAATCACAAAGAACTGTACCAAATAACAGAAACCACATCACTTGAAGACTACCAACAGCAGCAACAACTAAAATGGATAGCACATGAAACTCGAAGAGAAAATAATGGCATAATCAAAATATTGACATTCTACACTACTTCAAATAAAAGGATCGATGAAGCTGCCCATCGATACTAGAAAGATTAATAACAGTTACTGGACTTGAAAAACATATTTACACTATTTACAATGCTCGGACCATTGTCCTCATCTTTATTGTCATATTCATCCTAAGCCGGTCAAGCATATACATAAATACAATATAAGAACCAGTAATACAGAGTGCTCGATAAAAACAA
The DNA here is from genome assembly GCA_964036315.1 of Acanthosepion esculentum. Classification (NCBI taxonomy): domain Eukaryota; kingdom Metazoa; phylum Mollusca; class Cephalopoda; order Sepiida; family Sepiidae; genus Acanthosepion; species Acanthosepion esculentum. The sequence goes on from OZ038477.1 coordinate 47,388,458, forward strand.
TAATAACGAAAAATTGTAATATAAACGCTGGTAAAAAATGATTACTGAGACATTAAGTTTATAAGTTCCAAAAATTCATACACTGATGCTCCCAATGACACATGGCCTGATGAATAAAAGCGTCGGTTGAAGTAAGCCAGTAGCTTGACCACAATTACTTATTTGAACTGCTAGGAAAAGTCGATTTATTTGGAAACAGAATAATTCAGAACATTTCTGGGAACAAAACACCTGTATATGGATAGAAAATGAAATATATAAAAACCAGAAAGCTGCGTAAGACAACTATCACGTCTCACTGGATATATTCAATTTATATATCATCAAAAGAATTCTTGTTAGCAGACACAGTCTGAATCACATAACTTATGCAGATGACACCGTGTTGATGGCAGATGCAAAAAGAAATACTATGAACTCATAAAAAAGGTAGTAAATGAATATCAACAGAAAGAATTAAATATAAATTGTAATAAGACATTGAATGGGTTTTAGCAAGAGGGACAAATCAAGATGCAAGCTAGTAAAAGGGGGCGTAAGAGTCTAGCAAGTACAGAAATTTGTTTGGGAAAATGTGTCAAAGGAACCATTGGAAAAAAAGTGTCTTCCAAAAGCTAAGCAAAGTAATAAGAAACAGGAAAATCTCGTTAGAAATAACGAAAAGAAATCTGAACTGCTATGCAATAGCAATCCTGCTATATAGCATTTAATGCAAGACAATTTCCTTTCAGATGAGGCAACAGATCTTCCGATTCTACAGAAGGATGTTGAGAACACCACAGACCCAACATGTGAGCAACAAGGAAGTTTTAAGAGGAAATGTTTTATAAATTTCAACTGAATGCATTACTGGCTGTTCGGTCAAATGTTTAATTGTAGGGAAAAATTATAATCATTAGAGTCTAAATCCTTAAATTCTGTTTAAATCCTTAAATTTTGATTCGAAATATCCAAATTTCTATGGAAATATGAACAATTTCCATGAAGGGAATGTAATCTATCACAATCACGGATATTCTTCGTCTTTGAAATAAAAAGCAACGAGAATAAAAATAAAACTAATTAAATTAATAATGAAAATAGTTCGGCTCAGAATTCAGACAAAATAAGGAGTTATGTGATTTCATTTCTTTGTAAATGGATTTAATTAATTTCTTAAAAATGATTTTTTAAAACTTTAATATCTTTTCAAAGCACCTGGAAAATTATGAAAATAAATTTGCTTACAAATTAACTTTCCTGTAATTGAGAAACTATTCTCAAAGAATTCACTGTCCCATTCCAAAAAAACAAAAACCGACAAGACATGAGTAAAAATGTGTAACGAGAACCATCAAAAAACAAAGCAAAACAAAAAAACTACATGTTCTTCCTCTCAAAAGAGAGAAGCCTTACTTAATTAAAGAAGAGCAATTTAATATGTTTCATGCTTCATTAACGTTTACGGCGGATAAACTTAAGTAACGTGATTACACTGCGTCATTCTGGCATTATATATCCCAAAGCGTGCAATATAAAATTCACTGGCATCGTTGTTTCAAAACTAAAAGTAGAAATATCAGTCGATGTTTTTATTCATTTTTGTTTGCTGCTTCATGATCATGTGTGATAGTTAAAGGAGATCTATTTATCTGTCATCACATGTCGACGAAAAGGAAAATGAACACAAACAAAATTGAAGACAAAAAATAAGGATTTAATTAATAAAAACGTACAAATTTTAGGTCTCTCTCTCTCTCATACACACACACTCACACACACACACACACACACACACACACACACACACACACATACATATTTATATATATATATATATATATATATATATATATATATATATATATATATATATATATATATATATATATAAAATAAAAACGGTAGTATCGAACAGTATCTTTCCGACCCGGTTTTCGATTTTATGATCTTATTGGGTGGCTTACTGGAAGGTTTTTTGGCGCACACTAACTATCTTATTAACACCGGAAGCGGAAAAAAGGAAGGTACTATTCGATATTACCATATTTATTGTGTAGCTCTGTTGGTTCCCCATTTTTTTATTGGATGTCCAGCATTGAGGACTTTTATTTGTGTTTTTTTTTAGGCGTGGCCTCCTTACTGCCTATTATTGCAGATATTTATTCATTTATTTACTTGCAAATTTTTATATGTTTTAGGCATGGGCGATGCACTCTTCGGTAAATCGAATCGAGTTCTCTCAGTCACTGTGTGTTTATCTAAATATAAATACGCTTAAATTCACCTTCTTCTCTGCCGCGCGCCAACGGCTACAGGGTAAAATTTCCGACTGACGCGAATTCAGCCGGTTTTCGATTCTAGTCAGAGGCAACCGGACGTCTAGCCACACTGATGAGCTGTGATACAGCGAAACAGTCTGTCTGTGGATGACAATATATATGCTCCTGAAAATTTATTTCGGTTGAGCTCTCTAGGGAGGATGTGTGGGCGTGTAAACAGTGACTATTACGGCTAATAATGCAAGACTCTTCGGTAAATCGAATCGAGTTCTCTCAGTCACTGTGTGTTTATCTAAATATAAATACGCTTAAATTCACCTTCTTCTCTGCCGTGCACCAACGGCTTCAGGGTAAAATTTGCGACTGACGCGAATTCAGCCGGTTTTCGATTCTAGCCAGAGGCAACCGGACGTCTAGCCACACTGATGAGCTGTGATACAGCGAAACAGTCTGTCTGTGGATGACAATATATATATATATATATATATATATATATATTTTTAGAATTGGACATAGCCCGACAATTTATTTAAAGACATTTATATTATGTTTAACGTTCTTTTTTATAGATACATGTATTTAAGCAAATGCTCTGTTTTATAATAAACAGTATTAAATAACATTTACCGGCCTGAATGTCCGAGAAATTTTCATAGAAATACAGGTTCGATTCCTGTCGGAGAGCGAAAATTTTCTATGAAAATTTCTCGGACATTCAGGCCGGTAAATGTTATTTAATACTGTTTATTATAAAACAGAGCATTTGCTTAAATACATGTATCTATAAAAAAGAACGTTAAACATAATATAAATGTCTTTATATATATATATATATATATATATATATATATATATATATATATATATATATATATATATATATACGAGGGTCATTCAATAAATAAGGTGAATTTTTCGGTATAAGGACTTCTAATACAGATAGAAGCTTACTCTTTTTTATTTTTTGTGTTTTACTTCTTTTTCACATGGATTTAATTTCTTTTGCAGATTAAAAAAAAAAACTGAGAGTTTTGGCGATTAACAAAGATGGCCGACCAAGAAGCATGCTCCAGGATTGAACAGCGGTCAGTTATCAAGTTTTTGGTTGCTGAAGGGGGCAAACCAGTTGAAATTCATAGGAGAATGTCAACTGTGTATGGTGCCACATGTTTCAGCAAAAAAAAATGTCTACAAGTGGGCTAAATTGTTTAAAGAAGGACGGAGCAGTGTTAAGGGTGAAGACAGGCCTGGGAGGCCTACAGAAGTGAAGTCTCCTGAGGTGATCGAATCAGTCAATGACCTCATTCAGTCTGACAGTGGATGACATTGCAAGGACTTTGAGCTTATCTGTTGGGACAAACTCAGGGGTCATCAGTCAGAAGGAGTCATCTTGCATCATGACAACGAATGGACTCGTCAAACACTCTTTGACTACCCTTTAGGAGTAGACTAGGCCTTCACTGTCATCTCCACCATTGCCAGCAGAAGGGAGAAAGAGAAGAAGAGAGAGTGAAGATTCCATTATGATGGGAGCGGGTGGCGACTACTAATATATATATATATATATATATATATATATATATATATAGACAATTACACACACACGTATGTATCACAGCTCATCAGTGTGGCTAGACGTACCGTTTTTTACTAATATTTATTTGGTCCCTGATGAATGTCAGAATTTTGAGCTGAACTATTTTCTTCATTAATTTAATTAGTTTTATTTATTTATTTATTTATTTATTAGTTTTATTTATTTGCTTTTTATCCCAAAGACGAAGAATATCCGTGATTGTGATGGATCACATCCCCCTTCATGGAAATTGCTATATTTCCATTGAAACTTGAATATTTCGAATCGAAATTTAATTTTACCTCTTATGCTTATAAAGTTGAGGCCATTGTACTTTCTGGCCTCTGTTTTCGTACACTGTAATATTTTAGAAATTACGATCTTAACACTTTCTTCAATCAACGAATGCAGATTGTTGTCATTCGGCTTTGCACGCTAAGGGGATATAAATCATATCAGTAATTACTCACAAGCCTTAATTATAATTGTATTGCGGGAATGTTTTTTCACTGAACAAGAGTATGTATACTTTACACTATCACCTCACTTAAGAACTGCACTCACACTAGCCAAGGAACTGACATGTTTTAACTAATACTTTAATCCACTTTGCCAATAGACGACTTCTTCTATGTGTCGTGTCCCTCAGAACGTTGGTGATCATGGCTGTCCACAACTTTGTAGCTCTCAATAAATTTTGTCTTTTCGTCACTTCTCTCAAACCCTACTCCACCAACCGCTGACTCAAGCTCGCCAAGTAGGTTTGTGACACTGACTCTGTGAGGTATTTAGAAATAATGAAGAAAAAGGGTTTAACCCCAAATGAAATATAAGCTGAAAGATTGAGAGAGAGAATGGAAGACATTTTCCGTGGTAATGTGGAAGTGAAGAAAGGGCCATCTGGGTTGCCTCACCCCTACGAATTGGAATGATGCACCACACTTTACTTTTTTATTTATCGAAAATTTGGTATGCGGGTAAAGCAAATTCGGAAATGGCTTTATGTATTTCTTTGGAAATTAGAAAAAACATATGTCATTGGCGAAAGGAGAAGCAGACGGGAATTATATTTTTATTAGCGAAACGAATTGCGAAATGAAAATAGCGAATGAACACACCGCACGGGTTAGAATTATAAAACATCGATCCACCATAACAGACAGGTGATCTGTTTTATATTTTCGCTAAAACGGCGAATGGCTCAAGGATATCTATTGCCCCGAACGTTAAAACGAAAAGGTGATCTGGTTTGTGTAAATCACGCTTTTTTTCCTACAAACTTTAAAAAATAAATTTGTCACAAAGACAGTTATGCCAGCCCTGAGAAGTGAGTAGAGTTAGAACACCGAGAAGGAAGGAGGAAGTGGGCAGAGATTGGCCCAGCCTGTGCGGAGTAGCGGTGGGAGATGTTACGCGAAGCAGGTTGGAGTTACGAGAGGAGCAATACCTGTGACTACTTCCAAAGAAGTTGGATAATTCTCCAAACTTGGAAAGTTGATTGGGAATGCAAAAATAGGGAACAAAGAAAAGCTTTATTGGAATTAATGAAGATTGGGGAATCACCAAATCTCCAGAACCCTTTGGTCCCGCGACAGTTTTCGGTCGAAGCGTATATAAACAGATGACTTTGGGGAGCTTGGAGACTTTGTGATCCCGCATTGAGTGCCTCTGAAATCCACCTCAGCTGTCAACCAGATTCACTGATTCCTAGGCTTCGAACCCATCTCTCTAGAGGTTTAGACAAATTTTTTATTCTTCGAGCTACCATATCAAGAACTATGACGCAATTCGAGAAACAGCGCAAAACCGCTAGCAACCGTAGCAATTCGGGCCGGACTTTCAAACTTACTGACAGGGACCGACGTGCATTGAAACGCAGTGTGGTAAAAAGTCATCGGACTACTGAGGTCAAAGTGACTGCTGAGTTGAATAATCCTCTGAATAGTCCAGTTTCTACCCCAAACTGTTCGTCGTGAGCTCCATAAGGCTGCATATCATGGAACAGCCGCCGTAAGGAAACCTCTTCTCTGCACTCGCAAAATTCATAAGAGGTGGAAGTGGTGCAGAGATCACAATGCCCGGTCTGCAGACCAATGGAAGCAAGTCACGAGTCCTGTTTTTCTCTTTTCCCAACTTCAGAGCGAGTTTATATGTGGATGAAAACCGAAGAAGCTTACAACCCTGACTGCCTTCTTTAAACAGTGAAGCATGGAGGTGGATCAGTGATAGTTTGAGCCACCATATCATGGAAATGTCTCGGTCAAATAGTTGCCCTGCATGGTAGAATCAAAAGCAAAGATTACCTGAACATTTTGGGAGATCATGTTCATCCAATGTCCCAGACTTTACTCCCTGATGATGACTGCAACTTCTAAGACGATAATGTTCCAATACATACCGCTCGAGTGGTTAAGAATTGATATGAAAAACATGAAAGTGAGCTAGTGGCCTCCCCAATCTCAAGATATCAACTTTTTTTTAACATTTGTGGTGCATTTTGGAGCGACAATTTATGAGCCGCTATCCTCCACTGCCGTGTCTTAAAGAGGTGGAGCAGGTGTTAATGGAATATGGCTGAAAATCCCTTTGGATGAAGACAGGAAGCTGTATGATTGCATTCCTAGACGTATTAAAGCTGCATGTGAGCCTAAAGGAGGACAAACTCCATATTAAATAAATTTTCTTTGAATTTAACAAGTGTTTCAATTATTTTGTCCAACACCTGTATATATATACTTGTGTGCATGGGTGTATGTCTAAAAAAGTTCAGATAAAACTACAATACATCTGTAAAAATGAATGAAGAGAAAAGGAAAACTTATCTTATCCGACATTTGCCTTGATAAACGCGTCGGCTAAGATAAGTTTTCATTTCGTCATTATTCATATATATATATATATATACTTTGAATATACGCTCTTTAGCGCTAGAGGGCGTCGTCAGTGATGTTCTGAAATGGATCATTGGGCAGTTTCGGGTCTTTCAAACATCATACTGACCTCACCAAGTCGACCCCATCAGAGCTGATCGGACTCTGACACGCCCTCTAAAAATGCTTACAGACACTAACTTCTATAATATACCCCGTCATCACGCATTTGATTGGTAGTTGATCAATAGCCAATCACAATGGTGTGTGCTCTATTTAAGTTGTTTGCGGGGAATTTTTTTTTCTTTTTTTCAAGTGGACACCCTTTCATCGGATACTTAGAAGGTAATTATGTTTTCCGTTTTACCCACATCCCAGTAAGATTCTTTGTACATCTAATATATTGCTTTTTACAAAAATAAAAGGGAATTCGACCTTAAAAGGACTTTAAAAACTTATTGACGAATAAAATAAATTACAACGAGTTAAACCGAGAGTACAAATAGATATAATTAATCAAATGTTTAAAACATATTGACAAGTTAAAAAACCTTTAATCTATCGAAAATAAATTTTAAATTTAGATTATAAAAAGAAAAAATTACGAAACGGGACGAGGGGTAATTTTAATACACCCATTCGTCGGATACTTAAAAGGTAAATATGTTTTCCGTTTTTATCCACTTCCCCTCAAGTTTCATTTTACATCTAATATATTACTATTTACAAAAAAAAAAATAAAAAATAAAAATAAATTCGGCCATTAAAAGACTAAATTACTAGTTTTTACGTTTAAGATAAATAACTTACAGCGAGTTAAACCGATAGTACATATAAATATCATAATGAAAATCGTTTAAAATATATTGGCAAGTAAAAAAAACAGTGGTTATGCGATATAATTCTTCAACATTTACGCTGAATGAACGTAAATAATAAGTAAATAACATGAAATAAATAGCGTATGTTACTTGTGTAAATAAAGAGCCAAACTGATTTCGCGAGAATTGAAGAAAAAGAGATAATAAATAGGATAAAAAATTAACTAAGTAGAATAAAAAAAAAAACACGCTTTCCTTCCACCTTTCCTTTGAAGATTTGTATATATTATTTACAAAGGCTGACTAAACGAAACGTGTAAATAAAAAAAAAAAAAAAAAAAAAAAAAGCTAAAAAACTGTTTTCAATTATAAGTATACATATTTACAAACCGACTACGGCTTTGCATAAAATTAATGGATTAACTTAGATTAATTTAGATTTTCCTTGGTTTGCTCGTCCATGCACTTGCTCGTTTTAGCCACAACCATTTAGCTGCTCTTTCTGCTGTATCAGTAATGGTTTGGATGGCCTTACGTTTCTTATTTCCCACTATCCCAATATCTGTTAAGGCACTGACTAGTGATTTTGCCACAAACCCTCTTGTGCCTACTTCAATTGGCTTGCAGCATGCCTTCCATCCATTATTCCTGCAGTTTTCCAGTAATTCATCGTATTTTAATTTTTTTCTTTCACTGGCTTCTTCTACATTATCCTCATAGCAGACTGTTAGCTCCCACATGATGATTTTCTTTAGTTTATTCGAAAAGAGGACTAGGTCTGGACGCAATCGGGTCTTGGAAATGTGATCGGGGAAGTTTAGCCTTTTACCTAAATCCACCCTAAGTTCCCAGTCTGTTGCACATGATAAACAATTGGGTGCGGTCATTTTCTTTGGGTTCGGTTTCGCGCCAGCTTTAATAAAATTTATGACGTTCCTATTTGGATTCGGTCTGTTTGTACGGACGGCTGTACTAACGACTTCTGCTATTTCTTTCAGTATTTGATCATGGCGCCATCTGTACCTACCATCAGCTAGGGCTGATTTGCAGTTGCTAAGAATATGTTTCAAAGAACCTATTTGACCGCATAGGGGGCATAAAGGCGATTCTGATTTAGTCCATAACTGTAGGTTAACGGGGCTTGGTAGAAGGTCGTAAACAGATCGGATCAAAAAATTCGTGCCCAATTCGTTACGCCATAATTCTGACCATCCGATTTTCCTAGGTATTATAGTCTCCCATTTTGTCCATGAACCCTGTTGTTTAAACCCGATCATCTTTGCTACTCTCATTTCCTCTTCCCCTGCGCGAATTTCATTCAATAAGAGTTGGTGTTTTTCCTTACCTACGGCCTTATCAATTCTAACAGTAGGAAAGAAACCCAGCCCTGCACGACCCGTGGCAACAGTGCCTAGCACCACTTTTTCACGAAGACGCTCTTCTGCCAATTTCAACTCCTTTACAGCGCTCCATTTCCTCCCAGTTAGAACCTCAACATTTGCTCCTACTACATTTGGGTCCTTGGAGAATTTGTATTGTATTACTGTACGAACCTTAGCGACTTTATATTCTTCTACAAGGCTTTTGAAAGGAAGTTGAAGAATGTTGGAGTTTCCGTAAAGGGCGGCGCTACTTAGACACTTTGGCAGACCCAGCCATCTCCGTAAGCGGGAATTAATCTTTTTTTCAATATGTACTACGGTAGAGGTGGTGAACTCATATATAGATAAAGGCCACAATATTTTGGGAAGAATGACATGTTGATAAATCCAAGCCTTGTAACGTCCGGGTAAGCCAGACTTGTCTACTTTATCTAACCATGTTTCTAGGATGTCCTTCGTTTCTTGTATTGCGACAGCGTCCTTCAGGGTATTGTCAAAACGTTTACCCAAGTACTTGATTGGCTTTTGTTTTATAGTTGGGATATACTCGCCAGACACTTTGAAACGATCCCTATCTGATGTTTTTCCTTTTTTAAGCACTAATGACCTTGATTTGGCAGCATTGAAACTCATCCTTGCCCATAAGATGAGTTTCTCCAAACCTTTTAACAGCCACCTGGCGCCAATCACGGACGAGGAAGTTATGGACATATCGTCCATATATGCTCTTATTGGCGGTTGCCGTAGACCAGATCTTGTTAAAGGGCCCCTGCATTCTGTTTCTGCCGCTTTTATGAGCATATTCATGGCAAGGGAAAAGAGGGTAGCTGAAATAGTGCAGCCTGTTATAATACCTTTTTCCAATATGTGCCATGCAGATGTTGTATTTCCTGCTGCTGTTCTCATTTTGAAATTTTTGTAATAGTCTGTTATGGTCTCTATTATTTGGGGAGGAACATGGTGGCGATTTAACGACTCTTCTACTAATTTGTGTGGGATAGAGCCATAGGCATTCTTAAGATCCAGCCACAGAAAAGCCATATCGCCCTTATGTGCTTTTACGTCCTTAAGCAGCTGCGTGATGACCCCTGTATGTTCCATGCACCCCGGCATGCCTGGAACGCCTCCTTTTTGAACAGAGGTGTCGATATACTTATTCCTTAAGAGGAAATCTGTTAAGCGTCGATTCATAATACTGAAGAATATTTTCCCTTCGACATTCAGTAGGGAGATGTACCTAAATTGATTTACTGTACTTGCTCCTTCCTCTTTAGGGATCCATATGCCTTCTGAGCACCTCCATTGTACGGCTATCTTCCCTCTTCTCCAAACAATTTTTAGCAACCTCCATAACATACGAAGCAACAGTGGACAACGCTTATAAACTAAGTAAGGGACTCCGTTGGGTCCAGGGGCTGATCCCGATCTGGCTGTTTTTAATATTGTTTGAATTTCTTTCAACGTTGGTTCTTTTAAGTCAAAAGGGTATGTAGGCAAATTAGGTATGATTAGAGAAGAGTTTTCTCCTAGCTGTATGTGTTTATTTGGGTCACTCAAAGTCTCTTTAAGGAAGTCATTTACTTCGTCAGGGGTAGATGTTAACCTTCCATTACGTTTATCGCCTAATAATTTCTTAGTGAAACCGTATGGATTAGTGACGAAAGCTAATCGTTTGCGCGCCCTTTCCTTCCTTCTATTCCTGTGCCATTCTGCTCTCCGTAAAGATTTCATTTTGGAACGGATGATGTCGCGGAGTTCTTGCAACGGTCCCTTTTCTTCCGGTTTTGCTTTCTTATATTGCTTTCGGATAGCTCTTAGTTCCGCTCTACATTGTTTGATTTTATTTTCTCTTCGATTTTCTGCTGTTTTTTCCTTTGTCTTCCTTTCCTCATATCCGAAACGCTCTGAAGCGTAGCTGACTATGATTTTCGCCATAGTACTTAGACGGGTATCCACCGAGCCTTTTGAGATTGTCTTTAATATTTCGCTGATGTCTGAATCGAAGTCGTGCCAAGCATTTTTTTCGCCGGCGGCTGGCCATTTGATCTTCTTCCGAAATGTCTCAGGAGGTAGTTCGGTTGATACTTGTGCCTCTGCTTGGAAAGACTGGGCTCTGTGGTGAGCTTCCCGGCTCTGTATTTCCTGCGTCTCATCAGGAGAATTTCCTGTGCGCTGCAGCTGGCTAGCTTCCATCTGACATTTCATTTTGGCTTGATGGATTTTTAGGCCGCGTTTATTCTTGCATTTTTTCCCGCATGGGCAAGTCATAATCATTGTCCGTGGGTGTGAGGCTTGGTTCGTTTCCGGTTGATCCATCCGAATAGGGATCTCATTCTCCCCCCCTCTCGGGATCCCTTGGGGGTATTTATTCTTATGTATGTCTGTAGCTAATTTTTATATATATATATATATATATATATATATATATAAGGTTGTAGACTCTGTCTGTCTGTTTGTAATCGAACTCTTCCTAGTATTTTAAAGATAGACCCCATAACCATATCCATTGTGAAACTACATTACCCAGGGTACTTGGATAAGTATATTTCATTTTGATCATAGGGGTCAAACCCACGCTGACATTTTTTCCCTTTGATTTAAATTAAATGTAAATATGAAAAAGGAAACGACTCCTATCCAAAATATAGAAGGAAAAAGCCAGAAGATGGAGGTCTCATCGACATCATTGAGTAATATTGAAACGCATCATTTTTCTTCACAAATTATATGATTTTAAGTCAATCATCATTTTCTTACAAAAGAAATGTGTGACACGCAGCAAGCGAGTAATTCGGCTACTGTATATATATATATATATATATATATATATATATATATATATATATATATATATATATATATATATATAAACAGCTTCTTCCTTTCCAATTTTTATGAACCTTTCAAATTTCAGAACAAGTTCTTTTATATAATCGGTAAACTTTTCAAAGTTCATTTTCGTTTTGTGTTTTTTTCCCGATTGCTTTCAAATCAGACAAAAATTAACTTTGAAAAGTTTTTTTCGTCTATGTGACCGATTATATAAAACCACTTATTCTTTGAGAAAGAAAAACGTAATAAAAAATTGGATAGACATACGTTATTGATATTATTGTTTGAAAAATTTCTTGCTGCCTATATATATATATATATATATATATATATATATGTATATATATAACATATATATATATATATATATGTGTGTGTGTGTGTATGTGTGTGTGTATATACACACACACACCTATATATGTATGTGTGTATAAATTCTTTTCAGATAGAATGTATCAGTAAAGGAATGAAATGTATAAAAAGACAAGAGGAAAAACTATTCTTAGCCGACGAGTTTCGTCCTATGAGCGACTTTGTCAAGGCAGATAACATTTGTCTTGATAAAGTCTCTCAAAGGACGAAACCCCGTCGGCTAAGAATAGTTTTTCCTCTTGTCTTTTTATTCATATATAAAGAATAAATGGTTTAGTCACTAATCCGATATTTCTCGCATTTTAAACGTAATTATAGTGGATACTCATATTCTAAACAGACACCACATATTTATTTTTACATTAAACAGTGTGTTGTACGTCTCTCAGCCTTCGTATTCCAGAAATAAAGAACATGTGCTCTCCGGCAGACATCGAACATGCGGTCTTCTTTTTTGCGAGAAACCACCGTTTCATCCGACGTGCTTTACCACTCAGCTGCGAAGAGCGGCAAATTTAAGCGAGGCTTTTTCTTTCTTTCTAAGGAAAGCACATTTCTTCCCTAAGATATTTTCCTAAAGCCCATCTCTCATTAATTTCGTATTCGAAACTAAAACAAACCAATTTCTAAAGAATCAATATATTTATTTTTAATTCGACATTTTTATCGATTCAAACGTTATAGCCCGAGAGGACATTTTCTGTATCAAGATTTCTGGAACACGCAAGGCGATTGTTTAATGTGAAAAAATAAAAATGGATCGTCAGTTTCCAATACGCGTACCCAATATAATAACATGTGAGGCAATATATATATATATATATATATATATATATATATATATATATATATATATATATATATATATATATATATATGTACAGGGTGAATCAGACATTTTACAGACTTTGGGTGCAGGTTCCTTACACGAAAACGAGGACAAAGGCCCATATAAACATATGCATGAAAATCCATCATTTTGGAGTTATTAAGTTTTAAAATGTTTACGGCAGATGGCGCTATTTAGCTATGTAGACTAGGTTACATTTGTTATGTGTGTATATATGTGACTTGTCTGTCTTCAACGATTAAAACATTTAGTGGTGAATTTAAAAATGGCAGGATATTCATATCGCGAGCAGGCGATATATATATATATATATATATATATATATATATATATATATATATATATATATATATATATATTAATATCCTTCTTGGAAATATGCCTACCAGTCACAAATTGATAACACACACAGACACAGACACACACACACACACAGATATATATATATATATATATATATATATATATATATATATATATATATATATATATAGTTATCCATTAAAAAATAACATTTAAAGTGATAAAATCTGTCGTATTAATAAATTAAAATTCCATTACTTCTTTAGAAATTGCTTTGCTGACATAAATGCTTCGAGAGTCTAAGAAAGGTTTACGTTCATATAACTCTACTCAACGTTCCCTGACGTTCGACGTACTCTGTGGATGAGTCGGTCTAGATATAAAAACGATTTCTCATGCAAAGAGTGACGCAGGTTCGAATCTTGGCAGGGTGCGCATTATTTAAAAAAACAAGATTTAACTCTAAGTTTACACTATGGTCTAGTGGGTAAAAGCTTTGGCTTGTGAATTTGTTGACATCGTCGTTATAAGTTCAATCCCTGAGTCGCTTATACTCAGTGAAAACAGCCGAGCACTACTGAACTAAATAACATAAGAACAAGACGATATATTTATACAGAACTAGACGATATATTTATACAGGTGTAGTGGAACGAAATCAGTTCTGAATTTCTGTAGATTACCCAGATAAATATGTACCTGACGAAGGCCGGGGAGTGGGGTACAACGGCTGAAACGTTGTGATAAAAATAACAATGATGAGAACAATAGTCCGAATATAAACAGTTTAAATAAGATTTCTCGACTATCCAGCCCGGTAGACAGAAATAAATAAATATACCGTTTAATAAATGAACAGAGTGTCTACTTAGATATGGGTATCCACTAACAAATAACGTTTAAGTGATAAAATATATATCAGATTCGTGTATCTAATGAAAGATTGATCGAGTAAGAGTCACAAATCTGTGATATATAAACCATCGAATGCATTTCTAGCTGGATGCTTTCGAATTAACAACAAATCCATAAGAAGTAAAGAAATATCGCGTCGATACAGCAAGCAAACATGTCAATTTATGACGTTTAATCGTAAAAAAATCACATCATTCATAGATTCATAATCTAAAAATTTGAAGAATTTAAAGTAATACCAACATATTAAATAAAAAATAAAATAAAAAACATTAAGGCGAAAAGATGAAATTGGATTGACAACTGTTCGTTGAAGCTTTTTATTTTTTTTGCTGGCTGAATTTTTTTTTGTTTTATTGCCCCAAATTTAAGATTTACATAGATTTCTAAAAAAAAAGAAAAGAAAAAAATGAAAAACTATTAAATATTGAAGTTTAAATTAATGTTTCTTTTTCATATGATTCGTTTAAGAAATTGGTTTAAAAAAGCGTACATACCTAACTACAATGAATGTGACACGAGAATGTCAAAACCAGCGATTTCTGGAGCTGAGTGAAGCACCCCCGGAGCCTCGCTTGTAAGCCCAGGAGAACTGATCAGCAGCTCCAGTCAAGTATGACAGCAGCAAAATGGTAATCACTTCAGCAACCACTGATGTGTTATCAGTGTGTGCTATATGCGACCAGAGGAAAAAGATAAATATGGCTACTCAAAACAGAATATTATTTTGAAGAGAACTATCTCATGTTAGTGCGCAATCTGTCGGAGACGAAGTTTTTTTCTTCTTTTTAAAGGTACGGTTAAACTTACGCCTTTCTTCACTCACTAGTCTTTGCGTATATATAAGATTTTTGCCTTTATATTCATGAACATGTATTTAAAAGAATCTTATTCATCTATTTCAAGGCTCTCCACAACTTCCTATCCAGTGTAGATCTTTTTACAAACTTTTTTACATACCACGTCCTACTTGTTTTACTATTCATGTACACAAGCTCGTTAGATAGGTTAGTCACTGCTTTCCTCTGTCCCTCTTGTTTTCAATATGCCCTGTGAGTGTCAAATTCTCCTGGCCGTCTGCATAAAAAATTGTCGGATATTATATGGCTTAAGGTCATGAACGAGTTCTTTCATTTTGGTTGTTTGGATGATTTTGTTTTGCGACATATAAACACATCTATGGGTTATTTAATGCCAAATAATAAATAATTCGAACAATTTTACGGCTTCAACAAAATATATTTTGAACGCAATTATATGCCTTAAACTATAGATAAAATGTAATTCTGGTCATGTTGCCTTAAAATGTATTGTTGCTAATCTTACTATAAATATGCATTGTTGCTATTTTTTTTACATAAAAAATCATTGCTGGAATGTTTGCTATACAAATATATTTTTATACTTTCATAGAGTTTTGTTTGGGGTTTTACTATTTGTCCAAAGCTGGGACTCTAACACGTGGTACCACTCCGGATCAGGGTGGATCTGGGAACAACGGTAATTAAGATGTGGCTGCATGTTCCTCAAAACCAACAATCTCCTGATCAGAAGTCTTGCTGCCGGACGTAGTTTATCGTCATACCCAAGACTTTCAAAGTCGTCGATCATCTCGTGACGTCGTAGCAACCATAATAGTTGTTTTCGACCCCAATACACGCGTTGAAAACTTTGAGGAAGGAGTAATAAATAATGTTATCAGATACTACAACCAAAAAGTGATTCTCCCGTCTTAAAGCCGTTCACGTTTACTTGCATTTGGAATTAGCCCACTCCAAATAGAGATCTGTTTTTTTCTCTGTTAGTTCGTATACTGCATTAATGCTTTTGTGATTATCGGTGATGTGAGCCCGGTCTGAAGTTGACCGTAGAGAATTGTGAGATCAGTGCACTTTCAATGCATTTTCTTCTTAGTAAACTATTTTCTCTTCTAATAGCATTTACTAGGTCGAAATTGTAGTCAGATGTGTTCCGATGAACTAACAGTGCACTTAAAGTGTTATTATGTAATAGAACCTTGCGATGCTCATATAGTCATTTTTATAAAGGTTTCTAGATGTTTCACCGATGTATGTCATTGGATATTTTGTTGTAATTTCTTTTTAATATTCATTCTTTGTTTTATTGTAGTTTCTAATCCGTTTGATGTTGGCTATATAGTTTATTGTTTTAGAGGTATTGTTGATGAATTTTAAGTTAGATAAGTTGTTTTCGACTCTAATAGAAATGTTGGATAGAATTATATACCTTATTTTGTTGGAATTATTATCTGTGGATTTTTTTATTTCTATTTTGTGGATTTTGTAGGCTTTACGTTTAGCATTACTCTCTATTGCCAACTTCTGATCGTGCTAATATACATATCACTAATCATCGCAAAAGCAATTGTAACACAATTCGCTATACGAACTGATAGAAGCAAAAACAGAGCTCTACTCGTAGTGCGCCAATTTCAAATCCAGCATACATTAACGGCCTCAATGCGAAAGAAGATTTTGGTGTAGCATCTGATAAAGTTGTTTATTGCCCCTTCCCCAAAGATTAAAAAAAAATTTCCTTACACAAAGAATTTGTCTTTCATTTTGATCTGAAGATGCCTGTCAGTAGGTAAAACGCTTTCTCTGTACAACAACCTTGACTCAATACGTCTACATTTTTCAGGATACTATTCTACATCCTACTAACGCCCATACTGACAAGTGTAGAAATTTTATTTTACGTCAGTGCTGATAGAAATCAATAATGAACGAAAAAGATTAAGATAGACACGAACGAAGATATGTATATAAACAGGGAAGACAGACCGTAATTGATATATTCGGATATTAAAATATGAAAAAAAAGAAACATAGAGACACGAACAAACAGAAAAAGACTATTGGTCAGAGTGATATACACAGACCGTGCAAATAGAGTGGACAGAATAAACGCGGGAAAATTGGGAAAAGTTAGCCGACGAATGGTAAATCGAAACAAATTAACTCAAAACGAGGTCAGTAACAAAATTATAATCTCGAAGCAAAAAGAAGGCGAAAATATTAGGGAGAAAAATAAAACAGTATTTATAGAAAAAATATTTGAGACAATTCCTCTTACTGGCGAAAAGGTGTGAAAGTGGGATGGGGAGGAGATTCTGTTGAAAAAACGGATCGGAAAGATACGGTTATAGAAAGGTCGGGGCAAAATTTGGGTTGAGTTGATTAACTTCTGAAAGGAAGATTTGGTTTCAAATGTCAGAGGTGCTTCACGAGACAAAATACTGAGTGAGTTGTTTTTCCTCTTTCCTTCCATTTTGTTATCTGACACAGTAACCTCAAATGCTACACCACACTTAAAACAGACCCCATTTTCATTGATTTGTTATTCCACGCCAGTACGGTGACTTAAATTAATTAGTACCTCTGGTCAGAGTTCTTCTTATTCTTTAGTGCCTCGTTCCTTCAGGGCATCGACGATCATGGCTCTCTACAACTTCCTATTAGTTACGTTCGTTAGAAGTTTTTCTAACATTACTAAAGTTCCCGCCTCCCTTTCCGCCATCCAAAAGCTCGTCAGGTAGTTGATTGGTTGGCTGGCTTTCCCCTATTTCTCTTGCCTTCAGTATGTCCTGTGAAGGTTGAGTTTTCTAAGCCGTCCTTCATCATTAAGTATCTAAGAAATTTCAGCTATCACTTCCTGATTCTGAGTATAAGTGTTTATTTTGTTACCTTTTTCTTTAATTTATTTTACTAATGACGTAGTCACGGTTAGTAGACAATAATCTCGGACATCAGTTCCACTTGCACGAAATTATAAATCGCTTCTACTAGATCTTCGAGCTGCTCAAAGTCTAACGCAATATTTATTATTACACGCAAGAAGGTAATACAATATTTTAGTCTTTCTTGTTCATATTACAGTATTTTGACTGTGATATTTTTCAGTCCTTTTTTTTAATATATGATGTCTTTTAATGCATATAGCGGTTATCAATGCAGAAAGTGAAATTGGGGTGCCGAGTCCAAACTCGAAGGTGAGGTGTTGCGTTCACTTTACCATAGATAACAGTAGACTAGTCTAAATTTAAAATCCATTGTATGTGGGGCTATCGACCTCATTCTAAGAAAAACGTTCTTGATACGGAAAACCGGAAACCATAGCAGCAACATTTAGTTTATAGTCAAGAGCTGAACCTATACTTGACAAGGAGTCCGCAGGGTTATTGCTTGCTGACTGATATATATATATATATATATATATATATATATATATATGTGTGTGTGTGTGTGTGTGTGTGTGTGTGTGTGTGTGCAAATATGTAGAAAAATAGGAAAAAACACGTTAGGTAAATAATCCGGAGTTCTTTAGTATTTTTGTTTTTATTTTTTTTTAAATTCTCCATACAGAAGTAGAGCTTAAATTATAATTAATTTTAAAAAAATATTATTCCTTCGCTACATAAGAGTTCTCATGTTTCAGAAACAAGAGCCAAAAATCTCAATATAATTATTAAAATTGAATGGAATTAAAGTATCAAGCCCTGTTTCATCCTGAAGCGAAAATTTAGGAATCCTAAAGGATTGAGGGCTCGGAGAGCCGAATTCGAATTCGAATCCATTACATTCATTTACGTGCTAATAGCCTTGGTAAAGGTATGGATCCTCTTCTCCATACAGCTATGGGTAATTGGCAGGACAGACTGTGTTTGCTTAAATATACCTTTAGCCTTTATCAAGAATGATTTGATTTTACTTTTAACTGAATGAATTGTTTGTGTTATGTATGTATGTAGAATTATAGGGATGTTTTATTTTTCAAACACAGTCAGCACATTGTGGCCGTGTTCATAGTTAATATTATTGAGTGTTAACTTTTTCTTTATTATTATTATGGCTTCCATTATTTTTAATCTTTAAAGAAACAAACACACACACACACACACGCACACACACATATATATATATAAATATAAAAGTGAACATTGAAGTCAACACACAAAAGGCGACAGACTGTTTCATGATAAACGCAACCATATATATATATATATATATATATATATATATATATATATATATATATATATATATATCACTCATTTCACTCCACATGAGGCGAAAATGCCAGTGGGAGGCAGGGTGTTACAGGGAGTGAAACTGAAGATGGGGAATATTGGAGAAAAGACAAAAAAAGGAACGGTGTTCAAGAGGAGAGAAAATGGCGATTGACATTGCATTTATATGTTTGAAGATTGTAATTATCAGGGAAGCAAGAAATCGGAATAGAGTTTCACAGAGGAGAAGTACGAGAAAAAACTGTTAGAGTAGCAGTGGCTGTTACATCTAGTTAGTTCGTAAAATGGCGAGATCTAGTTGCCAATCTAGTAGCACGCTTAAATTCGTCTAGTCGAGACACGGGGGCAAAAAGCTCTTCAGAAGAGTTGTTATGAAAATATTTGTAGAAAAGGACAGAGGGAAGCCATGTCCTATCGGTAAGAAAGTGACTGAAGTTGAGATGCCTGGTCAGGATCGATTACATTAGAAACCTTTTTTTCAGTCCACGGACACATGGTATTTTTATAAATGTGCAAGATTGATTCTGACAAGAACATTTTTCTGGCACGGCACAATGAACTAAATTTTCTAGTAGTAGACGTAGCAATTGATTCGAGAAAAGTCCCTTCACTCCATATCAGTGGAAAACGTGTACCCAAGAAAGTGCAAAGTGTTTCTCTCCAAGACTTTAGCATCAGCCATGCTGATGACAGACAGGAAAGGTTCTCTGTGGTCATTAAATGAAAACAGTTTTGGTGGTGTTAAAATTTACAAACCATTACTTGCCCTAGTATATCACTGATTAGAGGTCCTTTTCAAGAGCATTTGCCAGGTTTACTTTGTTGGATCTGTGAGACTTGCTACCATGACTGGAAAATTGTTGTATTATCTGAATAAAATAAGCATGCCAAATCCTGTCGAACGCCTTCGAGATATCTAGAGACACAGCAGCCAGAGTTTCGTCATTCTTATCTAAAACTGGATAGACAAATTCAGTGATAGCCGTTAACACGTCTCCGGTAGATCTGGCGAAACGGAAGCCATATTGTTTGCCCGAAAGGTGGTCGCGCAAAGTAAGATGCTTAACTAATTCAGCATTGATTAGAGCCACGAGCATTATACACTGGCATGCGAAGATTTTGGGATAACTGCATAAAATGATTGTACACCTGTATTTTATTAAGATGTTAAGATATTTTAGCACTACGCTTTTATCAGTATTGTCCGAGGGCCTTGAGGAATGGGAAATAAGTTATGTTTTCATAGGTGCCGTGTAACAGAAGATAAAGCGCTGAAAAAAGATCATACAAAAAACTATTGGGTCAATGACAGATAAGAGGTGATAAAATGATAGCATGGTAAGAATGGCTCCATCTTTTTTAAAATCAGTGTAAGGTGCCTTGGTAAGTCATTGTAGTTGAACGTTAGCTTGCTTTTTTACACTAGAATCATGGCTAAGTGTCAGATTAAAGAGATGAAAAGAAGATTGTGGGAGTCTCGATAGGAAATCAAAAATTAACATCTAAACAAGTGAGGAGTGAGTGTAAGTTATAACAGTGAGGTTTCCGTTGACACAGTACGTTAGGCATTATGAAAAACAACAACAAAATACCCCAACTTGAACGGGCATATAGCAACAAAGGATCATTAACCTAAATCAAGTAGAGAAAAGAATATTTAACATGGGATGCTGGAAAGTGGCAAAAAGTAATTTTTAGTAGTGAACGCAAAATAAATTTACACTCTAATGCAAAAAAACAAAAGTCAAGTGACCAGTGAAAAAAAAAAAGAAACGATGCAAGATACACAAGAAAGATTTGATGGTGGACACGTAATAGTGTGCGGTTTGCATCTAAAACGATGGTAAAAGGTTGATGGAAAATTAGTAAAGGTTGATGGAAACCTCTAAATTATATTACTTTACTATGCTCTAATCTTCTGTCAGACCACAAAACGGTATCTTGTAGATAAACATGCTCAGAGTTTGGAAGACTGGCCAGCACAATGTCCTGACCTTAATTTAATTGAACCATTGTGGTGGGAACTGAAGAAATAAGTGCTCCAACAAAAAAATCACATAATCTCCAAGAATGAGAAAAAATTACAACGAGAAAATATGGAATTTGTTCCATTCAATACCACATTGAATTGAAGCAGATATTCGCGCCAAAGGCAGCAACGATAATTCCATAGTTTGAGGTTTTGTATTTCTGTAATAATAAAGATCACTTATGTAACCCCCACAAAAAAAGACAATAACAATGGCCTTTTTTAGCGTCTCCATGCTTAAGTATTAACCGAAAATTTCCAAAAGCAAATAATTTAAGGTGGGGCAAAAATTTGGTATGCCAGTGTATAGAGAGTGCGTGAGATAATTGGGAACAATTTATACAGAAATATAGATATTCAAAAGATAAAATCAGAACACACGCGCGAGCGCACACATGCACATATCTATCAATCTCTCTCTCTCTCTCTCTCTCTCTCTCTATATATATATATATATATATATATATGTGTGTGTGTGTGTGTGTGTGTGTGTGATTCGGTTCGTCTTCTCATAATTAGTATTTAGATATTTAGTTCATGAAGTAATGATTTTTTGTGAGTCAGGCTTAGAACTTTCAAAACGTCCTCTTTACACACACACACACACATATATATATATATATTCTCTATCTTCTATTTCTTTTTATCTATCTATCTATCTATCTATCTATCTATCTATCTATCATAGTCTCATAGTCTTATCTATTGGAGTTTAAATATCTATCTATCATAGTCTCATAGTCTTATTTATTGGAGTTTAAATATCTATCTATCTGTCATAGTCTCATAGTCTTATTTATTGGAGTTTAAATATCTATCTATCTATCTATCTGTCATAGTCTCATAGTCTTATTTATTGGAGTTTAAATATCTATCTATCTATCTATCTATCTATCTATCTATCTATCATAGTCTCACAGTCTTATTTATTGGAGTTTAAATATCTATCTATCTATCTATCTATCTATCTATCTATCTATCTATCTATCTATCATAGTCTTATTTATTGGAGTTTAAATATCTATCTATCTATTTATCTATCATAGTCTCATAGTCTTATTTATTGGAGTTTAAATATCTATCTATCATAGTCTCATTTATTGGAGTTTAAATATCTATCTATCTATCTATCTATAGCCTTTAGAATCGTAACCCCAAATCTGAAATTATTGAAAGCCTTTGGTGGACACACATGTTAGCATAGACATCCATACTTTTTAAACATTGAAATTAGCATTATCAGTGTTTAAAAATTCGAGATGCCTACTAAAACACGTGTACCCTCTATATATAACATTTATAGTAGTAGTAGTAGTAATAATAATAATAATAATAATAACAATAATAATAATAATAATAATAAGGTTGCACGGTATTGGCACCCACTGAATATAAAACCCAGCATGACAGAGTTGAACAATATCTGCACTGGGAAATCTGCACCTTCTACGGGAAGGAAACTGAAAGAAATTGGTATGAATACAACCCAGTCCCGGTTACGGAGACAGGACCTGTTACAATTTTATGGGACTACACAATACACATAGACAGAACAATCAAACTAACCGCTCAGACATTGTTATTAGAGGCCGTAAACAAAAAAGTACCTCCTTATTGATATGGCAGTAGCTGCAGACTGCAATGTATTTTTGAATATCTTCAAAAAGCTATCAAAATACAAGGACCTTGAAATTGAAATCTGAAAAATGTGGCACATGGGAACATCAACTACCCCTGTTGAACCTGGCGCCCTCGGATTGTTTGGAAAATATTTCAGTAGATTATTTGAGGGGATTCCTGGAAGCCAATGCCTTAAATAAATACAAAAAATTGTTCTCACGTGTACAGCCGACACCTTACGAAGGGCTTTATTATGTTAATTTATTTTTTGTCTGTGGAAAATGTCATTATGCCATTTCTAACCCTAGGTCTCTGAACCTGGAACAAAATGTGTACACACCAGAAATCAAAGGAAATAAAATAATAATAATAATACACACACACACACACACACACACACACACACACACATATATATATATATATATATATATATATATATATATATATATATATATATATTCAGGGTGTCTTGAAAACATTGTAACTCTTGGTAAATTAACATTATGTTTTTCTGTAATATGTTGGGTTTTCATGGGCTTTGTAGGTTTTATTGTGGAGCCTTTAATTGAAATGTAGCCTTATCACTCCAAACAACATCTTCCCCCAAATTCCATTCTTCAGTCAGGATCAATACCATTAACAATGCGGAATAAATCTTGGAATGTAATTTTCCAAAAACAGCGCTTCAAAATGCAATGGAAACTTCATTTTGAACTAAATATCCCAGAAGATCGCGAATATCGACGCCCCCCACCAAAGCAAGAAATGGTACTAGAAAGGTATTTGACAGAGTACAAAAAGATCAGTGCAGCAAGCCAGTCGTAAGAAATCTTCTTCCAAAAGCTACGCAAGGTGTTGAGAAACGGAAAAAATCGTTAGAAACAAAGAGGAGAGTGCTGAATTTCTGCGTGGTATGACAGTATTTTTGTTTCCCAAAGAATGAGGAAAAAGCTAGAAGCAGCAATAATGTGGTTCTACAGAAGGATACTGAAAATTCCGTGGACGGATTCAACAAGCAACAAAGTAATCGTAAAGAAAATGGCAGGAAAATCAGGAAAAGACAACTGAAAATACATTGGACGCATAATGAGAAAGGAGGGCTGAAAAAAATTAACCGTCGAGTGGCATGTTGAGGGCAAGAGAGATAGGGGAAGGCAGCGAGCTATCTGCCTAACGAGCTTGTGTGAATGGATGGCAGAGCAAGGGAAGGTGGGGTGTAGCAAATGGAGAAAAACAGCTGAGAACCATACGAGATAGAAAGCTATGGAGAGCCATCATCGCCTATACCCTGAAGGGACGCAGCAGAATAGAAGAAGTCTTATGAATAACTTGCCGCACATTTTCTTATACACTGGCAATATGTTTATAGTACTTTTTTCTTGCTTTGTGGGACTCGTTGATGTCCGTGGTCTTCTGAAAAGTTTCTTGGGGACATTTTAAACAGATCCATTTACTTCAAACGTATCTGCGTTTCCAGTTGGATTTAGAATCGATTTTCTTTGTTTAAAGCTTAGCCTGGCTGCCATCATTATCTCTAATTGGTTAAATCGAAAAAGAAATGAAAATGAAGCTAGCTACCAGCTGTTAAGGTGTGTTCACATTTTGGGAACACCCTGTATAAGTAAGCTCTGTACGGGGAATATGTAAGAGGCAAGCACTTGCAGTATAAATTCCATAAGCGTTATAAAGATTGTTTAAAAGATTCCCTTTCGAAACCACCTGCTTGCGAGTAAAGCGATTTTCGGAACATCGTTTCCAATTTTGAGCGGAGACGGATTTATCATTCTGCGACGAAGCGTTCTGCAAGTAAAAGAGAAACTGTAGAAATTGAAGGAATATTTAATTGTGAGATTTGTGATAGAGTATGTTCTGCTAAGGCTGGTTTTATCATGCCACGACACTATGTAAAATTACAATTTATCAGCAAGGATTGACATGCAGTGACTGTGTTAAGGTTTGTAAATTGTCAAGTGGACTCACTCAGAATTTCAATAGGACACGTCCAAATGAGCATGCTTTTAGCGGCAAATTGAGATGCACCACGGGTTGACATGCAAATCAAGTGCCAATTGAGGAAACATTAAGAATTGGTCTAGGAAAACTAAATAGGTGTAAAAATTGGCTGTAACCGGTCAGGAATTGACATTCCACTACACACACATCTATCTAGTGATTTTCAAAGCGCAGCTTGGATCTGGCACAAGACCGAAAGTAAGAGGCACCCAGTGAGGATTGAACTCACTACTTAGTCGTAATTGTTCTAGCGAGACGAGCTTGCTAACCATTACACCATCTGGAGGTGCCATCTATGTATGTATGTATGTATGTATGTATGTATGTATGTATGTATGTATGTATGTATGTATGTATGTATGTATGTATGTATGTATGTATGTATGTATGTATGTATGTATGTATGTATGTATGTATGTATGTATGTATGTATGTATGTATGTATGTATGTATGTATGTATGTATGTATGTATGTATGTATGTATGTATGTATGTATGTATGTATGTATGTATGTATGTATGTATGTATGTATGTATGTATGTATGTATGTATGTATGTATGTATGTATGTATGTATGTATGTATGTATGTATGTGGCCGTTGTGGTCAACACTCAGCTGTGACAGTCTTTTTCATGCTTAAATGCAATTGTTAAGCCAGACTGTCGACGATGGGTGCTGACCTTAATGTCTACTTTTATATTTACAAACGTTCTATCCGTGATATTGAGCACTTCAACCCATAGTTATAGCATACCTTAAAATATATTTTTATCATATATATATATATGTATATATATATATATATATATATATATATATATATATGTGTGTGTGTGTGTGTGTGTGTGTGTGTGTGTATGTATATATGTATTTATTAAGAAAAAAGAAGACAAAAAGAAAACGTAGCCGACGCGTTTTGTCCTCTGATGGACTTTATCAAAGCAAATGTAAGGATTTTATTTTGCAACAAGTATTTATAAACAAATGGCAAAATTTTGCTAGTTTTTAAAAATGTTTAAATTTAAGAAACGACTAGGCAAATTAGAGTCTAGGCAATTTATGGGGGATGCTAAGTAATGTAATTTCATGTCCAATAAACAAAAATAAATAAATGATGTTGAAATTTTAAATTATATATATATATATATATATATATATATATTACTTAGTTGAGTGATATTATATTCACCACCTCTACTCCAGAGTTTCGTAGACGAACTTTTGTGTTATTTGTCGTTCCACTCGTCAGGAGGTATCAGCATATATCTTTATATATTTCTGAAGAATTAATGAGATTTTATTTTTAATACGATATATTTTTTATTACTTCAGATGTTATTTTTAGTGGATACCCGTATTAGACTAGAAAGACCCGTTTTTTAAACAGTTTTTATTTCGTCTACTCGCCTCTGCATTCCAGAAAACTTAATAAAGAAAATGCTGAAGGGCACATTTTGTTTATTTTGTTTATTTGTTCGAATGCTCATGCCAGTCGACGAAATAAGCCCTTAAGAAATCATGTGAGTTCTACTGACAAAAATAACGTTGAAGCAATATATATATATATATATATATATATATATATATATATATATATATATATATATATATATATATATAAATATATATATGTACCAGCCTGGATATATATATATATATATATATATATATATATATATATATATATATCAGCCTGAACATTAAAAAAAACTTTAATAAAGAAAGTATTCAAGGGAGCGCATATTTCTTGAATAATATTAGATGAAAATAAATAAATATACTGTTTAACAAATAAACGGAACATCTACTCAAACTTGGGTTTCCGCTAAAAATAATGTTTGCGTAATAACATCTATATATGCATGTATGTATGTATGTACGTCTCTTTATATTTAAATAGAAAAAAGAATAAAAACAGAAATGTCGAAATACCTATAAACTTGAATAAATATTATTTGTATAATAATATCAAAATGCAAATGCAATGTGAAATAAATGTCATTCTCTTTGAGGAAATACAATGAAAGAAATAGAACAAACTGTCTGAAAATTTACATTTTTGTTCAACTTCAAATATTGATCCTAACGAGGCTGGACACCTTTGCTAATGGTTTAATGAAGTTAATTTCATGCATCATTATCACCGGAGGGAAGACCGGTCGTCATTATGTTAGCGTAATAAATAAGGACTTCCTTGCGGAATCAAATAGAATTCCTCCACCCATGAGAAATGCAGAAAAGACCACTCCTAACTATCATTATATCAGGCACACATTTCGAAACATTATGACATTACTCCGCCTACTTATCATTCGATGTTATAAAACAGAGTTATTTCGAATGGAAAGATTTTAGTTACAGTAGATTACATGTACGTTTGAAGAAAAACAGTCTTACTGTTAAATTTGAAAAGTAAGGTTTTCATATGTCCAAAAATTTTCGTCGCATTCAAATAAAAACAAAGTACACTATTTTCGTTTTTAAACAATTTAAAATCTTTTTAACAAAATAAATGAAATTTTAGGAAATAACAACCACCCACACTAAGTGTAGCCAATCTCATCAACAACTGCGACAGTCAATGTCAATCTACTGCAGGAGAAAAACCTTTCCCAAATCCTTCCATGACAATCGTGTCTGCGCTAGTCTCTGCTATGTTATCGTAGAAAACACCATTGTCTCCATATTCTGTTTGATTTTTCCCTACCGCGTTTACTACACTGTACGCAAGCAACCTTTTGCTACACCTGTTATCTTCTTTTTTTAGCTATATGTTCCGCCGATTCCCACTGTTTCTCTTGTTCAGCAACTTCAATGATAGCTCTGATATCGGTTCGTTCCTTGATCCATGTTGGCCACTTTTTATTGCCCGATATCCCCGGAATTGCTCTTGGTATTGACCTTTCTACGTTTCTGTGTTTCCGTTTGTTATTAAGCGATTTTATCAATTGCCATTTTTCGCACTTCTACATTATACATGCTTTATATTTTTAGCATATTGATTAAATGCTTTGCATTTTGCCTTTCTTTTTTATTAAAAGCTATTCAACCTATTGTTGGACGTCGTTTTATTTCTCATGATTTTGTTTACTGTTATCACCTACTCGAATTAAATATATTCCTGGACATCTTCCAGTTTTTTCACTCTCTATTCGGAAGGGGCAATGAATATTATCCCATCTCGGAAGGGGCAATAAATATTATACCATCTCGAAAGGGGTAATGAATATTATCCCATCTCGGAAGGGGTAATTAATATTACCCCATCTTGGAAGGGGTAATGAATATTATCTCATCTCGGAAGAGGTAATAAATATTATCCCATCTCAGAAGGGGCAATGAATATTAGCCCATATCGGCAGGGGCAATGAATATTATCCCATCTCGGAAAGGGCAATGAATATTATCCTATCACGGAAGGGGCAATGAATATTATCCCATCTTGGAATGAGAAATCGGAAGGGCAACCTCAAATTCCAGTCGGGTTTGTTACATTCCCTTACGCGCAAATGACTTTGAGAACGGTATGAATAAATGGGAGAAATGAGTAATGGATAGCGGCTCGGCGTGAGGAATCGGAGGCGCGAGTTCGAATTCCAGTTAGATCCTCTTCTTCTCCCCCAGCTAGCTAAATAAGAAAGAAATGGCAACTTTATGCGGGAAAAATCTGCCTCGTCTGATGAATAAATCTCCCCTAGCTATGGGTTAAACAGTAGGTCTTGTGTCGGGAAAAATCATTGT
Source organism: Acanthosepion esculentum (assembly GCA_964036315.1). Classification (NCBI taxonomy): domain Eukaryota; kingdom Metazoa; phylum Mollusca; class Cephalopoda; order Sepiida; family Sepiidae; genus Acanthosepion; species Acanthosepion esculentum. The sequence continues at coordinate 47,417,098 of OZ038477.1, forward strand.
TATTCTCGAAAATTGTTAATACAATATTCACTCGGAAGAAATGATTATTCTTACAATCCGAAATTATTTTTATGATTTTAAGTAACACATAAAGGGTTGATAAGCCGTAAAAATAATTCAGTTAAATCACTGTATATTCTTATGATCTTCCAGAATATTACTTTTATATGAAATACTACTTTGGCTGAGATTAAACTCGAATGAGTTAATGATAGAGAAACGGCAAATATGTCATAAGTAACACATCTTTATGACTATTTTGTAATTATAGGATGTCTTGTAGCGAGGTTACGGTAAAGGTGAACAACGGGTAAGGGGACGTAATTATTATTAATGTTAGTAGTCGTTTATATTGGTATATAAAAGTTTCAACTGAGTACTATTTTTATTTTATTTATGGTCATTTTTAAAGTTTAATTCAAGTTTTCCTTGTTCAAGTAGTTTTGCATTTCTTGTAAGTCATCCGATTAGTAAAATAGGCAGTAGTTAAATTTACTGGTTCTTTGCGTAAAAAAAGGGAAAACAAATTTAGAATATTTTTTAATAGATGACCGTTCATCTATTCAAATTTTCCAAGCCCACTTTTCTCATTTTCTGCCCTAGAAATTTCAGCTGTCTCTCTGGTGTTATGTATAAGTGTCCTTTTTGTTTCCATTTTTTCTAAAATTTCGTTTTTGTTCACATGTTTATGCCATGGTATTCTAAACATCCTTCTATAGAAGCACATTTCTATTGCTTCAAGTTTTTTCTTCATCTGTGATTGTGCTTGTTTTCAGTTACAATAAGATGTTGAAAAGTTCTTAGCTTGACTCATTTCCTGACATCAGTATTTCATTGAAAAACAGAATATAGCTTTTGGGAAGTAGGTCGGGCAGAGAACTTTTCAGCAGACCCACGTACTTTCGCCAAGGTTTGGGATTCAGAGTCGCCACCGCCTTCTTCTTCTTCTTCTTCTTCTTACCTCCGCCTCCTCCTCATCCTTCTTCTTCTCTCCGCATCCTCCTCCCCTCATACTTCTTTCCTCCTCCTTCTCCTCGTCTGCCACCTTCTTCTTCTCCTCCTCCTCTTCTTTTCCCTCCGCCTCCTCCTCTCCCCCGTCTTTTTTCCTCCTTGTCCTCCTCCACCACATTCTCTTTTTCCTCCTCTTCTTCCCTCCGCCTCCTCTCCCTCCTTCTTTCCTTCTCTTCCTTCTACTTCTCTCCGCCTCCTCTTCCCCTCATTATTCTTTACTCCACCTCCTCTTCCTCCACCTTCTTCTTGTCGTCCTATTCTTCCTCCTCTTTTTCTTCACAAAATCTAGAGAGCCAAAACTGTTCTGTTATTAAATGTGGGGAAAAAGATGGATTGTTGCTTTTTCCAAGGGCATCAGTACAAAACGAGAACACATCTATCTCAGCCGAAATTTGTACTCAGTAGATGTCATGTATAGCAATTTTTTAAATGCCTTTCAGGAAATAGACAACCATAGCTCTCTATAGATTCCTCTTCATTATTATTTGCCAATTTCTAGGAAAGATAGTCAAATGATCTCCCTTTACCTTCTCTACTTTTTCTAATTCAGTGTAGTCTTTCTCCTGGACCGGCTGCCATCCAAGGTTAGAGAGCTCGATCTTGGAACGAATTACGTGAGTTTCAAAGAAGTTAGTTAAAAAAGAAATTACACACAAAATAGTTTTGGGAAAATCGACACACTTTAAATCACGGGCAAATATTAATATCTTTGCGCAAATTAATTATGAAATTATTTCAACGTTATATGACACCACAGACGAAATCTTGTCGCAGGGTTTTTATGAAAAAAAAAAAATGCTTCGGTTCAAATAGCAACACTTTCATATTGAAGCAATCCTCCCGAAATAAAAAAAAATCCCTCCAGCTTGGGTAAAGAGGAGAAACGACAAGACGGGAGTGTATCCATAGAATGTTAAATACTCCATCAATATCGCTCCCCAAGAAAAAGAAAAAAAAAAGACAAAGAGAAAATGTAGCGCACAAGAATGTTTATCCTGCTTCCTAATTTTAACTGCATGTTGAACAGTAAGTGGATAGGGGAGACGTCCGCTTAAAATAGTTTTCACCTGCGTCATAAGACCGGGTAATTCTAAGTGAACTTGCCTGAAAATATCTATCTATCTATCTATCTATCTATCTATCTATCTATCTAGCTAGCTAGCTAGCTAGCTAGCTATCTAGCTAGCTATCTAGCTATCTATCGAAATATGCAATTATCGTAGTTTCGTAATCATAATAATCACAATACTACTAATAATAATAATCATAACAATAATAATTGACGGTCTTGTATTAGGTTGCACGGTGTTAGCATCAACTGAATATAAAACTCGGCACGATAGAGTGGGACAATATCTGCACTGGAATATCTACGACTTTTACGAAAAGGAAACTGCATGAAACTCGTAGGAACATCACCCAGATCCGGTTACAGAGATAGGACCTGAAACAATTTTATGGAACTTTACAATACACACAGAATAATGAATGCTAATCGCTGAGGCATCGTTATCAAAGACCACAAAAATAGAATGTGCTTTCTTATTGACATGGCACTTCCTGCAGACTGTAATGTGTCGTTGGGGATCTTCGAAAAACTATCAAAATACAAGGATCCTGAAGTGGAAAGCTACAAAATGTGGCACATGAGGGCATTAATAATTCTAGTTGTAGTTGGAGCCCTCGGACTTATTGGAAATGTTTCAGATAGACTCATTGAAGGGATTCCTGGTAACCGATGCCGTCAAGAAATACAAAAAATTGTACTCACAAGTACAACTCACACATTACGAAGAGCTTTATCTATGTAAAATGTGTCTGATCTTAGTTTTTTTTCAAATGATCAATGCAAAATGTCATGAAGCCATTTCTGACCTTAGGTCTCTGGTTGAGACCCGGAAGGAACTGTGTATACAACATAAATCAAAGGAAATAATAACAACAATGATGATAATAATAATAATAATAATAATAATAATAATAATAATAATAATAATAATAATAATAATAAACAGTTATACCCGTGAAAATATTTTGAAATTTCTGATAAATCATAATTCTTAAGTTAATGATTGCGAGACCTACAATTATAAAATACACATGAATTTTTCTTTTTCTTTAGCTGATTCAACTTGCGAACAACTTCAGTGATCACTCTCTTGCTTTACATAGAACTTGGATCTGTGTTGATTCATCTAACTCTGAAATTGGACCTAGCACGTTCATTTCAGAATTCGAGGGTCCTATGGGAAATCAGATTGCCTGTACACAGTTTCAAACCCGTGATTAGTTCACCTTAAGAAGATGAACATGACACCGTCAAGTAGATAAAAATAGTAGCATTTTCATGGAATAAAGAGAAAACAAACGAGAAAGCATAGCAGGTACTCGAGTAAAGACAGTTCTGTAACATTATTTAATCAAGAATACTACACACACACATACATACATACATACATACATACATACATACATATATATATATATATATATATATATATATATATATACATATATATACATATACTTTTGGATGGCAGTCATTTGATTTATTCTCAGGACTATTTACAATAGCAGTTTTATATTTACCAGTTGCCGAGTGGGTATTATCCTTTCCGACTAGGCTATCTTCATTTAGTTTTGAGGTCGGAAAGTTCTCTTTCCCGTTCCAGGGTATCAGCTTTTGAACTACGGGGATTTATAGTTTGTCCGCACGATTTCTTGGCTAATGTACAGAATGATAATCAATTATCACGCAACAACCATCACTGCAGCCTGAGACGCCATTTTCTTTATAGCACACATCCTTTGGCCCACAAACTCACACCCTTATCTATCTTATCTAGTTTGTTATTATATTATCTATCTATCTATCTATCTATCTATCTATCTATCTATCTATCTATCTATCTATCTATCTATCTATCAGAAGTAGCAAAAAATTCTCAGCCCGACCTAATGCCTACAATTAAAATAAAATATTCTTGGTCGTCCACATAATACATATCTCTTTCTCTCTCTATATATATCTATATCTATCTATCTATCTATCTATCTATCTATCTATATATATATATATATATATATTAATAATAAATATACATTTTTCCTCACGGGTTCACAAATCTGTTACAATGCAATCGTCCGGTGGTAATTTAAACCATTGTATAATTGAAAGAGTGATATATATATTTTTCTGTAAGGATAATTGAGCAGTCCATTTATTTACCAGGGGTTTATAAAATAATCATTTTTATATATATATATATATATATATATATATATATATATATATATATATATATATATATATGTGTGTGAGTGTGTGTGAGTGTGTGTGTGCGTGTGTATATATGCATATATGTGTGCGTTAACTTAAAGAAAAATATACACATCTAAACTCAGGGTTGTAATCTCGGTAAGGAAAATATTTATATTTATTATTAATTTAGATTCTAGGTCTGTCATTATACATGGACCACTATTTTATTGGCACTAAGTGTGCGATAATATATATATATATATATATATATATATATATATGGTATGTATCAATAATATTTTTACAAACATTGGGGGTGGACCCCCCACACTAAAATAAGGACACATGTTCGTGTAACCATATGTCCACAAATAATTCATTTTTGAGTTATTAAGTTTACCGGAAGTTTACGGCAGGTGGCGCTGTGTTGCCATGTAGACTGTTATATTTGTAATTCGTGTACTTTTGTGGCTAGTCTGTTTTTTCAAAGTTAAACGTGTGTAGTAGTGAGTCAAATGAGAAGAAATCCGTTTAGCAATGGTAGAATAACCATATCGCGAGGAGGAATATATGATCGGCATATTGGGTCGCGCCTTTCGTAATGGACGTCAGATATAAAGGCTATTGCTTCATATCCCTGACTTGACAAGGCCTACAAGTAAGTCTTGAGGGTCAAAATAGCTATTCGAATGAGGTAACTTTGGATTAGTATTCTATGTAATTTATATACTCTGTTATAATAAATACACTGAGCTCTTTTTGTGGATCAGTTTTAATATTTTATATTACTAGGATCCACTTGGATTATTTACCAACGGATTATTACCTCTCTCTCTCTCTCTCTCTATATATATATATATATGTGTGTGTGTGTGTGTGTGTGTGTGTGTGCGCGTGCGTGTGTGACTATGTACAGAATGTCTTGAGATAGGTGTCCAATATCGTGTAAGATCCCCTCTTCTCTCCCACTGCGTAGTGCTGCAATACATGATGTCATCAATTACACAAGTTTTCGTAAGACCTCTGGAGAAATGTCGAACCATGCTATCAAGGAAGCTGTGCACAGCTGAGATTTGTAATAGTAGTAACTTGCGTGCGAATAGGCTTCTCTACTACGTCTCATGAAGGATTGGCAGGCTTCATATCTACTGCACGTGGTTGCCACACCATTCTCGTGGAGTTTCTTGAATTGCAAAGCAATTCTAGCCAAATTCGTTATGGAATACTGGAATAACCCATTGTTCTTGGGGCACATGGAGTACATGTGCTGGTGGAAATGGTCCCGAAGTAATTCAAATTAGCAGTAACCTGTTAATGACGTATTTAACCCGTATCTAACCCAACCCATGCAATATGAGTACACCCACACTATAGGACCACCACAATCCTGTTGACAACTGTAATTCGTCGCTTAGAGGGATCTGTGCTACACACGAAACCTATACACGATGAACACACACAATTGTAGAACCACCACAAGTCTGTTGAAATTTTAATTCGTCACCTCAACACAAAACGTACACATCATGAACAAACCCACACTGTTATGGAACCACCAGAACCTTATTGATAACTGGCATTCACGCGAAGCCTACAAAGCAACTGACTCATCAGGTCACACTATACGTGGCTAATCTTCCATCTAATTAGCAACATCACAAGCCCAGCTGATACGATGTGTCCGGTGTCCTGGGATTAAAAGAGGAACTATAGTGTGTGTTCTGGTCCCATATCCCATGTAAAATTTAAAAAAAAAACCGTTATACTATTCTCTGGATATAGATCTATTACCTGCTGCGTTGAATGCGGATGTGATTTGAGTTATTGTCGCTTCACTGTTACCACAAAGAATTCTAGCTCGATGCCTCTGGTCGGCATCACAACGGGCGATAATGATTCCCATCAGCTATTCACGGTACTCACGTGACATCGTAGATCTCAAATACCTCCGCAATTCCAAAAATGGAATTTTGCATCTAAATGGCCCCAGTATCGTGCTCGTTCAAAGTCCGATTAATCCACGTCGGTTTGCCATCAGCAGCTTAACTGGTGTTCACATTGACTCAACAGACATCGGAGCATGACTGGTACAGATCTGGACATTTGTTAAAATTGCCTCACCTAACAATACCGTTACATAGAGCTTTCTCTTGACTTTTGGCGCATCAGTGTATGTGAGGTGGTATTCGAAAGTTCCCGGAGTGTACATGTTTTTGTGATTGTACCGTTCAACGCAGAAGCACACTCATCTAACGCCCATTGGTACCCAGCCTACTGAGTCAGTCTACCAGTAAGCTTTGCACTGTCTATGAGCGTTCAATTATTGCGTTGGAACGGCTTTGCGATGTTTTCCGATGTTTTTCGATATTCGTGGCGGCATCAAATTTTGCGTGAAACTTGGGAAATCAGAGACCTTTTTCTTTAGGTCTAACACGAAACGTCCGAGTGTAAATGAATAGAGAAATTTGTGCACATAATGAACATCACAAAGCACCAAAATACAACCATTAACATCAGGGAAATATTAGTAGATATATTAGCAAATTAAATATCTGAGTGAACCTATCTGCCTTCCATCAGCATGGCTGATGCTAGCCTCCAGGAGAGTGACACGTTGCGCCTTCTAACGCTAACATATTCCGCTGATATGAAGTGGAAATATTATATTGAATCTAGTGTTAGGTCTGCAGCTAAGAAATTTATTTCACTATGTGTTATGGTCCAATATCCTCGCACCACGGTTATGGTCCAAGGTAGAACCAAGAAAGAACAACACGAACACAAGAGAAGTAAATACATTATATATTACAACAGAAATATAATACAATAAGTTGAAGGGTTAGTATTAACTGTCAGGCTGGTTGAGAGTGAACGAATATGTCTCAACTCATTCCTCTTCCCTCTCTCTCAGAGAGGCGCAGTATTTATAGAGTCAGGAAGAGTCCATTCTCGTTATAGGTAAGTTCCCATAACACTATGTTTCGCTAGACAATATTTCTCTCCAGAATCTATCTTACAAATTTATAAGTCTACCATTCATCCATGTATTGAATATTTCTGCCATATATGACCTGGTGCTCCTGCTATATATCTAGAGATTCTTGATGAAATCCAAAGAAGAATCTGCAATGTTATTGGTCATGATCTGGCATCTCGCCATCAGTCACTTTCCCACCACTGTAGTGTAGCTTCTATAAATACATTCCTCTGTGGTACTTAGCCTTCATGAATTTAAGCGCAATACTAGATTGGCGGCATGGTCTCATCATTTTACAGCTGAAATGGTAAGATCTAACCGCAAGTTCTATACTAAAAGTTTCTTCTATCGCACTTATCGCTTGTGGAACTCTCTCCTGGCTTCTAGGTTCACAGTCAACTATGATCTTCAAAAATTTGAATGCAATGCCAATCGTTATCTACTTTCATATTAATTCTTGTTCTTTTATTATTCTCTCTCCTTAATAACATTTTTTCCCATACTCTATAACACTCAGTAAACGTTTGCGTCTTAGTGGCTTTATAGCCCTGTTTGGGGTGAAAAAATAGAATATCTTTTACATTTCTGGTGCTGCCACATTTTATGAAATAGTTTAACCCATGAGGTCAATTGTGTGATAATATGGGAAGCATACTTATTGTCATTGGTCTGTAAGTCTTCGTAAGTCTTCAAGATGTTAAATGAAATCAATGGCTACCTGTGCACGAATCGTATTTAAGGGAGGAACGGCTTTGCCAATCCTACTCTCTGAACTTCTAATACATTTTGTCTAAAAAGAAGAATTGGTCTACATCTTTCGATGTAAACGATGGTATTTCAGAGTTTTCCTTCTCTTAAGGAGTTATTTTAACAAAGACCCGTGGTCTCTCAATAGGCTTACAGAGAACCTGAATACTACTGGCCCTTGTACTTTTGTATTCACGCGCATCTATATACGATACGCATATGTAAACGTGAGTGTATTAAATGGTCGTTGACCAGGTTGGAATCTTCACCCGCCTTTTGGCAGGTTTTATTTTTCATCCTGCTGAATGCCTAGCCAACCACATCTCGAGGAAAGTTTGATGGAGAGGCCAGTTTAGTCCCCGATCAACTGACATACGTACATTCGTCTTCAAAATATGGATTAAATCTGACAGATTCAGGCCATACAATAATTATCATTGTATATTTATTTGTATAATTCCATTATATTCATTTTTATATTTCCTATCTCATCGCTAGTGGGAAGTTGGCGGGCGTGGGTGGTGATAAATAAACTTCAGTTAGTAAATTTATGAGTCATTTCTTCACTTAGTCGTTTTAATAATCTATACATTTAAAATATTTATCAATATTTAGGCAAAATTCGATTCCAAGCCAAAGGAAAGGTTTAACTAATAAGTTGCTCTACTTCTACGTTTCTTAAGAGATTTCTTATATTTTAGATAGCAGTTTTATTTGTTCAAGCGCTTCATGTGAGGCATTCAGATACCTTTGTCTATTAAATAACCGTCTTGCTTCAACTCTGTGTTGAAATAGGATTTGTTATCGCCGTCTTTGTCGTTTTGTTGCTAATCTTTTTTTTTCCGAGCGATATTTCCATTTCACTGTTATTTTAAACAACAATATTTTCAGCATGAAAAGGTATTGAGCAAAAGACGGTTTATATAATCCCAGGAGTAATCAATGAATCATAGATACCATTGAATGTCTAACAAATGAAAAGGGAGCGGATTAATTAAACGGTTCATTGGCTTCTATTTTTGTTGTGGATTCTTTATCTCCCACTTTATTGAATCTCATTACATTGTTTCAAGACTTTTGTTTCATTGCATCGATTAAAACTTTTAAAAAATTGCCGTCATTTTTGACGGCACTTGTTTATTTAACTTAATCAGAAATTTTGAAAGGGTAATAATAATGTATTATTTCACTCTCAAAGTTTCCGATGAAATGGATAGCAAAACATTAAATTTATAATATTCCTTATTCAATCATACATATCTCTCAATAAATTTATAATATCGATAAAATCTATAAGCAAATCTTTTTTATGTGCCATACGTGATACATGCTTAGGCGATCACGTATCTTTCGATACATGATTGACGAACCATCCAAGGATATAGAACCCGATTTGTCCTGCTATTTATCCATAGCTGGTCTGGGAGAGAAGAAGAGTATTCATACTTTTCCCAAGGGTATTAGCACGTAAGTGAATGTAATAGATTTCATTGGAATTCGAACTCGGCTCTCCGATTTCTCAATCCGAGTCGCTATCCATTATTACCCCGTGCTTCGCGGCATTCGATAAACTTTTTTTTTCTTTTTTTCTAAAATCTTATCACCCCAAGCAAGGCTGGAGGCCACTAGCACGCAAGGGGTTACAGAAGGTTTGGAGGAAGAGCAGATAGGAGTGGTAAAGGAGAGGATGTAGAGAAAGATAGTGGATCGATCAAGGCAAGGGGGTTACAGAAGATTTGGAGCGAGAGCCGATAGGAATTAAAGGCGAAAGGATGTGGAGAAGGGAAGTGGATAGATCAAGGCAACTGGAGATGTCGATTGACGTCACACTTAAATAGTTGGAGATTATATCTGTCAAGGAAACAGGAATAAGGAAGGGAGTTCCACAGGCGAGATGTGCGAGACATGAAGCTATTGGAGTAGAAGAGACGTCTACATCTAACAGTTTCAACGGTGAAGGGGTGGGAACGGGATGCCAGCCTCGTAGGACGTTTGAATTCATGAGGCCTAGGAACCAGCGAAAGCAGCTCCTCGGAGCAATTACCGTGAAAGTATTTGTAAAAAAGACAGAGCGAGGCAACGTCGCGTCAACGTAAAGTCAACACCCTACGTACAAATAACAAATGGAAATTCATCGGAAGACCAGATCTAATAGAAAATTTATTGGATATAAATCTATTCAATACCGAACTGGAACTCCTCAGTTTTGGTTTAAAATTCATTATCAGGATTCATAAAAGAAATTTAGTTGATCCAATAGCTAAAAATCAGAGACAAAACGACACAAAATTCACCAAAGGAATAATTACTGTCACTCTAGAAACCATTAATGAAAGAAATGTACCACAATGGCACTTAAATGCGGTATGAAAACTAGCAAAAAATAAGGAAATCCACATACCTACTTGGACAAAAGAGGTGGGATTGTTATTATTTATAGGAACACTTACAATGAGAAAAGTAATTTCCACCTCAACAATACTGACACAAATGAAAAAAATAAATGAACACAAAATAGTTACTGAAACACGAAAAAATAATAATTGGTTTAAAATTTGCTACCGGAATCAATAAAGGAGACTTAATTGATTCGATAGTTAAAAATCGGCGACAAAACTGACCAATACTAAAAAGAAGATCTAGACTCCCTTTACACAAATGTTTCTGTTAACAAATGTTAAAATCTAAAAAAAAACTCTAATTGGAAGCAATAGGCAAAATAATAAAAACCTGCCGTCTCATTATCTATCTATCTATCTATCTATCTATCTATCTACGAAGTGAAAGTAGTGTATGATGAGGTTGTCGAGCTGACCATAAATATATAGTCCGATCATCACTGGGTGCCCCCCTCCCCAAATAATTATATGTTAAATAATCTAACAAGTGTTGACATATAAAACGAACGATCTATCTATCTATCTATCTATCTATCTATCTATCTATCTATCTATCTATGTGTTTGTCTCTGTCTCTCTGTATCTATCTATCTATCTATCTATCTATGTATTTGTCTCTGTCTCTATCTATCTATCTATCTATTTTTGTGAGTCTGTGTATACATGTGTGTACGCTTAATTACAGACGCGCGAACACCCGCCCACAATAAACACACATTATAGTAAAAAAGAAACATGTATGCCATTTATTTTTAGGAGTAATGATTTGGTAGTTCATTTTTTCAACTTTTTGTTTTATTGTTGCATGCTATTGCAGGGTAGCGCATTGTGCGTCAAAGTCACATGGTTGCGAATTGGCTCCAGGGTCGATGGTGCTAAATGTTGCAACTGGTGGATGAATCGCGTTCTCGTGATCGCTTTTATTGGTGGTCACATGCTGGCCGAAGTAAGTGGGGATCGTTTTTCAGTCTCCAAGATAACACATCCATCTATTAATACCATCAACATTGGCCGTAATATAAAGGTCACTTGTGCAGGAAGAATATATTAATAACCGTGTATGAGAGAAAAGAAAGAAAGAAAACTCATGGTGAAAGAATTGAACATTCATACGCTAAAACTATATATATATATATATATATATATATATATATATATATATATATATATATATACTAGCTGGGCCTGTATAAATTACATTGGATTTGCTAATCATTTTTTAATGCTGCACGCCGCACTTTTTAATCCATGACCATTCCCAGCTAGCTATAAGAAAAGTGATATAGTCTTTCTTAAAAATACTGAAATCTCTTCAACAGATTGTTAGGTCAGGAAACATGTGGACTATTGTCCTCACCTTTATTGTTGTTATCACAACGTTTCGGTCGTTGTACCCTTTGGACTTCATCAGGTGTATATTGGTCTTGGTAATCTTCTTTTTTTTTTTTTACAATAGGATCCACAAGGCGTAGAGGGTTTCGTTAAGGGGTAGTGTATATGGATAAGAGGGGGAAGATAACGGTTGACTCTAGACGTGAACAGGTTAAGATTGTAGTGATCGGGCAAACATCAACCTTGGAGTCTGTTCCATAAGGTCGTGGTTTGCGGGAAGAAGTTGTTTCAGTGGAACTTACTTCTCGCCGAATGAATACGAAGGGAATGTGGGTGTGGTTTGTTACTATGTAAGTCGCATGGCTCTTCCTAGCCGTGAAGATCAGTCCTGGTGGAACCTGGAGATGCAGTTCGTCCGGGCACTTTCCGTGGTAGTAGCGATAGGGCAGTGAGAGACTCGCCACATCCCACATGTGAGAGAAAGTTTGGAGTGTGAAAAATAGTTCTTCTCCGACAAGGATTCGAAGACGTTTTTGAACTCTATCAAGGCTAGAAAGTGATGTTTAGCTAGATCTTGCCCAAATGTGGCAAGAGTACTCCATTTTTGGCCTCATCTGACTCTTATAAAGGTGGAGGATAGCATGAAAAGTCAGGTAATTACTGCGTCGGTACAGGGACCCGATCATTTTATCTGTATCTTTAGAGTTGGATCGTATATAGGAATTCAACCAATATCCTCTCAAGGCACGGGGAATCCTCAAGGGGACATCCGTTCATCATGACTGGCGGTAGCTTGGGATCTGATCGGCGGTGAAAGAATGTAACCAGTTTGGTTTTAGAGGTAGTGATTGTAGCCAGCCAGTTCTTCCCCACTGGGAAATTAGTGTTAGATCGGAAGAGAGATCAGCTGCCAATCTCTGATCATCAACACTTTTAGAGGTGCGCCCGTATATCGTTGAATCATCGGCATAAACGTTTACAAATGATCAGAGTATATTCTTCGGTAGATCATTTATATAAATCAGAAAGAGGATTGGTCCTAGAAGTGTCTCCTGGGAGACTCCTGCGTTGACCGCTAGTGCGTTGGTGGACTGGCCGTTAATAACTACATTTAGGAATCTACGTGTTAGGAAGGATTTTATAATAGAGTGAACACTTCCACTGATTCCATAGCTGGAGACCTTGTGGAGCAAACCTTCGTGTCACACCTTATCGAAGGCCTTCGATATATCTAACGCTATGGTCTTTGCAGAATGTGTGTCGTCAAGGACCTTACTAAATCTGTGTAATATGTAGTTAGGGCGTCAGCAGTGGATCGGGCTGATCAAAACCCATACTGCTCGTCGCACAAGAGGTTGTTCCTATCCAGGTGCTCGACCACCTTCTTGTTGAGTAAGGCATCAAAAAGCTTACTCCATCATACTGAGGAGACTAAAGGGTCTATACTGGAAGAAGGGGATCAGTTGTCCGCGTTCTTGAAGACCGGGCATACGCTTGCCACCTTCCAAATGCTTGGGAAAGATTTCACCTTGAAGCAGCGGTCAAATAACTTTGCTACAATCGGATATAATTCTGGGTTGATGTTCCACTGGAATTTTGTCTGGGCCAGTGGTTTTTGGGAGGTTCAGGCTTTTGATAAGTCTAGAGACTTCTTTTATTGAAATGAGTTTATTAATGAAATTGTGCTCAGTGAGACGTTGACTTTGAGAGAAAGATAGAAGCGAAGAGCTTCGCCTTGTCCGTCGCGGAGGATATAACCTCGAGGACGTTTATAATTGTAGGCACAGCCGCTTTGCCCCTGTTAATAATTTGGTTGGTAATTTTCCAGAATTCGCGAGATGCAATTTCAACGTTGACTATTCATTTTCCAGGACCCTCTTACAACGACTGCAGGCGGTTCTGAAAGGGCCAGATTACACCGCAATATATATTTTGAAGTAGTGGTTCCTGTGAGCTATGGCTGCAGCACATTCAGGGATGAACCAGTGCTGACTGGTTATTGCTGGAATTGTTTTGGGGGTATAAAAGTTTCCGTTCCAGAAAGGATTCATTCGGAGATTAGGGTAGCAGTTTTGTGAGCAGCATGTTTGAAGAAGCTTGGGAGAGGGGCTTCTGTCATATAGGACAAAAAGTAGTCCCAGTCTACCTTCATACAGCGGAAAACCGCTCTATGGAACGGTAAATCAGGGGATGTTATTGGTTTGGAATCAATCTAGACACTGACTAGGGAATGATCTGATGAGTTAATGGGGGCTAAAACTTTTGCTGAGCATTTGTCAGGGTAGGATATTAGAAAAGTATCGAGGAGGTTCGCCCGCTCTCCCGCAGCATCCAGGACTCGGTGGTTTTTTTTTTCAATTATCTGGATTAGTTCATATGCGATGGAGAGGTCTATACAATATCTGACTTTCTTATCGATTTTGTTAGAGTGGACCAACCACTCCTTGTGACGAACATTGAAGTCTCCGTATATGTGTAATTTGGCTGGGGGGATATTCATTGAGGATATTGTCAATCCTCTCTGATACTCGATCGAAGATTACCGACCCTTCATCCTGAGGAAGATACAGGGCAAAGATAAATGTGGTACTTTGGATAAGTTTCACGCGGAAACAGATATACGGAAGATTAGGTTCCTCGTTTTTGTGTCCCTGTCACAAGGAAAGTCGTCCTTGATGTAGGCACCGAGCCCGTGACCGTAGCGATTTAGATGGTCATATTTTGGTTAGTAGCCCGGTATTGTGAGCTCCTGCAATGGGATTGAGGCATTGATACCCATTTCAGACAGGTACAAGTCAGGTTTAGACTGACGGAGATGGAGTTCCACTTTTGGAAAAGTTAAAACGTAAGCCCCTAACATTGGTGTAAGAGATGGTATATCTGCGGGCTATTTTTAGGTTAGGTTTACTATTTTTGTTCGTTTTCAATGTGATTGCTTTTATGTTTGTTTTGGTGAATGATTACTAGTCAGTGAGACAAACACCCAATGGAGATGCATTAATAACCTGGGTTGACTCACCTGGAGATACTGCCGTAGCAGTACCCATGATCATGGCATCAAGAGGTCTCACCGGAGACTACTGCACAGTCCAGAAACCATTCACAAAATCGCAGTACAATGTACCCGATATTATAGACCTGCTGATAGGATAGCCTCCTTCGAAGTTACTAGTAGATTTGTATCCCGGTTTTGGTGTTATCCACCTTATAGGATTTTCTCTGGCACTGTTTTCACCAGGCACGAAAGTGCTCCTAGATCCTGTTATGGTAATTTACCACGCACGACTCTCGCAGCGATAAATATGAGAAGGTACTTCCTTTTGGAGAGGGAAGTTTCTAGCAGTCATTCTGACAGTAGGACCGAACATTCTTGCTGTAACACTCTCGTTTGTATTACTGTTTCTCTTAATATATTTGTTTAACTCAATTCCTCTCTTTGTGTCTTTATTTCTGGCCCTAACAAGACCACGACAGATCCCCAAGTCCTTCTGCTTGTGTTTGGACACAGCTCGAATGTCTCAGAATCCGTGAAAGCACATGTGTATATATATATATATATATATATATATATATATATATATATATATATATACATGTATGAAAATATGTTTGTGGGTGCGTAATCTGATTATACGTATATATATATATGCAGATCGCAATCAAAGCATATGTTACACACACAGAGGCGCATAGACAAGCACACACACACGCATATATATATATATATATATATATATATATATGTATATGTGTGTGTGTGTGTGTAGATCCCAGTCAGATTACGTAGTAATATTTACCAATAGGAAAAATTGCTGATTGAATCCCGAGGCTACTGTGACTAAATTTAGCGAGGGAAAACATTTTAATTCTATCTATAACTTATGAATATTGTAGATATTTATCTAATTACTTTAAAGAGCTTTGAAGTCTGTCCGCTTGAAGAATAAAATATAAAAAATTAATAAATGAATGACTAACGATAACATTTGAGTCACTATCAGATGCAAAATACTATTTAATATTGCAAGTAAAAAAAAGAGCCAGTCGATTATTGCTGTAATACTAATTGTTTTAATTGACAAGTATCTCTCATAGGCGAGAAGGACAGAGGAAAAGAATGCATAACCTACCACAGGAGCTCTATGGCAGAGCAAGGTTTAGGAGAGATAACAAAAAAGACAAAATTTATTAAGAGCTACAAAGACAGGAAACTGTGGAAGGCAATGATCGCCTACGTCCTGAAGAGACACGGCACACAGAAAAAGAAGTAAGAATAGATACACGCGACAGTCTGTTAATGTAGCAAAAATGTATGGGGCACCTAGTGAGGATCACTGCTCAGTAGTAATTGTTCTATCGAGAGAAGTTTACTAATCATTTCATCATGGACTGTTCCTATGAATGTATATTTAGTTATAAATCGAAACTCCAACTATAAGAAAAATAAAGTAAATATTTGAAATTGTGCTATTGTACAAGTATTTTAATCTTGTACAGTTTTTTAAGGTAATTGCTTTTTCTGCCTGAGTAAACTGGAATTTTACGTACTATTTTCCCTCTTCGTGAATAAAAGAAAGAATTGAATGGTTTCTTACATTTCTTCTTTGTTATTACTTGCCTTAAATCTCTGGTTAAAGAGAACTGCTTATTTTTGTCATAGTATTCTACATTTTTGCCTGCCCAGCAGTTGTCAAATATAATTTCTTCTTAGACACTAAGAGAACAAATAATTTTTGTTTATAATCTTGCATGGACTGGTGCTGATTGCTGTTGACCAGTGAACATCGAATGTCATCGGTAATTCGGAGCACTGGTTCTAGCCACGGCGAAGGTATATTATGAAAGAAATAAAAACGGAAGATTCGTCGGGTTAGATCTAAACTAGTTTATATAGTTCCTGGTAGAAAAATCAACCTATCTCTCTTAAATTTCCATAGTGAGAGTTTTCTAAATGGGGTCAAATTCTCCCGGCAACAGGTCACTCGGGATTTTAGTAGCAGTTCGTCCGTTCTTCGCAGCTCGTCTCGTCTCTCTAACTGCTTGTGTCGCCAAAGCGATCTGCTTATATCGTGTTCAGTTCAAGACGTGGAGTCGACTGGTCTGGTAATTCCCAACTTTCGGATTTAGTTGCAGGCATTGTCCCGTTTTTATATCTCATGCTTTCTCCTGTTTATGCCTCGCACGATAACTTCCAAATGGGCGGAGGTCAATTTTCCCCTTGTCTCCTCCTCTCTCGGTATTCCATATGAGACCATCTCCACAGGGAGGTTTTTACTGTCTTTTTGACAATTCTTATTTTTAAACCGACTGGGCGAAGGGGTGGTCTTATTTTAATTATTTATATTCGATAACAAATATTATTTCCTAGTCTTTGGTCTGGTTTGTTCTAGTGCACCCCGACCAGCCAACCCGCTCCACAACCGTGCAGACAAACCTCACAAGTTCGTTTCTCATTTCAATTTCCTTTTCAGGTGACTGATTATGTCTCGTCTCCTGAGTTGGTTATATTTCCACAATTATATTTCAGATGGGCCTTTAGTCTGCCAATCGTAACTTTTATTGACGACCATAACGCAACTTTTCTCAGTTCCGTTCTTAATTCCCACGGTTAGCGAGTAACCCGGAGTATACCTTAGCGATTTCCTCCTGCAAGGCGGACTCTCGATATTCCTCCCCTCTCATATTCTTAGATCACATTTTTACATTAACCCCTTCACACACACACACACACACACACACACACACACACACACATATATATATATATATTTATTAAGTTTATGAAAAACTAGGTAATCCATATAGGTAGACCCAAGGAGGATAAAAGCCAGAGAGCTCAATGTAAATCCAGAGCTAATAATTTAAATAAAAACAGACCACTTTAAGGTTCCATGTAATAAATTATTTCACCATAGCTCTTTTAAAGGACTGCGGATCATCATACTTTACTTCTAAAGGTTGAAACGAAAAATGAAAAGAAATTTACACATTCTTGACGGGTAGTATTAAGCATATGTAAATTAACGAAGTCAGGAAGTGAGGGGGAGAGACATCATTGAGTTAGATGTAATTTAATATTTCTATTCTTTCATACTTAAATTACTTGAGGAGGTCCAGACATTGACACATTTAAACGGTTAACTTAACAGAAATTATATATTGATATAGAAGGGGAGAAGTGAAAAAAGACCTAAAAAGAAAAAGAGAGAAGGAAGTCATGAGAGAAGGTGTCACTGACTTTCTTTGGAATGAATGAAATAGACGCTGTCGTTTTGCTTTACTTTGAAAGTGTTATTTTGGGGGTTTATAAATATTATAATGTTTGATATAAATTTGAATGTTTAAACAATCTACAGGGAATTTAATTTGATGTTTGTTAGCGATTTAAGTTTTTTAAAAACTTTATTACACAAATTTTGGGGATTTAATATGAAATAGTCGATTAGAAAAAATATGCATTCCAAAAAGCTAAGCAGAGAAACAGATAAATTTCGTTAGAAAAAAAATAAAAGAGTACTGAATTGTTACATGACATCTGTCCTCCTATATGGCAGTGAATACTGGACAATCTCCACAAAGATGAAGAGACTTGGGAGACTGCTGATTGCTGTTGACCAGTGAAGAACGAATGTTGTCGGTAATGGGGCGCTGGTTCGAGCTACGGCGAAGCTGTGTTATGAAAGAAATAAAAATGTTTTCGCAGACGAAATAAAAGCGGAAGATTCGTCGGGGTAGTTTTAAATTGGTTTATGTAGTTCTTGGTACAAAAATCAACGTTTTCCTCTTAAATTTCCATAGTCACACTTTGCTCTTTTAAATCTTGGAATGGGGCTCAAAGTCGGGAATTCTCCCGGTAACAGGTCACTCGGGGTTTTGGTAGTAGCTCGTCCGCTCTTAGCCGCTCGTATCGTCTCCCTCTAACTGCCTGTGTCGCCAACGCGATTTGCTTCTATCGAGTCCGACTCAAGACGTGGAGTCGACTGGTCTGAATTGTGGTTCTACAGAAGGATGCTGAGGATAACATGGAATGAACATGTAAGAACCTATGAAGTTTTAGAGAAAATGCAAAAAAAGGAATCTTATATTTAACATAAGGAAAGAAGTTGAAATTTCTAGGGTACATGATGAGGAAAGAGGACCTGGAAAATCTGATACTCACAGGACAGACTGAAGGCAAGAGGGACAGAGGAAAACAACACATAACGGACCTACTGAGTTTGGTTAAATTAATGGCGGGACAAATAATAAAAAAACATTTGTTAAGATCTACTAAAGAAATTGTGAGAGCCATGATTGAGTACGTCCCAGGGGGACACTGTATATAAAGAAGAATCTAACAATACACACTCCCGCGGGTGTTTAATTCCTTCAAACCCTTGAAACTCACCATTCCTGTTTTAATTTCTCTTGACAAAAATTTCAACAAAGAACAGAAAATGTTCCAGATGAAAGCTTTTCGTCGCGTCAATTTATTGCTCAAAGCAATGTAATTACGTCTGCATCTTTTGGAAAATTAAAGAACATTTAGACCATAATCCCTAGTTCATATTACAAATTGGGAAAACTAAAATCGAACAACTACAAAAATGTAAATATCTGAGAAGTGTCCTAATATTCAGGGGTCAGCCTGAGGAAATGAGGGACGGAGGAAAGCAGCGCGTAATATACTTGATGAGTTTGAGTAAATGAATGGCAGAACAGGGAGACCAGGGTTCGAATCTCACCATAGTCGATTTGTCAGGAAGGAGACTTCCTGATGTTATTGGTCTGGAGTGGGTACGATACGAGAAAAGTGCCTGAAAACAATAGCACGGGTTGACCCAAGCCTTGTGAGTAAAATTGGGTAGACGAGGCAATGGCAAAGAAAGACAGAAACGCAATTTCCAGCGTAGATTCATGCAGAACGGAAATATATAACGCGTAAAAAAACTGTAAGAGATGGCTTCATTTTTTAAAAAAAAATTTCGCTTATTCTTATATAGACAAATTTATTTATTTTTTATTTTTTTGCAATGGAACACTTGGGTCCGTCGATATCTGTGCTAGCACGAAGTCACAAGTCATCGTGACCGAGAGTTTCAGTGTGCTGGTGTAGTTCAGCTTCTTGATTATTCTAGATGACACGTTCTCTCCCAGAAACTGTAACTAAAGTCTGCTAAGGAATAGTTGCAGCATAAACCACACGTGTTCTCTGTGGATGTTGAATAAACACAAATGTGCCTTAGCGAGACCCTA
Organism: Acanthosepion esculentum; assembly: GCA_964036315.1. Classification (NCBI taxonomy): domain Eukaryota; kingdom Metazoa; phylum Mollusca; class Cephalopoda; order Sepiida; family Sepiidae; genus Acanthosepion; species Acanthosepion esculentum. The sequence continues at coordinate 47,437,061 of OZ038477.1, forward strand.
GTAGACGGGTATCCTCCAATACTAGTGGCCAGCTATTATATATATATATATATATATATATATATATATATATATATATATATATATATATATACATACATATATATATATATATATATATATATATATATATACACACACATATATATATATATATATATATATATATATATATATATATATGTGTGTGTGTGTGTATGTATGTATGTATAAAAAAGGACATGTTTTAGAGGAACGAATATATAATACGTATGCATACATGAAAATGTATTGAAATTTCCATATTTACCCCTAGAAACGCAGCCTACTTACCCATTTATCTACCTGTGTACCTGGATGCTTACCAATATACTTACGTGTCTTTACTTCACCAATGTTATCTACCTAATCGTATGGTACATGTATATGTATAAAAACTGAATAAGATTCATATGTAACAGACAAACTTGCATATCTAAGTAAAATCTGAAGCAATGGCAAAGAAAGACAGAAACACAATTTCCAGCGCAGATTCATACACATCGGAAATATATAAAGTGTAGAAAAACTGAAAGAGATGGCTTCATTTTTTAAAAATTTCGCTTATTCTTTTATAGACATATTCGTCTTTTTTGCAAGTAAATCTAATAATATGGATTTATAGGCTTACTAAATCGTAAATATCTACCTAGCAAAACTAGTATACACACAAATATATGCGAATAGACTCATACACCTGTATATTTGAGGAATGCACACACCTCTCTATCTATCTATCTATCTATCTATCTATCTATGCTCATATATGTTGGTCTACCTATCTTTCTCAGTCTGTATATATCTTTCTGTTCTCATCTATCAGTTTCTTCTGTGTCATCCTGTTCATGATAATATCTATCTATCTATCTATCTATCTATCTATCTATCTATCTATCTGTCTGTCTGTCTATCTATCTATCTATCTATCTATCTATCTATCTATGTGAACATAGGAATCAGCATTGTATGTTGACTATTAGTTTCATGCCTAACTGCGATTTTCAGTCCAAGCACTGACAGTTATCATGCACTGTTGATCCTTATGTCCACACTGTACACACACACACACACACCTCCATCCCTAAGGCTCTTTCAACGGTAGGCTTTCCAATGATAGGTCAAGATCGACCAAGTCTTTGGCTCTCTTCGACTTCGGGATGGTTTAATTACTCCGAACATTTTTAAACGTTTATGCCAATGACGATATACCGGCGCACCACTAAAAGTCTTGACGATCAACGGTTGACAGCTAATCTCTCTTCTGATTTAATACTAACTTTCCAGTGGAGAAATACAATTGGGCTACATTCACTGCCTCTAGAACCAAACTGGTTACATTCCACCACCTCCGATCAGACCCCAAACTACCGCCAGTCACGAAAAACGGATGTTTCCTCGGGGAGGCATCGTGCCTGGAGATGATATTGAGCTTCCAACATCCAACCTCAAATAGAATTCCTATATACGATCCATCGCTCAAGATGCAGGTAAAATGATGTGCTCGCTGTACCGCTACAGTAAGTACCTGACTCCTCATGCTATCCTCTACCTTTATAAGAGCCAGATCAGGTCGAAAATGGAGTACTGTTGCCTTATTTGGCCGGGAGGTGCCTAGGATCTCACTTTTCTGTATTGATAGAGTTCAAAAGCGTCTCCGAGTCCTAGTTAGAGAAGAATTATTTTCCACACTCCAATCTCTCTCTCATATGCGGGATGTGGCGGGATGTGGCGGGATGTGGCGAGTCTCTCACTGCTACTCTACTACCATGGAAAGTCCTTGGATGGATTGCATCTCTTGGTTCTACCAGGTCTGACCCTCGCGGCTAGGACCCGCCATACCAATTACATAGTAACAACCCAGCCTCATTCCCTCCGTATTTCATCGGTGAGAATAAGTTCCATTCAAACAGCTTCTTACCGCAAAGCACTGCCCTATGGTACAGACTCCAAGAGAATGTTTACCCGATCACTACAATTTTAAAATGTTCAAGTCTAGAGTCAATCGTTATCTTCCTTTCCTATCCATATAAACTAACCTCAAACATAACCTTCCACATCAAGTGACCCCAGGCCTTGTAAAGGGTGAACCTTATTGTAAAAAGCAAACAAAAAACACACACATGTGTGTGTGTGTCCACACACGGGTATATTTCTGTAAAGAGACGCTTTCGGCCTGGACCATTTGACATAGTCTGATCAAATGCTAAATACACTTCATTCTATCGCTCTATAAAGTACTGGGCTTTTCTTACCATGCTCAATCTTTACAAAAGTCAGATTAGACCAAAAATGAAGTCCTGCTGCCATATTTGGGCTGAAGCTGCTCAATATTCCATTTACTGTTAGATAGAGTCCAAACTCATTAACGCGCTCTTGTGAGGGAATATTTATTCTCCACTACGCAGCCCCCTTCCTCTCCAAGACGCAACCTCGCAAGCCTATCGCTACTTCCATGGCATAAGTTCAGAGGGGATCCATTCTTGACTTCCACCAGTTCAGAGCTTTACTGCAAGGTCCCGCAATCGAGCCATTTCTACTTAGCTTTTTCCTAAGAATTATTACTTTTTAGAACACACTCCCGCGGGAAATTTTCCCTAAACGCAAAAATCTTAACCTTTTCTAGACATAATCGTTATATCCTTCTCTCATCTTATCTTCATAATCTTCACTTCCTACAACACCCTCTTTTATTCATAACAAACAAATCATTCTCCATTACATTTTTAAAAGTAACCCTCTAACTTAAGTGGTTCTCGCACAATGTACTGGGTGAACTTTAGTATAAAAAAATGCTTGTATTAATAAGTTATATAAATTTAAATACATATACCAGTTTAGGATTGTTCATTTTCAACATGCCCGCCATCATTACGCATACAAAGGATGATAGGATTTTGTAGTTCTCGGAGAAAATATTTAAATTTTTTAATCCAATTAGAAATGCATGTGTAGTACTTCTTTATTGTAATGAGTTCTAAATCTTCTTTCGACAACGATGGTAGACTTTAGTTCAGTCAACCAAAGAACGTTGTTTACTTTCTCTTCTAATGAAGTCATTCGTCAACAGCAATTCTGCCAAAAGAAAAAAAAGAAGGCATTTTGAAGTTTCAAAAAATTGAAAACGAATAATATGTAAAATAAATAAATAAATAAATATTTTCGGAAGACAATAAAAAAGTAGATTACATCAAGCTTTCTTATCCTTTTGACAGATTGTTTCTGTCATGTATAGTTACAAATGTTCAAGTATTTTAATTTGCACACGAACATTATGGACATCCTGTATATATATATATATATATATATATATATATATATATATATAAAGTCTGTCTATATTTCTGAGATGAGGTATTATGTACAGTATTTACATTATTCGGACTATTGTCCTCATCTTTGTCGCCATATTTGTCACAACGTTTCGGCCGTTGTACGCTCCGGCCTTCTTCAGGTGGTTGGAATTTCGAACCGAACCCTTTATTTCGATCACTGGGGTAGACTGTTCTAGTTCCACGAGCCATGTTTGATGGATGTCAGTTATCAGTTATCTCCTGGTAATTTTTCCCTCTGAAAGTTCTCCACTGCCTGAACCGGGTATTGAACTCACACTCTTTTTGGGTCTGTTACTGGATCTAACCAACGCCTTTATCCACCGTACCATGTGTCCTCAAGGACCTGAAAAAGGCCGGAGCGTACAACGGCCGAAACGTTGTGACAAATATGGCGACAAAGATGAGGACAATAGTCCGAATAATGTAAATACTATATATAAAGTCATACGCAGATAACCCTGACGAGTGGATGGCTTAATTCCAGGTGAGGGGTCCGTCTACGAAACTCTGGAGTCAAGATTCTGAAGCTAGCGTCAATCAGCTGAGTGACAAATATTTTACTATTAATTATCCTTCTCTCTCTTTTTCTCTCTCCTCTCTCTCTCTCTATATATATATATATATATATATATATATATATAATTTTTAAATATGCGCGTAGTTTCTTAGACGCTTTCACTTATCTTTAATAATAAAAGGGATAAAAACAAAAACAAAAGCATATGGAAACCAAAATGAAATCTGCTGGGCTATATGCCCAGGCATGTCTTAACAATAAAAAAATAAAATAAAAAAAATTAAAGATTTAAAATTTCAGCGTTCCAACATCTTCAGCACTATCTATAGGTGCATAATAATAGCCGACGCTGGAGTTTCTATATCTTACCCTTCCTACACATACATAATTGCTTGGTACGGGCACGCAAGGTGTTACAGAGATTGAACGTTAAAGTAAAGAGGGGTGTTTGAGGAAAGGGTAAAGAGAAGGACGGAAATCAAGATCAAGTCTTTAGAAGATATCGATTGACATTACATTTGAATATTTGAAGATTATAGTTATCAGGGAGACAAGTAAGAGGAAGGGAGTTCCATTGTCGGGAAGTGCGAGAGAAGAAACTGTTGGAGTAGAAGAGGCCATTACATTTAACTGTTTCGACAGTGAAAGTGTGGGACCGAGAGGCCAACCTAGTAGCACGCTTAAATTCATGCAGTTCGGGCACCAGTGAAAATAGCTCGTCAGAGCAGTCACCATGAAAATATTTGTAGAAAAGACAGAAGGAAGCCACATCACCTCTGTGAGAAAGTGACTGGAATCGAGATGCCAGGTCAGGAGATATCACATTGCATGTTCGTCTTTGGATTTTGTCGAGAACCTCGAGATGAACAGTGGGGTCACCAGATCGTATATGGCAACAGTTATCAATGCAAGGACGAATGGTAGATTTGTAGATTTGAAGGATGAACTCAGACTAGAACAAAATTCTGGAGAGAACTAATCTTCCTTGCGGTAGATGAAGTTATTGATTTCAGGTCAGTGGAAAACGTGACAGAGAAAAGAAAGCTTAGAGAGATGCTCTCGTGGAATGGAGCATCAGCCTTTCTCATAGGAGGCAGGGAGGTTTCTTTGTGGTGGGTAAATCGTTTTGGAGGCATTAAAGTTTACAAGACATTCCCTGCTCCAGTCAACCACAGATTGGAGGTCCTTTTCGAGACCAACGGCCAGGTTAACTTTGACAGCAGTGCCGGATTTACTATTTAGACAGAAGTAAATGGTAGTGTCATCTGCATAGATGCCGACTCGAGAACTGATGACATCTGGAAGATCGTTGATGATTATCAGAAACAGTGTAGGACCAAGGATAGAGCCTTGCAGAACACCAGCGTTCATATGAAAGGAACTGGGAGAGAACCCGTTTAGGACGACTTCATTTCACGGTTTGACAGGAATGATTGGATGAAATCAAATAATCGTCCTGTAATACCGTATCCCTAAAGCTTACGAAGAAGGCCGGCATGCCAAACCCCATCAAACACCTTAGAGATATCTAGAGCCACAGCTCGAGCTTAGCTGTTATTATCAAGAACTTGGTTTACAAATTCAGTTATGGCCGCAAGCACATCAGCGGTAGACCGGCACATCGGAAACCACGTTGTTTGTCAGAGAGCAGATCATGGGATGTAGAGTGCTTAACCCCTTCGGCATTGATTAAAGCCTCGAAGAATTTGCCGAAGAGTGGAAGGACACTGATAAGACGGTAGTTAGATGGGTCAGAAGGGTCTCTAAAGTTCTTAAAAACAGGAACAACAGATGAGGAATTGCAACAGGCTGGGAAGCTAGAATCAGCGAAGCAATAGTTATATAGTTTGGAGAGAACTGGAGCCAACTCAGAAGCACATTTCTTTAGGACTACAGCTGGTATCCCGTCACCACCACTTGCTTTTTGGGAGTCTAATTTAGAGATGATATCCAATACCGTCGACGGGTTATGTTCATCTCACTCAGTAGAGCCGCATTTCTAGGAGGGAAATCAGTTGTGGGTACTCTGGATGCGTCAAGTGTTGAGAATTTCCGACCAAAGCATTAAGCATTATCCGGTAAAGTAGGACTTCGAATTGATTGAATAGAGGAGTAGTTGTGGATTTGCTGTTGTTCCACACACTCTTGCAGAGCAGCCAATAATCTTTAGAACCAAACTTGGGAGATGCAATACCTTGTTTCATTCTATCGGCAAATAATAACTTGGCTTCATTGAGGACACGCTTGCACTCATTACGAGCAGCGACAAAGAGACGTCTGTTGCAGACATGTCACTCTGGTACAGACGGAAGAAATGATTCCCATGGACTATAGCAGCTGAGCAATCAGCTGAGAACCAAAGTGATAAAAACAATTAAATGCTTTTCTAATTAAATAATGCTTTAGTTTTATTGTATTTATTATTTTATGAATCAGGGCATCTTTTCTGTAACTGGCGATCCTGTTCAACAAAAGAAATTTGGTGATTTAAATTCTGCAAGGACTTGTACTTATAACTAACAGAAATATTGAGCTCCACACAAAAATGAATTTTTCGAAATTTCATAAAATCAAACAAGCGGTTAACAGGTGTAAAAATATTTTACCAAGATTTTCTAAAAAGGAAAATCTCTAAAATAGCATAATTCATTTGTAAATAAGTCTCATTAAATAAGTTCCATTAAAATCCAACAATTATCAGATTTTTGAGGAATTTTGAAATGATTATGTTTTTTTTCAGCAAAAAGAGGCTCACATTTGCCATGGTAATTTATGGTCATCCGTTGACGCAAGAAAAACAAAAAATTTAACAAAAATTCTGAAAGTTCTAACAAGGGAAATAAATATAATTTAATAATAAAAAAAACCTTTGGTCTTTCCTCATAATATTAACAAAAAATGGTGACATTAAATTTTTTTTAAAAAATTTGGGGCATGTTTTCATCATGTACACTCATGTTTAGCGAATCTTTGAATATATATATATATATATATATATATATATATATATATATACATTGTATGATATATTTGATGGGATATTTATTCCAGTAGCGGTATTTGTACGTCGACTCGTTAACATTAGGACGTATATGTGGAAACTCTTGTTCTCGTACGTACACAAGAATATTGATATTCTCATTAGTTTTACGCAGTTTAATAACCTATGTACAGAATTCCCTGGGGCATCATTTTGAACGATCATGGAGAGTTGCGCGAAGATCAGTAAAAATAACAATGTCGGTATACAACTGTTAGAGATTCGAAATTTAAACTCTCTAGTATAAAGGAGAGAAAAAAAAGAAGAGTAACGCATTACATCAACCTTGAAAATCATAATTCGGCTATTCAACAAAAGCCATCAGATGAATAAAAATGACGGTTGTATTTCCTGTGGCCATTTTGTCAAATTGCTTTGTCGTTCTCTCTCTCTCTGTTTTTTAATCTCTTCCTAGTTCTTTTTTTCAACGGAAGTTAAACGCGAAAAACAACACCGGAAGTTGACTACAAATGTTGAATAATTGGTGACTGTGCTCGGTGTAAGGTATTTTTTTTTAGATTTATTAGCCAGATAGAATCATGCTTGGCTTCGAAGATAGAATTTAGCACACGTTCCCTTCATCCCCTAAATATTAATATTAAAAAATACCTGTTGATTTATTTAAAATCCTGCACAAATTTATCTTTAGATACAATGAAAAAGGAAATGTTTTTAAACAGATTGATGATTTTTACAAACAAACGTTCAAAAATAAAATAGCTTGAAATTAAAAACAAAATCTACTTGAAAACGTTCAACGCATTCCTTGAATATTGGACACTTTGCATAATGCTATGTTTTTGCTAGAGTTCCTATTTAAAATTGATATATAACATATTCTTCTTCTTCTTCTGTGTACCGTGTCTCTTTAGGACGTTGACGATTATGGCTCTCCACAATTTCCTGCCCTTTGTTGCTCATAATAAATTTTGTCTTTTTGTCATCTCCCCTAAACCCTCGTTCCGCTGTCCATTTACTCAAACTGTCTACATTGGTTATGCTTTCACTATTTACATTATTCGGACTATTGTCCCCATCTTTGTCGCCATATTTATTACAACCTTTCGGCCGTTGTACGCTCCGGCTTTCTTCCGGTGGTTGGAATGTCGAACTGAACCCTTTATTTCGCTCACTGGGGTAGACTGTTCTAATTCCACGTGCCATGTTTAATGGATGTCAGTTATCAGTTACCTCCTGTTAATTCCCCTCTCCCAGTTCACCACTGCCTTAACAGGGTATTGAACTCACACAGATAATTGATTTCCCCACGCGTTTTGCTTACAACCGGGACTGTAAGGCCTCACTCCTCGACCTGTGTTTTACCTCCATCCCTGAGTCTTGTAGTGCCACGCAGCTCTGTCCTATCGGTAACTCCGATCATGCTGTAGTGTCTGTTAGTATCTCCTTCAGCCCCAGCCCCAGCCCCAGCCCCTGCAAGGAGCCCGCTACCACCAGAACCTCATTCTGCTACCAACGGGCTGACTGGGACTCGTTTCGTGATTTCCTCCGCGATGTACCCGGGGATGCTGTATTTAAGCTCCCCATTCAAGAATGTGCTTCAGAGGTCTTTTCCTGGGTTAAAGCTGGAATCGACGCTTTCATCCCCTCAAGGAAATTCAAGGTCAAACAGACAGCGCTCCTCCCCTTGGTTCACAGCTGCTTGCTCTGCCGCCATTGCCCCTAGGAACCACTTCTTCCACCGTTTTCGTAGTGATATGTGTGACTGCAATAGACGGCTATTTACCTCTGCCCGTAACGAGTGTAAGCGTATCCTCAACGAAGCTAAGTCACTATTTGCTGCTCGGATGAAGGAACGTATTGCATCTCGCAAATTTGGCTCCAAAGATTATTGGCGCCTCTGCAAGATCGTTCTGAACAATAGCAAACCCTCCATTCCTCCCCTGTTCAATCAGTTTGAGGTCCTGACCACCTCTGCCGACAAGGCTGAATGCTTTGCTCGGAAGTTTTCTTCCAATTCAACGTTAGACTCTTCCGGGGTACCCGTGCCCGATTTTCCTCCCAGAACCGAGGCCCTTTTGAGCGGATTGCACATATCCCCGTCGTTGGTATTGGGCATTATTTCTAACTTAGATCACCACAAGGCTACTGGTGGTGACGGGATACTAGCCATTGTCCTGAAGAAATGCGCGCCTGAACTGGCGCCTGCCCTCTCTAAATTATACAACCACTGCCTCAAGGAGTCTTGTTTTCCTGACTGCTGGAAGTCCTCAACCATTGTTCCTGTCTTTAAGAACTCTGGTGACCCCTCCGACCCTTCTAATTACTGTCCTATCAGTCTCCTACCCCTCTTCGGCAAAGTCTTCGAAGCCATTATCAACACCGAAGTGATTAATCACCTGATATCCCATGATCTGCTCTCAGACAAGCAGTATGATTTCCGCTTTGCCGGATCTACAGCCGATGTGCTTACGGCCATCACTGAATTTGTCTACTAAGCTATTCATAATAACGGTGAGGCTCGTGCCGTGGCCCTAGACATCTCCAAAGCGTTTGATAGAGTTTGGCATGCCGGCCTTCTTTCCAAGCTGCAGAGTTAAGCAATCACAGGTCGATTGTTTGACCTAATACAATTTTTCCTGTCAAACCGTGAATTGAAGGTCGTTCTCAATGGATTCATGTCCAGCTCCTATCCCACTAACGCAGGTGTTTCTCAAGGCTCCATCCTAGGCCCAACTCTGTTCCTCATATTCATAAACGACCTTCCTGACGCCATAGAGTCCCAAGTCGGCATCTATGCGGACGACACCACAATTTACTCCTGCCTCAAACACAAATCTAGTGATGCTGACAAAGTTAACCTGGCAGTTCGAATAGAAAAGGACCTCCAATCGGTTGTGAACTGGGGCAAGAAATGGATGGTTAACTTTAACGCCTCTAAAACAAAACTGCTCTCTATTAACCACCACAAGGATCCATCCCTGAATCCCATTAGAATGTCTGAAGACAAACTTCTCGAGAGCTCCTCTCTGCGGCTGCTCGGTCTCACGCTGGCCGCTGATCTGAGATGGAACAAATACATCGAGTCATCATCCACCGCAAGGAAAGTTGGCTCCCTGTGCCGAGCCAGGAAATTTTTCTCCCCGGAATCGATCCTCCAAATCTATAAATCGACCATTCGCCCTTGCATGGAGTATTTCTGGTATATATGGTCTGGAGCCCCTGCTGTTTGCCTAAGGGTTCTTGATAAGATCCAGAGACGGATATGCAATGTAATTGGCCCTGATCTGTCATCTCGTCTGCAGTCGCTCTCTCACAGACGCGACGTTGCCTCGCTCAGTCTTTTTTACAAATACTTTTACGGTAATTGCTCCGATGAGCTGCTTTCACTGGTTCCCAGGCCTCATGAATTTAAACGTCCTACGAGGCTGGCATACCGTTCCCACTCCTGAAACTGTTAGATGTAGACGTCTCTTCTACTCCAATAGCTTCATGTCTCGCACATCTCGCCTGTGGAACTCCCTTCCTTATTCCTGTTTCCCTGACAAATACAATCTCCAACTATTTAAGTGTAACGTCAATCGACATCTCCAGTTGCCTTGATCTATCCACTTCCCTTCTCCACATCCTTTCACCTTTCATTCATATCTGCTCTCGCTCCAAATCTTCTGTAACCCCCTTGCCTTGATCGATCCACTATCTTTCTCCACATCCTCTCCTTTACCGCTCCTATCTGCTCTTCCTCCAAACCTT
>OZ038477.1:47452678-47460178 GCA_964036315.1 Acanthosepion esculentum
TTATTATTATTATTTCCTTTGATTTCTGTTGTATACACATTTTCTTCCGGGTTCCAACCAGAGACCTAAGTTCAGAAATAGTTTCATGATATTTTTCACTGATCATGTTTGTTAAAAGAAACAAACAAAAAACTAAAATCACACACATATTATAGAGATAAAGCTCTTCGTAATGTGTGAGATGTACTTGTGAGTACAAATTTTTTGTATTTCTTTAAATCATGGGTTACCAAAAATCCCCTCAATGAGTCTGTCGGAACCTTTTCCAATCAATCCGAGGGATCCAACTACAACTGGAATTATTGACGTCCTCATGTGTCACATTTTTGAGATTTCTATTTCAAGATCCTTGTATTTTGATAGTTTTTCGGATGACGGCACAGAGTTTAGAAATAACGAAAAGACAATTTATTTAGAGCTGGAAGGCAGAGGAAATTGTGGAGAGCCATGATCGCCTACATCCTAAAGGGATACGGCGCATAAAGAAAGAGAGAAAGGGTCTCCAGCTCCTTTAGAATAGATTCATTGTAGATGTTGAATAAATCCGATGAAAAAATACCCCCCTTTCTATTTTGTGTACTTAATTTTCTTTTTTGTTTTTATCTGTATCCAGGCGGTTTTCTCCCTATATAATTTGTGGATTATTCTAACATGCTTTCCAGAGATGATTAGTTTTCCTAGTAGTTCAAATATATCTTTGTGCCATAATTAGTTCCATGTTATTATCCGTTTTGGATTTGACTTGTATTATTGAGAGCTAATTTAGACGTGTGTGTTCTGTTACTATTTTAGTTATATATATTACTTCTGTTTCGGCAGGACACTAGATATATAAGTTGAATAGAATCTGTTGCAGTAACATTGTACCTTCATCATCTGTCCCATGACAGTGTGTTGTAGTAAGTTCGCTGTGTACCTGATCAGCTCTCACCACATGTCTTGGTAGCTGCTCATGAATCAATACCTACCGAGATATGTGATGGGAGCTGGTCAGGTGTCTGCACAAATAGTGATTTTAAAATTTGCGTTTAGACTCTTGCCCGGTCTCTCAACTAAACAATCACGATCTTCTAACCTCCCATCGATTTCCAAAATCGAACGTCTCAGTCGGCGAAATATATTACATGTGTTTAGTCTACGTTTTTCCTTAGGCCATCATATTGCCTTTGCTGCAGCCTTCCGCGTGGATTTACAAACTAGGTCAGTTGATAAGATTTATACACACTATATTTATTGCCCTATTGGCGCGAGTTAAAATACACCGACTACATTCCCTGCAGAAGGCCACCTACCAGAGACATACTTGGAGATTCGCGTGTAAACCGGTCATATGACTACTTTTTACTTTACGTGTAAGCTGAACGTTTTTAACTCTAGTGTAAGCCGGGCCTATGTCTATCTCAAAATTCATTGTGATTTTTGTCCCACAGGACACATTTTAGGGTTACCAAGTCTGTAAATTAACAAACCTAGCCATCTAACATAACTCAATATGTACTATCCTTGTTCTAAAGAATTTATGGTAACAAGCCGTAGATGATTTGGGTTTTGGTACTTTATCTTAGAAAATCCTTTTTATATTACATGCTTAGCTTTATTTACAAAAAATCGATAGTATTTATGCAATTAAGAAAATGGCATTTATTGATGATACCGTAATAAAGTAAAAGATAAAAAAACAGAAACAGACAAAATTGTATATTAAACTATTTTATTATCTGACACATCAGTGGTCCACTATAACAATACCTTTTCTTCATAGGCCAATGGTCATCCGTTTAATGGCAAAAAAGTAAGAGTAAAAATCAAGAGCACATTAAACTCCAATGGAAACTTTGACTATCATTATTATTTCATCCCAATTATGCAGGGGGTTACAGGGAGTGAAAGTGATAGAAAAGGCTGAGGAAGTATTGAGGAAAGGACAAAAGATTAACGGGATTCAAGAAGATAGAAGAAGGCGACTGACGTTGTATTTAAATTTTTGAACATTGTTGTTATCAGGAAATCAAGTAAACGGAAGGAAGTTCCATAGGTCACAAGTGGGGAGAAAAGAAACTGATGGAGTAGAAATGGCGGTTGCATTTAAATATTTCAACAGTAAAACGGGTGGGACCTAGATGCCAATCTAGTAGCACACTTAAATTCATGTAGTCAGGGCACCAGGGAAAAAAGCTCGTCAGAACAGTTGCCATGAAAATACTTGTAGAAAAGACAGGCGGAAGGTAGGTCACGTGGGTGAGAAAGTGACTGAAGTCGAGATGCCAAGTCAGGTTATATCGCAAAACCTCTTTGAATCTTGTCAAGAACATCGAGATGAATAGTAGGAGCACCAAACCCTATATGACAACAATATTCAATGCACGGACAAATGGTAGATGGGCTCTGAGGAGAAAAATTTCCAGGAACGGAACAATGACACAGATTTTCTTGTACATGCAGCTATTGATTCGATGTAGTCGTTTCACCTCAAGAAAGCGCAGTGCGTTAGCTCTCCAGATATCAACCATGCTGATGGCAGACAGAAAAGTTTCTTTACGATGGCTAAATGAGATATTTCTGTCTTATATATTATCTACTCCTAGGCAATATCACTCTCCAGGTTTAACTAATTTGAATATTGATTTTAAAAAAGTGAATTTCATTAAATAACTGTCCTTCATTACTGTTCTTTTTTCGAGGTTTGTTTTGATTCTCATATCAAAAATAGTTCTGTTTACGGATATCGTGTTATATAGTGCAGAAAAGCATTTGAAATTTGATTTTACTTGGCCTTCAACAAGTTGGCATCTATTTGTAAAACTTTCCTTAACTATAACAAGCCAATTTATGAATGAAATGTTCATTTAAAATTTTTCTTTGAAATATTTCATGTAACATTGCTAGTACACAGGCACACACACACACACACACACACACACACACACACACACACACACACACACATATATATATATATATATATATATATACACCATGGGGTGTGAAAGAAAGTTGTAGAATGGATCGACTGAAAATTGTTGACTGCAATAAAAACAACACAAATCTAGAATAAGTTCAGTCGTTCGATATAACTGGGCTTACGGCCAAATCAGGTAGAAACCCCGGTTCCCGTAAGATCAGCGAAGTTAAGCAGCATCCAGCCTAATCAGTACCTAGATGTGTGACGGCTTGAAAATATCAGGTGTTATAAGCCTCAATGTGTGGGTGGTGTAATAGATAATGACTCGGAATTTTTAATCGGAGAACCGAGTTTCAGTTTCAGTTGGGTTCGTTATATTTCCTTACGCGCAAATACCCTTGGGGGAGGTATGAATACACCTCTCTCCCCAGTTATGGCGTAATTAGTAAAACTTGTATCACTAAAACCATTATTATCTAAAAAAAATAAAAAATAAAAAAAAAATAAAACTGCGTACAAAATATTTAGATCTTGGCATTAAATAACCCATAGAGGTGTTGATATGTCGCTAAACAAAAACAACTAAGCACAACCAAAACGCAACTGATAACGAATCTCCTGCGCTGTCCAACTGTCAGTTTCCAACCATAACAAATTTCAAAAGTGTTTAAACGGCCTTGTGGGCGATGAATTATTTGCAACTCTGCTGCCCTTGCACAGAGGCGAAACGGCGCAAGCCTATCAGGACTGTATCGCTATTTTCGTGGCGATTGTTCCGAGGAGCTAGACTCCCGAGATCCACCAGCTCAAACATGTAGAACTAGGACCTGCCATGCCACATCCACAGTGTTGAATCATTCTCATTCCCTTCGTATTCCATCGGTAAGAAAGAAGTTTCATTCGGACATCTTATTCCCGAGAACCGCAACTTTGGGGAATAGACTACAAAGATGATGTTTCCTCGAACACTACAATATTAACCTCTTCAAGTCTAGGGTCAACCATTATCTATCCTACATAGCCTCATAATTTTCACTTCTTCAACCCTCTTATTATCCACTTAATAATAAGTTGCCCTGATTAAATATCTAGAGATTATTTTCCTTCTGGATGTTCGGATAGTGTAATAAATAGTGGCTGGGAATGCAAAACTGTAGAGCCGAGTCCGAATTCCAGTTAGATTCCTTAGATCGACTTACGTGCAAATACACCTGTTAAAGATATGTAGCCATCTGCGGCCACAAGCTATGGATTAAATAGTAAGATTTGTATGCGGAAAAATCATTTTTATTCTTAACAAAATAAATTAAATTTTTAATGCAATATTCATTCAAAAAAAAAAGAAGAAAAATGGGGGAAAAGATAAATAATTATTCTTACAATCCAAAATAGGTTTCGGTTTCAATTAATCCACTAAGGGTTGATAAGCCCTAAAAAACAAATTGGTCTTCTGCTACGAGAAAATCAACGAGAAGACTACGAACATTTTTAATATCCTCAGCATCACTTAATCAATAAATTTGCGTATATGCAGTTACTATAAATTTCATTTTTATAAAGACTTCTGATTTATCCATAAGGTAACTAGGTGTAAGAATATATTCGAGTCGATGTTTATACAAAGTTGACCTTTGCGATTTCTGTTGCTCTAAACGTATTAGTTGTGAAATGGCGGGAAATCTGTCGAATAATTCGGAAATAGAAGCTTTCTTGTGTTGTATAGATTTTGACTTATAATCCGTATTAGATAAAAAGATGTCAAAGATCAATATGCCAGTCAAAATGAACGGAAACCTCCAGGCAAAACATCTGTTTATGTGGCGCTAAATACGTATAAAAAAAAACAGTTATTGTTACTGTGACATGATTTGTCAATTAAAACAGTGCATCGGATTAAGCATATAAGAGTGCATAATAAATCTTACCAATAATTTCTGATATTTGGGCAGATTTTGAGAAGTAGGTCGAACCGAAAATATTTCTCTACATATATATATATATATATATATATATATATATATATATATATATATATATATACATATGTAATCTTACCGCCAGCGCTGTCGCTATTTTTTATTATATATATATATATATATATATATATATATATATATATATATATATATATATATATATATATATATATACCGGAATTCAAAAGTTTGAAAACAGCCCCAGAATTGTCATGTAATGAATATGAAAAAAGAGTAAAATCAAAAAATCAAAAAGTGCTCTAAGAAACATTGAAAAAAAGACTGGAATCAATTATCAAAATTATGCTTTGAGAAACTTTTGCAACGAATGCCAAAGGTTTTTGCTGCAGTAATCAAGGCTAAAGTAGGATATTTTTACGAGAGCCAAATTTAATCATAAAATGCTTTTTTTCTTTTTGTCGTAAAATTTCTAATAAAAAAATCAGGTCCCACTTACCCATGTATAATAATTTTGTCTTATTTAAAGTACAAAACAACTGCTTTTTTGGGCCAGTTTAAAAATTAACAAGTGTCACCTTAAACATTAAACTGTAGTGTATACCATATATATATATATATATATATATATATATATATATATATATATATATGTGTGTGTGTGTGTGTGTGTGTGTGTGTGTACTTTGCTTAAACGTTATTTTTTTTATGGATACTCATATTCGAGTAGAAAGTTTTTTTTTAATTAAACAATATTTTTTATTAAACTACATCTACCACTCGGAATATTTGAGAAATTTTCTCAGAAAAATATGGGTCCTCCGGCAGATTTATTTATATATATATATATATATATATATATAATTTCAGATAGATACAAATGTAGCAATATACGGATATATATGTATGTATTTTTTTGCATATGTCTGAACACGTTTGTGTACCGTACTTACATTCTCATTCAGAGAAATGCACATTAATATGTAGTTATATATATTCCTGTGCATACGATGTATATATATATATTTGGGCGTACATACGGACATACGTATTAATGTAAATGAGAATTTTCTGGTTGTATAACTATGTATATAATTAATGAATATATTGATATATTTACGGACACACATATACATACACACACACACACACACACACACACACATATATATATATATTTATGTATATATAATTGTAAGTCACGAGGGAAAAGTTATATATATATATATAATTTTCCGCGTGACATTTTGCTTAGCTATTGTATACTGTACATTTCTGTAAACGGCGGACTTTGGATCTTCCGGAAACGCGACTATCGAACGCCGACAATGTGGCGTCTTCCCTCGCCTGCAGAACAAAGGTGACGTCGTGAGTGTAAGTTAATCCACAACCTCACTCTTTTACTCTTTATTTCTTTTCATTCTTTCCCTCTCTCATCCTCTCCTTCAGTAAACTATAGTAGTGGATATTTGCCTTTTCTTCTATCAATAGCGGCGCGCGCGTGGTCGAAGAGAGACTAAGTGTGGGTATAAGAAACATTAAAATCTGTTATTATTCCTATCTGTCTGTCTTTCTATCTGAGACAGTTCTTTTGATGACGGTTGTCGATTGGCGATCCCAGGTAAAACAATTAACGCTATTTTTTTTTTTTTGTAAAAGCAATTTTTTTTTAATAATCAACTTAGAATTAGTATTCAACATTCTGTACAAGGCCCAGGAGCCACTCGAGGTAGAGGTTTATAGAGTAAGACTGTAAGAGACACAGGGAAAATAACAGTTAATCCTAGACTTTAACAGGTTAAGATTGTAGTGATCAAGGAAACAGCTTCTTTGAGTCGGTTTCACAAAGCAGTAGTTGGTGGAAAGAAGCTATTCAAGTGGAATTTACTTCTCACCAATAGAATACCGGTGGAATGAAGGTTTTTGCTACAATCTACTTGGTATAGCGGGTGCTAGCCGTGAAAGTTAGAACTGGCAGAACTAAGGAACTAAGGTCCGAAAGTATTGTCACCCATAGATAATATAATTTTCTATTTCAGATGGCTAATACATGCACAACAAAATCTGCAGAAGATAGCGATGGAGAGTGAAAAGGGACTAAGCATAAACTACAAGAAGACTGAATGCATGGCCATCAGTAAGAGGATGATCCCAAAATGCAATTTGCAGGTCGAGAACACTAGAATCAAGCAGACGCGAAACTTTAAATATCTGGGAAGCGTTTTTACAAAGGAGGGTCAGTGCGACATCGAGATCCGTAGACGTATTTAGATGACCAAGGACACATTCCAAAAGCTGGGCAGAGTATTGCGGAACAGGAGGATTTCTTTGGTAACAAAGAATAGAATACTGAGCTGTTACGTGACATCTGTCCTTCATTACGGCAGCGAATGCTGGACGATTTCCTCAACGATAAAGAAGAGACTCGAGGCGATGGAGATGTAGTTCTACAGAAGGATTCTGAGGATTTCGTGGACCGAGCGTGTGAGCAACGGTGAAGCCTTAGAGAGGTTAAAATCAAGGAGAAGACTCATGCTTAACATCAGGAAGAGGCAGCTGAAGTTTCAAGGCACACATAATGAGGAAGAAGGGCCTTGAGAATCTGATACTCACAGGTCGAATAGAGGGAGAGAGAGACAAGGGAAAACAACGCGGGCTTAAGCA
>OZ038477.1:47465178-47482678 GCA_964036315.1 Acanthosepion esculentum
AATTCTTCAGAGCTTCCTACCCCTTGTGGCCCTTAGAGCGTGATTGCCAAGCCTCCTGCTCTCCGTTCCGTCATCCATTTACACAGGCTCATTAGGTACGTGGCCCGCTGCTTTCCCTTATTTCGCTTTCTTCTCGTCACTTGCCTTGTAAGTGTCGAGTTCTTCAAGCCCTCCTTCCTCAATATATATCCAAGAAACTTCAGTTATCAACTTCTCATTCTGACTACAAGTGTTCTTGTTATTATTTTCCTTAAGACTTCCTTGTTGCTTATTCACTTCGTCCATGGAATTCTCGGCATCCGTCTGTAGAACCATATTTCTGCTCCTCTAGTTTTCTCTTCATCTGTGAGGAAATTTTCCAGCATTCACTGCCATACAAGAGAGTCGATAGCACTCTTTGCCATCTTTCTAACGAAATGTTAGAGTTTCTTATTAATTTGTTTAGCTTTTGAAATGAATCTTTCTTTAAACGGGTGTGCGTTCGGATTTAAGGTTCCTAAATTCATTTGCCAAAGGTCAGAAATAGCGATTTAATAACGATAGCTTATATATGGCACAAGGCCGAAAGTATGAAGCAGCCAATGAAGATCGAATTCACTACTCAGTCGTAATTGATCTAGCGAGACTAGCTATATTATAAAAGAAAGAATTCTTGCGAAAAGGCAGGGAAAAGTGAGTAATAGAAAGAAAGAAAGAAAGAAAGAGACGAATATGAAAGTGAATAAAATAAAAGGAAAATACTAAGAGAGAGAGCTAAAAAAAAAGTAGAAACCAAAGAAAACTGTCTCAATAAAAAGAATGGGAAGGAGATGATCAAAACCTGACAAAGAAAGTAAAATTAAATAAAATGAAACAGGATATGGTGAAGTTACGTTAGTGTATTACCTTCTGAAAACAACATTTAAGAGATCACACAGACACAATGTTAAGAAGACACACCCGTTTTTGTCCGAGAATTCAGTGATTTTCCCGCCATATTTATAAGTACTCAATACATTACAAGTGTAAGTGCTAAATTTCTTTTCCAAAAAAAACCAATCACGTTTTTACAAACAATGATATTTAAAGAAAGAAATGTATGCCTCTTCATTAACTTATTAATTTGTTTGTTTAGTGGCACATCAACTCCTTATGGGTCATTTAATGCCGAAATATAATTTTCTTGGGAGCAGTAGTAATTTCTTTTACAAAAATGTATTGCAGGTAAATTTTTTACTATGAAAACGTATTGCTGGTATTTTTACAATAAACATATATTTTTATACTTTCATAGTTTTTTGACCCCATAGTGCTACCATCTCGGGTCAGGGTGGACCTGGCAACAACAGCAATTAAGAGGTGGTTCCACGCTCCTCAAAACCACCCGTTCAGAGCTCTTGCTACCGAATGTAGTTTATCGTGAATTAATTTATTAAGGATAATATATCTTTTAAACATTTTGATAGAAATCTCGTTTTTTTTTTTTAAATTTCCGCAGAGCAGAATGAGAAAATCTACAATAAATTACTTTATAATAATTCGGTGAAATTACAACAAATCTTCAACAAATTACAGTAAGTTATAAGCGTGAGGTGAAGTAAATTCTATGACCAAAAGTAATGAGTATTTATCGAATGCTTGCAGCTATTCGGATCGGAAGGGATAATCTTGGAGAAACAACGCCGGAGTCCCTATCCGAGCAATAATCACGTACGCACAAATAGAGAACGGGGGCAAGCTGGCAGAAGCTCTACAGAAAAGGTTTTTTTTTTGTAAACGCTTTCTAATGAGTACAAGTTCTCATTCGATGAATACATTTATTTTTAGCGACTGTAAAGGAAAAGCTCTTATTTTTATTCGTTGACCTATAAGTCGAAATCGTATTCTCTTGCTTACAAGACAGGGAAAAAATCAACTGAATTTTATCCTATTCATTGAACAGGATCATTGCAGATTTAATGTATCATCATCATGAAAAACTCTATCAGAATTTAAAAAAATACCAAAGAAAAATATAGCAATATATGTGCCTTATTTAATATATTTTAATTAATTAAATGGCAATAAATTTAAATTAATTTTTTGATAAATATTATGTGCCTGTTATCTCGTTAAATTAATGAAATGCTACAGGAGCGTCACTTAATTTAGGGACGCAAATATATTGGCTTAAAATTGCAATTATTTCATCTAATTGATTGATTCTCTAAACTAGTTGTACTTAAATTATCTTTATTCAAACGATTTGAACTCTAAGAATTATTATTATTCACACATGATGAGTAAAATATTAATTGAATATTAGTAATAATATTAATCTTTATTGAAAACAAAATATAATAAATATATTAAAACTATTTTTGTTTATATTCATTTTTTAAAAGTTTAATAGAAGATGAATAAAAATATTATAAAAAACAACTGAGAAAAAAATACTAAAAACTTAGGATAAAAAAATTAAATTTCATGATAATAATTTTCTAAGTGTAGCTTAGATATGCTACAAGTCCGAAAGTATGGGGCTTCCAGTGACGGTCAAATTCATTAACCCTTCGTAATTAAGCGAGCGAAACAAGCTTGTCAACCATTACTCCTCGTCGAAGTGCCGAAAAGCGGCTTTATAAAGAGTGGATTAAAAAGCAAACATAAATACAAATATGTTTGTTACCTCAATAGAGATTTTTTGTCATCTATGTAATCTTGGTTCAATTGAAGACAATGCCACACGCTATGAAGAATGGAGATATATAATATGTTTCTATTTTTAATTTTTTTATTGAGACTCATAGCCGAGAAAGTCTTGGAAAACATTGAATAAAATGGTAGAAGTCCTTTAAAACGACTTTCAGTGGACTTTAAACATTCTACTTTTCTTTTGATCGAAGAGAAGCAAATGCTAATGGATTTTCTCAAATTATCTTCTGTCTTTCGTCGTATCCTTATTTTTTTTAATTTTTTTAAATTTTTTATTAAGCTTATCACCCCAAGCAAGGCTGGAAGCCACTAGCACGCAAGGGGTTACAGAAGGTTTGAAGGAAGAGCAGATAGGAGTGGTAAAGGAGGGGATGTGGAGAAAGATAGTGGATCGATCAAGGCAAGGGGGTTACAGAAGATTTGGAGCGAGAGCAGATAGGAATGAAAGGTGAAAGGATGTGGAGAAGGGAAGTGGATAGATCAAGGCAACTGGAGATGTCGATTGACGTTACACTTAAATAGTTGGAGATTGTATTTGTCAGGGAAACAGGAATAAGGAAGGGAGTTCCACAGGCGAGATGTGCGGGACATGAAGCTATTGGGGAAGAAGATACGTCTACATCTTACAGTTTCAACGGTGAAGGGGTGGGAACGGTATGCCAGCCTCGTAGGACGTTTAAATTCATGAGGCCTAGGAACCAGCGAAAGCAGCTCCTCGGAGCAATTACCGTGAAAGTATTTGTAAAAAGTCTGAGCGAGGCAACGTCGCGTCTCTGAGAGAGCGACTGCAGACGAGAAGACAGATCAGGGCCAATTACATTGCATATCTGTCTCTGGATCTTATCAAGAACACTGAGGCAAACAGCAGGGGCTCCAGACCATATATGGCAGCAATACTCCATGCAAGGGCGAATGGTTGATTTATAGATTTGGAGGATCGATTCCGGGGAGAAAAATTTCCTGGCTCGGCACAGGGAGCCAACTTTCCTTATTCCGGCAACCGTGTAACGGCAGCCTATGGCACAGGTACTGACATTTAGGGTATGCGTAATTGCAGTCTATGGTGTGCGTAACGGCAGTTTACGGTATGCGTGACAGCAGTCTATAGTGCCTGTAACAGCAGTTTACGGCACGCGTAACAGTAGTCTGTGGTGCGCGTGACGGCAATTTACGGTACGCGTGACAGCAGTCTATAGTGTGCGTAACGGCAGTTTATGGCACGCGTTAACAGCATTCTAAGATAGTGCGTGTAACGGCAGTTTACGGCACGCGTGGCAACACTCTATGGTGCGCGTAACGGCAGTTTTGCAGCACACGTAAAACAGTCTATGGTTCACATAGGATAATTTGGGGAGCGCCTCTCAAAACTGTTCACAGCTTCAAGCTAATTTTTCTTTTAATTGATATGTATTTTAACGAAAATGATTTCGGCATAGTATTATAAATTTAAAATATCAAAAATAGCGTCAAATAATTTAACTAAACCAGAGCTTCCTGCCATTTAGAAACAAAAATGAAATGCCCACACATACAAAGAGTAAATGAAATATCAATAAATACTAAAGCAGGAAAGGACTGTCTAAACATTCTGGTTATTTGCGATCTAGTGTGATCATCCATAGCTGCTGAAATCTGACGATTGATTTTATTTTATTACATTGATTGATTGTTTTGTTTTTTTACTGTTTATCAACCCTTTGTGGGTTATTTATAGCCGAAACATATTTTGAATTGCAAGAATATTCGTTTTTTTTTTGTCAGTGATTATTGCATTAATAATTTTGTTTTTGAGAATAACAATGATTTTTCCAATGCTACTATTCTCCTATTATTTAACCTATATTTGAGGGGAAGAGATTGGTTCATATGTTTCCCAAGGATATTTGTGCATACGTGAATGTAACGAACCTAACTGGAATCCAAACTCGCTACTATTCTTTATACAATCCGCACATTCTTTTTTTTTTATTTATTACAAACATAATATCCTTAGCTCATGTCTAACCATCTTTATACAGCTTCAAGTGCTGGGTCTTGAATTCAGACTTTTCCTTCTCCTAGACTGGTTGCCAGTTACGACTAGAGTTCACAGTTTGCCCTTCTATTTAAACCATAGCTAGTGAGGAGAAGAGATAGATTCTTACCTTTGCTAAGGACAGCAGGAGATAGATTATTTCCTTTGCTGTCCTTAGAAAAGGTAAGAAGCTATCTCTTCTCTCGACTATTGGTACGAAAATGTGTGCAACGAACTTGACCAGCATTTGAAATAGGTTCGCCTATTTCGTCTTTCGAGTTGCTATCTACTATCTAAACGTCAATGATATGTATCACTTTGGACCACCGTTCCACGCTCCAATGTATAGTGATTTTCCAAGCGTAGCTTGGATGTGACACAAGGCCAAAAGTAAGGGGCACCCAGTGAGGATTGAACTCACTACTCAGTTGTATTTGTTCTAGCGAGACAAACTTGCTCGAGGTGCCCCATTATATAGTGATTTTCGAAGCGTAGCTTGGATGTGGCACAGGGCCGAAAGTAACTGGTACCCAGTGAGGATTGAACTCACTACTCAGTCGTAATTGTTCTGGCGAGACAAGCTTGCTAATCATTACACCACCTCGATGTGCCCACATGCTCCAATGTATATGCTTGCTGTCAAATTTTATTTTTATTTTTATAAGGAAGCGTATTTTTTTAAATATTTACGGAGGACACATAAGCCAAGAGGATTTCATTTAGTCCTTATGGTGACCATACCTTTTTTTCAGACCATAAATTTTACCTTATTTTATTTATGTCAACATTTGACATTTTCCTATTACTTATTGAAAGTCGGTGAATATTCATTCGGATATAGATTTTTTTTTTTCGGTTGAGACATTCAAATAACCATTAATTATGTTGTGGATGTTTATAGCTTTCTGCGCAGTACTTTTCAAACATCCACTTCCTATCTTCGTCCTAGTTTCTGGTGACAAGCTATTTTTTCTTGCATAAACTATATACCCGTTTTTTTAAAAACATTTCACCCAATGCAAGCCAATAAATAAAGATGTAAGGGGGAGAGAGAGAATACAAGAATAAGACAAGAATTGAAAAGTAGATAGCGATTCACATTGCATTTAAATTTTTGAAGATCAAACTTGACTGGAAAACAAGAAGCCGGAACCGAGTTCTCTAAGAGTTTCATAGAAGAAACTGTTATCATAGAACTTGCGGTTAAACCTATCCATTTCAACTATAAAATGATGAGACCTTGCCGCCAGTTTAGTACTGCACGTAAATTAAGTCTACGTGCCAAAATGGAAAGCTACTCAGAATATTATCCATGAAAGTATTTATAGAAAAAGCATAGGAATGATACATTATGGCGGTGAGAAAGTGACCGAAGTCGAGACGCCAGGTCAGAACAAATAACATAGTAAATTTTTCTTTGGATTTTACCAAGGATCTCTAAATATATAGAAGGAGCACTAGCCCAGATGTGACGGCATTAGTAAAGTTTGTCATTGTTGCTAATCCCTCGGAAAACAAGAGCGGTTGCTGTATTCTGCCAATAAGCAGAATCAAGAAGCTCGCCCACTAAAGGAGAGAGAAGGACAAAAAACAAAATGGAGTAGGAAAATGAAAAGCTGATCCAATTAAGATAAAATAGGGGATAAAAAAACAAATTGGGGAGGTTGGGAATCTCAACTGAGTTGGAATAACTGCTAAGAACTCTCCCTCCCCAAATTTATAGATAAATCATACAGATGCATGATGGGATTTTTTCTTCACCAATAAAAATGAACCAATTCTTGGTCTCACCCCATATACTTTTTGTTTTTTCTTGTTTTGAAGAACACTATAATCACATGACTGTATACCATTTGCGTATAAACACGATCCTTACTTTGTGATCTTTTCGCCTTGTTACTGTTGCTTTGTCTAGTTTTGACTTGCATATATATTGTTTGTTTAATATTATTTCCCTGATTTTTTTCTTCATTTTCTTATTGTTATTGAAATCTTTGCCAATTCCGTTTGTTAAGAATTTTGAGAAATTATACTTAACCATGTCCACAGGCCTACTGTTGAAAAATAAAGTGTAAAAGTTAATTTCAAAGGTTGCCCTTAAAAAAACTAACGATTATGTCAAAATAATATCAAAAAATTAATACGTTTAAATTATTTCTGCCAAGAACAAACATAAGTGAAGACTGTTTAATATACTCTAATTTTACGTATAATATCACGATGAATGGCGTAAAGACAAATATTATTATCATAGTATAATTCTGCTTGTTCCTTAGGCAGTTAGCACGGACGTTACGCCCTGCCAATAGATAATAAAGAATAGACTATTCCTTTGTGATCATGACGAAAGACAGAAAAGACATATCAGAGATGCTGTTTGGTTTCAGTGAGAAAAAGAAAGAAAGTAACAAAGAGAAGAGAGAGGAGGCAATAACGCTCTCATATGTTTAACGCCTATCTATAGAGATGGAAACACTTACCAATTTTAAATCCCTTCATTTATACCATCTTACATATTATAACAATGACCGGCATTCATCAACATGCTTGTCATTGTAATATTTTAAAAAGTTTTTCAGCTCAAATATTTTAATATTCAATAAGGAAATTTTCACGGTTATTTTACACTCATAGAACTCGCAAGGAGATTATTCAAGAATTAACTTAGGAATTATGATACATCCCAAACTTCGGATAGTATAACCACGAAATTTTCAAAGGTTAAAATTATTATTATTCCAATCTTAAAATATGTTAATTCATGTCGCTAAATTAAACGAAATCATTGGAAATAAAGAAGATTTGGAAGCTCCTTCATGGTTTCAATCTCAGCAGAAAGAGCAACAAGCAAGTGCTTCCTTTTAGTTAAGCAGCGAGAGTAAATGTAAAAATAAAAATAAATCAAAATCGAAGGCTGATCGGAAGTTTGTTCTTCTGTCTATGTCTCAGCATTTGTTTTAAAGCACAGACTTTTTTTAGAAAAATCCAAATCCTTCCTAAAAAAAAAGAAAGAAAGAAAATTAAAAAAAAAATAAGTAAAAAAGACGTCATGCGAAAACATTACTTCTGGTTGGAATAGAAGATAAATTGATCGATAGATTGGTAGGTAATGTAGGAATTGATTTTGAAAAAGTGAGAGATAGATGAAGTAAATATGAACAAAATGAGAGGCTGAATACGCCTTCATACACATACACACACATACACACACACACACACACACACACACACACACACACACACGCACGCACATATCTATATTGCGTATATTCTGGCAGCAGGTTTTCACTAAGACAAGTCTCATTGAATAATTTAGTGTTTTAAGTTTTGTCTATTTATCTTCAATAGGATCCTCTCATATTCACGCACGAACTTCTTAGTATCGTTATTAAAGTAGAGGAAATTAGCTGGTAATTGTAATTTTCTCTCTTCTTTTAATAAGGATTCTAAGAAGGTTGTCCGTGAATACGAGAGGATCATTTTGAAAATAAGTAGCCAAAATTTTTTCTAAATTATTTAATGAGTCATGCCTTAATATATATATATATATATATATATATATATATATATATATATATATGTGTGTGTGTGTGTGTGTGTGTGTGTGTGTGATAAGATATAGTTTTTTAAGGTATGCTATATTTATGGGTTAAAGTACTCAATACCAGTGATAGAGCGTATGTAAATATATAAGTGGACGATGAAGTCAACAACCAGAGGCGACACTCTTTTTTTATGCTATATATATATATATATATATATGTATGTATGTATGTATTTATACACACACACATATATACACACACACACATATATATATATATATATATATATATATATATATATATATATATATATATATATTAGCATTTTTATTGAAGAGCACAATTTATTTTAATAAACTTCGAACAATGTCGTCTAATGTAAACTAAAAGATATTTAGTTCCACCGTGTATAAAAGTTGTCCACGTATATATTATGGCGATTTCAGCCATTACTGGTCATTTTCAAGTAGACGAATTATATGGTATGATTTTGAAATTCAACACAATTTTGATGTATCTGTTTCCCCCCATCATGGTATTTGATGTTTAGAATGTTATAAATTTAAATCATGTACTGACCATGTTGCCAAAGTTGTTTGCAAGCCGCTTACATCGCATATAAAGCCGCTTATGATATTATGCATATGTGTTGTGATCAGACTTCGATAGACAGAAACAAAATGGGATTGATTGATAGGAATTTATGGCAGAAAAAAGGTGCTAATAACTTAGGTTCTGCATCTAGATACATCGTGCGTCAGAAATTTAAAATTTAAACTCAAGTGTCTGTTTCTTCTATCTACTCTTTGTAAATGCGTTCTGATAATCTCTAGTCAGACTCCAAAAAAAACATCGTTAAATGCTGCGACCGCAAATACACCGATAGAATGAACGCGATATTTAAACTCAGAATGTTATCAGAAAGAGCAATAAAATGCAGAAGGACGTGTAGCTGTGTTTTATAGACCACACAAAGGTGTTGAACAGAATACACCACAAAGATCTGTTGGAGCTGCTCAGCAACTTTCACATATTCGGGAAAGACATTATGAATAATCAGACGCCTATACTGGTAGCAAACCGCCTGCATACAGATAAAAAAATGAGTTCAGTAGATATATAAAAATATAATTGGATTTAAGACAAGGAGGTGTCTTCTCACCGGACTTATTCAACCTATACAGCGAGGCAATTCTGAGAGAACTGTAAATCCTAGAAGGATTCATCATTGTCGGTCACAATCTTAACAATATAAGATATGACACAGTGCTGCTAGGAAGTGTCGGAAAGGAAGCTACAAAACCTAATCATAAACTACAGGAAGAATTAAAATGCAAATTACGGGTCTGGGATATTAAAATCAAGCAGGTACAGAAATTTAAACATTTGGGAAATGTTCCAAAAGAGGGCAGAAAGTGCGGCACTAAGATCCGAAGACGTATTGGGATGGCCAAAGAGGCATTTCAAACGCTAAATTGAGTATTAAGACACAGGAAAATTTCATTGGAAACAAAGTAAATAGTACTGAAATGTTACGTGATATATGTCCTCCTGGATGGCAGTGAATGCTGGACAATCTCCTCAAAAATGAAGAAGGGACTCAAAGCAACGGAAATGTGGTTCTACAGAAGGAAGCCTAAGAATAGCATGTGAGAAACGACGAGGTTTTGCAGATCATGGAAACAAAGACTAAACTTATACATAACATCAGGAAGAGGCAGTTGAAATTTCTGGAACATGTATGGAGGAAGGAAGGCTTGGAAAATCTTATACTCACAGTACGGATAGAGGGAAAGCGGGACAGGAGAAATCAACGCGTGACATACTTAATGAGATTGAGCAAATGGATGACAGAACAAGTTTTAGGAGAAATAACAAAAAGACAAAACTTATTAAGACCTACAAGAAAAAGGAGGATGTGAAAGGCCATGATCGCCCACGTCTTGAATGGACACGTTACTTAAATGTCTGCTTCTTTAGCGTTTCTACTGATGTTTAATTATCAAAGGCATTTGATTATATCTGCGTTTGCTTCAAGAAGGCCGTCGAAGGACGAAACGTTTTATATAGAACCTTTTTCATTTTCTCATTCACTTACCTACGACAGGTATTTATACTGTATACCTACTTTTTTCGTGTTTAGCTGAGAAACAAAAGACGAACTAACGGTGATGGCAAAATAATAATAAAGATAAATACATTGTTTTTTTTCTATGTACCGTGTCTTTTCAAGACGTGGGCGATCATAGCTCTGTGACGCCATGCGTGGCGAAATTGTGACGAATTTTGTAACGACGTTTTCCGATCGTCCGTCATTCATTGCACCTGTGATGACTTCCAAGCTTGAGTGTATTTGCATCTACACCCAACACAGTCTCCCTGGTCGTGATCTCTTTCAACAAATAATACTAGTGATGACAAGTGTTTTTAAAACACTGGTTGGGAGTTTACAACAATACGATTTCTCACTTAGCCGGCTATCTTTCCCTTCGGCTGAACTGCTATTTGCTTTGCCTCTGAGCTCGACGGCTCCTGATTCCTCATTATCGGTCCTTCTGTCACTGGCCGACTGGGCAGCTCTCACTCCGCTGGTCACCTACCTACTTCTTTCATAGCAGGACCCACTTTTTCCGACTTCCTGCCTCTCTCCATCCACTTGTCTTACGGAAGATTTGAGACCACCCCAAAAACACATGGGTGCTCAAATCTTCAAAGGACTACTTTTATGATTATCTAAAACAATTTATAAAATTTTTATGTTTCCCAATTCAAAGGCGAACTGGAGACATGAATCCTGAAACACTAGCACTTAAGTTTACTCAAAGATGGATTGGAGACAAAATTCCTATGAAACTCTAATAGCTGAATAGACTTAAAAGGAAGGAATTTATCTTCTTGTACTTTGTAGCTCTTAATAATTTTTCTTTTCATCACCCCTCCCAATCACTGTTCTGCCATCCCTTTACACAGGCTTGTTACGTAGGTTATTTCCAATCCCCATCTGTCCTTGCCTTCAGTAAGTCCTGTGATATCCGATTTTCCACGACCTCTTTTCTCATTATGTATCCTAAACATTTCAAGTGTCTGTCTTATTCTAAGTATAAAAGTCTTTTTATCATTTTCTTTCAAACATTATCGTTACACAAAAGGTCAGTTCATGTTATTCTCAGCATCTTTCTGTAGAACCATATTTCTATTCCCTCATGTCTCTTTTGCTGTGAGGAAAGATATTGCATAGTTTTTCAGCACTTTTTGTTATTTCAAACGAATTTCTTCCGTTTCTTAATACTTCATTTTTTCAAAAGAATCATTCGCTGTTCTAATGCGACTTCAGATTGCGGTGTCACATTTTCCGTTCGCTGTTAAAACACTACCAGCATATTTAGATTTACGTACTTGCCTGTCATCCTGGGTATGACGATAAGCTACATCCAGCAGCAAGGCATCTGATCAGGAGGTTTTTGAGGAGTGTGGAACCACCTCTTAATTGCTGATGTTCCCAGGTCCACCTTGACCCGGGGTGGTAGCACCTGTTAAGGTCCCAGCTATGGGCAAATAGTTAACCCCCAAACTGGGCTCAAAACACCATGAAAGTGTAAAAATAGGTTTTAATACCAGAAATACTTTGTAAAAAAATTATTACCAGCAATAAATTTTTGAAGAAAAACCTATTACCAGCAATACATTTTTGAAAAAATATTACCAACAATGTTTTTAAAAATAAATATTACTAGCAATACATTTTTGAAAAATTAAATTAAAAAACATTAAATTCTAGTCGGATTCCCAGGTCTGACAGAATTGCATTACTGTAAAGGGTGAATGAATCTTTTGACAACGCACATCATTATCTTACATCCTTCTCTATTCTTGAGTATTTATTGAATTCATTTTTTAATCGTACGCAGGCGATTTTCTCCTAATATAAATCCTGAGTTATTCTAATATATATCCCAAATAAGTCATGGTTTATTATGGCTAAATTATTCCAGCCAAAACATACATCATTTAAAAGGATTCAATATTCTGTCATTTTCAATGTAGTATTACAATATTTGACAAAAAATTATTATTATTTTACAATTTCTGTTTTGGCATAAGAATGCAAGCTGGAAAATTTAGTTCAGTTAGTTTTTCCAAGTAACGTATGATTTCTTCTAAGTAATGTGTGATTTCTTCTAAGTTACGTGTCATTTCTTCCAAGTATTTTTTGACAGGGTCTGGCATTCAGGTTTTCTGCACAAACTGAAAAGTGACGGTGTCTCCGAACACTTTTTTGATCCTATCAAATCGTTATCCTGAACAGCCACTCGTCTAGAACCTTTCATACTAACTCAGGGGTCCATCCTTGTTCTTACTCTATCTTTAGTTTTCATTAATGACCTTGATGATGACATCACCTCTCAACTTGGTATCTACGCTGACGACACAACAATTTACTCCTACCTCGATAGCAAGTCTTATCAGTCTGACAAGGTCAAAATTGTAGCCGATGTCCAAAACGACCTCAAGTCCGTAGTTAACTGGTGAAAAAGATGGCTTTTTTAATTTTAACATCTCCAAAACTAAACTTCTCTCCATTAATCATTTGAGAGAGCCCTTGCTGCTGATGCTATCCTCCAGGAAAATGACTCGTTGCTCCTTTTCGGGCTCATGGTGATATGAAGTGGAAAGGCTATATCGAATCCATGGCTAGGTCAGCTGCTAAGAAAGTCGGTTCACTATATTGGGTGAGACAATTTTTCTCTCCAGAATCTATCTTACATATCTACAAGTCTACAATACGCCCATGCTTAGAATATTGCTGCCACATATGATCCAGTGACCCTACTATATACCTTGAGCTTCTTGATAAGATCCAAAGAAGAATCTGCAATATTATTGGTCCTGATCTGGCGGCTCCGTTCCAGTTACTTACTGTTGTGGAGTTATTTCCACAATAGAACTTGTAGTCGGACTAAATGCGTCCTAAATGGGGTAAACGTACAGAAACGTTAGGAACTTGTGAATAAGTGTTACGCAGAGTAATCGAGTTGTGGTCGCTGATAACTTACTCCTCCCTCGACTACCTACTGACTCCTACTTATAATAGGTGGGAGAGTCTATTACCTAGACTAGGTGTCCTTCACTATAACACTTACCCTCCACCGTAAGATTGCTTCTCTATGTCTTTTCTATAAATACTTTCATAGTCATTGTTCGAATGAGATCTTCGCTATGGTACCTAGAGTTTTTGAATTTGAGCTGGCGTCAAGGTCTTATCAATTTAAAGTTGAACTGGCTAGATATAGCCATAGATTCTATGTTAACAGTTTCTTTATCTCGCACTTTTCGCTTGTGGAACCCGCTTCCGGCTCCATGCTTTCTAGCCAACTTTAATCTGCAAAAGTTTAAATACAAAGTCAATCACTATCTACTGTCCACCTGTATACTCTCTTCCTTTCTTGCTCAACGTTAATGTTTCTGTTCCTAATTCTTCCACACCCTGTAACCCCTTGAATTTTAGTAGCCTAACTTGGGGTGATTCTGATTTTTTAAAAAAAGTAATGTGTGATATCTTGTGAAAATTAACGTTCGAAATTCTTATTTAGACAATTTAATTCGGACTATTGTCTTCATCTTTGTCGTTATCACAACGTTTCGGTTATTGTACCCTCCGGCCTTCTTCAGGTGTGCATTGGATATGTGGGCAAAGAAACAGCGAATCCTGATCTGAACCCTTTATTTAATCAATGGGGGTAGATTGCTGTCGTTCCGCTGTCTATAATTAGGGATATTGTCCAGTTCTTATTTTTAATACTGCTCAGTTATTGCCCACCCGTTTCCAGTGAGTTCAAGTACACACTGCCCAACGCAGACAGAAATCAGAAATTCCCTTTTTATTTTGACAAAATCTGAACCCGTCTCATCTCTGGTATCAATGCGACAGGATGTCGATCTTCACTGAACATGTGACATTAAAAGATCATTTATCGCAGATGTTTTCTTTTTTCTTACCAAAAAGTAGCATTGGTTCCTAGAATTATTTTGTCAAATTGCAGACATAAATGAATGCCTCGAGTCTTTCTTTTATTGTTGTGGGAAGGTGCAGAGAGATGTGAGTAAAAGAATAGAGAAAGAGAAGTAGATATATACACAAACATTGGGAGGTAGGCAGATATGGATAAAGTGGGTGGGATTAATTTATTGAATCTTCCCAGTTGCATATCTATCTATCTATCTATCTATCTATCTATCTATCTATCTATCTATCTATCTATCTATCTCTCTCTCTCTCTCTCTCTCTCTCTCTATATATATATATATATATATATATATGAAGAAATATAGTCTTAAAATGTGCTATATTTATAGGGAAAAGTGCTCAATATCAGAGATAGAGCGTGTGTAAATATAAAAGTGAACATAGAAGTCAACACTTAGAGGCGACAGTCTGTTTCATGCTAGATGCAATCGTCAGGCCACTATCACACGTTACTTTTTTAAAAAAACAGAATCACCCGAAGTTAGGCCACTAAAATTCAAGGGGTTACAGGGTGTAAAAGAATTAGGAACAAAAACATTAATGTTGAGCAAGAAAGGAAGAGAGTAATCAGGTGGACAGTAGATAGTGATTGACTTTGTATTTAAACTTTTGCAGTGGCCTGACGATTGCATCTAGCATGAAACAGACTGTCGCCTCTAAGTGTTGATTTCTATGTTCACTTTTATATATATATATATATATATATATATATATATATATATATATATATGTGTGTGTGTGTGTGTGTTTGTGTGTGTGTGTGTGTGCATATGTGTATGTGTGTGTGTGTGTTGTATGGATATATTCGGAAAATGGATTGATTAACCCATATCTTTCTGACATTTTCTTTTTCCATAGCTTTCTCGGAATAACGTTTCCGATGACATGAAATTGATAGATGATATAAAATCAATTGCTTGGGTAGCTACCACGGAACTTGGTTCAATGTGTTGTGCTAAACAATTTTTCCCGCCACAATCTATCTTACAAATTTATAATGTGTTTTTGTATATGTGTATATATTGTACTTTTATTATTTTATTTTTATTTATTTATTACTGTGTTACAAATTTATAAGTCTACGATTCGCCCTTGTTTTCAATATTGCTGTCACATCTGGTCTGGTGTCCCTAATGTACATTTGGAAATTCTTGATAAAATCCGAAGAATAATCTGCAATGTTACTGGTCCTGACCTGACATCTCGGCTTCAATCATTTTTTCCATCGTCATAACGTAGCTTCGCTGTGCTTTTGTTATAGATTCTTTCATGGTAATTGTTCTGATGATCTGTCCTCAATGGTACCTAGAAGTTTAAGTGCAGTAATAGATTGCTGGCAAGGTCTCATCATTTCACAATTGAAATATCTATATGTATAAGTTCTATGTTAATAGTTTCTTCGCTCGTACTTCTCGCTTGTGGAACACTCTTCCGGCTCCTTGCTTTCCACTAAACTTTGATCTTCTAAAATTTTAATGTAATGTCAACTGTTATCTTCTGTCTTAATTTCTGTTCTTTTATTGTTCTAGATCATTTATAGTATTTGTTGAGATCAATAAAACATCCTTCGTCGCCACTGTTGAGATCTTGAGTGTTTCCACGTGAGTATATGGTAATAACGAACAAACACAGTCGTAGGGAAAAATACTGGTATATTCAGAGTGGTATTTACATCAGAGAGATTAGTAGTAGAACGAACGTAGGTTAGTAGTAACAATAAGTGATAGTAATAAAGTCCAACGGTATCTTCCGGTCGAGAAACGGAAGTGTAACTGATCACTACAGAAGTCTCACTCTGCACTGCACTACACTGCTACACTACTCACAGTCTCTAGAACTACTGTTCTATTTATAATAATAGGATCAGTCTCTTGTGGTTGTGAAGGTGGGTGCGCCCCAACAGTATTTTTCTCATATTCTCTCACATTCAGTGAACCCTTGCGTCTTAGTGGCTTTTTAACTTGCTTGGGGTGAAATGATCAAACCCACTCACACACAGACACTGACACATACACATATATATTTATATAAATTATTGCACATTGAGTGCCGGGCTAATAAAATAGTGCTTATTGTAAGACAATTTTTGAGGAAAAAAAGAAAGAATATGAGATAAACTTAAAGGCAGAGGGGTACGAAACAAATCTAGAATGTAAACCTCAACACATTAAGCACAATACAAAAGCCATTTCGAAAAAAATAAAAAATATATTATTTGATATAATCCTCTTTTAACTTAGAGGTGAAATGTGATATAGGTAAATTATTTTTCAAGTTGCTTTTTAAACACTTCCCCAAAAATTCAGAACTACATAAAATATTCAATAAAAATACAGTCAAATTAAGTTAAAGCTGTACAAGAAATTTAGATCCAATAATAAAAAAGACAAAATAACAGAAACCTCAAAACCAATATGGAGCAAAATAATACTAGTAATTTATGCAACTGTAGAAATAAAATCAGATGCCCATTAAATGAAGCTTGCAAAACGGAATTTATTATTTATAAAGAGGAAGTAACAAATATAAATGGTCAAATTAAAACACATATAGGCTGCAAGAAAGGCCCTTTCAAGCGCAGATGGTACAATCACACATCGACTTTTAACCTTAGATACGACACCAAACTTGCCAGCCATATGTGGAATTTCAAAGGAAAAAATAATAGGGACCCGGTCGTAAGGTGGACAATTTTTAAAAAGGTAAAAACATATAACAATTATATCCGCATTTGCAAACAATGCCAATATGAGAAATTCGAAATTATGACATTCAGGGACCGCAAAAAATCTTTTAAACCAAAAATCATAAATTTTAAGCCCTTGCCCTCATGTAAAACAATTTTTATTAAGTGAATATGAAACCGGTTAAAAATATCTAAAATAAAAAATAACGCTGTTAGCCTTTAGACACGCTGCCCCCATCCTCCATAACAATTAAGTTACATATTTGATTTCCCTTTTACTGTATACATTTACAATACACTTCCCTTCCTCTCCTTTTTTAGTCTTTCCTCCACCTTCTTTTTGCCTTCCCTTCCCAATGCCTTGTCTTTCAGTCATCATATGCTTGTTATTTTTCTTTGAAAGATAATTATGTAGCGTTCTTTGTCTTTTTTGTTTTTTTTAATAAAGCATTAAATTGGTCATTTTAAAAGTATCGCCCGAAGAGACCGTCAGGTCGAAACTGTGGTTGCATATTTTAATTCACCTCCCGATTTTTAAATATAATATATATATATAT
>OZ038477.1:47487678-47507678 GCA_964036315.1 Acanthosepion esculentum
ATACTGATCACTAATATTATCAATATATATATATATATATATATATATATATATATATATATATATATATATATATTACTACTACTAATAATAAATATACATTTTGTTCCTCGCCGTTTTATACAGCTCCGAGTTTCACGCAAGTGACAATCGTCAAGCAAGGATTGAAAACTGACCAGTTAACTTATTTAGACTTAGGAAATTCTTGAGATTGCCGCTATCGAACCTTATCAAAATATCTACAGGGAGCCGACACTATTTTGGGGACACTTTGAAAAGTGTGCTTAAAGGTGTTTTTTGCTGCCGAGACCTTTTCTGTTGATAGGTAGTTCAGCAGTAACTGTCCATTAATGGTATGAACATTGATTGAATAAATATCTCCGTTTCTGAAAGACTTACTGCTTTTCCAAGCCAATATACATGAATATAAAAATATGAAAAAATTAAAAGGAACAGTTAAATAAGTAGTCTTCTATTAATTAAAACATAATACGTTTCGACCGTTGTACGCTCCTGCCTTCATTAGGTGATTGGATGTCGAACTGAACCCTTTATTTCGTCCACCTGGGTAGATTGTTCTAGTTCCACGTGCCATGTCTCTTCCGGATGTCTGAAAGAGTTGTGAGTTCAATACCTGACTATTGCAGTGCTGAAGAAAAACTTGGAGAGTTCAGTCAAAGGGAGACATTAACTTTTATGCAAAAACTAAAACTACATACATAGATACATACATAGATACATACATACATACTTACATATACATATATATATATATATATATATATATTTATATACATATATAAAACATATATTGTTGTTAAATATGACAGACAATAGCAATCTTCTATGTCAGCATCACAAAACTTTATCTTTGATGCTGAATATCTTTGTTAAAATGTCCGTATGGATGGCTCATGTGAGCCGAAATGTTAGATCATGGACCAAATTAATAAAAAAATATCCAAATGTTGGACAATTTTTGCCTTTATTTTCACACAAAATTTGAGCAAACATACGAACATTAGAACGGCTCCTGATCAGACATAATATTCATTGTCTGTTATATTTAACAATGTATGTTTAAATAATGATCAGCTGCCGAATACAATACAATATATATATATATATATATATATATATATATATATATATATATATATATATATATATATATTAATAGAAGTAAGCAGCTCTTTAAATGAATCTGATGACAAATGCGTAAAACCATGAAAATTATAGTTGTAGTCGGACTCTGTACACCTGAAAGGTGATTCTTAATATATATATATATATATATATATATATATATATATATATATTCAAGTCGTGCTAACACGTTGCTTCTAATGACTAGTGGTGGCGTAAAATTGCTTAATAAAAAAATCAGAAAAGCAGAAATATCAATGGAAATTGCAATGCTCAGGATAACTGCATTTGACAGAAAGACGTCAACATTAATTAGGAATCAAAGCAATTTCAGAGATAACACAGAAGTGATTAAACAACAAAAAACGAACGTGGGCAAGACAATGGAAAGACATGTCAGAAAATAGTAGTGTGTCGATCATCATAGAATGATTTCATAAGGGAATACTATCTATCTATCTATCTATCTATCTATCTATCTATCTATATCTGTATCTTTTTCTCTATCTCTCACTCTCGCTATATATGTATATATATATATATATATATATATATATATATATATGTTTGTGTATGTGTGTATGCGTATGTGTGTGCGTCAGTTTGTGTGTCTCCTTAATAGATAAATAAAAGTTGAAATGTTCCGAATTAAAGTTGCGCAGAAACTCCACCGCAGTCATCAGCGTAAGATAACCCCGAACCACGAATCCATTGCTAGATGCAACATTTAAATAAATGCGTTAAATAATTATTAAATAATTGAATGTGATATATGTTAATGAAATTAATGGATTGTCTTCCCCTGCCGAAATGCGAACTGTTTCCGAAAAGCTACAACTAGGAAGAAAAGTCATTTGCAAAAATGTGGTCGTAATTTACTCTGATCGACGTGTTTTGCTAGGCCTAAACAATATTTGTTTTACTTACACACACACACACGCACGCACGCATATATATATATATATATATATATATATATATATATATATATATATATATATAATATGCGTGTGTGGTGTGTGTGTGTTTGTGTATTATATATATATATATATATATATATATATATATATATATATATATATATATATATATATATATATATATATATATATATATATGGGGGGCTAATCCCTGAGCTTGTTCCCCGTCTTCCCCTCTATTCTTTCCTGAAACACGCCTCTTTACTCTTCTTCTCAATTCTCTGTAACCCCTTGCGTGCTAGTGGCACTCCCCCTTACTTGGAGTGAATTGCCTTAAAAAAATTATATATGCGCGGTACTTATTGAAAAGCGCTCAATGTCAATGATAGAGCTAAAATATTTAGTTGGATTGATGTGAGTTTGTAACCCTGGGTTTCACGCCCTTGCGATCGTTTGTCTAACGACCCAGGGTCACAAACTCGCATTAATCTAACTATATATATATATATATATATATATATATATATATATATATATATATATATGTGTGTGTGTGTGTGTGTGTGTGTGTGTGTGTGTGTGTGTGTGTGTGTATACACGCTAATCAGTTCAATGCAGGAGATGCAAATGTGTTACTGAGTTGTGACACGGTTGACATATTTTTCATCTTAATGTTCTTGCCCATCAAGTAAGCCTTGTTCATTCTCAGAGAAAGCCTTATCGTCATAGCACAATCTTGGGTAGGCGTTGGTCGTTCATCCTGGTGACATGTCATTCTCTGCAATTTCGATAGCATTTTCTTCTCTGTATCTGTGGCAGCTAGTCAAAGAGAAGACAACGAGAAACCACTCTTCTACGCTTTACAAGAATGGATGATAAATCATATATAATCAAGTAAAATTATCGGTGGAGAACCATGATCGCCTTACGTTCCGTAGAAACTAGGTATGTTAAAAAAATGAAATTAAGGTAATGTTAAATTGTAATGTCTTTTCCTTTTCTGAATTTAAAAAACAAAACAAACAAAATATGTAAAACTACCACATAGGAACGATCAACACAGGAAATAATTAATCTAATTTTGTAAAGGTTCGTCTCTCAATTCTGCTACTGCCTTGGTGCACTTTTCAATCTGGTGCTTTATCAAGAAGTTCTACTTGTGATTTTATAAACCCAATCATGATCTATTTATTTTTTTCTGAATTTGCTTTCCCATCCAGGTTCATCTTTATTGACCTAAAAGAGTTTTTAATTGAGTGAATATTAATGGTGGTTATTTATTGCCCATGCTTTCAGTAGATTAAAACTTGTCAGCTTTAGCCTTAATTAATTTATTTAATTAAAATCTGAGACACAGTCAAGACATATAATGAAAACGAGACGAACAGTACAAGAAAGGGCGTTTCTAAGAGGTTTTAGATGCCGTAGGGAAAGCAATTTTTTTAATTAGATTATCTGCTCTCCATATATTTCTCACAGTAATATTTCCATAATTATAATGACTCTATTTAACAAGGTCTGGGTTACCAATCGTCTATCCATATACACATGATTCAAGATATGTATTTTTCGGCATCGAGTTTACGGCCATACCACATTGAAACACAGAATCTCATGCGATCATCGAGCCCGGTCAGCACCAGGTGGGTTAAGCTTGGATGTGCGGGTGGTGTAATGGATAATAGATAAGAATTGGAATTCGGAGAGCCGAGTTCAAATTTCAGTCGTTTTCGTTATATTCACTTACGTGCAAATACTCTTGAGAAAGGTACGAATTCATATCCCCCCTTCAGCTATGGGTTAATTAGTAGAATATATATATATATATATATATATATATATATATATATATATATATATATATATATGTATGTATATATATACATATATATATGCATGTATATATATATATATATGCATATATATATATGTGTGTGTGTGTATAATGTATATATATAATGCATATATAATGTATATATATATGTATATATATATATTTATATATATATATATATATATATATAATCTATAGCAAGATGTAAATGCAATATGTAATTATAAATTAGTTAAATATAGACTACTTTCTCTGTTAATTTAATGTCACCTCTTACCTCTTCTGTTCAGTTGAGGGCCAAGGTGTATGAATGGGAGGGAGTTGAGTGACCTCGCGGGTGGTCGACTTGATGAGTCAAGTCGAAGTTGTTGTGAGTGACGCATAGTAGACACGTGGTTACGGTTCAGTTAACCAAAAGTTTCGTGTTACAGGATTAATCAGATTCATTCACGAGAAACAATTAATGCCTAATCCATGTCGAGAACATGCCCATTATAACCTTCCCCACCTCATAATATTTGGTAACGAAAAGAACAAAAGAAACAAATAAATACAGACATGTGCGTACGCTCACAAATTGTGTAAAAAATTCTATAACATATTTATACTCATGAAAATATGCAACTAGATATAGACGGGCTCAGTTCGAAACATATAAATCCATTTTGAATACCTCGCGAACAAGTTATGAGGCTTTGATATGACTTGGCGACTGGTCAGAGTGAATCTTATAGCAGATGTTAGAATAAACGACTGTCATGCGGTTACTCAGTTAGAACTAGTTGCGAGGTCTTGATATAACGTGACAAGCAACCAGAGGAGACCTCACTGCGTATATATTAATAAACGTCTAGCATGCAAATTACTCCACCAAAAATGGTTGCGAGATTTTGATATAAAGTGACAACCAATCAGAAGGGATATTACTGTGTATGCGTGAATAAATGTATACCATGAGGTTACTCAGCCAGAAGTGGTTCCGAGACCGTGGTGAAATTTGACAATCAGAGGGGACCTTATTGCGTATGTTTGAATTGCGCACGAGATTACTTAGTCAGAAATAGTTATGATATAACGATTCATACGGTAGAGTAATAGATAGCGGAATCGGAGAGCCGAGTTCGAATTCCATTCACTTACGTGCTAATACCTTTGGGAAAGGCATGACTTCTCATCTTGTCCCCCAGCTATGGGTAAATAGCAGGACATACCGGGTTCTGTAGCCTTGGATGGCAACCGGTCTAGAAGACTCTGAGGCATGGTGGAGTAATGGATCGCGGCTCTGCTGAAGAATCGGAGAGCCGAGTTCGAATTCCAGTCGAATCCATTACATTCACTTACGTGCTAATACCCTTGGGAAAGGTATGAATCCTCTTCTTGTCCCTCAGCTATGGGTAAATAGCAGGGCAGACCGGGTTTTGTAGGCTTGGATGGCAACTGGTCTACCGTAGAAAGAAATGGCAACCTACTGCGGGAAAAAACTGTCTCGCCAGTCATGTATCAAAAGATATATGATTGTGTAAGCAAATATGTGGATGTAGATCCGACGGTATGATGAAATGATTGTCTAAGTGTTTATCACGCATGGCACATAACTAATAATTTCAAAATAGACTTCATGTACACAGATTGATAGAACAGTTGCTTGTGTCATCTTATTCATAATGTTAGGGAAATCTTAGACTCGTCTTTTAAATTTACTTAACCAACAATTTATTTCTTGTACAGTCAACTTGAGTATATCGGGTACAATTCATAAATTAGTAATATATATTTTTGGAATCATTTCGCCCCATGCAATGCGATAAATGTCACAAAAATGCAAGGTATTACTGGGAGTGAAAGAGAATGAGAAGACATTGGAAAAGAGAAGAGGTATTAAACGAACAGGTTTCAAGAAGACAAAAGATTGACGTTCCATTCACATCTTTTTGCAGAGAAGCAAGAAATCGGAAGAGACTTCCACAGCAGAGAAATGAGAGAAAAGAAACTATTAGAATAGAATCTAAGATAACATTTTTAACAGTAAAACGGTGGGACCTAGCAGCCAATCTAGTGGTACGCTTAAATTTATGTGGTGGCAGTATCAAGGAGTAGAGATCATTAGAACAACAGCCATGGAAATATATACATATATAGAAAAGACAGAGAGAAGACACGCCACGGCGGTGGGAAAGTGACTGAGTCGAGATGCCAGGTCAGGACAGACATTATTACATACCCTTCTTTGGATTAATATATAATCGGGATATATAGCCGGAGTACCAGATCAGACCAGAAGCAGGAACTAATACAGATCAATGTTAAAATAATATTGAATGTGAAACAAAGGAAATTATGTGTAGATCCATGGCAGACATTAACATATCAGCCTAAACGGAATCTGCTGGGAGAAAGTATTTCTCCGTGCTTGACTGGATTTAAAGAGAATAAAATTATTATGAACTGCTGTGGCTACGACAACCTTATCAAACTCCTTCCCCGTCTTTATAAACAGAGGTTTATATCTTGTTTCCTGTTTAGGATTGGGTTTCCAGTTCCTTCGAAAGTTTTCTCATTCTCCTTCATTACCAGTGACCCCTTACGTCCTAGGGACAATATCGCCTTGCTTGGAACGAAATGTTAAAAAAAAGTTACAATAAGTAATCGATTCTTTTGTTTAATACAAGGTGTCCTTAAGATTTGTACACATCGGAAGTCTCGTTAACTATTTTTTCTTATCTCTTCAGATTAAATATAGTTTTGTTAAATGAAAAAAAGAATTGACTTCTTTTTCTGGGGTATGCTAAAGGAGAGGGTGTACTCAATGAAAATCACAGATGCAACACATTTGGTTGATCGCCTAAAGAGTGAATGTGCTAAAATTGACGTCAATGTGGAGTTATTGCATCGAGTTCAAGTGAATCTTGTAAAGTGCATCAACCATTGCATCACACATGATGGAAATCATAGTGAAGACGTTATTTGTTAATATTCCGATTCAATAAAATGTTGTTGAAAATTTCAGTTCTTGAAAATATGTAGACACTCTGTATATTGGAAAATGAAAGAAACTTTTTTGTCTGGTCAAAAAATGACTCCGATTTTGAAGTAAGGCAACTTTAATCAGATTTTTTAATATCTACGTAATGCCCATGAAGATAATTCCATAAACTGAGTTCGTTGTGATTTAAGAAGACAAATATCTATCCATAAGCACATGCTTACATTTGTAAATGTAAACTAACATTTATACTAACAGTTTCTTCTCTCGCAATTCTCGCGTATACAATTCTCTTCCAGCTTCTTGATTTCCAGTCAACTTTGAAATCTCAATCGATATCAT
Source organism: Acanthosepion esculentum (assembly GCA_964036315.1). Lineage (NCBI taxonomy): Eukaryota > Metazoa > Mollusca > Cephalopoda > Sepiida > Sepiidae > Acanthosepion > Acanthosepion esculentum. Next base: position 47,494,904 of record OZ038477.1, read on the forward strand.
CTGTCTTCTTCATTCCTATTCTTAGCATTCTGTATACGGCACTTCGAAGTGTATGGTGATCAAATAATATATAATATATATTTTTTACTGGAATTATGGTGAACTTACTGTTTAACCCTAGTCTAGAAATTTTCTAAAACCAAACTCTATACATAGTATTTTTATTATATAGAAATATCTGGAAAAAAACAACCCCCCACAAAAAAGAAACAAAAAAACAAAAAAGCAAAATAATGTCAGGAACTTTAAACCTTTTAAATACTGGTTGAAAAAGTTTGATAATTTAATTAGGAAATACAAATTATTTTTTGAGCAAAGACTCTTTCATGACAATGAATGCAATTTTAGTTGTAGCTTTGGGCTTTCCGCTAAAAATCTGTGTACCATTTTATTTCCGGATGCAACGGACGGCACCTAAAGAAGAACGCTTCTTTTCTGGCACAACAATGACGCCACGCGTTGATATCTCACCCCCCACAATAGTTGGCCTTTGGCTTAAAATGGCGATTTGACATTTTAATTGCCCTTCCATATTACAAAACAAGCTTTAGTTTTTCAAAACACGTGCTGCTTTTGCAACGTGACTTTACCCATTAATTTAGTCGGCATTAAAAATTCATTTGTTTTTCTCGTCTGAGTATTTCGGCATTCATATTACCTTCTAAATAAAAGAAACCAATTCTCCATCAGTGCTTTATTAATAATTCATACAATGTAATTATTAAACTTTATAAGATCGCCATGAGTGGAAAGAAGTATGGTGAAAGTATAAATTACACAAAGAGCAGAAACTGCTCAAATGAAATAATAATAATAATAATAATAATAATAATAATAATAATAATAATAATAATAATAATAATAATAATAATAATAACAATGATGATGATGATGATAATAATAATAATAACAACAATGATGATGATGATGATGATAATAATAATAATAATAATAATAACAAAAACATCATGATCAAAACAAAACGTGCCTCCTTATTGACATGGCAGTCATTACAGAGTAATGTATCTTTGAAGATCTTCAAAATAAAAGGACCTTGAAATCGAAATCTAAAACTGTGATACACGAGGATATCAATAATTTTCAGTTACAGTTGGAGCCCTCAGATTAGTTGGAAAAGGTTCCGATAGACTAACTGAAAGGGATTCCTGGTAGCCCAAGACTTTCCAACCATAGCTGTTTTGCAACTTGAGGAGTGATTGATAACAAATACTAGCACTTGTAAGTTCTCAAGAAATAATATTTTTTACTTCAAACACTAAGTCAGTTACTCAATCTGAATAAGAACCCAAAGAGTTTAACTTTGTCCATGAAAGTAAAATATTGCCTTAAAAATAGTAACAAAAACAAATTAATAAAACTGTACCTATTATCAGTTGCTTATTATACTTGACTATTTGGTGCTTGCTTAAATGTTGCCTTTGCTGGTCTTCATGTTAAGTCACTTCCTATTTATAAAAGTATATGTGGATGCTTGGTTATTTTTAATTATTTTAAAATATCAACACGGATTCTTCCCTGCTTATTGTTACAGGATTGTTAGGCGGCACGAGAATATTAAACGTCTGGTTAGAACTCAATCTGAGTTGGGGTGATTTGAACACTGTGGGAGTGGAATTCTAACAGTGATGGATTGTTTTTGTTTAAGTTTTGATATAAGACCAAAAAAGATAAGGATACAGACACAATAATTACAAGGTTCATGATACCTTGCCACACCCAAATTCCTTACTGAGGCAAGCTAGCACTTGTCTATAAGATATGGGCCAACAAGTTGACATATATCCTCTATGAGTACAGATTCTTATAAGTAAAAAAGAAAATTATCTGTTTTTGATGTAACCTATGATGTAGCATTGAAGCCTGAAGAAGTGAAACCAGAGACATCATATTCTTATTATATTTTTATTAAAGGGAAATAGAACAATTCAGTAACTTATATGCAATGGATTAACTGTTATTGGTATGGAAAGTGGAATCAGAAAGCTGAGTTCAAGTTCTTCTGCATTTACTTCATGCTATACCTTTAGGGAAGGCATGAAAACATCTCTTCATCCTCTAGTATTAACTTACATAGCATTGTAGACAGGGCTCTCTAGTTTTGAGTGGCTGTCTAAAAAGACAACTCCGAATATAAAAAATAGAGATCGCAACAGGAAACAATTTTACTATCTTTCCCAAGAATGCATGGCAGTTCACAGATAGTAAAGAAAAGGAATCTGTTGAGAGACATGATTGAAATAAAAAAAATTGTACTCACAAGTACAGCCCACACCTTACGAAAGGCTTTATTTATGTAGAATATATGTGATTTGTTTTTTTTTTTTTCAAAACTGTTCAGTGGAAAATGTCATGATGCATTTCTGACCTTAGGTCTCTGGTTGGGACCCGGAAGGAAGTAAGTATGCATCAGACATCAAAGGTAATAATAATAATAATAATAATAATAATAATAATAATAATATAATAATAATAAAAACCCGGCATGACAGAGTGGGCCAATATCTGCCCTGGGAAATTTGCAACTCTTATGGGAAGGAAACTGAAAGAAACTGGTACCAACACCACCCTGACCCGGTTACGGAGATAGGACCTGTTACAATTCTATGGGACTACACAAGACACACTGACAGAACAATCAAAGCCAACCGCCCAGACATTGTTATTAAAGACCACAAACAAAATAAGTGCCTCCATATTGATATGGCAGTCCCTGCAGACTGCAATATATCTTTGAAGATATTCGAAAAACTGTCAAAATACAAGGACCTTGAAATAGAAATCTCAAAAATGTGGCACATAGGAACATCAACAATCCCTGTTGTAGTTGGAGCCCTTGGGCTGGTTGGAAAAGATTCCAGTAGGCTTATTGAAGGGATCCCTGGAAGTCCATTTCTCAAAGAGATACAAAAAATTGTTCTGACAAGTACAGCCCACACTTTACGAAGGACTTTATCTATGTAATTATTTTTTATTTTTTTTTGCAGTGGAAAGTGTCATGATGCCATTTCTAACCTTAGGTCCCTGGGCAGGAACTTGAATAGAAATGTGTAAACGCCAGATATCAAAGGAATTAAAAATAATAATAATAATAATTAGCGCTTGTGGAATGGTTTCACAGAAAAAATGCAACAGTGCCACGATAAAGTGACCTCTCATTTGCATTGGTACGTATGTAGGAAGTATGGATCTTTTGATGAAAAAATCAACAAATAAATGATAATTAAAAACTCATGCAATTAAAAAAAAAGAAAGCTTTATAGTTTCCTAACCATGAAAGCGTGAAAACGATTGTTTCGCTGGCTATCTGTTATGAAATCGAGGATCTTTTTATAAAGATATGTCTTCAGCACGTAGGCGATCATGATTTTTCACAGATTATTTTTTGTTTACCATCCGTGAAGTCTCTAGAAAGATAGCGGAATGGCTTCCTGATGCCTTCTCCACGGTTTGAAACTATGAGTTTTTCTTTTTTTTATGGTTGCGCCAAGAATATTAGTGCGAAAGTAAATGAAAATTATTGGCTCGGAATTTGAACATGGCTCGCTGATTCCACTTTCGACATTGATATCGGTTATACTACCCGCAGGTCCTCGAATCTGCGATAAGATACGTAAAATCTTTAACAATTAGATGGCAAATGCGAAAAGCAGCCTCCCACCTCCCTTGCCGCAAAAATGATATTGTTTTTTTTTCATAAGAAACCAGGTTGGGATTTATTCTTTGTTTCCGTTAATATTACCCTATTTTTCCTTTGCACTGGCCTTCCTCTCGTCACAATGAACTGTAACGAAACTCTATTCTTTGAACACCTATTGGGAATCATGTTGGATCCCATATATATATATATATATATATATATATATATATATATATACACACACACACACACACACACACACACACACACACATATATATATATATATATATATATATATATATATATATATATATATATACGAGGGTCATTCAATAAATAAGTTGAATTTTTCGGTATAAGGACTTCTAATACTTCTGCAATGTGGAAGCGTTCCTCTTCGAAAAATCTCCGGACACCCTAGCTCTCTGCCAAAATAATCTTAATGTTTCGATTCCCTTGATTCATGGCTATCTCTCCTTATGTAGGACTCTAATGTACACCTGCATGACCTGGGAGTTTATGTCCGTTAATATATCCCGCTGGTTAGGGAATTATCTCTTGAATCTCCAGATTATTCTTACATGTGTCTACGTTTCTCTCTACTTAACTCAGTCAGCTATCTCTTCTTTCTCTGTCGCTCCCCTCTTGTACAATTAATTAATTTGCATAACATCGGGGGTTTTGCAGTGCCATATCACGCGTGGAATGGTGTCCCTGCAAGCACCTCCGGTGGGCAACTCTGAAGGCACACTATGTTGCAGTTTGCGCCAACTACCTTCCTGCACAAGTTATATTAGATGTCCGACTGCCACTGCTACCCTAGGCTTTTTTCTTACCAATACAATACATCATGACTTTAAACAACGAAAGATATAAACCTAAGCCAGCTCAACAAAAACACCTAGACACCTTCAATGACTCAGTCTTTCACACAAGAGTTTGACTTCCCTACGCATTTCTCCAGTAACGCTGACAGAAAAATTTATCTTTTCGATTTCTTTTTCACCTCTATCCCTGAGTCTTGTCGCACTACGCAGCTCTACCCTCTTGGCAACTCGGTCGTGTCTGTAGACATCGCTTTCCGCCACACCACCAACCAAGAACCTCTTACCATGAGAATATCCTTCTGTTATTAACCAGAATATTGGGACTCTTTCCGTGATTTCCTTCGTGATGCCGCATAGAAAAGTTTCTGTTCATCCTGTTCTGAGGTCTCTTCTTCGGTTAAAGCCAGCATCGATGCTTTCATTCCAGAAAAGAAATACCAAGTTAAACCGCGTTCATCTCCTTGGTTCTCACTTGTATGCTCAGCCGCTATAGCCTACAGGAATCACTTCTGTACCAGAGCGACACGTCAGATTGCAAGACGTCACTTTGTCTCTGCTCTTAACGAGTGCAAGCGTGTCCTTAATGAAGCGAAGTTACTGTTTGCTGATAGAATGAAACATCGTAAAGCATCTCGCAAATTCGTTTCCAGAGATTATTGCAAGAGTGTGCTGAACAACAGCAAATCTTCAATCCTTCCTCTATTCAATCAATTCGAAATCCTGACGTCTACAGCAGATAAGGTTGAATATTTGCTCTGAAATTCTCTTTCAACACTCGACTCATCTGGAGTACCCCCACCAGATTTCTCTCTAGAACTGGGGCTATACTGAGTGATATACGCATAACCCCGTCATTAGTCACATCATTTCTAAGTTAGACACTCGTAAGGCAAGTGGAGGTGACGGAATACCAGCCGTCGTCTTAAAGAAATGTGCTCCTGAACTGGCCGTAGTTCTCTCCAAACCCTACAACTATTGCCTCGCTGTTTCCTGCTTCCCAGCTTTCCTCCTCTGTAGTCTCTACTTTTAAGAAATCTGGAGAGCCTTCTGACCCCTCTAACTATCGCCCTATTAGTCTCCTACAGCTTTTCGGCAAAGTAATGAAGGCTTTAACCAATGCTGAAGTGGTTAAACATCTTACCTCTCACGACCTACTTTCTGACAAACAATATGAATTCAAATTTTGACTGTGTAAAGCTGATGAACTTACGACCATCACCGAATATGTATATCAAGTTCTTAATGGCGAAGCTTGTGCTATGACTCTAAATATCTCAAAAACATTTCACAGGTTTGGCATGCTGGTCTTCTACGTAACATTCAGGGCTACGATATTACAAGACGATTATTTAATTTAATCCAGTAATTGCCATCAAATCGTGAAATCAAGTTCGTCCTGAACGGGTTCTCTTCCAGATCCTTTCCTCCAAGGCTCTATGCTGAGTCCTACGCTGTTTCAGATATTCATCAATGATCTTCCTGACATCATCAATTCCCAAGTTGGCATTTATGCAGATGACACTAACATTTACTCATGTTTCAATGGCAAATCAGTCTGAGCTGACAAAGTTAACCTGGTTGCGTGTCTTGAAAAGGGTGGCCAATCAGTGGTTATCTGGAGCAGGAAGTGGCTTGTAAATTTTAATGCCTCCAAAACTAAACTGCTCTCATTTAACCACCATAGAGAAACTTTCCTGCCTGCGATCAGCATGGCGGAGGCTCGTCTCACTGCGCCTTGTTCGCCTCACGTTTTCAACTTACTTGAAGTGGAACAACTTCATTGAATCAATAGTTGCATCTACTGCAAGCGAAGTTGGTTCATTGTCGCGCGTCAGAAGGTTTTTTACATTTACAAATCTACCATTCGTCCGTGAATACTGTTGCCATATCTGGTCTGGTGCTAATGCTGTTCATCTCGAGTTTCTTGACAAAATCCAAAGAAGGATCTTCAATGTAAGCGATCCGGACTTGGCATCTCGACTTCTGTTACATTCTCACAGACGTGATGTGGCTTCCCTCTGTGTTTTCTACAAATATGTTCATGGCAACTACTCTCACGAGATTTTTTCTCCTGGTGTCCCGGCCTTATGAATTTAAGCGTGCTACTAGATTGGCATCTAGAGACCCCACCCTTTTACTGTTGAAATAGTTAAATGTAACCGTCACTTCTACTCCAACAGTTTCTTTTCTCGCACTTCCCAACAGTGGAACTCCCTTTCACTTACTTGCTTCCCTGATAACTTCAATCTTAAAAATTTTAAATGCAACGTCAATCGCCATCTTCTGTTGCCTTGACCCCGTTCATCTTTTATAACCCCCCCCCCGTAACCAGTCTTTTATCTCACTTTCACTTTCTGTAAACTCTTGCGTACTAGTGGCACTTTCGCCTTGCCTGGAGTGAAATGATTAAAAAATAAAAAAAGTAACCTTCTTCCTTGAGTGGATCTTGAGCCTTGTATTTGGTGAACTCTAGTACGAGGAATATTATAAAAAGGCAATCAAATAAAACAATAATTCGGAATCACTATAAAAGGATCCTCTTCAAGCCCCATATTTTCAGAAAACTTCTCGTAGATTAGACAACAGGTGTACACATTGAGTAGATTGAATATCTTACTGTGCCGATATATTAGTAGGAAATGAGAAAGAGAAACCGTGAAGAAAAATAAGCTGAAGTGGGAAACTAGAAATGGAAGATGAAGTAGATGCAGAAGAAAGAAAAGTAGCGAAAAGGCAAGACGAAAAAATGAAGGCGTACAAAAAACAAAAAAACAACAAACAAACGAAAACAAGGAAATTAAAAGAAACAATGTGAAAGACGGAGAAGGACAAAGAAAAAGAATGTGTCAAGTCAGTGAAAATGCAGCAAAGAAAAGAATTCGCTGATGAAAAGAACGATTAAAGAAAGGAAATGAAATTATTGAGGGAAAGAAAATTAATAAGAAGAGAAACTAATTTGAAGGTGGGAAAAAGAAAATTAAAAAAATGATCAGAGAATATATTGAAAGAAGGTGGGTAGAGAGGAACGCTGGTAGTGACATTTTTGTCGCATTCCGTTGTTTGTTTCATTTAACATGTTTCGTTATCTCTTTTTTTCCCCCCTTAGACCGAAAGGAGTTTGTGTGTCGCTCACTCGGCAACTTCCGTTAGTCATCACGTTTTTCGTGACGTCTGCTTCCGCCATTGATTCTGTTTTATCAACGACCTGTTTGAGAACGACCGTACAATGTTCTGTCCCAGCCAGAGATATTTTATGTTAAAAAAAAGAATAAATACAAAATCTCTCAGAGGGATTCGTGACATTTCCTTTCGTTATCGTCAAAGGTGATTTTCTTAAATAAAAATTAGAGAAACCACAATAAAAAAATTAAATAAGTTGGTATTTGGTTGTAGTCATTCAATACTTATTTTTATTTAAAAAATTTGTTTTTATAATTTTTAATGTAAACCTTTCTAACTGACTCAATACATCCCAGTTCAGTTATCGGGATAATGAAACAGATATGTACAATTTATATATATATATATATATATATATATATATATATATATATATATATATATATATATATATATATATATATATATATATATATATTAATCAATTCATCCAAAGCAAAGCGATAATGCCACTAAGACGGAATCGTCTACTAGGAGTGAAAAAGAATGAAAACATTTTTAGAAGGAACCAAAAACTTAATCATAAAAAGGAAACAAGGTATAAGTCTCTACTGTTCAATAGATGATAAGCAAAAAAGGGAGTATTGAAACGTTCACGACCCGAAGAAGAAGAAGACAATATATATATATATATATATATATATATATATATATATATATATATATATATATATGTATGTATATATATATGTATATATATGTATATATATATATATATATATATATATATATATATATGTATGTATATATATATATATATATATATATATATATATATATATATATATATATATATATATATATATATATATATATATATATATGAATTGTACATATCTGTTTCATTGCCCCGATAACCATTCTAAAATAATTATAATATTTTGTTCATTCATTTTTTTTTTTTTAATCATTTCACCCCCAAGCAAGGCGATAATGCCATTAGGACGCGGGAGTTACAGGAAGTGAGAGAAGCCTTTAGTGAGGAGGAATCAAGCAAAGACAATAAAGGAATAGTGTTCTGGAAGTCAGAAGATGGCGATTGACGTTGTATTTAAAACTTTGATGATACTAGGTGGCAGCGAGGCAAAAATCGGTAGTGGAATTCCACAGATGAGAAGTGTGTGAAAAAATGTTATAATAGAAGTTGCAGTTGAATCTAGCTTGTTCAAAAGTAAAACGGTGAGAACTAATTGCCAGTCTAGTAGCCGCTTAGATTCCTGTATTCAAGGAACCAGGCAAAAACGTTTATCAGGAGAGTTGCCATGAAAATCAAAATTTTAGAATTTTTTATATACCGGGTTTAACAGCAAAATAGACCAAATCGTGTAAAAGCCAACTGTTAGATTAAGGTTTGTACCGTTGTATCTTAGAAATGATTAAAGATATCTTACTGGAATTCTCTGAGGTTTTCATAACCCTATTGGACTCTACTTTGAACAATAAAAACATATTTAGCTGAAATTTAAGTTGAAAATGATGATCCCTCTTGCTGTTGTAACTCCCTGATCCAGTATTCCTCTCAACTGTTCGCTGTTTTTTTTACACTTATTCACCGTTATCTTCACGGTTCTTGAATGGACTTTGAAGATAGTAGCCGGTCTATGAATGATGATACCATTATTGAAGGTCGAAATGATCTTTTTCTTCTTACCTTGACCATTTGAGAAGACAGTGGGCCTGACACACGATTTTAATCTGTTCTTTTTCTAGCTGGATAACTCAAAGGGTTTTTCATTGATTATTACGAAAATAGTGTCAAAATGGCTAAACGTATTATCCGAAAACCTGGACAAAATAAACTCAATTAGTTTAGTGGTTTTTTTTTAGACATTAAACATTTTTTGGGATATACAATTATCGCATGCTGTTTACACGATTTGGGCAATTTTGCTGTTACACCCGTCATAACCCTCTACCTATATAACCATCTGCATAGCTCCATTAAGTCTACACACACACACGTGTGTGTGTGTGTATATACACTCCGTTGAGTATATATATATATATATAACGTTCGCAGCATTCATTCAAAAAAGAGCTCAATACATGCAGTAGAGCGATAATTATTTATTTATTATAATTTTATCATATAGACAAAACCATTTTACTCACAACAAAGATGCAACTTGGTTTCAGTGCATTTTAACTGCACATCTACGGGTGAGGGTCGGAAATGGTTATGAACGATCCTGTTTGTAGGCAAGCCCGGATGTAAAAGGTCACTTCCTTTTTCCATTTTTTGAGAAGAAAAATGTACTTAACAAAAGTATCTAAGTGAAACGATAGTTGTTGACAGCAGTTTGGTGTTGGGTGGGTCGGGTAGTTAATATTGAATGGAGTGTGGACATTCTTCCGATGATAAGCATCGGTCAAAGTTTGGGTAGGTCAACCACCTAGCGTCCTAAGTTTGAGAGGTAGTGGAGGGAAATGGAAAAAGGAAGTGACGTTTTACATCGGGGCTTGCCTACAAACAGGATCGTTCATAACCATTTCCGACCCTCACCAGTAGATGTGCAGTTAAAATGCACTGAAACCAAGTTGCATCTTTGTTGTGAGTAAAATGGTTTTGTCTATATGATAAAATTATAATAAATAAATATGTATATATGTATATATATGTATATATATATATGTGTGTGTGTGTGTGTATGTGTATGTGTATGTGTCTACAGTCAATGGAGTTATGCAGTTGAGCATTTCTGAAAGCACAATACATAGAACCATGAAGCAGATGGGCGACAGCAAAAGAAGATCACACCGGGCGCCATTGCTGTCAGATAGGAACAAAACACTTAGTCTAAAATTCGCTGGGGATCATAAAAATTTGACAATGTTGATTGACAAGATTGTTGCCTGATCAGATGAGTTTCATCATAAATATATGGGTATATCCTGTCTTGTATAAAATGCTCAGGTTGGTGGTGTGGTCGTGGAACCCTTGGCATCAATGAAATCTTTAAATGCCAACGGCCTGCCTAAGTATTGCAGCTGATCACATGTCTCAATTTATGAATATGGTGCACCCATTCTTTGGTGACGACTTCCAATAGGGCAACGCCCCATGTCACAGATAAAAAAAAAAATAGTAGCAGGTTGCGTCATGAAATGTCGCACTTAGTTTTCTGTGTTAAAATAATCCCCACCGTCATCAAATATCAATGCCTTACATCCCCTTTGGGATGTTGGGGAATGATAGGCACTAAGCCATTACATGTATAAGAATTTCGCAAATCCATACCAAGAATGGATTGCCTAATCCATACCAAGAACGACCCAGTACAAGAAGTAACTGCTGAGTGCATATGTTCTAAATATATATATATATATATATATATATATATATATATATATATATATATATATATATATATATATATATATATATATATATATATATATATATTTGTGTGTGTGCGTGTCACATTAAACGTTATTTTTAGTGGATACTCCGTTTATTTTCTAATAAAGAAAGAAAAAATTTCTTTAATAAGAGTTCCCAAACATTCAGGCCGGCAAACAGAAATAAACAAATATACTGTTTAATAAATAAATAGAGCATCTACTCAAATATGAGTATCTACAAAAAATAATGTTTAATGTGACCCGCGCACGCACACGCAAACATATGTATAAAACCCCCAAATCTTGGTACAATCAAAAGAAAGCTTCCAGGTGACCAAAAAGTAAGTTAATAATTAAAAAAAAAACTAACAATGAATAAACCAAAATTAAGAAAAAATAACGTTAGAAGAAATCGGGAAAATGAAATACGAACTAAGAAATAAGGACTAAAAGACAGACACCTACATAAAAAGTAACAAAGAGTGCTCTATTCCTATGTTATCAAGACAGAGCAATTATGCTTCCCAGCATTACGCTTCAGAAAGAGACAAAGTTCGGAGAGCTATTTAAGTTTCACTCTACGGCGATCTTAAGGCGACCAGAAAGCAAATGAAAGAAGGAGAAGCAAAACGTTTATGCTAATGTAATACGGGGAAGAAAAGAGTAAAAAAAGACCGTGAATATTAGTCGTCTTTAGGTGATAAAAAGAATGTAGCAAAGAAAATGAACCCGTGTATATATATATATATATATATATATATATATATATATATATATATATATATATATATATATATATATATATATATAATATTGAACATTGAGTGATAGTGTTAATAAAATAGTGCTCGGTGTAATATAACAGAGCTATAAATTATATATTAACAAATATACATTTTTTTCTTACCAACAATCCCCGTATAAAATATGGACTAACCCACTATTGCTATAGCCCCATATATTTAACAAAATTTAAATTATGTAACGGCCAGTGTGTGTGTGTGTGTGTGTGTGTGTGTGTGTGTGTGTGTGTGTGTGTGTGTGTGTGTGTGTGTGTGTGTGTGTGTGTGTGTGTGTGTGTGTGTGTAATATAACCATTATTTCAAGCACTGATTTCAAAGAAATGTTTTAATGTTTCATGCTAACCAAAAATAACACTAAATACTATATTAAAAATAAATTTCATAAATTATTTTTAGTGTAACAAATAAAACTGTCAATTGAAAGCAAAATTAAATACGTTTTCTCATATGCAAAAATAAATATTGCACATTTTGGAATTTTGAGCACTTCTGTTCGGTTTTAAACCAATCAAGTTTTTACAAATTTTGTTTCAATAAATCTGTTAGAAGATAAATAAACTAATGTCAGTATGTTCAAAACACGGGAATGCAGTGCCAGATCTATGGTTTAAACTATACAACGCACTTCTTCTTTTTTTAAAAATCTGATTTGCAGTTCGTTTTCTTCCAGAAAATTTGATCTATGTTCAGTAATCAAAATGTCTACCAATGTAAACTTTCTAATTTGATAAATCAACTGACTGATATTCTAATAATATAGATTATACATTTTCAAAGTTTTCCTGTCATTCGTTTTCCTTCATGTTTGTAAGATTTTCAATAAGCAGATAGGGTACCATATCTGATATAACCATTTCCCCATGATCGAACTCTGCTTCCGCTTAGGTTATGAATGGACTCTCATATATACTGGCATCCATATTTTTCTCCTTGCATTTCTCGAAGACAGCACATTCAGGAAAC
>OZ038477.1:47512678-47535178 GCA_964036315.1 Acanthosepion esculentum
CTCTTTGACTTTCACTGTGTTCTATGGAAACCATTTATTGTGTTTCTCCACCTTGCCAATTTTCTTCACCTTCTACGATATTGTTGGCATGCTGAAACCCATTATTTGAGACATTTCTCTGACATTTTCATGTGAGATTTTGTTGGGGTTTTCAGATGTTAATTGCCGATTGCAGATTGACGTCCTCTTCCACCTTGGTCTCCAAGAGTTCTCGTATCCCCATTGCAGAACTTCAAAAACCGTACTGTCCGATCTTGAATGGATCATTCTCCTCCTTCTCTGTTAATCTTTGCATCAATTTGAGAATCATCAGAACCTACGTTGATCTCATTGAAAAAAGTAAACGCATCTCTTGTTTTTCATGTTCAAGTTGAGGCGTATATAATATTTTAAGTTAAATTCTGAAAGAGGTTTATATAAAATTACCAAAGAGGACGCTTTTATCATTAGGAATAAATAATATATTTTTGCACAACCATAATAATATATTAGAACATCTAAAATCGGTTATTATTTTTAAAATAACCATATATATATATATATATATATATATATATATATATATATATATATATATATATATATATATATATATATATATATATATATAACCCATCATAGAGAACGCTCCCTGCCTCCCATCAGGATGGCTGATACCCAACTCCATCAGCTTCTCTGCGCCTGCTTGGTCTCACGCTGTCCACTGACCTGAAGTGGAACAACTACATTGAATCTATGGCTTCATCTACCGCAAGGAAATTTGGTTTACTGAGTCCATCTTTCAAATATACAAAGCAACCATACGTCCTTGCATGGAATACTGCTGCCATATATGGTCTGGTGCTCCCGCTGTTCATCTCGAGGTCCTCGACAAAATCCAGAGACGGATATGCAACGTGACTGGTCCTGATCTGGCATCGCATCTACAGTCACTTTCTCATAGACGTGCTGTGGCTTCCCTCTGTCTTTTCTACAAGTATTTTCATGGCATCTGCTCGAACGAGATACTTTCACTGGTTCCCAAACTGCATGAATCTAAGCATGCTACTAGGTTGGCATTTCGGTCCCACCCTTTCAATGTCAAAACGGATAAGTGTAGCCATTTCTTCTACTCCAGCAGCTTCTTATCTCGCACCTCCCGTCAGTGGAACTCCCTTCCTATCACTTGCTTCCTTAATAGCTATAATCTTCAAATATTCAAATGTAATGTCAATCGACATCTTCTGATGCCTTGGCCTTGATCCCTGTCCTGTTTATCCTTTTTCCAAACACTCCTCTTTACTCTTACTCTCACTCTCTGTAACCCCTTGCGTGCTAGTGGCCTTAGCACGCAAGGGGTTACAGAGAGTGAGAGTAAGAGTAAAGAGGAATGCAATGTTAAAATCGCTTCCTATTCCACGGCCAATAAGTAAGGATAAAAAAGTGGCTTTCAACGAAATTTGAAATCCTGTTCGGCGTCTTTAGGAGTTTGCCTGATAGTGACATCGCACCGATTCAGCACGACTGACAAAACATATTGTTGAAGTTAAATCTAGTCTACGTCTAATTTATCTGCGCCATATTGTCACTTTTTTACTTCCTAAAGCTACTACTTGTTGTAGCAGAAAAGATTAAAACAACTTAAGACAATTATGTCTACAGCTGCTGCTACTGCTACTGATAGTAGTAGACATAATAGTATTAGATTGTTTTAATTTCTGGCACAAAATATTTTCATTGTCCATTTTTGAGTAGTTTATTTTACAACTTGTTATTTTTCATCGCATTGCTCATCTCTTATCACATTCTATGATCGTTAATGTTATGGATCCTTACCTATAACTACAGAATGAACTCTTCCTAACACTATGTATACTACGCCTCTCAAGAGAGAGGGACGAATCGAGTCGAGCCGATAGTAGTTCACTCCAAACCAGACTGACAGTCATACTAACACCTTCCACATCTTGTATTATTATTCCGTGTAATATATCTTCGTTATTTCTACTCCTGTGTTCGTGTTGTTCTTCCTTGGTCCTAACCTGGACCATAACGTTAATTATGCAACATAGCAACAAATTACGGTAATAAAGGAACAACCTGTAAGAAAATGTGAGATCACACTCCTTATGCTTAAGACATGTATGACACTCCAGTGATTTGACTACAGAGACCAACTACTTAGACGTTGTTAATTTCTTTTATAGAAGTACAATTTTTATCGTCGGATGTTTGGATACACCTAGTAGTAGTAGATATAATAGTTGGCGAATATTTCCACGGATTGACTTCAACACGAATTCTGAGGATAATTCTCTTTAATGGGCGATAAATCAGATTTTGCCATCTGTTTTATTTTATTTTATCCCGCTATTAATTTTGTATTTAACTTAATGTTTTATTTTCGACTTAATTGTTCAACAAAAGTCGATATCTGTTTTGTTTTACCCTATTGTTCCTGATATCTTAACACTCGATATATTGTTTTAAAATATTAGTCAAATTTATCTTATTTTAACTTTTAAACTTTTTACTCAACCAGTTTTATCTGAATAGAAATCTTTATCTAGAACAATGATAGTTTAAAATGTTCAATGCCCTGAGTGATTTCGACTACTAGTTTGTAAAATCCTACATATTCTAAAAAGAATGTGCACTTCTATCGAAGAATTGAATTCAACGGCCAGAATCTTATATATGCCACTACAGGGATTAAACCTCACAAACACCCTGTTACTAAATTTCCAAATCAACGATTTTACCTATTAGGCTATTGTCTATAGAACAAATGCTACAGTAAAGTTAGAGCTTTTAAAGCTATCCTTCACCAGCAGCAGTGTCAGTGACAGTCACAGCTTAATCAGCAGTGAAAGTTAGATTTAAATACTCTAAGTTTATTCTAGCAATTGGGACAGTGGTTTAGTGGGTAAAAAGATTGGTTTGTGAATTTAGGTCTGGCAGTGTGTACTTACACCCAGTGGAAAAGGGCAAGCAATAACTGAACATTTCTAAATAAAATAAGAACCAGACGATATCCCTAAACCTGAGCAGTGAAATGAGAACAATCCGCCACCGTAGATTAAATAATGGGTTCAGTTTGGAATACCCTGTAAGTTACTCAGATCCATATGCACCTGAAGAAGGCCAGAGGGTACAGCGGCCGAAACGTTGTGATAAAAACAACAAAGATGCGAACAATATAAATAGGGGAAATAATAATGAGATATGTGGAGATGCACGCTGGCCCTACATCCACACCCGATTAAGGAACTGATGACGGTGACCAAACCAGGACAAATGCAAAGTCATTGTTCTGTTTTGCAAATTTTACATATTTTTTTAAAGAGAAAGGCGAGTGTGCCACTAGCAAGAAAGGGGTTACAGAGGATTAAGAACAAGACTAAAGATACGTGTTTGAGGAAAGGATAAGAAGAAGGATGGGGAACAAGCTCAGACAGTCAGATGTCGATTGACATTACAGTTGAATATTTGACTATTATAGTCATCGGGGAAGCAAACAAGGGGAAGGGAGTCCCACAGTCGGGAAGTGCGAGAGAAGAAGCTGTTTGAGTAGAAGAGACGGTTACATTTAACCGTTTTGACAGTGAAAGGGCGAGACCGAGATTCCAGCTTGGTAGCTCGCTTAAATTCATGCTGTCAGGGAACCAGCGAAAATAGCTCGTCGGAACAGTTGTCGTGAAAATACTTGTAATTGGCATGAATAGTACATATATAGCAATTATATAGTACATGCTGATTTATTCGGACTAATATAGTCAATTTTTCAACATAAAGGTTTCGGTAAGATCTATTGCTTTATGCGATTTATATGGGATCGCGTGAAAATTGTTTTTAATAAATAATCACCGGATGTTACAGTCCGCTGAAGAAGACCAGAGAACTGACATTTCGAAACGTTGTGCTGAGAAACAATAAAGATAACGATACTAGAAAATGTAATAATCACTGCAGTGCCTCCACCCCCGATAATCACTGGCAGTGCGATGCTGAATTAGCCGCCATCCCCGATAATCACTGGCGGTACGATACTGAATTAGCCGCTACGCCACCCCCGATAATTACTGGCTGTGCGATGCTGAATTAGACGCCATCACTGATAATCACTGGCAGTGCGATGCTGAAATAGCCCCACCACCGATAATCACTGGCAGAGCGATGCTGAATTATCCCCCATCCCCGATAATCTCTGACAGTGCGATGCTGAATTAGCCCCGACCCCACCACCGATAATCACTGGTGGTACGTTACTGGATTAACCCCCGTCCCCGATAATCACTGGCTGTGCGATGCTGAATTAGACGCCATCCCTGATAATCTCTGGCAGTGCGATGCTGAATTAGGCCCCACCCCCGATAATCACTGGCAGTGCGATGCTGAATTAGCCCCCATCCCCGATAATCACTGGCAGTGCGATGCTGAATTAGCCCCCATCCCCGATAATCACTGGCAGTGTGATGCTGAATTAGCCCTCACCCCCGATAATCACTGGCAGTGCGATGCTGAATTAGCCCCCATCCCCGATAATCACTGGCAGTGCGATGCTGAATTAGCCCCCATACCCGATAATCACTGGCGGTGTGATGCTGAATTAGCCCTCACCCCTGATAATCACTGGCAGTGCGATGCTGAATTAGCCCCCATCCCCGATAATCACTGGCGGTGTGATGCTGAATTAGCCCTCACCCCTGATAATCACTGGCAGTGCGATACTGTATTAGCCCCCATCCCCGATAATCACTGGCGGTACGTTACTGAATTAGCCCCCCTCCCCGATAATCACTGGCTGTCCGATGCTGAATTAACGCCCCTCTGATAATCATTGGCGGCGCGAGATTTGAAACACTTTTTCTCTTTTCCCTTGGACTATCAAAGAGACGGCACGTGTCCCTTTCGCCTCGATGGACACGAGCCATGTAAGTACTCTAGAGACAGTGAAAGTTTGCTTTGGTCTCTCATAACTTTAACTTCATTTCTTTTTTACACTTTTCTAACACGTCTGTTTAATACATTGTTCAGTTGTTGTTTTAATTCCATGTTCCATGTGACTTACTTTTACCCGGAATCACATGATTCCGCCAGATATTGTTTGCGGGAAAATTTTCTATCAGGAGGCATAAAATGAATACCTTCCAACAAATTAAAGAAAAAACAATGCACACTCGATGTAATGTTATAATCAGGCTGTTGGCATATCTAACTATATTAACTGGTATCTCAGCTGCATTTATTGGCTTTATTCCGGAATCGAGTACACTGTCGCTTCTCGCTTGACTTCACTGCGTAACTGGAGTTTCTGATTGCTGTCCACGCAACCAACGAGATGTACGGACGGATATGTCAAAGTGTCGTGTCTCTTTTCGTACAGTCTGGTTGGTGAAATTTGATACGAGGTTTTCTTTTAAGAGCAGAGCATGTCACCGGGGTAACATTTCAGACTTTTTTCCGGGATATTCGGTCAAATGATCGGACAACAGCGATGAGATAATTACGAGTGCGTGTACGAAAGTCTACTAATATGCCGTTACGATGTAAGGACACAAATGGGGATTTATCAATAACCCTCTATATTTGTTTGCATGTGTGTAAGCGTTATTTTTCAGTGCGTACGGGATTCTTTATGATTAGGCGAAAAGTTAGGATCATTTAGTAATTAAAAAAAATCTAATCTCGTTGTTTGTTGCATGATTGAGTTGTTATCTACAACTACTAACACTACTGACGTCATCCTCAAACTACCTTACTGTAGAACAATCAAGAGTATATAAAATGGTACATGTAACATAGTGCATTGTATATTCTGTCCCATACGTCAAATACGATATAGTATTAGATAACCATTCGTTTTCTATATTCTGTGTCCATTTCGAGCATGGACGATCATGGCTCTCTACAACTTCCTGTCATTTGTAGCTCTTTTTGCTATCCCTCCTTAATCCCTGTTCTATCATCTATTTGCATAAGCTCGTTAAGTAGGTTATACGATGCTTTCCTTTGTCTCTTTTGCCTTCAATATGTCCGGTGAGTGTCAGTTTCTCTAAGCCCTCTTTCTTCTTTATATATTATAGACATTTCAAATGTTGAAACATAAGTGTCGTCTTTGCTTCCATGATCATGATCCTGTTGCGATTTTGACACCTTGTGGCGCCATGTATAGCAACACAGTATATCACTGACAGTTTTCTAATCAATCACACAGTATAGTCAGCTAACAGAAAAACAAAACGAATACAAATTAATAAAGTGGCACCTGAAAATTACAACAGCGTTTGGGAGATAACAACTGACGATGTTGATAAAGCATTTATCCAAAGATTTAATAGTTACATATAAAATTGCTGTCAAAAATCTTATAATCCTACTGATTCAGAAATTGGCACTCACGTTTTTCTGACATAGGAATTGGTGACAAGAGAACCTAAAGATATATCTAGCTTGTTGAGATTCAAGTAAAAAATACACATTATCTTTTGCAAGATTTTTCAACTTATGCTAACGATAAATTGTAAAATTGTATGTATTTATTCGTAATACACAGACGCACACACACATATATATATATATATATATATATATATATATATATATATATATATATATATATATACACATAAAATAGGGAGTTACTTTTCAATCACATTGCACACACAAACATACATACGCACACACACACACACACATTACGATACGACGCAAGCGTCATGCCAACTGTACCAACGATGACGAAGAGGTAACGATTTAGACTCGATATAGCGCTGCTCTTCACAAATTCCGTGGTGTAACTCATCCGAGTTTCCCTTAACCATAGCACTGTGCTCCACGAGCCGAGCCACGACTACTATCCTCAAGCCGCCCCAACCAGAGCATTAGAAGCCGGTTCAAGCAAGGACATACAAGTGATAGAAGTTATTAGGAGGATTTGAGATAATCAGAATTAAGTAATTCAGGACGGCTGTTTCGTCCTACATATATATATATATATATATATATATATATATATATATATATGTGTGTGTGTGTGTGTGTGTGTGTGTGTGTGTGTGTGTGTGTGCGTGCTCGGACATATGATTTGTCGGGTATGTGAATTCTTGATAATATCGGCCTGGGAGACTTCGGAAAGCGCCTGAAAACGTTACCGCTCAATCCTTGTGAATGAAATTGGGTAGACGGAATTGTTCGGAATCTTTCAGTGGATACTAGTACTAAGTTACAAGTAATCGCGGACGAGTATTTGAGAGTATTGGCCTTGGTACAAAAAAGATTGATCACCCCAGATTATATGCTCTCTCCCAGAGTCATCTAAGTTTAGTTGCAGTATAAACTACAGGTGAACACTGTGGGTTGAGCAGGCATCTGTAATAGGGAATTGCTAGCTACCCTGACAGATGGGTGGGCTCCAAAGCGAGAAGTTGCCGGTCATAAATAATGAGAAAAACCCATTGTTGAAGTAGAAAAAAAAAGCCATTTGAATAAACAAATAAATAAACAGATTAAACAGATAATAATTAAACACAACCTTCTCGATACTTAACGACCTGCGGCAAAGCCATAAAAAATTGCCTTTTGACCAGCTCAACCTACTATCAGTCTTGAAATAGACCCCCCATTATAACTTGACATACATTTTTCGAAGGGGAATGGTCTGTAGATAAAAATTAATTCTTAGCTCTTTGACGACCTAACCAAAATGGCCGACACTAGCCATTTCCATAGCAAGTAATGTTCCAAGAGACCGCACTTATAAACACGCGCTAACCAAAAGATAGCTTATTCCCAAATTCTCGCTTGACGAGGAAGCGTGACCAGACACCTTAACTCAACATAATTTCAAAAATTATTTTAGGGGTCTCGGCTCTCGCTTTTGAAACATGAGAACTCTTATGTAGCGAAGGAATCATATTTTTAAAACAAAAAATATTATAATATATATATATATATATATATATATATATATATATATATATATATTATAATATCGAGGAATATAAATGAAATAATAATAATAAAAGCATAAGAATATTAATCTACAACCCAGTATGTCTGAAGATTTTAATTGATTTTTTTAATAATTTTTATCGTTCAGAACTACAGAAATGAATGTCTTGATGGAGAAAATGAACTTTTGTCTGTAGTTTTCATTTGTTTTTTTCTTATTTTTTAAACATGACTCTTGTCAGTCCTTGTGTTGGTCAAACAGTCTCTTTTAAGTTGTTATTTATGATAAGAGCTGGATGGATTCATGCTATTCTAAATTCTCTTGGTCATTTTGACAGTTTTATTGATTCCTGGAAAGGGGATGTGTCTCTGTTAAGTGTGCGTGTTATTTGGTTCTTAGGGAGTGAGTGAGTATGATATATATATATATATATATATATATATATATATATATATATATATATATATATATATATATATATATATACATATATATATATATATATATATATATATACCTTGCGTGTGTGTATGTAAAAGAAACAGAAAACCGAAGTATGCTAGTGCGTGTTTACCTATTTGTGTCTCTCTGCTTGTACAGTACAAGAGTTCTTTCGGCTTGGTATACTCTTGCTCCTGTGAGTTCGACTCTGAATGAATACTAATGTGCCGACGGCTACCTCCTTTGGTCAGTTCTTGATCGCCAGTCGGGGTTAATTGAAAGCATTTGGCTAACTGACCCTGTGGATCAAGTAGCGAAGCGCCTCGATTTTAAGTGATCCGGACATTCAATAGAGAGATTTGTCCTTGACCTTTAGATTAATACTGACCAAATCACATGACCAAGCACTTCGGGGGAAGCGTTTTAACTTTCAATTATAATTGAAAATTTAGAATGCCGGCGAACCTGAAAACGTATCAAGTTAAATGATTTGTTGAAGCTGGTTGGTGCAGAATTTATCACTAGGCCGGAAATACTATGGGAAATGAAAATCTTCAACTTGATTCACTCCAGCCTGTTCTGTCGCTATAGCCCACAGGAATCACTTCTTGTTTGTCCGGTGCGATAATTCTGATCACAGCAGAAGCCTATTAGTGTTTACTCGTAACAATTGTAAACGGGTCCCCAAAGAGTTGTTTCCGGATAGAATTAGACACTTCATAGCTTCTGAAGTTTGCCTCTCGTGACTACTGCTTGTGTAATAGTATATTAAATAAGTCTTCTAATCCTCCGCTCTTCATTCAATGTGAGGTGTTAACTTCTATTGATATAGCGGAATTTTTTACCCGGAAATTCTCCTTATTGACTCATCTGGAATATCTTTGCCTGACTTTCCGCTGATAACTGAGTCCCTATTGAGTGATATGCATATAACCCCGTTCATGATTTCTAACAACAACTCTAAACTACCTCAAAGCATGTGGACTTTATGATATCCCAAGCAATAGTCCTTAAAAAATTTGCTTCGGAACTGGCTCCTGTTCTCTCTAAACTGTACAATAATTGCCTTGCTACTTTCTACTTGATGGAAATCCTCTTCTGTATTTCCTATCTTTAAGAACTCGATCGAACCATCTGATCCTTCTGACTAACGGCCTAATAGCCTTATACCTCTTTTTGGCAAAATACTACAAGCTTTAACCAATTCCAAATTGGTTAAATGCCTCACCTCGCAGGGTCTTCTTTTAGATAAGCAATATGACTTTTACTTCTCTAGGTCAACTGCTGATGTATTAACGATTATTTTTAAAGGGTCTATCAAGCTTTAGATAAGGACGGTGAAGTTTGGTCTGTTGTTTTGGATATCTCGGAGACGTTTTCCAGGGTTTGGCATATTGATCTTCAACACAAGTTGAAAGCATATGCTAATTCTGGAAGAATTTTTTAATTGAGTCAGTCTTTCTTATCGAATCGCGAAATGAAAGTTGTCTTGAACGGCCACTCTTCTTGATCTATTTGCAATAATGCATGCCTCTCTCAGGGTTCAATCCTTGGAGCTACGTTGTTCCTAATTTTAGTCAACGACCATCTTGATGACATTAGTTCTCAACTTGGTATCTAAGCTGTTGACACAACCATTTATTCCTGTCGTAAGTCTGAGCGGTTCGATAAGGCCACATTAGCAGTTGATCTAAAAAAATGATTTAAATTCTGTTTTTACTGAGGCAAAGAATGGCGTGTTAATTTTAACACGCCAAAACGAAACTTCTGTCTTTTAATCGTCTGAGAGAAGCTTTTTTTAAATTTCCATCAGCATGGTAAATGCTAACCTCCAGAAAAGTAACTCATTGCGCCTTCTCAGACTAACATTTTTTGCTGTCATGAAGTGGAAAGATTATATTGAATCAATTACCAGGTCTGCTGCCAGGGAAGTTGCTTCTCTGTGTTGTTCTAGGCAATTTTTCTCGCCAGAATACATCTTACATATTTATATACCATTCGTCCTTGCTTTAAATACTGCTACCACATCTTGTCTGGGAACTTTGAACGTCATCAAATTATTCCTGCAAAACAGAGATAATCGTACTACGCATCCTCACAAATTTATTATATTCATGTTAGAGTTTTCAATGTTCGAATTCAGGTAAATCTCAGTATTTCAAATGCTGATTTTCAGAGCAGTAAATGTCTATTTATTTGTGTTATGGGAACTTACCCATAATAGGAATGGACTATCCCGTACCTCATAAATACTGCGCCTCAAGAAGTGTGAGTCAGACGCTGCCTCAGTGTCGGAACAGCCGTTCAGACTGTTCTTTGCTGTCGAACTCTCCGCCTCGGCGGAGAGGAACTCGGACGGCGCTTTGCCGCAGGGCAAAGTGCCGTCCGGGAAGGTTGACAGTCCCTGAACCCGTGTATACGGGTTCTAATGGGTATATTTTTGCCCGAGCCTACGGGCTCGGTACGCCCACACTAAACCGGCCTTGTGCCACATCCGACACACGTGGGAGTGTTGTTAAATACCGACGCTGCCTCAGTGTCGGAACAGTCGTTCAGACTGTTCTTTGCTGTCGAACTCTCCGCCTCGGCGGGGAGGAACTCGGACGGGGCTTTGCCGCAGGGCAAAGTGCCGTCCGGGAAGGTTGACAGTCCCTGAACCCGTGTATACGGGTTCTAATGGGTATATTTTTGCCCGAGCCTACGGGCTCGGTACGCCCACACTAAACCGGCCTTGTGCCACATCCGACACACGTGGGAGTGTTGTTAAATACCGACGCTGCCTCAGTGTCGGAACAGTCGTTCAGACTGTTCTTTGCTGTCGAACTCTCCGCCTCGGCGGGGAGGAACTCGGACGGGGCTTTGCCGCAGGGCAAAGTGCCGTCCGGGAAGGTTGACAGTCCCTGAACCCGTGTATACGGGTTCTAATGGGTATATTTTTGCCCGAGCCTACGGGCTCGGTACGCCCACACTAAACCGGCCTTGTGCCACATCCGACACACGTGGGAGTGTTGTTAAATACCGACGCTGCCTCAGTGTCGGAACAGTCGTTCAGACTGTTCTTTGCTGTCGAACTCTCCGCCTCGGCGGGGAGGAACTCGGACGGGGCTTTGCCGCAGGGCAAAGTGCCGTCCGGGAAGGTTGACAGTCCCTGAACCCGTGTATACGGGTTCTAATGGGTATATTTTTGCCCGAGCCTACGGGCTCGGTACGCCCACACTAAACCGGCCTTGTGCCACATCCGACACACGTGGGAGTGTTGTTAAATACCGACGCTGCCTCAGTGTCGGAACAGTCGTTCAGACTGTTCTTTGCTGTCGAACTCTCCGCCTCGGCGGGGAGGAACTCGGACGGGGCTTTGCCGCAGGGCAAAGTGCCGTCCGGGAAGGTTGACAGTCCCTGAACCCGTGTATACGGGTTCTAATGGGTATATTTTTGCCCGAGCCTACGGGCTCGGTACGCCCACACTAAACCGGCCTTGTGCCACATCCGACACACGTGGGAGTGTTGTTAAATACCGACGCTGCCTCAGTGTCGGAACAGTCGTTCAGACTGTTCTTTGCTGTCGAACTCTCCGCCTCGGCGGGGAGGAACTCGGACGGGGCTTTGCCGCAGGGCAAAGTGCCGTCCGGGAAGGTTGACAGTCCCTGAACCCGTGTATACGGGTTCTAATGGGTATATTTTTGCCCGAGCCTACGGGCTCGGTACGCCCACACTAAACCGGCCTTGTGCCACATCCGACACACGTGGGAGTGTTGTTAAATACCGACGCTGCCTCAGTGTCGGAACAGTCGTTCAGACTGTTCTTTGCTGTCGAACTCTCCGCCTCGG
Organism: Acanthosepion esculentum; assembly: GCA_964036315.1. NCBI lineage: Eukaryota > Metazoa > Mollusca > Cephalopoda > Sepiida > Sepiidae > Acanthosepion > Acanthosepion esculentum. Next base: position 47,524,881 of record OZ038477.1, read on the forward strand.
CGGGGAGGAACTCGGACGGGGCTTTGCCGCAGGGCAAAGTGCCGTCCGGGAAGGTTGACAGTCCCTGAACCCGTGTATACGGGTTCTAATGGGTATATTTTTGCCCGAGCCTACGGGCTCGGTACGCCCACACTAAACCGGCCTTGTGCCACATCCGACACACGTGGGAGTGTTGTTAAATACCGACGCTGCCTCAGTGTCGGAACAGTCGTTCAGACTGTTCTTTGCTGTCGAACTCTCCGCCTCGGCGGGGAGGAACTCGGACGGGGCTTTGCCGCAGGGCAAAGTGCCGTCCGGGAAGGTTGACAGTCCCTGAACCCGTGTATACGGGTTCTAATGGGTATATTTTTGCCCGAGCCTACGGGCTCGGTACGCCCACACTAAACCGGCCTTGTGCCACATCCGACACACGTGGGAGTGTTGTTAAATACCGACGCTGCCTCAGTGTCGGAACAGTCGTTCAGACTGTTCTTTCCTGTCGAACTCTCCGCCTCGGCGGGGAGGAACTCGGACGGGGCTTTGCCGCAGGGCAAAGTGCCGTCCGGGAAGGTTGACAGTCCCTGAACCCGTGTATACGGGTTCTAATGGGTATATTTTTGCCCGAGCCTACGGGCTCGGTACGCCCACACTAAACCGGCCTTGTGCCACATCCGACACACGTGGGAGTGTTGTTAAATACCGACGCTGCCTCAGTGTCGGAACAGTCGTTCAGACTGTTCTTTGCTGTCGAACTCTCCGCCTCGGCGGGGAGGAACTCGGACGGGGCTTTGCCGCAGGGCAAAGTGCCGTCCGGGGAGGTTGACAGTCCCTGAACCCGTGTATACGGGTTCTAATGGGTATATTTTTGCCCGAGCCTACGGGCTCGGTAAGCCCACACTAAACCGGCCTTGTGCCACATCCGACACACGTGGGAGTGTTGTTAAATACCGACGCTGCCTCAGTGTCGGAACAGTCGTTCAGACTGTTCTTTGCTGTCGAACTCTCCGCCTCGGCGGGGAGGAACTCGGACGGGGCTTTGCCGCAGGGCAAAGTGCCGTCCGGGAAGGTTGACAGTCCCTGAACCCGTGTATACGGGTTCTAATGGGTATATTTTTGCCCGAGCCTACGGGCTCGGTACGCCCACACTAAACTGGCCTTGTGCCACATCCGACACACGTGGGAGTGTTGTTAAATACCGACGCTGCCTCAGTGTCGGAACAGTCGTTCAGACTGTTCTTTGCTGTCGAACTCTCCGCCTCGGCGGGGAGGAACTCGGACGGGGCTTTGCCGCAGGGCAAAGTGCCGTCCGGGAAGGTTGACAGTCCCTGAACCCGTGTATACGGGTTCTAATGGGTATATTTTTGCCCGAGCCTACGGGCTCGGTACGCCCACACTAAACCGGCCTTGTGCCACATCCGACACACGTGGGAGTGTTGTTAAATACCGACGCTGCCTCAGTGTCGGAACAGTCGTTCAGACTGTTCTTTGCTGTCGAACTCTCCGCCTCGGCGGGGAGGAACTCGGACGGGGCTTTGCCGCAGGGCAAAGTGCCGTCCGGGAAGGTTGACAGTCCCTGAACCCGTGTATACGGGTTCTAATGGGTATATTTTTGCCCGAGCCTACGGGCTCGGTACGCCCACACTAAACCGGCCTTGTGCCACATCCGACACACGTGGGAGTGTTGTTAAATACCGACGCTGCCTCAGTGTCGGAACAGTCGTTCAGACTGTTCTTTGCTGTCGAACTCTCCGCCTCGGCGGGGAGGAACTCGGACGGGGCTTTGCCGCAGGGCAAAGTGCCGTCCGGGAAGGTTGACAGTCCCTGAACCCGTGTATACGGGTTCTAATGGGTATATTTTTGCCCGAGCCTACGGGCTCGGTACGCCCACACTAAACCGGCCTTGTGCCACATCCGACACACGTGGGAGTGTTGTTAAATACCGACGCTGCCTCAGTGTCGGAACAGTCGTTCAGACTGTTCTTTGCTGTCGAACTCTCCGCCTCGGCGGGGAGGAACTCGGACGGAGCTTTGCCACAGGGCAAAGTTTCGTCCGGGGAGGTAGACAGTCCCTGAACCCGGGTATACGGGTTCTAATGGGTATACTTTTGCCCGAGCCTACGGGCTCGGTAAGCCCACACTAAACCGGCCTTGTGCCACATCCGACACACGTGGGAGTGTTGTTAAATACCGACGCTGCCTCAGTGTCGGAACAGTCGTTCAGACTGTTCTTTGCTGTCGAACTCTCCGCCTCGGCGGGGAGGAACTCGGACGGGGCTTTGCCGCAGGGCAAAGTGCCGTCCGGGGAGGTTGACAGTCCCTGAACCCGTGTATACGGGTTCTAATGGGTATATTTTTGCCCGAGCCTACGGGCTCGGTAAGCCCACACTAAACCGGCCTTGTGCCACATCCGACACACGTGGGAGTGTTGTTAAATACCGACGCTGCCTCAGTGTCGGAACAGTCGTTCAGACTGTTCTTTGCTGTCGAACTCTCCGCCTCGGCGGGGAGGAACTCGGACGGGGCTTTGCCGCAGGGCAAAGTGCCGTCCGGGAAGGTTGACAGTCCCTGAACCCGTGTATACGGGTTCTAATGGGTATATTTTTGCCCGAGCCTACGGGCTCGGTACGCCCACACTAAACCGGCCTTGTGCCACATCCGACACACGTGGGAGTGTTGTTAAATACCGACGCTGCCTCAGTGTCGGAACAGTCGTTCAGACTGTTCTTTGCTGTCGAACTCTCCGCCTCGGCGGGGAGGAACTCGGACGGGGCTTTGCCGCAGGGCAAAGTGCCGTCCGGGAAGGTTGACAGTCCCTGAACCCGTGTATACGGGTTCTAATGGGTATATTTTTGCCCGAGCCTACGGGCTCGGTACGCCCACACTAAACCGGCCTTGTGCCACATCCGACACACGTGGGAGTGTTGTTAAATACCGACGCTGCCTCAGTGTCGGAACAGTCGTTCAGACTGTTCTTTGCTGTCGAACTCTCCGCCTCGGCGGGGAGGAACTCGGACGGAGCTTTGCCACAGGGCAAAGTTTCGTCCGGGGAGGTAGACAGTCCCTGAACCCGGGTATACGGGTTCTAATGGGTATATTTTTGCCCGAGCCTACGGGCTCGGTACGCCCACACTAAACCGGCCTTGTGCCACATCCGACACACGTGGGAGTGTTGTTAAATACCGACGCTGCCTCAGTGTCGGAACAGTCGTTCAGACTGTTCTTTGCTGTCGAACTCTCCGCCTCGGCGGGGAGGAACTCGGACGGGGCTTTGCCGCAGGGCAAAGTGCCGTCCGGGAAGGTTGACAGTCCCTGAACCCGTGTATACGGGTTCTAATGGGTATATTTTTGCCCGAGCCTACGGGCTCGGTACGCCCACACTAAACCGGCCTTGTGCCACATCCGACACACGTGGGAGTGTTGTTAAATACCGACGCTGCCTCAGTGTCGGAACAGTCGTTCAGACTGTTCTTTGCTGTCGAACTCTCCGCCTCGGCGGGGAGGAACTCGGACGGGGCTTTGCCGCAGGGCAAAGTTTCGTCCGGGGAGGTAGACAGTCCCTGAACCCGGGTATACGGGTTCTAATGGGTATACTTTTGCCCGAGCCTACGGGCTCGGTAAGCCCACACTAAACCGGCCTTGTGCCACATCCGACACACGTGGGAGAGTTGTTAAACATCGACACAGTCAGTGTGAGTCAGTCAGAGACAGAGTCGCGTCAGACGATTACTGTAAGACATTGGAATAATGATACTGGTCGAGACAACATAGTTCTCTCTAACCTAACCTGATTGTTATTACTAACACTTCTACTTCTTTTGTGTATATTCTGTTTGTAATATATCTGTTTAATTCCATACCTGTGTTCGAGTTATTCTTCATTGGTTCTACCTTGGACCTTCACCGTGGCACAAGGAACCTGGACCATAACAATTTGGACGATTTTCGCATTATCATATTCCTTTCATTATCTCAGTATTTTCTTATATAGGTTCATTGCGGTTATATTCAGCCCACAGTGTATTTTCCAGTACCTTGTATAATATTTCACCAATATTGTATATGTCATCATAAATGAATGATTAAGAAATTGATTCGATGAATTCTTTAAGGAATCTTTTAATATCTTGAATCTGCCGAAAATATTAAATCGCGAAATGATGGTTGGATTGAACGGCTACTAGATGGCAAGCCGGCAGAGAAAGAGCAAATAACCTACTAACGCCAATAACACCAGCAAAAAAATGGATTTTCGAAGACATGGCATACTGGTTCTGAAACATTCAATAACCTACTAACGCCTGAAGCATCAGCAAAAAATTAAATTCTTTACAGGACATGGCATGCCCGTTGTGAAACATTCATTTAACTACTAACGCCAGGTACATCAGCAAAAATTTGGTTCTTTACCGGACATGGCATGCCCGTTGTGAAACATTCATTTAACTACTAACGCCAGCAACATCAGCAAAAATTAGGTTCTTTACGGGACATGGCATGCCCGTTGTGAAACATTCATTTAACTACTAACGCCAGCAACATCAGCAAAAATTTGGTTCTTTACGGGACATGGCATGCCCGTTGTGAAACATTCATTTAACTACTAACGCCAGCAACATCAGCAAAAATTAGGTTCTTTACGGGACATGGCATGCCCGTTGTGAAACATTCATTTAACTACTAACGCCAGCAACATCAGCAAAAATTAGGTTCTTTACGGGACATGGCATGCCCGTTGTGAAACATTCATTTAACTACTAACGCCAGCAACATCAGCAAAAATTAGGTTCTTTACGGGACATGGCATGCCCGTTGTGAAACATTCATTTAACTACTAACGCCAGCAACATCAGCAAAAATTAGGTTCTTTACGGGACATGGCATGCCCGTTGTGAAACATTCATTTAACTACTAACGCCAGGTACATCAGCAAAAATTTGGTTCTTTACCGGACATGGCATGCCCGTTGTGAAACATTCATTTAACTACTAACGCCAGCAACATCAGCAAAAATTAGGTTCTTTACGGGACATGGCATGCCCGTTGTGAAACATTCATTTAACTACTAACGCCAGCAACATCAGCAAAAATTAGGTTCTTTACGGGACATGGCATGCCCGTTGTGAAACATTCATTTAACTACTAACGCCAGCAACATCAGCAAAAATTAGGTTCTTTACGGGACATGGCATGCCCGTTGTGAAACATTCATTTAACTACTAACGCCAGGTACATCAGCAAAAATTTGGTTCTTTACGGGACATGGCATGCCCGTTGTGAAACATTCATTTAACTACTAACGCCAGGTACATCAGCAAAAATTAGGTTCTTTACCGGACATGGCATGCCCGTTGTGAAACATTCATTTAACTACTAACGCCAGCAACATCAGCAAAAATTAGGTTCTTTACGGGACATGGCATGCCCGTTGTGAAACATTCATTTAACTACTAACGCCAGCAACATCAGCAAAAATTAGGTTCTTTACGGGACATGGCATGCCCGTTGTGAAACATTCATTTAACTACTAACGCCAGGTACATCAGCAAAAATTTGGTTCTTTACGGGACATGGCATGCCCGTTGTGAAACATTCATTTAAGTACTAACGCCAGCAACATCAGCAAAAATTAGGTTCTTTACGGGACATGGCATGCCCGTTGTGAAACATTCATTTAACTACTAACGCCAGCAACATCAGCAAAAATTAGGTTCTTTACGGGACATGGCATGCCCGTTGTGAAACATTCATTTAACTACTAACGCCAGCAACATCAGCAAAAATTAGGTTCTTTACGGGACATGGCATGCCCGTTGTGAAACATTCATTTAACTACTAACGCCAGGTACATCAGCAAAAATTTGGTTCTTTACCGGACATGGCATGCCCGTTGTGAAACATTCATTTAACTACTAACGCCAGCAACATCAGCAAAAATTAGGTTCTTTACGGGACATGGCATGCCCGTTGTGAAACATTCATTTAACTACTAACGCCAGCAACATCAGCAAAAATTAGGTTCTTTACGGGACATGGCATGCCCGTTGTGAAACATTCATTTAACTACTAACGCCAGCAACATCAGCAAAAATTAGGTTCTTTACGGGACATGGCATGCCCGTTGTGAAACATTCATTTAACTACTAACGCCAGCAACATCAGCAAAAATTAGGTTCTTTACGGGACATGGCATGCCCGTTGTGAAACATTCATTTAACTACTAACGCCAGGTACATCAGCAAAAATTTGGTTCTTTACCGGACATGGCATGCCCGTTGTGAAACATTCATTTAACTACTAACGCCAGGTACATCAGCAAAAATTTGGTTCTTTACCGGACATGGCATGCCCGTTGTGAAACATTCATTTAACTACTAACGCCAGGTACATCAGCAAAAATTTGGTTCTTTACCGGACATGGCATGCCCGTTGTGAAACATTCATTTAACTACTAACGCCAGCAACATCAGCAAAAATTTGGTTCTTTACGGGACATGGCATGCCCGTTGTGAAACATTCATTTAACTACTAACGCCAGCAACATCAGCAAAAATTTTGTTCTTTACCGGACATGGCATGCCCGTTGTGAAACATTCATTTAACTACTAACGCCAGCAACATCAGCAAAAATTAGGTTCTTTACGGGACATGGCATGCCCGTTGTGAAACATTCATTTAACTACTAACGCCAGCAACATCAGCAAAAATTAGGTTCTTTACGGGACATGGCATGCCCGTTGTGAAACATTCATTTAAATACTAACGCCAGCAACATCAGCAAAAATTAGGTTCTTTACGGGACATGGCATGCCCGTTGTGAAACATTCATTTAACTACTAACGCCAGGTACATCAGCAAAAATTTGGTTCTTTACCGGACATGGCATGCCCGTTGTGAAACATTCATTTAACTACTAACGCCAGGTACATCAGCAAAAATTTGGTTCTTTACCGGACATGGCATGCCCGTTGTGAAACATTCATTTAACTACTAACGCCAGCAACATCAGCAAAAATTTGGTTCTTTACGGGACATGGCATGCCCGTTGTGAAACATTCATTTAACTACTAACGCCAGCAACATCAGCAAAAATTAGGTTCTTTACGGGACATGGCATGCCCGTTGTGAAACATTCATTTAACTACTAACGCCAGGTACATCAGCAAAAATTTGGTTCTTTACCGGACATGGCATGCCCGTTGTGAAACATTCATTTAACTACTAACGCCAGCAACATCAGCAAAAATTAGGTTCTTTACGGGACATGGCATGCCCGTTGTGAAACATTCATTTAACTACTAACGCCAGCAACATCAGCAAAAATTAGGTTCTTTACGGGACATGGCATGACCGTTGTGAAACATTCATTTAACTACTAACGCCAGCAACATCAGCAAAAATTAGGTTCTTTACGGGACATGGCATGCCCGTTGTGAAACATTCATTTAACTACTAACGCCAGCAACATCAGCAAAAATTAGGTTCTTTACGGGACATGGCATGCCCGTTGTGAAACATTCATTTAACTACTAACGCCAGGTACATCAGCAAAAATTTGGTTCTTTACCGGACATGGCATGCTAGTTGTGAAATATTTATCTTCCTACAATATCTTTTTGTGAGGTGTCCTTTATCAGTATTTCTGAAGACATGTAATTTCTACGAACTTTTATTCTTTCAAATCACTTTTAACAAATATACTCAATATGCCTTTGACAGGCTTCGACATTAAGCATTCAAACATTTTCTAGTAAACCATATAGCAAATACTTTTTAAATGATGTACTCAAGAGGAGTTACGGAGGTTTAGACAGAAAGCATTCAGATTTTAGTAAAACAATACGGAACCATCACTTTTTAAAGGATATGTTAAGATTTTCTAAATTATATTAGGATATTTTCTTTAAATTATAAGTATCCATCTTCGTTAAACGGATAGACACAAAATGGTTGATATGGATGGTATGTAATAGATGTAATGCTTAAATCGGGTATATGGATCTCGTTAACAAGAGTGGGTAGTCCATCTAAGATAAGAAAGAAAACTCTGATTTCAAACCTCCGCTTGCCTTGCGGCCATATCCAATCATGGCTGCGAGTCGTAAGGATAAGATCTGGAGAAGGAGTGCCAAAGATAGACATTACATTAAAGCACGTTTTGACAGACCTGCGACAACACCAGTGCCAAGCAGAATCGGCCTCAGATTTCAATCAGGAATGGAAATCAGGCTTCACTTCACCTGCGCTCGATTAATGAAACAGGCAAGGCGCTTCCACCAGGGGTTGAATTAAAATGAAAAAAAAAAGTATCCCAAAGAGTAGACCAATGCTCTCTCAACAAGGATGGATGCCACATACGGCCATATACACAACATACATTCTTTAAAATGTGCACAAATATGAACTCACACGTACACACACACGCATATAGACACATCTTTATATACATTGTAATAAAAATATAAATTGCAGTATCAAAACTAACAAAACACTGTTCCGTCATATGGGCATATTTTTCTTCTATGTATCGTAGGCAATCATGACTCTCCACAACATCCTATTTTTTGTAGCTCTTGGCAATATTTGTCTTTTTACTATCCTTCCTCTTCCTTGTTCGGCTTTCCAATTACACAGTCTAGTTAGGTACGTTACTTGCTGTTTCCCTCTGTCAATCCTGCCTTTAATATATGAGTGTCAAATTCTCCAAGCCGTCTTTTCTCATTATATGTCCTAGAAATTTGCCACATTTTTTAAAACTTCCTCGTTGCTCATATAGTCACTTATATTTAATAAATCACTGAAGTTTACAAACTGACACTTTTATCAAAATCATATGTTTTGTCAAATGCAGAACTGAATTTTGAATCGGGAAGAGGCAGCCTGACAACATCTTAGCTTTTATGTTTCAACACTATTAAATATATCTTTGGTGCAAGTTTCGCTTAAGTCCTCGGTGAAAGTCAAATGTTTTAACTTTAAGGAAAATTAATGTTGCGGGCGTCCAGCGATAGCCCGCAAGGATTGGCAGTAGCAGGTCAAGGTCAATGGTATTTTATATTAATTCGAAAAAAAAATTGATCATGCTCAACCACTAACGTGCCGAATGGAAATCTAATTCTCGCGGCCTCTCTTTCAAGTCTCACTAATGAACATGGATTCTTTGATGCTTTGTTAAAAATACAGTTTTTTCGCTTTTTGATTTTGGTGATGTCACGGTGATTTGAAACTTTTAAAGCTAGGTTAATTACAGAGAATGCTTTTTTCAGGAAAGACGACATTTTGCCATTGACCTTAACAAGATGTGTGCCTTCTATTTCTTGTTTGATATTTGCCGCCATGATGGAGACATAATGTCTTCTATCCCACAGCAGAGATCCGGTAAGACGCCAAGAGGTCAGAAATGCTTTTTCCGGCATGACCTGCTGTGAGCAGGATCAGATCACTGTTGTACAAAGTATTCAACAATCAGAATTTAATCAGAAAAATGCCATACGTGTTGCTAATTTGATATTGTCTATAACACGTTTTATGTGACGCTAGTTTCGATGAGCGTTTACGAATGTAGTAATAAATAGTATCAAGTCTGATCAGTGTCGAGCAAATGGAATTAACTTCTATGTGCCATGTTCTTTTATGACGTGGGCGATCCTGGCTCTCCATTACTTCCTATCATTTTCAGATTTTTTTTTACAGCAACGTTCAACCCGTACAAGGCTCAGGGACACTCGAGGTAGAGAATTACGATAACGGGTAATTTATATAGATAGGAGGAGAAGATAATGGTTGACTCTAGTCTTGAACAGGTTAAGATTGTAATGACCGGGGAAACATCTTCTAGGGAGTTTGTTCCATATGGCAGTGGTTCGCAGGAAGATGCTGTTTGAGTGAAACTTACTTCTCGGCAATGGAATACGGAGAAATGGGGGGTGCTAATATGTAACTGGCATGACGGGTCCAAGACGTAAAGTTCTGACCTGGCAGAACCAAGAGATGCGGTTCATCCGAGCACTTTCCATGTTAGTAACGATAGAGCAGTGAGAGACTCGAAACATCCCGCTTGTGACAGAGAGGATGGAGGATGGAAAATAAGGGCTGGGAGATGCTTTTGAACACTATCAAGACTGGAAAGTGAGGTCTTGGCAGCTCCTGCTCAAATGTGGCAATAGTATTTTCGGTCTGATCTACATTTAACCGTTTTGACAGTGAAAGGGTGGGACCAAGATGCCAGCCTGGTAGCTCGCTTAAATTCCTGCAGTTAGAGACCAGCGAAAGTAGCTCGTCCGAATAGTTGACGTGAAAATACTTGTAGAAGAGACAAAGGG
>OZ038477.1:47540178-47560178 GCA_964036315.1 Acanthosepion esculentum
GCATGGCTATCAAGCATCCTTGGCTAACAGTTTAAGAGTTAAAGTTTTTAAAAGTACTTAGCCTTATTTTAAAACATACGCATACAGACATATACACAAAGATCTACAATGACACTTCTGACCTAGGAACGCGGCCTTGTGGGTGTTATATATATATATATATATATATATATATATATATATATATATATATATATATTGGCAGAATGTTTTCATTAAGACATAACTCATTAAATAATTTAGGTAAGTTTTGTCTACTTATTTTTAATAAGATCTTCTCGTACAGTATTCGGAGAAGCACCTACGCGGGACTTTGTTCCACAAAGTGGCAGTTCTTGAGAAAAAAAGCTGTCAGACTCCCTTCTTAAATTTAAAAAATGGAGGAAATATGGGTGATTCGACTTCGTGGATGTAGTTTGGTTTGTCACTTAGCGTTTTTCACTTCACACGTAAAAATTTAATTTTCAGATGAACACAATAATTTTGTCTTAGAAAAATGAGGAACACAACGGTTTTTCTGTCTTAGAAAAAACAAAACCCTGATGACGACATTGCGCTAATGTCGAAAGTATTAAGAATAAAATTAATATGCATGAACATTTTCTTTCTACCTTTAATAAGGGTGCTAAGAAACTTGTCCGTAATTACAAGAGGATCCTATTAAAAATAAGTAGACAAAGCTTGTCTAAATTGTTTAATGAGACATGTCAATATATATATATATATATATATATATATATATATATATATATATATATATATATATATATACATATATACACGCTCAAGTTGGTTGGTTGATAGTTTTTGTTTAGCGGCATATCAACACCTCTATGCGTTATTTAATGCCGCAATCTACATATTTTGTACGCAATTTTATTTAATCTTTTCGGGAGATAATAATGGTTTTAGGAGTACAAGTATTACTAATTAACCCATAGACAAACACAAGAATACCGATGACATTTTGAAAAGAACGATAACAGACGGTGTAAATAGATGGCTTACAACAATGTGGAGTGAAAAGTCCTGGGAAAAAATAAATCAGCCGCCATGAACTACTTTCAAAATCGGTCTGCGTCCGAAGAAGTTGACGCTGTGTATTTCGTGGGACTGAAAGGGAATTGTATATTACGAGCTCTTTCCACAAAATCAAACGTTGAATTCACACATATAGTGTCCACGACTGGAGATCCAGTTGATCTAGCAGCCCTTCTGATCTTGAACCTTCGGATTACATTTTGACCCCGACAAAATTCTCTTAATGGAAAGAATTTTAAGTCTTTGAAAACTTGTAAAAACTACTTAAACCAGTTCATCACCCAGACAGATGCCAAGTTCTGGGAGGATGGAATCATGAAGCGTACCTCTGACACATATGTAGTTTAATAAATCTATGTAAGTATCTAAATATTGTCTTTGAAATTTAATTTTTTTAAAATTATGTCGACCCAATATATAATGTATTTCTTTTAGGTGGAACATCGATTTAAAGGAATATAAGCTTTGTAGGAAAAAATATGCAGGAAAAAATCAGATGTATGCAAAATTTAAAAAAAAATAAAGGAATGTCTACTTCTAGAGACCAAAATTCATCTAGTCTTCCTAAGCGAAATCTACTGTTTAGATGTCCAATTATAATTTCCAATATCATTTTCTTTCTATCGACTAGCAATAAACGATTTAAAAAATATATATAATTTATAAGCAATTGTATTCAAATTCGACTAAGTGTTAAGCAACACTGCTACTGAAGTCACTGTGGCTCAAGAAACTAAAAAAAGACGTAATATTATACAGCGAAGAACAGAAAAAGAAAAGAAAATGTAAATTTGAACACTAAAGGTATGAAATACGTCATTTATATCGTATTCAAAAAATTACCACTTCTGTTTAGTTACATTGAAATATCTTTCTTTTTTATTTATTAAACTAAAGAATATAAAAAAAAATAAAGCAACCTTCAAAGCAACTTGAGTTCTAATTTTGACTCAAAAATCAAGCAATCTGACTTTTGGTCAAAATCCTAATTTGCTTTATAAAAAAAAAGGGCATTGCATTTTATCTCTTTCTTTCTTTCCTTCTTTCTTTTCAGTTTAGCTACAATACTCTTGTGCCTTTTTCTTATTTTTTCTCTCTCACTTAACTCCTGAAGCAAATCTCTTTCTCTATCTCGGAATAACATTTGTCTCTAAATAATTTCCTTTCTTTCATTCTTTCTATCTTTCTTTCTTTCTTCCTTTTATTACCTCGAGATTCTTTCTGTCTCATTATATTTTCCAACCCATTTTAAGATTCCTTTCACCATCCTTATTGCTCCCACATATATAAGTCATATATTTCATTGTCATTCTCACCTACAAAAACAGTTATTTTTTCATCTGAGGAACATTGCTCTCTTTCTCGCTTTTTCGTTTCTACATCAATCTCTACTTTCCTTACCCACTCCACACTATGCTTTTCCCCTTTCTCTCTCTCTCTCTCTCCTTGTCTCTAATGCCCACAAAAAGAGTGCATATACCGGAACCTATTCATCATTCTCGTGCCCTTTACGAAGAAATACCCCCACCCATTCTTTTTGTCATGAAATTTCAATATTTCACGCCCATTTCTACTTTATTTACCTCGACTACTCGGCCGAACACATAATAGCTCTTCCCCACCATTTTTTAAGCCACCACCAACACGCTTTCGAAACTAGAACTTGCCAAGTTTTCAGTCTCCCATCATCACTTACGCCTGGATCGACTTTGCTTAGCATTAGGCACATCGCACTTGCCTGATGTTGTTGCGAATACCGTTTTAAACTTTTATACTGCAGGTTTTAATGCAAACGTATCCGTTCTGACACACGTTCTCGCGCATGCGCGCTCACGATTGACAATTAAAACGCTACACCTAATTTCAAACATTTCTTTCAAAATAGTCTCCTTGAACAGGGATACAGCGATCTTACAAAATGTTAAAGCAAAATCCTGTACTAGGTTTTCCACACCGAACAACTGCCAAATTTGGCCATCCCCTAGTGTGTATCTCTCTTCTCTCTCTCTCTCTCTCTCTCTCTCTATATATATATATATATATATATATATATATAGTGTGTGTGTGTATGTGTCTGGAAAGGAACGTCAAAATTATTCGCATAGTTCAATAAGAAGGCGTTATTGCGAGTATAATTAAATTTTAACATGGTAAATCAAGAGAGAAAACAATATTTTCATAGATTTGCTCTGAAGGCATTTAATCCAACAATTATTTTTCCCTAGATAAAGAATGTAGGGTTTGATTCTTGTCGAGTAGATACTTCACTAATTCTGTATACGTAAGGCTTAAAATGAATTTAAAAAAATGAAAAACCTTCTTGAAGCTTTCATTTGAGCTTTAATTGAAAGCTAAAGGATTTAAAATTTACTATTTCTAGTAAGCAAAATGCTCTGTGGTGTATTTCAAACAGAAATTATATTGATCGGAATCGATTTTTCTCAGTAAAATCAATAAAACGGCCAATTTTACACATTTGTAAACAAAAGTTAATTCTTTAAAAAATAAAATACATATTTCTGGAATGTTATTTGAGCAAAATTAGCAAATTTAAAGTTAAATTAACCCGATTTGAAACAAATATTACTTACTTATAGCATAAAATGTTGTATACAAGCATTTCTTAACGACAGTGTATTGTTTTTCTGACGTGTTAATCGATTTATTGGCAGCCGAACGACCGCCGAATGTGTTCACAGTTAAATATGGTGGGGCAGACGGTAAAGTTTATATTATTTTGTCCGTAAGTGGGGGGGGGGGGCAATTCTTAAAACACGTGACCTTTTAATAATAATGTTAGGTTTGTATATCCATACTTAGAAATTCTGCACGTATATACAAATAAAAAACAAATCGAAATTCATTTTAAAATATTCGGATCGTCAGATTGTAATAAGCTTTACAATATATGATTAGTAAATATAGTTTTACTTAATAACAATATTTCCTACAAATTATCACATTGAAACTGAATCTTAAAAGATTTAAAACTATAAATTATTCAATTTAAAATTATAAAAAAGAAAGCAATCTTGTAAAAATTCATTTTTCATCGAAAAAATTATTTTAAAGACGACTTTCTAACACTTTCACCCCAGCCCCCTCAACCTCCGGCGTCTTACTCTCTGGGTTGAGGTGTCTACTCGGTCCTAACCGAACTTAAGGGAGTGGTCATAGGTCCCTTGAGCCTCCGTAGATTATTCGACCGGTCCGCTGGTTTAATCCTGCTTCCTGTCCACGTTGTGATTTGTTTGATCCAGAAAGCAGAAATGATGTCCGTCCATTCACGGTCGACTGAAGATGTAGACACGGCTGGGGAGTCTGCGCTAAGAAATTTAGAATGCAGCAAAAAAAAAGAAAAATTAATATCTGCAGAAAGCCGGACAAACAACTATTCAATGGTTGAATTGTTAATATCTTTTATATAGCAGAGAAGAATAGTAGAGAAAAAAAACGGGTTACAGAAAAGAAAAGTATTTAACGTAAAACTCATATACACACAGAGATAGATAGATAGATAGAGAGAGAGAGAGAGAGAGAGAGAGAGAAAGAGAGAGAGAAAGAGAGAGAGAGTGTGTGTGTGTGTAGTGATTAACTTGTTAAATCGTCTCAGAACGATATATGACTCTTGCGATGGAGGGATAAAGATTTTTGTGCGGGGCTTAAAGTTATAGTGGCGTTCCTCCTCCCAACGCTTGCCTGGGCCAATTCTCTCTTCTGTCTTCAAGAATTTTCTCCAGTCTACCTTTTCAGCATAATTACGCGTTTGTATAGATAAACCCGGCTGGTTATAACTGACCCTCGGCCCTACTACTTCGCTCGCGATTATCACGGGGTTCTGGCTGCTTCAACCAAAATCATTTGAATTCCAAAGTTCCTTCTAGCTTACTCAGCTCTATACAATTTTTAATCGATAAAATTTATTTCGACCATTTCTTATTGTCTTGTGATGACCCAGATTCAATGGGTACAACTTCTGCTCTAGATAAGATTTTCCCATCAGTAAACAAAATGCTCTGATTTAATTTCGCTATTCAAATCTACTCCAATTTCAATAAAACATATACGTATGTGTGTGTGTGTGTGTTCTCCAGACTCTTTCTCTGTCACATTTCCTCCCTTACCCATCTCTCATTTACTAGTAAATGACACACGAGCTTTCATATCAACAAAATATGAGAAAACCCAGTCCAACATGCTTTTTACTAGGGGGCTTCTTAAACATACGTCACTTCCAGCATGAAAAGGTAGAGTCCTCAGTTCTTCTTAGGGCTCATTATGCCCATTTACATTTTCATTGTCTTTACGATACATATGTACATGTAACTTCCGGTTAAAGTTCACTGTTTTGGTGATCTTGTGCAATAGAACCTTTTTTTTTTGAGTTCGCAACACTCTTTACCAATTATTTCAGTCTCATTACTAAAACTAAAAAAATCGATTTATTTCGTAAATCTGTCCCTCCGATTTTGTCTCGCCTTCACAACTGGCTTTGTCGATTCTTTTTTTGGTTCAGGTCCTTCCACGACAATCGTGGACTCTTCTTCAATATCAGTTAGTGGTCCCAATGCACTCGGGTCGAACCTACCTTGGTAAAGTGCACTAACTGGAATCCCTCCTTCACTCATGCACTCCCGTGCCAGTTTATTCTGCCCGGTCGACGACACCGCACGCCTCTTCAACCACCACCAAACCAGCAAGGCCACGACTAGCATTAGTATAATTCCCACAACAGTCGGCCAAGTTATTATAGCAACCAAATTCTCTCTCCAGCTCGAATTCGGCGTACCTATCCTAACTAACTCCGACTTCAACCGTCCAAGATCAATCTTATTGATTGGCTTTAACAACGCCGGCATCTTTTCAAGCGACATCTTAGGAATCTCTCTTACAATGGGTTCCCACAATCCCGTCCATCCACTGGTATTCGTTCCTACCAGCTCTAACAAAGCCTCATTCTCTTCAAACTTCTCTTCTGCTTGGTAGTAGGGAGGTAAAGTGATAGATGGACCATGAGCTCCACAACCAATGGGTAGCTCTACAAAAAACAAAGGGGGAATAACTCTTATCGTAGCGGTTGGCTTCCCTTCACACACCTTAGATAATTCGACCTCTTCTTGTGTGGCCACCACCCAAATTCCGTCAGAGACACTGTTTGATTTAGGTAACATTAAACCAGCCAACACCTCTACCTGACAATGATCTCTAATTCTCTTCTTATTTTACTTAAATAAATCTAGTACACACAGATTATAACTACCTGTCACGTAAATTGGACTTAGAGACCCACAGATACCTAAGGCATCATTCTTGCATTTTTCTGCTTCTCCCTTTTTTAATAGCATAAACTCTGTCCTGGCTAGGTTTAGGGCAACAAATTCCGTCTCTACCTTGTACCTAGCCACCGCTCCTATCTTCGGCCTTAGTTTTGGATAGGAAAGGGGAAGATTCATCACCTGATAAATTTCAAAGGTACTATCTTGTCCAGAAATGGAACCGCCACTAACACTAGCAATTTATTATCTTCCAACAAGGTAGTACGTCCCAAGGCACTATAATACCTCCATAACTGCTGGGTGGGGTCTACAGGTAATCTAAGTTGATGGAATAGTTTGGCTTGTATCTCCAGTAGTACTTCCCTTAATTGTTCTGGAGTTATTATACTCGGAGATAGGTGTCCCAGCGACAGCATGTCTAATTGTTCTCTCACATGCTCTAGCAACACCGTTAAAGAGTGACTTGTTTGACGTACCGTAATCATTATAGTTAATAATTGAAAATACCTTTGCAAAAACCCCTCTAATTTCTGTAATTCGGTTGTTACAGACGTGGTTACATTTATCACTTCTTTTCTAAAAACTGGTAGGTGAGAAATCAAACAATTGATACTCCCTCTATTCTTAGCTAATTCCAGCCTAGTAACATTGAGTATAGATACGCTCTCTCTAACCGACTCAGCCATTGCTTGTTGTCTCTGTTCTACCACCTTCAATTTCCTCTTAATTACTTTCACTTCGCCTTCGGAGACTGTACCAAACAACACGCTTAATGCCTTTCCCATTATAGGTAATACTGCCCTCTTTTGCCTGGTCCGTAACAACATTATTCCTTTCAAATAGTAACTCATATCCTTCCATTGTCTCTCAAGTGTTAGGGATTCCTGAGCTAAGGGGTATAATATACGGTGGTATTTCGGAGTCTGTAAATATTCTCCGGCGACTTGTGTCCTGGCTGTATCTAGTTTGTCCACTTCGGTCTTCAACTGACCTAGTAACTTCTCATACGGCTGCAGATCTATCACCAAAGTTATCAACCACTTTGATCTCGTTATAATCACTTCGCTAGTCTTCTTAAATACAGTATTCTCACTGTGTTCTCAGGTATTAGCTACCACAACTAGCATCGTCAGTACCACGAGCCTCCACTCGTCCATGTCTGCAAGGAGATAGAGAGAAAGATTCGTCTTACTCAATCATTCTCTTATTGTTTTTATCGGGTGGTTACATCTTAGAGCGATGACTCAAGCACCGACCCACACTACCACCAGCGCCGTGCATGCATGGGGGCCCGTCCACACAATTCACTAGCAGCGATGATAAATGCACAGTTAGTTCCAGACCGTCACTCATTCACCACAGCCACTGGTTTCACTTAATCTTTGGGCTCGGGCTGCACCCCCCGCTTAATCGCAGTTTTAGTGGTAATTCCTCATTAACACTAGGTGCTTTTTCAGTCCGCAATTTACTCTGCAATTGAGCTAACGGAATTCCATCCTCTTCTTCCCATTCACTCAGTTCTTCTTCTTCCCTAAGGTTAGGCTAAATCCCTGCTTCCTCAGAATGTTCCGCTGGGGTCCGATTTGCCTCCCTCAGCCTTCGAAGGGTAGTTGGGCTAATTTCAATCTCCTCACTCTCTTCACTTTCACTCTCAGTCTCTAACCCTTCTACCAACGTAGTTTTCCTCAGCTTTTTCTGTTGAGTTTTTGTTTCGGCTCCTTTCCATTCTCCTATTTCAGCTAGCTTTATATCATTCGCATGCACTCTCTTTACCTGTCCGGTCAATTGGTCCCAGATCACAAAGGAAACCGGACCCATCTGCTCCACGATCCTATAGTATGGACCATCTCTGGTCCAATTTACTTTCTGTCAGGTGTATTTTATAATACACTGGATCACCTATCTGGAAGGAAATGTCATCTCTATTTTTATTTACCCTATCGTTTCGCCTTTTTCTGGGCTCTTTGAATCCTTCTCCTCACCTGCGTAAAATTTTTATGCTGTTGTTCTAAAATTATTTGGTGATGATCCTCTCCTAAATACTTCCTCCTAGGTCGTAACAGATTGTCTATAGGTAAGACTACATCCCTGCCATATATCAAGTAATAAGGGGAAAATTTTGTCCTCGTTCATCAAGAATCTCACAGCTGCTAACGCTTGGGTTACGAATAAATCCCAATTCTCCCTATTATCGTCTGTTAGTTTAGCTAACACATCAGCGAGGGTCTTGAAATGAAATCTCACCACTTTAGCGTTAATTCGGGGGTGATATGGAGAGGTGGTTATGTACTGTATGTTTAATTCTCCCAACGTCTCTCTCATAAACTGATTCACATTCTCCGATCCATTATCGGTAACCAACTGTTCGGGGCCCCCATACCTAGAATATGAATATTTCGTTCAGTATTATATCTGACACCGTTCGTGCCTTCTTATCCAGTATGGCAAATGCCTCAGGCCAATTCGTCAGCCAGTCCACAAAACTCACTATGTAAAGATTACCTCTATGTGTTTCTCCATAGGGCCCGGAAATATCCATGCTTACTTTCTGAAAAGGATAATTCGGAACATCCGTTTCAAATACTGGGGCATCCCTACTCCTTCGACTCTGTACTTGGCATGTTACACATTTTTTACATGGTTCACAACATCATTAAACAACTTAGGCCAGTAGTAATTTCTCCTTATTAGTCCATACGTTTTATCAATTCCCAGGTGTCCTAACCTCCTATGGCATTGGTCTAGAATTTCAGCTCTCAACTTCTCAGGTATTACCATTTTTAAACTTACTTCCTCATCTCTTCCTGAAAGGTAATACAACACTCCATCGTTCACCATATATTTGGAGGTACGCCCTACCTCCACCCTGGACCTGATAGTTGCTATCTCGCTATCCTCTTGGTTTTGCGTAATAATATCTCTCCAGTGGGGGTAGGAAAAAATCTCCGTTTCACTCGTTTCCTGATCTTCCCAACCAAGTCTCTCCTTCAACGCCTGTAAATTGATCACATTAATTTGGAATGCTTTATCATCCACACCCGGCTCCAACCTGACAGATTCGGTCTCTAATTGCCTCGGAATCCTCGATAACAGGTCAGCACAGGTATTATCCTTCCCTGCCAAATATTCTATTCTGCAGTTATACCCACTTAACTTCAATGCCCACTGTTGTATCTTCTTATTCGTCCACTCTGCCTCTAACAATGATTTGAGGGGTTTGTGGTCTGTTTTAATGGTAAACACAGCCCCACTCAAATAATAATCTAATTTCTGAACAGCATACAGAATGGCGAACGCCATTTTTCCTATTACTGGCCACCTTTGCTGAGTCTCGGAGAGCCGATGAGACAGAAAATAGATCGGCACTTCCTCGGGCACACCCGGTACTGGTCCATCCTTATCGGGACATGGTTGTGTAAGAACCGCCCCGGTGCACTTATCGCTAGCATCGGTGTACAGCACCATGGATTTACTCAGGTTTTGGGTAGGCCAACAGAGTTTAAAGCTGTCAGCTGGTTCTTTAGAGCCTCGAATGCACGCTGACAATCATCGGTCCACTTAAGCCTAGCATGCTTCTTAGTTAGAGCTATTAGAGGGCCTGCTAGCCGACTAAATGCCGTTATGAACCTCCGATAATATCCGATGGCTCCAATAAATCCCCTAATCTCTCTTACGGTCTTCGGTGTGGGCATGTCTCTTATAACCTCTGCTTTGTCTAAATCCGTTTAATTCATTCTTTGTTTATAATAAACCCTAAGTACTTTGTCTCTTCTTTCATAAACTGACACTTTGATAATTTTAACTTCAATCCATGTTCTCTTAACCTATCGAACACTTTCTGCAGGTTTTCAAAATGCTCCTCCGGCGATTTTGAAAACACCATAATCTCATCTAGATACGCCATGGCAAATGCTTCAGTGTTATTTAATACGATGGACATTAACTGACTAAATACACCCGGGGCGTTTGCTAACCCAAACTGCATAACTCTAAAATTGAAGAGACCAATGTGGCAGGTAAAAGCGATCTTTTCCTGATCCTTTTTGCTAAGTGCTACCTGCCAATATCCCGACCTCAAATCCAAGAGGAAAAAACATTTAGACTTTCCTAAAAGAGCTAGAATATCATCAATCAAGGGGAGGGGCACGGCCAGCGGTTTCGTAATGGCATTTAATTGACGAAAGTCCACACAAAATCCACACAAAACCTATGCCCTCAATCCTTCCTTTCAACAATCACTATTGGAAAACTCCAGGGAGATTTGGATCTTTCGATTATCCCTGATTCCATCATTTCATTCACTGCGTCCTCTACTAATTTTCTTTTGTGGATGCGGTCTTACCTTCATAGGTGGGTGATTAGCCGTGTCTATCTTCATTTCAACTGTCTCCGTCTGTCCCAGTTCCTTATCAGTAATGGCTATTACCTCCCGATTACCGTTCAGCACCCCCCTCAATTTCCTCCTATAACGCTCAGGAGCTATTATATCTTCATCCCTTATTTCATTGCTACCTGTCTTATTCCCAGGCCTATTCTCATTCCATACTCTCACCTGTTCGACTTCTCTCACTGTGCCAGCTCCTCTGCCTGCTTTATTTTAATAGTTTTATTGGCAGTATTAGTTAACAGTAAGGGAGCGGTCCCCGACCTCTTCACCAATGAATCACACACGGTTATTTCCCCTTCACTATTATCATACCTATCAGTAGGGACCACTTGGTTCAGCACTCCTTCTGTTATAATCTTGCCCTCCCCAGATACAGTAGTCCTAGGGGTATGCTTTATATCTGTCTGGGCCACCACTGGCAATTGTTCATAATTATCCTCTCCCAACAGTATCCCTACCCCATCCAATGTTAGGGTGGCGGTGTCGAAACGGATCTGTGCCTTATTCTGCATAAGCCAGTCACTCCCCAAAATTAGCTCACCACACAAGTCAGGGACTAAGCTTCGTTTTCAGTCCCACCTGTCTAAAAGCCTTGGAGCTAACCAGTGACACTGAAGCTCCAGTATCGACAAGGGCCTTCACCTTCTTGTCTCCCAGCAACACATTACAGGTTAAATCTGGCCCTTCCTTCAGCAAACGGTATACCTGTGCCTTTATCCTTCCCGTATGTGCTCTCCCGCTTTCTCGACAACCGAGACGTGGGAGTCGGTGACAGGAGTTCACCTTTTTCTAAGGGCATCAATTTCTGCTTAGAGGCCCTTCTAGGTGGGGTAGAGCTCGGATGACTCTCTTTTCTCGGACTAGCAACCCATTTCTCCCCTCTATTCGAGTTAGGGTTGTTCCATTCGGTGTGGTCCATCTTTCTCCTGCGAGGACAGGTTCGTCTGAGGTGACCCGCTCCTCCACAGCGCCAACACCTTCAATCCTTACAACTGGCCGAAAAGTGCCAGACCACACCACATGTCCAGCATCTCAGAGGTCTTACTTGCACTGGAGCCACTCTGCCTCTTACTTTTTCACGGGTGACCTATCGGCGTTTCTCGGACCCTTTTCCTTCTCGGTAGGGGGAACCAGCGTATTAAATCGCTTTATCCCCAGTTTACGGTCTCCCTCTGCCGTACACCATCGAGCCTTGTGTCCAAACTCGCCACAAGTCGTGCAGTCCGGCCCCAAAGACCTTGGGTCGCCTCCATAGTTTGTCGGACAGTCGCGGGCCCAATGCCCACCATACTTGCAAGTCCAGCACACCAGCCTATATCGGCCCGGTGTGGGTTTGTGAAACCCATAACGCAGATCCCAGGATCTCTTATTGGGAACTGCCTCAGCCTTCCAGTCCTCTTCCACCTCTTCTTTCGGGTCCCGTATCTGGATCCGCTCCCGGATTCTTCTTTTTCATCACTACTTTGGCCCTCCCGGGGGTTCCTATCTACACTCCCTCTTATTCTATCCCAGAGTCATTCGCTGGTCCGAGCCGCCTCTATGGCTGCAGCCAAGCTGACCGGTCCAACCTTCAGAACATAGCCCCTCAGGTCCCTGTCACTCAGCGCGTCCACATACACATCGGCCAACAAGGCCTGAATAGGACCACTGTCCCGAGTCGCCAACTCCGGAAACGCTAACGCCGCTAGCCCCGCGATTCTTTCCCCAATTCCTCATTAGTCTCTCCTTCTTGTTGCTGCAGCCGGAATAATTGCCTGACTGCCTCAATGGCCGTACGCTCACTTGCGTATTGCCGCACCAGAGCGGATTTAAGCTCGGTCCACGTCAGGGCCGGGTTTTCTTTGTACCCACCCCCTTATGAACTTGGACACCTGCCCCGCTGCGGCTTCGTAAGCTTGGAGCACCATTTCCTGGTCCGTGACACCATAGATCACCTGCTTATTCTGAATGAACAGAATCAATTCGTGTAAGTCCGCATGGTTTCCTTTATAAGTAGGTAGCTTCATGCTACCTATCAGCCTCCTGAAACTCATCGATATTTCAGGACACTCCCACCTCCGCAAGGACATTTGTGGCGTCTGATCCTGCTACGCTCATCCTAGCGTCTTGTCAACTACCACTTTCCCACGAGAAGAGAGAACAACGACAGAACGAAAGGAAAAATACTTAACACGGTGGTGGCACGTACAAAGTCGACAAAGTCAAAACAAGATCAACAATATTACTGGCAGATCTAAGTGCAATGAGCGAACAAAGGAAACCAAAAAGTGACTTACCTGAGGTTCGCCGCTCCGTGTTTTGTTTCTTTTTCCTCCTTCTTTTGCTTCCTTCTCTTTTCCTCCTTATGTCTCTTTCAGACCAATATAGTCCGAAGACTAGAGGCCTTTCTGGTCTTACTCGGTCCCGACTGGACAAAACAAATGCAACCTTCTCTCCTCTTTCAGACGGCCGTGATAATTCCCACGGGTCTATCCTGGTCACGGTCACCAGTCTAACACTCCGGCGTCTTACTCTCTGGGTTGAGGTGTCTACTCGGTCTTAACCGAACTTAAGGGAATGGCCATAGGTCCCTTGAGCCTCCGTAGATTATTCGACTGGTCCGCTGGTTTAATCCTGCTTCCTGCCCACGTTGTGATTTGTTTGATTCAGAAAGCAGAAGTGATGTCCGTGCATTCACGGTAGACTGAAGATGTAGACACGTCTGGAGAGTCTGTGCTCAGAAATTTAGAATGCAGCAAAAAAAAAAATTAATATCTGCAGAAAGCCGAACAATAGTTGAATTGTTAATGTCTTTTATATAGCAGAAAAGAATAGTACAGAAAAGAAACGGGTTACAGAAAAGAAAAGTATTTAATATAAACACTCATATATATATATATATATATATATATATATATATATATATATATATATATATATATATATATATATATATATATATAGATATATATATATATATATATAGAGAGAGAGAGAGAGAGAGAGAGAGATTAAAGTTATAGTGGCGTTCCTCCTCCCAACGCTTGCCCGGGACAATTCTCTCTTCTCTCTTCATGAATTTTCTCCAGTCTACCTTTTTCAACATAACTACGCGTTTATATAGAGAAACCCGGCTGGTTATAACTGACCCTCGGCCCTACTACTTCGCACACGATTATCACGGGGTTCTGGCTGCTTCAACCAAAATCATTCAAAAATTACTTTGATCCTTCCTCTTAATAACATAAATATTTTGACAATAAGACTAAGTTTTGATTACGTTTGGAGCATATTTCCATCATGGTATGCTTATTTGTTAGCGATTCTGATGTTAATGTTGAGGAATACGTTTTCTTTAACAAGGTCTTTGATGATCTTGGCCGGCAGACGTTAATTTCAGTGTTAAAAAAAAAACAATCAGTCAAATAAAATCAACCAAAAGAACGTGTGCCTAATATAAACAACGTTTATATATATATATATATATATATATATATATATATATATATATATATATATATATATATATATATATATATTATTATTATTATTATTATTATTATTATTATTATATATCCTCAGTAATTATTGAAAAGTGCTCAATATCAGTGATGGCGTTAACATATTCAGTTGTATGGATATGTGTTTGTGACCCTGGGCTTCACGTTTGGTTATATATAAATATATATATATATATATATATATATATATATATATATATATATAATTATTTATTTGAATATTACAACATAAATATGTTATAAAATCACGACAAAAGTAGCCATTTTGTTAACAAAATGGCTACTTTTGTCGTGATTTTATAACATATTTATGTTGTAATATTCAAATAAATAATTATATCTGCTCTACTCTGTATTGAGCACTCTTTAAAGAATATTAATTGTTGGTTATTGGATCTCACTCCGTATATACCAATCCTAAACTTGGGTATATATATATATATATATATATATATATATATATATATATATACATAATATATATATATATATATATATATATATATATATATATATAGAGAGAGAGAGAGAGAGAGAGAGAGATATGGGGGTGGGAGCCCCAAAAGTAACATCTTTTTTTCGAGCTAAGATTGATAGGACGTCGTGGAGCAACTGAGTGCCCATTACGATCGTCAGACCTAATACAACCTCGTGGGATGTGCTGAAAGATAATGTTGACAGGCTTAAACCGAAAACAATTCCTAAATTAAAACAAGCAATTACTGATAAATTATCTGAGATTAATGTGTAAATATGTCAAATGGTTTGGGTTGCTGATAAAGTTCATCGTTGTATTGAGCATGAAAGAGGAAGATTTTGAACATGTTAAATAGTTATTTAATCATAAAAAATCATGTTGCTTTGATGAGACTATTCTTATAATTTTTTTAAAACTACTGTAATTATATATATATATATATATATATATATATATATATATAGATATATATATATAGATATATATATGAAGAATTGTTTATTTTTAATCCGACATGTTTATTACTTCAAACATTGTTATAGTTGTAACTTCGTAGTTGCGATAGACGCCTCATTAGAGAGAATCTATTACATCTATCGGCCTACTCCTTCGAGAAACCCTAGTAAAGAAATTGCGTTCTGTCTAAAAGAATTTCTCGAATGCAGAGGTCGATAGACATAATGTACACAGTTCAATAAATAAAAATGGGGCGTTTATTTCAAATACGAAGTGTCAACTATAATTACGTTTGAATATATATTAATCTTTTTTCCCGTAAGCGATGCAATAACGCCACTAAGAGGCAACGTGTTAGTGCGATAGAAAAAATGTGAAGACGCTAGTGAGGAGAAAGGACAATAAAAGAACAGTTTACAAGAATGCAGAAGATGGCGATTGACGTTGCATTTAAACTTTCGAAGATTGTAGATGGCAGAAAAGCAAGAAACCGGAAGAGAGTTCAACAGGTGAGAAGTACGAGAGAAGAAACTATTAAATAACGGTTACTTACGGTTACATCTAGCTATTTCAGTAGTAAAAAGGGTGAGACCTAGTTGCC
This sequence comes from Acanthosepion esculentum, assembly GCA_964036315.1. Classification (NCBI taxonomy): domain Eukaryota; kingdom Metazoa; phylum Mollusca; class Cephalopoda; order Sepiida; family Sepiidae; genus Acanthosepion; species Acanthosepion esculentum. The sequence goes on from OZ038477.1 coordinate 47,555,918, forward strand.
AATCTAGTATCACGTTTAAATTCATGCAGTCGAGGTACCATGGGTGAAGGGTCATTATAACAATTGCCATGAAATATCTATAGAAAAGACAGTGGGTAAAGAGACTGGTGTCGAGATGCCGGGCCAGGACCGATTATATTACAGGCCCTTCTTTGGATTTTGTTGAGGATCTAGTGATATATAGTAAAGGCACTAGACCAGACATGTCAGCATTAGTCTATGCATGGACGAAAATCTGAATATAAATGTACAAGAAAGATTCTGGCAGGACGAGTTTTCTGGCACGAAACAGTGACCAAATTTCCTACCGATAGATCTAGCAATTAGTTCAATGGAACCATTCCACTTGATGTCAGTGGAAGACGCGAGATCAAGAAGGGGCAAAATGTTACACTCGTGGATTCATGCCCACAGGTTTCTATAATAAGCAAAAGATAGCCGTTTCGTTTTGAAGGTGTTAACATTTACAAGCAATTTCTTGCTCTAGTTAACAACTGATTGGCTGTCATTTTTTAGACAAGCTGCCAGTTTTACTTTATAGGGCCTATCGTACTTAAAACAGGAGGAAATAGTCGTGTCCTCATCATAAACTCATCCAGTGTCTCCCTTTGTAAGATACCAATCTGAGTAGATATAGTCTTTTCGATCAAAAATATCTGAATGAGGAAGTGAGATTTCATTAGAAGGGAAAATAAAGCTTTGCTGAAGAGTAACGTTCTCTGTAGCCAAGCGGTAAAGCAGACTATATAAAACGGTGATTTCTTCTACTACGGAGAGCACATTTTCTTTTAAAAGTTTTCTCGAATGCCCAGGTAGGCAGATGTAACACGCTGTTAGGGGAAGCTAATTTCCTTCCCCTAGAAAGGACGATAACTCAAAATATAATTAAGTTACTTCCCTGGTCTTTGAAGACAAGCGTGACACTTCTGAATTAAACATGGTGCGCATGTGGAATTAATGGTTTTAATCCAAACAAATCGTTACTGTTCTCAGACAGTGAATGAATAAATGTTGTTTTATTACATGTTAAAATAAATTTGTATTTTATTTTCATTCGTTTTTGTTCATCCAACACACTCAATGTCTAAAATAAAATGAAAAATGGGGCGTCTATTTAAATACGAGTATACACTAAATAATAATGTTCGAAGGAATGAAAATATCGGATTAAAAATAAATGCATTTATTCTTTAGAAATTACTTTGTTTACATTTCAGATACGAAACTGAGGCGATATGGCTTTCGAAAAAAGGGTGGGCATTCCTTAAAAGGTGAAATAGAACCTAGATATTCTTTGATTTTAATATCTGATTTAATACATAAATACGTTAAATCACGCAGATGATTATATATTACACTAAATATAGTGATTTACTAAGCATAGATGTGACACAAGGCCAAAACTGTGGGGCACCCAATGAGAATAGAACTCACTATTTAGTCGTAATTGATTTAGCGAATAAATAATTTTCTAAGTGTAGCTTAGATATGACATAAGGTCGAAAGAGTAGAGCATTCAGTGAGGATCGAACTCACTACTCAGTCGTAATAGATCTGGCGAGACAAGCTTGCTAATCGTTCCATCATGTCGAAGTGCTCCATGAAAATAATATATAGGAAACATGCAGATAAGACTTCTATCAATACTTTGCGCGTGAACAGACATAGCAAAAAAAGTCAAATGAACAAGAATTAATTGAATGTTTATCTATAGTGTACGTGAAACACATGCCCAAAGCGCTTTCAGATTTTTTCCCCCTTCACGGAAAAATTTATGACAGATAGGTCCAAATAATTCTAAAGGTTTGTTGTTAGGTATTTAATGTGTAACCCAATGAAAACAATCTCAGATGCAGGAGAATGAACGAAATTCCCCCGTAATAATATCCTGGCTTTAAAATTGGTTTTGTTTATAAATTACCGAAATTTAGGATATTTTACTTTATATATATATATATATATATATATATATATATATATATATATATATATATATATATATATATATATATATATAGTCATGACAAAAAACAACACGCATTGCCTGAAGATTGAGTTCATGCATGAAACAGACTGTTGCCGCTAGGTGTTGATCTCAGTGGCCACTTATACACACACACACAAACATATATATATATATATATATATATGAGTGTGTTTGTGTGCATGTGTATATATATATATATATATATATATATATATATATATATATATATATGTATATATATATGCGTGTGTTTGTGTTTATATATCAAGATAGAGATAGAGAGTATGTAAATATAAAAGTGTACATTGAAGTTAACACCTAGAGGCGACAGTCTTTTTCCTGCTTAAACACAATCTTCAGGCACATGGCCTGAAGATTGAGCGAACCAATTATTTCCTAAAAGAATTTGTTAAAAACATCACTCTCCTTCCATATGAATTTTATTTTTCCCCTTCGCTTCTCCAGGCCAACAATACGCACGTAGATTGTCGTCAAACATGGTGTGCGTATTCTGACTGTGCTGTGTTTAAGCAGCCCTTCATACGTATCATTGACCTGGGTCTTGTGACGTATTTTTTTCCTTATCTAAGTTGAAAATATATCTTAAATTTGTACCACAGTAGGTTTTCATTTGGTTTGTACTCAGCAGAAAACACCCCGTCCTCTTCCCACATTCATAAATCTCGCAATGATGGAATGTGTGCTCTCCCCAAGGCTGTATATAGTCGTGCCAAAAAACAACACACATAGCTTGAAAAACAAAGCATACAAGTCATTAGAGCTTTCTTAAAAGATTATTTATAAAATTAAAGCAAGAAATACATTGCCTATTAGTATGTCTCCAGCTTCGATCATGCTCAGACCTACTCAGCCCGACTAGTCACTTTAATTTTATTTCATTCGTTTTTTACTTGCTTGCTTTCTTAGTTTTTTCTTTACTTCTTCTTTCTTCTTTAATATGAACAATATCAACGAAAACCATTTCGGTCAATATTTTGAGGCACGGAATCAAAACAATTAATTTTCGATTCAGCTGAAGCTAAGAATGAAAATGACGCACTACGAAACTTTTTTTTTCCTTTGAGATAGATATACTTAAATGTTGAATCGCAAGCGAAACGAAGAGTGGTGCTTCCTTCTTACATTTGAAATACGGAAGAAATATGGATGATCCAACTCTGCAGACGTAGAATAGTTGCTGCAACGGTCTGAACTCTTCGAAACTAAAGATTGTAGCGTGTCAGAACATTTGCCACGGAAATATGATAGAATACGATAAGCTTGCGACGTTCTGTCCTTGGAAAAGGATTTGAAGTGTAGAAAGTTTAATCTCTTATAAGATTGGAAAGTAACGAGGACTGAGCAGCTCCAATCCATACTACGCCGGGGAAATTATGTATAACGCTCTTGTTAGTGACCAGAAATGAATGTAATCGTTACCGAAAGCTAGAATAGGATAACAAAATATATTATACTGACATGGATACACTAAATAATTGCTCAGTATTTTCTCTTCTTTTGTATCTTTACGTGCAAATACATATACGCACATGCATACAGAACTTTATAAATACGATCTTATGTCAAACTTAGGCGCTTCAAATGTATATTCACGTTTCCATATCATTCGAAATTTAATTCTCTCTCTATCCATCAATCCAAGTCGTTTTATCTATCTATCTATCTATCTCTCTGTCTATCTATCTTTCTATCTATCTATCTTCATTCGCATTGGCACACACACTGTCATTTCGCGTAATCACAGCCATTCCTTGTGATTATTTATTCAGGAAAGAAAAATAGCTTTTAAGACAGTGATCGCAAGAGTTGCATCCAAGAGTCGAATTTCATCTGTTATTTTAATTTTTAAAGGAACCCGCTGCTTTTCTCGTTAAAATGTCCAAGTTGAGGTGATAGCACAAAATCAAATTTTGTTGGAAAAATTTTATGTTAAATATATAAGACAGTTTTGGGAGGTGATAGATGTATGTCTACGCGCACTTGCGTCTATTTGGGGTTGTGTAGCGAGTAAAGTACCAGAAACAGTAATATATATATATATATATATATATATATATATATATATATATATATATATATATATATATATATATATATGTATGTATTACTGTTTCTGGTACTTTACTCGCTAAAGTTCGATTCTCGGTAGTGGATGCGCACTGCTGATGAGTCCCAAATATAGGACGAAACGGCCGTCCAGTGCTTTCTTAATTCTGTTGAGGATTCTACGTTCGACGAAATACTATAAAGCCT
>OZ038477.1:47562678-47565178 GCA_964036315.1 Acanthosepion esculentum
TCTATGGAACCCAATCTACCACCACGTAATACTAGAGGGACTTGAAACTACACGAAGGTTCATCCACCCTTTGACAGGGTTTGTTTTCAATTCTTCTGGGTGTCTAGCCAAAATTCTCACCACAAAAACCTGATAAGGGACCAGTTTAGTAGCCGAGGAGACGACCATGCGGCTGGAAGTAAGCGCTTGTTTAATATTAATTTTATTATGAAAACATTACTTGCATAATAAAATCTCACACTGAGGATACAATTCCAATTGAAATGATTTATGTTCGCTTCGCTCTAATGACTTTAATCTAATTCATAACTTTTGCTCTCAACACACCATGACAAACGGAGCTCTCTAATCTTTGGAGAAGACAACAGGAAACCATTTTAGTATCTTCTCAAGGACGATCAAATCTACTTACAGATATACAATTAAATACAGCTGTAGAGAGTTATGATCTTCTACATTCTAACAGGAATTAATTACGAGCATATATATATATATATATATATATATATATATATATATATATATATATATATATATATATATATATACTACAGCTCAAAAGATTGAGGACACCTCTGGAAATCTTTTCAAATTGACCCCCAAAGTAGTTTTTTTTGTACTTTGAATAAGAGAAAATTATTAGACATGGTTAAAAGAAAGTGAGACATGATTTTTAGTAGAAATTTTATTATGACACACACAAAAAAAGTTTTACGGTTAAATTTTGCTCTCGTCAAAATATACTCTTTTAGCGGTGAGTACTGCAGCACACATTTTTGTCATTCGTAAAAGTTTCCCAAAGTAAACGTTTTATAATCGATTCCATTCTTTTTTCAATGACTCTAAGAGCACTTTTTCATTTTTTCACTGTCTGTCAAGTTCATCCCATGCTAATTCTTGGGGTGTCTCCAAACTTTTGAACTGTATATATATATATATATATATATATATATATATATATACAAACATTTCAAACATAATATCGACAAGTTCAGTCAACTTTTGCAAATTTATTAGTTGGTTTATATAATTCTGGCAACAATATATCTATATTTATAATTCTGAAAATGTGTGTGTATGTATGTGTGCGTGATCGCATGTTGTTTATGCGTTTCCACAGTTTTCATCCGATTTCGTTAAATTTTGTTTGATAGATAATTCTTTAGTGCCGGTTTTGAGTCCAAATTGGCTGGAAAAAATTACAATATAGAAAGTGAAAAATCGAAAAAACTGATTTTTTACACTTTGCACAAAAATCAAAAGTAACATGTAATGTCTGTAAAAAACAGAGTACAATCAATTTAGAGAGTTGTAATCTAACACAAAAGATTATTATAAAAGAATTATAAAAAAAAATATTATAAATAAAAATTATCGTATATTATTATTATGACGGTCCATAGAAGAGGTTACTTCCTTGCAAGATTGAGAACGCCAAAACGGTCCTTTTCAGGCCCCTCCCCTCATTCAAATTGTTAAACCCCCCCCCATTTGGGGATGTGCCTCAGTTGCATCCAATTGTTGTTACTAATATTGATTTTCGGGTGGGCTGACAATAAACTTAAACTGCTCCAATTGAACGGCAAAAATTCCCAGTAATGAAATACTCGGTCGAAGACTGGTTATACTGCTAGTATATATATATATATATATATATATATATATATATATATATATATATATATATGTGTGTGTGTGTGAGCACTTCATATTTGTGTTAGACGCCCCAGTTTTATTTACTAAATCCTGATTTGGTTTGGTTTGCTTTATGACATATCAACCTTAATGCCGACAAGTAATATTTTTTTCAAAAAATGTATTCCTGGTAATATTTTTTTCCTCAAAAATGTATTGCTGGTAATAAGTTTCCATCAAAAATGTATTACTGGTATTAAAACCTATTTTTACACTTTCATAGTGTTTTAACCCCAGTTTGGGGATTATTTATTTGCCCATTGTTGGAAAACCTAACACGTGCCTCCACGCCGGGTCAGGGTGGACCTGGGAACGCTAGCAATTAAGATGTCCTGATCAGAGTCCTTGCTGTCGGATGTATTTTATCGTCATACCCAGGACGGACTAAACCCTGTGTATTACGTCTATCAGCCCTCTCTTTCCAGAAATTATAGTAAAGAAAGTTCTCTTTGAGAGGATTTCTCGAATGCGAAGGCCAATAGACGTAATATTCACGGTTTAGTAAATAAAAATGGGGCGTCTATTTCAAATATGAAGAAATATAAATTTCGGATTAAAATCAAAATCAATGAATTCTTTAGAAATATATATATATTTTATATACTAATGTTCACCCAATACAAGGTTCAAGGGCCTCTCAAGGTAGAGGGTTACAGTATGGTTTTGTTTGAGAGTACAAGAAGGTGAGAAGTACAGTTTATGAAGTTGTCTAGGAATGATAATCATCGACTTAAGGAATTTAAGATTATAATGATTGAGAAAAAATCATGTCGAGTGTCTGTTCTAGAAAGCAATAATTCTCATA
>OZ038477.1:47572678-47587678 GCA_964036315.1 Acanthosepion esculentum
AGGCAATTATTTAAGCCAAAGGCAATAAGACTAGTAACTAATTCTATAATTTGACGCGTTGTACAGCGTGGTCTGAAAGTCTTGTCACCCCGTACGGAAAACTAACGAGAACAATAGAAGAACCAGTAATACAGTAAAACATAGCGCATGTACTGGATTCAGTTTATTCACTTTCGTTGACGCCGTCAAATATCGAGAAGGTCTGTATGAACACCATCATTTCGTGGCACAAAATGACGCGGTGCCATGTCCTCTGTGATATTTTATGAAGCTGAGCTTTGTTAATTATTTCAAAGGGTCTCCGAACGGCGTCCTTCAACTGATGGGTATGCTGGTATCGTTCACATGAAACTCTCCCCTTAATAATAAATCACAGAGCATTGAAACAGAAAATTATATTTTTTAGGGGTTACAAGACATTCAGACCACCTTGTACATTCCGTAATAATAAAGATGACATTTTGCAAAAAAATTAATTTTTTTTTTTTTTTACTTAAGGAAAAAACTGAAAGGTGAAATTCTCGCTAGTAGCCCAGTAATTCTGCTTGGCCTTTTTTCAGCATCAGTATACTTAAGATGACCTATCATCCACCATACAGCATAAATGGAATTTCAGTAATTTGTTTTCTGTCCCTCAAATATCACAAAATGTACTAAGAAAATCATACTTCTAATCAGTATCAATTTGGAGGTAACATCAACAAAAGTAATTAATTTAAAATGGTGATCTAAACGTTTTGCCCGCCAGTGTTTATTTACATAGTTTTGCAAGCGTCAAACAGAGTCGATTGTGAAGAAAGGGAAGTCTCAATTTTAAAAACGGCAAGTAAAACGTAAACTTGTGTAACGGTTATGAGCTAGGAAAGTGAACTCATCGGTCTGAGTTCGCTTTCCCCACTAGTCTGTTGCATTTCGTTTTTCTTTTTTTAAAATCGTTTCCTCTCAAGTAATTTAATAAAGACACTAAAAACAACAGGTTACTGAGAGTAAAAGAAAACTTAGTGAACGTTATTGAGTAGAAAGGACAATAAAAGAACAGATTTAAAAAAAAAGAAGTGAAAATTGATGTTTCATTTAAATAAAGATTACTTTTTCTCCTTTGCCTTTGAGACATTGACATACATCTGACATAGAGAAATATATGTCAATTTCTCAAAGCCTTCTTTTTTCATTAAGTCTTCCAGAAATTCCAACTATCCCTTTCTCATTGTAAATATAAATTCCCTTTACGTTCCCGTTTTCCTTAAAACATTGACCTCTGGTACAAAACTTTCTCGGCCAGGAGGTAGTCACTAAAACTGATAGATAGGTAGATGTAAACAGCCTGATGAATCGATATAAGAACAGTAAGATAGAAGGAAATAAATAACTGCAAAAAAAGAAATGGGGAAAGATATACATTCAAATCAGTTTTTTTTCAAATTTCTTACAGATCGGTCCATTTTGTGAAGAAAAAAGGAATCTTCGGTTTTAAAATAATTTTTCAAAGTATATGCGGATGAAATTCACATTACAGCCTGGTCTGTTGCATTTACTTTTGCACAAATACTGTTGGGAAAGACATGGATCCATCTCTCATCTCCCAGGTATGGGTTAAATAGCAGGGTAAACTGACTTCTCTAGCTCTGTGTTGTAAGCAGCTTAGAAGAAGAAAAAACTGTTTTCCACACCCCGAGGACAATGACAATATAATTATTCCATTGCTGTTCCAAAGATTTGACAGTTCACAAATAATAAAGAAGAGGAATCTGAGGAGTGCCATGATCGCCTACGTCCCAAACAGACATGTCATTAAAAAGAAATTTATGTCGTCACCGGAATAGGAACACCAGGCAATTCCACTAGAAGAGATCTTCATACTATTTAAGCTACTCAAGAAACCAAAGACATATTTATGTATAAGTGAGACGGCAAAAAATGTATGTATATTAGAGTCCAAGATGACATATAATAATAACTCTTTTGTCATAACAAATATAGCCTCATATATATTGACTTAGAGGAGTACACATTTCGTCATACTAAATGAAAAAAAAATACAGTTGTCAAAATGTTGATTGTATTGCCGTGTTAAGCACATTTAAATTCATGGGATCGGTGTTTAATACATATTCAATACCTTGAAAGCCAAACTAGTCACATTCCATCATCGCCGATCAAACCCCGAATTACCACAAGTCACGATGAATAGATGTTCCCTCGGGGAGACTCCGTGCCTTAAGAAACTACTGGGCCTTAAACTCACCTTTGACCTCAAATGGAACTCGTACTTACGATCTATCGCTAAAGATGCAAGAAAAATGGTCGGTTCTCTGTACCGGTTCAGTAAGTACCTGACTCCTGTTGCTATTCTCTACCTTTACAAGAGCCAGATCAGGCCTAAAATGGCGTACTGATGTCATATTTGGGTATGAGCTGCACAGTCCCCCCTTTTCAATCTTGATAGTGTTCAAAAGCATCTCTGTGTCCCTGTGGGGGACAAATTATTTTTCGCCCTATAAACTCTCTCTCTCTCATGTGAGAAAGCTTCTCACTGTTGTATCGCTACTTCCATGATAAGTGCACGGACGAATTGCATTCCTTAGTTTCGCCAGTTCTAACCTTCACGGCTAGGACCCGCTATGACACTTACATTGTCACAAACCACTTCCATCCTCTCCGTATTCCATCGGCGAAAAATAAGTTCCATTCGAAGAGCTTACCGTGAACTACTGCTCTGCGGAACCAAATCCAATGAGGATGTTTCTCCGATCACTACAGTCTGAAACCTGCTCAAGTCTAGGGTTAACTGTTATCTCCACCTACATATCCGAATAAACTGCCTCTTACTCTGTAACCCTCTACCTCCATTGGCCCCAGGACTTGTACAAGGTAAACCTCATTGTAAAAAAAAAGTACTAGATCTGGTTTGAGCGAAACAAGACAAAAGAATTCAAAACAGCTACGCAGCTTTGTGGATGATGAATTATTTTTCACCCCATAACCGCTATCCGACGGACGAAATGTCGCGAGCCTCCGCTGCTCTATTGCTAACTCCATGGTATGTATTCTGGCGAGATATATTCCTTAGTCCCACCATCCCTGACCTTTACAACTGGGACCCGACATGCGGCGTACACAAGGGTGACTCCTATCCATATCCTTCGTATTCCAATAGTAAGAAGTAAGTTCCACTCGGACAGCTTCTTCCCAAGAACTGCTGCTTTGAGGAAGTGTCTTCCAACAGGTTGTCTTCCCAGTCACTACATTCTTGACCTTCTCAAGTCTAGATCTAACCGTTATCTCTCCTGCATAGCCCTATGAACTTCACTTCTTACCCAAATATAACACCACAGAGTAAACCTCTACCGTGAGTAGGCTCTTTGGACTTATATTGGATGAACATCGGTATATAAAAAATCACTGTCAAGAAGAAAGATCCCACAAAGAATTGCAAATCTATCTATCTATCTATCTATCTATCTATCTATCTATCTATCTATCTATCTATCTATCTATCTATCTGTCTGGCTGGCTGGCTGTGCGCTGATATGTAGAAATACCTGGGTTGGTGTCCATGCGTGCGGTTATCCCACAGGGAGTACTAAATATTTTAGTTAGTGTATCCAACTAGGAGACGGAAACTCGGATATAACACCTGTGGCTTGAAAGCATCCAACGATGTTGAATCGTTCTAACTTTTGGGTAGATGAAGTTATTCTTTGGTGCAGTGCTTCTCAACCTATTTTTTTAAAATTCAGGACGCACCTGTAGAATTATCTAACTCTGGGGCACAATTTAAATTTTAATAAGGAAAAATTAGAAATTTGAAAATAAGAAAATATTAAAGAATTCTCCTGACATTATATTGTATATTTCAGTATGATTGTGTAAAACGTGTGCTTGATTTGCTTTGGCAATGTTTTGAATGTTGGCGATTATATGTGATAAACATATTCTCATTTCCTTATCAATCCATTTAATATTTGATCTATTATTGAATTTAATGTTGCTAAGTGCAGAAAACCCTAATTCATAGAGGTATGATTTGGAAAATTACGATAAAACACTCACTGCTTTACTAGTTATTGAATGATAATCGTCTTTAATGGAAAGCTTAAATTGATAAATGGCCATATATTTATGCATGATTTTTAAGTCACGTTCAGCAGATATAGGTGGATTGATGAAGAATTTGCTGTTTTTTTTTTAGAAAGACGAATAATGGCAGCGTTAAATCTCTTTAAGGAGGCAAAAGGGAAAGGATTATCCGCTCCTTCTTAAAGCTTAAGGAATTTAGCATCCAGTTTAAAATATCAAATAACAAAGACTTGACTTAGATATCGAAGCCATATGCTTGGTGTCTCGAGCTTTTCAAAATATTTTTTTTTAAATATACAAATAATTCATAAATTACTCTTTTGTTAACTTGGGACGCACCTTTCAGGGAGCATTAGTGCGGCCAGGGGGGAACGGTTGAGAAATGTTTAGTGAATGGGATTGTCTTTCACCACTTTAAAAAGTTCGTGTACTGGCATTGATTGATAATGTAAGATGATTTTTTTTGGATGCTGAATACTAAGTCTTACAATGATATCTTGTGATGATCATATTCGACAAAGAGGTGGAAGTCATTATCTATCTATCTATCTATCTATCTATCTATCTATCTATGTGGAGGGATATGTAAATACTTGTGTGTATATTAATTTATGACAATGTATACATATACAAATATATATTTATGTAAGTTCGGAAATGGCTTGACGGTTAATAACTAGGAAAATCGAACCGGCAAGCCAAGTTCAAATTCTGGCTTTGGTAGTATGCGTTCACTTCTCACTTGGCAATGTCAAGAATCTGTTTGTCCTCATAGTTCATGTAAGGGATGATTCGCCACTGCTTCTACTCTGTAACTCAGTACAATTTGTCTCGTCTTACTTAGAGAGAAGATTGACGCCGCCAAGTAATACTTGTTATCCTGGGAAATGCCATGAAAAATCCAAAATGAAGCCCTTCCCATACAGTGTTAAAAACACAACTTTACAGCATATTATTTAAAGATATGAACATATAGACACGCAAAGAAAGTAACGAAGTCAAACACTTTCTCTCTCTCTCTCTCTGTCTATCTATCTATCTATTTCTCATACACGCACATAGATAAATATTGTTTAAAATTTTCTATATTTATATGGAGAAGGTTTATCGGAAATAGAGCGGGTAGGATTTAGACAATGTGGACATAGGAATCAATACTGTACGGTGACTGTCAGTTTCTCAGTTCAAGCGATCTAGAAGAAGTGTTGATTTTTATGTTCACTATCTATCTATCTATCTATCTATCTATCTATCTATCTATCTATCTATCTATCTATCTATCTCAGTTTTCTCATATCTATCTATCTATCTATCTATCTATCTATCTATCTATCTATCTATCTATCTATCTATCTATCTATCTCAGTAGTTCCCAAACATTTTTGTAATTGAAATTTGCTCGCGCCTCACTAAATTTTATCTGATAAAATGTACATGTACAAAGACATCGGCCCAGGGGTAGAAATGTGCTGATGAAAAGGCACTAGCAGTCCTACAGTAAAAAAAGGTCCAGAGAGAGGGTTAAAGGGAGATGACCATGGATTCGAAGTAGAAACATTATCATTGATAACTCTCTCCTCCACATTACAGACACTAGTTACTATATTCTTAATACTTGATATAATGCACAAGTATCACAATGATAAAATTGGTGAATAATTATTTATAACTATTTATACTGGGACTCATGCATGTAATTACAAGTAATCCAATAATATTTTACATTATGAAATCATTTATTTTTAGCATATGTATTTTTTTGTAAAAAACTGTTTCTAAATCTTTTATTACCTTTCAATCTTTCCGACCTTTGGGAACAACTGATATATATATATATATATATACCTTTTTTCCCTAGAGAGCTCAACCGGATTTCCGAGAGCATATATAGTCATCCATAGACAGACTGTTTCGCTGTATCACAGCCCCTCAGTGTGGCTAGACGTCCGATTGCTTCAAGCCGGGATTGAAACATTTGACATCGGTCAGATCTCTTACCTCTAGGCCATCGTCGCATGGCAGGGAAGGAGTGTCATTTCTTACTATCTCCCACCCTAACTTTCACATCATTTGTGATGGCTTGTCTCATTTGGCCCCTAAGATGATTCTTGCGACCAGCATTCGATTTCCTAAGTATGAGGTGTATATGACAGACACACTCTGCGCCCTTGATTGGGTTGATTCGATCTGCATGACCTAAAACTCTCCTGTGTACCATTATGCTCCTCTTCCAGATGTTGATCTAAAAACCTTGGTGCCAAGACGATGGGGGAGGTGAGCATAGTTGGCTTACTTCTGGTTGTTATGATGGCTAACGTAACCTATTCGCATATATATATATTGGGTTTCACGGTACTTGCGATCGTCAGACAAACTGATTCATTTTTAAAAATTGTGGGCTTAATTATGGTTGCGTATATCGGTGTTTTTATGGTAGTGGGAAAAAAAATTGTCGTCGGAATGCTATTCCTACGTACGCAGACATGCATTCACGCAATTGTTCCTTTTTAATATTACACGCAAAAAAAAAATATTTTTTAAAAATTAGTCAGTTTGTCTGACGATCGCAAGTAGCGTGAAACCCAGGGTCACAAACTCACATCAATCCAACTAAATATGTTAGCTCTATCACTGATATTGAGCGCTTTCCAATAAGTACCGCGCATATATAAAATTACATATATATATATATATATATATATATATATATATATATATATATATATATATATATATATATATATATATATCTTATTAACTAATGCATTTATTTTTGATTTAACATTTTTATTACTCCGAACGTTTTAAATGTATGCCCGTGTTTAAAATAAATGCGTCATTTTTTTTTTAAACAGTGTGTATTACGTCTATTGGCTTGTCATCGAGAGTACGTTTTCTTAAAGTTTTCTTGAGTGCGTAGGCCGATAGACGTAACACACATTGTGTAAAATAAATAAAAAAACGAGACGTCTATTTCAAACACGGGTATTCACTATAAAAATTAACAGTTGAAGTAATAAAAATGTTGGATTAAAAATAAATCCATTCAATCATTTGAAATTGCTTTGTTTACGTTTCGGCTATGAAATTGAGAACATATAGCTTTCGAAAAAATCTGAACGAAGGGATGTGCAATCCTCAAAAAATTAGATAGAACCTGGTTATAGTGTGACGTTCTCTGTGGTCGAATGTTCTAAGGCGCCACAGATCAAACAGTGGTTACCCCTAGGAAGGTGGAAAAGTTCGAACACTGCCGGAGAGCAAATTATATTTATTAAGTGTTCTTGATGGAGCTGTTTAAAATAAAATATTAAAAAACAGGCTGTATATTTCAAACCATGGTATCTAGAAAAAATTTCGAAGTAAAAACATATATATATATATATATATATATATATATATATATATGTGTGTGTGTGTGTGTGTGTGTGTGTGTGTGTGTGTGTGTGTGTGTGTGTGTGTGTGTGTGTGTGTGTGTGTGTATTTATATATATATATGTTATAAATTAACTGATTTAAAATATGGTTTCTTCGCTACACAGGAATTACCATGTTGCAAAAACCGAAGCTAAAAACTTCAAATTTAATTATATAATTAAATTAAAAGCATTAGTTCTGTTTCATCTTCAAGCGAATTTGGAATTATCCTTGAATATGAAACAGAACTAATGCTTTTAATTTAATTATATAATCAAATTTGAAGGTTTTAGCTTCGGTTTTTGAAACATGGTAATTCCTGTGTAGCGAAGAAACCATATTTTAAATCAGTTAATTTATAATATTTATGCTCTGTAAATTTACATTGAGCACTGTTTTGTAAAAAAAAAAAAAATCAATAAGAACACCGGATTTTATATCTTACTGTTCTTTCTTTTTATTATAATATATATATATATATATATATATATATATATATATATATATATATATATATATATATTCGAAAATTATAACAAATGTTATAAAATCACTACAAAAACAGCCATTTTGTTTCAACACTTCTGCTGTCTTATCAAGTGATGGTGTTTGATAAGACACCAGAAGTGTTGAAACAAAATGGCTATATTTGTAGTGGTTTGCTTTGTTTTGTTTTACCTCAACCTCAAGGTGTTATTTAATGCCGACAACTTTTTTTTCCTGGTAATATTTTGTTTTGTCAAAAATCTATTTCTGGTAATATTTTCATCCTCAAAAATGTAGTGCTGGTAATATTATTAAATAAACAAATGTATTGCTGCCAATTTTTTTTCAAAAACGTATTGCTGGTAATAATTTTTTTTTCTTCAAAAAATTATTTCTGTTAATAATTTTTTATAAAATATTTCTGATATTAAAACCTATTTTTACACTTTCATAATGCTTTTACCTCAGTTTCGTAGTTAACTATTTTCCCATAGCTGGGAACCTAACAGGTGCTACCACCCAGGGTCAGAGTAGATCTGGGAACACCAGCAATTAAGAGGTGGTTCCACGCTCCTCAAGACCTGATAAGAAGCCTTGCTGCTGGACGTAGTTTATCGTTTTCCCCGGGATGCGGATGTAGTTTATCGGCATTCCCAGGACGATATTTTTGTCGTGATTTTATAACATATTTATGTTATAATTTTCGGATAAATTATATTTGCTCTACGCTGTATTGAACACTCTTTTAAGAAAAGTGTGTACGTGCAAAAATTTCAGATAGAGTATGTCTGTAAAAGGACAATATAACTGAAGACAAAAGGAAAACTTAGTCAATGCGTTTCGTCCTCTGAGGGACTTTATTAAGGAAAATCTAAGGATTTTATTTCAGTGTATTTAAAATTGCACTTCGACAGGTGAGAACCAAAATGGTTATGAACAATTCTGTTTGTAAGCAAGCCGCGTGAAATATGCCTATATGAAAAAATATGTGAAAAAATCTATAAATCTAAAAATCTATCTATATGAAAAAATTATAATAAATAATTATTGCTCTACTATTGGTATTGAGCCCTCTTTTGAATTAATGCTGTGAACGCTAGAATTTATATATTATTTTCGTTCTCATTACATTCGGATATATATATATATATATATATATATATATATATATATATATATATATATATATATATATATATATATATATATATATATATATGAGACTTTTTGGACTTTGGTACCAGACTATACTAACAGGGCACTCAATCAAGAATTCATTAGCAATGACTTGCGAGATTATATTCTGACACTTGTATTTATGCGCGCAAAAACCGTGACTACATTGGTTCTTTTGTCATACAGATATCTAAACAAAAACAGACTCCCCCACCACACACACACACACACACACACACATATACATATATATATATATATATATATATATATATATATATATATATATGTGTGTGTGTGTGTGTATGTGTGTGTTTATGTACAAGGCACTGATATACTGTCAATTACATACCATCAAAACCTCGGAAAGCAAGCATTAGTGCTTGCATATCGCGTATACATCGTAAACGCCTTTGTATATACAATCAATCCATTCGGATATTCCGTAATTTACGTAACTCCACACAAAGAACTCTCGGCTATCTGTAAGCATAATAACAGATATACACGCAACTACATATCGTATATAGACTCATAGATAAACCTACTATATATTATATGAACACGCGTATAAATCTAAAACATATACAATTATGTACCTACAAAAATATCTCCTAGTAATATACTAACAGCTGTAAATCGTACGCACGAACGCACAAATGAATATCTTTTACAAGCACGTACTGAGTACTGTAGACATACACTCACACATATAAGCCGATGTAGCCGTCATTTTAAAAATCCTTATAGTTTTGCACACTTAAAAGCCTTCATACTGCTGATACACGCACACACGTACACATTGAGCCCGGATATTGACTTGTAGGCACGCGCTCACACACATGTTAATAAGCAATCATATTTGCAAGCGTAGAAAAGAGTTCGTGCGCGCGCACACGCAGAGAAACGGGCGCATGAATACATAGTATATGCTGTTGCTGTTGTTGCTGCTGCTGCTGCTGTTCCTATTCAAGTATAGAATAAAAGAGAGAAACAAAGAGAAAAATGAAGGCTGCAAAATGCTGGCGTCCATCAACAGCATCAGCAGCAACACCGTGGAAGGATACTGTCTAACAAACTAACACGAGCAGTACCACTGTCAAATAAGTGAACCAGGCTACCAATCGACTTTAACAGCTTACGATCATAGCTTCCATCAGATGGATATAAAGAGAGAAAGAGGGCGAGCCAGACAGAGAAAGAGAATGCGCGTACGTGTGTGTGTGTGTGTGTGTGTGTGTGTGTGTGAGAGAGAGAGAGAGAGAGAGAGAGAGAGAGAGAGTGAGAGTGGGGAAGACATTGAAGATAAATATAGGGTCAAATATAAAGAAGCAGAAAAGAGAGCTAGACAAAGAACAAAATAGTTGAGAATAAAAAAGAAGACGAAGACAGAGGAAGAGAAAAAGGAATAAAGTAAAATGCTAAAGAGAGAGAGAGAGAGAGATGTGAATTTGATGTGAATTTGAGAAAGATAGAATAATGAAATAGAGGAGGGAGAGAGGGTACAAAAAAGACGAAGACAGAAACAAAGAGAAATAGAGAAAGGAAGGTTATATAAAAAGAGTGGGTTACAGTGTGCGTAAGAAATGTGAGTGAGGAAAAGAATCAAATAGAGGGGAAAATTAGGTAAAACAAGGCGAAGACAGGGGGATAAACACATATGCACATACACTACAGACATATATATATATGTATATATATATATATATATATATATATATATATATATATATATATATATATATATATATAGAGAGAGAGAGAGAGAGAGAGAGAGAGAGAGAGATAGATAGATAGATAGATAGATAGATAGATAGATAGATATAAAATATCAGAAGAAAGCGAAGGAGGTGAAGATATTACGAAGAATAAAGAAAAAACAAGGAAAGAAATCGAGAATAGAAAACTTGTGGAAAGGAAAATGAGAGAAAGAGAGGAAGATGAAAAAAATGAAGATGTACAGAAAGGCGAAGAGAGAGATTGTAATTGAGATATGCATAAGGGACAATTTTAGAGTGAAGAGAAAGAAATACTGAGAGTGGTATCGAGTGAATTTGACTGAAAAGGAAGCAGTTTGTTAGAAAAAAACGAGAACAAAGGAGGGTTTACTTTAAAATATAGAAAATATTTTTAAAAAAAGGAAGTGAAAAATGTCAGGCGTTTCCAGAAAATGAAATAGATACAAAATCCAATAAAAATGAAAGAAACGAAATAAGAATAAGAACTATGGGACAAAGAAAAGTAAAGGGTGAAAAGAAGAATATAAGAATAAGGAAGTCTAATGATCAAAGAAGAAAAGATAGAAAAAGAGATGGGAAAACGAAAAAAAAATCGATAAGAAAACAGTAAAAAAAGCGAACGAGCAAGCCAGCAAGAAAGAAAGAAAGAAAGAAAGAAAGAAAGAAAGAAAGAAAGAAAATGTGAGATGACAAGACAGATAGGTTAAGAAAAAGGAAGAAAGAAAATGTGAGATGGAATAAAGAAAGGTGGACAAAGAAAGAAAGAAAGACAGACAGACAGACAGATAGAAAGAAAGAAAATGTGAGATGTCAAAGAAAGAAAGAAAGACAAACAAAGAGAAAGAAAGAAAACGTGAGGAGACAAAACAAAGAGAGAAAAAGAATCACCAAGAAAATTAATCAGAAAACGATAAGGAACAAAACTGAAGGAAGAAAAATAAAATAAAAAGAAAAGTGACAAGACATACGATACAGACATAAAATACACACGAAGACAAACACACACACACACACACATACGCACGAAGACGCGCTCACACACACACACACACACACACACACACACACACACACACAGCATTCTCTACATCTTTATCCATAGAAGAAGAAAAAAAGAACGAAAAGAATTCAAGATTCACCAGACATTTGAGAGGGGCGCTGAAAATTCCTCAGCCTGATCAAGAAGCCCTCATCCGGCCAACCAGACAACCAACCAGACAACCAACCAACCAATCAACCAACCCCAAAATACTGTTTGGTCATTTGGTCAGATTTTTGAAAAATAAGTCGTGTTGAGAACTTTTCAGCACATCTTCATAGATAAGGTTTTACTATTATTGATAGAAAGACGGATATGTGAGGGGAAAAAAAGAAAAGAAAAAAGGGAAAGACAGTCAGTCTCATATCATAAAAGCTCAACTGCCGCCTCCACAATAAATAGACGGAATGCAATGAGAGAACTCAACAGAATAGTAACACCGTTGTAGGGTCAACGTGCGGTTTATTCAATACTAAAAAGTTACATCTATATAACACTTTTGTTTATACATAAATGCATGCATATATATGTGTGTAAACACATACATATATATATATATAGAGAGAATATATATGCCATTATATATAGTGATTTCTAAGCGTAGCTAAGATGTACCACAAGACCGAATATATGGAGCATCCAGTGAGAATCGAACTCACTATTCAGTCGTAATTGTTCTAGCGAGACAAGCTTGCTAACCATTACACAGCTTCGAGACGCCCATATATATATATATATATATATATATATATATATATATATATATATATATATATATATATATATATATATATATATATATATATATATATATATATATATATATATATATATATATATATATATATATATATATATATATATATATATATATATATATATATATAATGTAAAAGAGAATATATGTATATCTATATATATGTATCTATATATATATATATGATATATATAAATATATACAGAGAGAATGTAAAAGAGTATGTCATTATATATATATATAAATATATATATATGTGTGTGTGTGTGTGTGTATATTTATATATATATATATATAGAGAGAGAGAGAGAGAGAGTGAGAGAGAGTGAAAGATGATTTAATTGGATCACTAAGTCTGTAGCCTGATTTGGCTGACATACAAGGGTCGAAAAAATAGTTATACAGTTATGAAAAACAAAACGTACGCACAAAATGTATTGTATTGATTACACAAACATATCAATAATAAACATATGAATCCCTCAAATGTTCAAACTGTTTGCCCCCGTCATTCACACACTCATCTTTACCTGCAAAACATTTATTATTATTATTATTATTATTATTATTATTATTATTTCTTAAAAATTAAGAAAAATAATTGTAATAAATCTATTATAATAAAAATCATGAAAAAAAACCAAAAAAAAACTGATTTTGATGAATTAAATAAGTTCTAGTATTAAATGAATCCTAGAACTATTATTTTGATACAGGTATAATATTTAGTGTATACCTACTTTTGCAGATCCCTGTATTAGCTGAATTTGTTCTAAAATTTTCATTGAATAATGTTCTATCTATGTAATAAGTGAAAAAGTCTCGGGTTAAGTGCATTGACAAGGGAGGGGATTATGTTGAAATATGGATATATGTTTATTTTTTTTCATCATAAAATTACAGGCTTATTAATGAAACTACTCTGTGCGCGTGTGTGAGAATCACACACACATACACACGAGTACACAAGCATATAATATATATATATATATATATATATATATATATGTATGTGTGTGTGTATGTGTGTGTGTATGTGTGTGTGTGTGTTTGTATAAATATATAAATATAAGATAAGGAGTTATGCGTGAAGAATAAAAGAGAGAACGAAGGAAAAATAATGAATAAAGAAGAATCGTTTAAGATACATCATTTAACACCCACGCTCATAAAGACACATACATTATGTGTGCGTGTGTATATAAGTTGATATGTGTGTCTGTGTTTGTGTGTACAAATATATATATATAGTTATCAGTGGAGATGTGCGTGTGTGGGCTTTTTATGTGTGTGTGTCTATCATAGAATTTGGCAAGAATTCGAAAAAAAAGAATAAAGTCTTTTATAAACAAACGCTATGAAAGATTGTTGCTGAGAGAAAAAAGAATAGAAGTTTGGGAGTGAGTGTCACTCAAAGTAGAGATGTGGAGTAGGAACAAAAATGTATATACGAGAGAGCGAGCGAGCGAGAGAGAGAGAGAGAGAGAGAGAGAGAGAGACTGGGTGGGAATGGATCTTAATAAGAAGAAAAAAGTAAAAGAGATACGTAAGCACGTTGAAAAGAAGAAAAGAAAACGCGGAACGAGAGGAAAGAAAGAGAAAGTGAAAGTATCTACAATAAGAATATTAAAAATATAAAGGAACCATCGGTCACAAGAAGAATGGAAAACTAAGTACAAGGTTAGCTTAATAAAGATTTAAAGATAATCTATCTATCTATCTATCTATCTATCTATCTATCTATCTATCCTGTTGACATCATAGATATGTGATCAGGCTGAGATAGCTAGCTGGAGAGTTAGAAAAAACAGAGTGGAGAGAGCCGTTAAAAGAGACTGCGACAGAAGACTGTAGAACTTGCACCCCCCCCCCCAAACGCATTCTACCAATAATAATACTTCATCAAAACACGCACGCGCATTCAACACTCCCTCTGTAGCTTGCTAACACACACGCACGCACGCGCGGACGGGCGGAAAGCGCGCTTCCGTACAGAGAAAGCCTTAAAAACACACATCCAGTCGCGTATGTGTTACAGGGGCTAACAGAACTATTGAAACCTATCCCCCGTTTCTGTGTTGGGGGAAAAACCTCAAGACGCACCTTCACCAATAACTTAATAAGCACATATACACTGTTAGAAATATATCTCTACAACGAAACAGAGAGACATAAACATTCTTGAAAGACGCTCTATCAGGATAGACCCTCAAAAGCAGGCTCCAGATAAAGCTAGTGAAGTTATATATGTATGATACCGAACAGCTAAATGAGCGCTCGCTAAACAGTCGTTGGGGGTTGACTCC
>OZ038477.1:47592678-47620178 GCA_964036315.1 Acanthosepion esculentum
CTTCGGGCTAAACACCTTTTAAAGGCATGAATTCCTTTTTCTTTCACATAGTCCGTCTCGAGACAAAACATAGGGAAAAAATGAATTCTGTTGCTTTAGTATGGCAAATCTGGAGGACTGACATTTTTTTATTTCAAATTCTTTACAAAAACCGGCACGTCAGGTTAAGGACCGTTACTCCATATACAGCGATTTTCCAAGCGTAGCTCAGATGTGGCACAAGGTCCAAAGTAAGGGGTACCCAGTAAGGATCGAACTCGCTACTCAGTCGTAACTGTTCTAGCGAGACAAGCTTGCTAACCATTACGCCACCTCGAGGTGCACGCCATTACTCCATGTATATGACGGATCTTACGGGAAGTCCTGAGTCCGCCAGTGGTCGGAGGATATGGCACACACACACACACACACACACACACACACACACACACACACACACACACACACACACACGTATATATGTATGTGCGTGTGTGTGTGTGTGTGTGTTTGTGTGTGTGAGTGTGTGTGTGAGTGTTATGATAATTCGGTATGTAGTGGTGGTTAGAAACCTCTCATCGCAGGAATTTACTTCTGTCGTGAGTTATCTACTCACTGTGCGATCCATACCTCATCGGACCAGGCTGTGCCAAATTTAATCATTACCCTTAGATCCCAACATTATTCTCCTGTGAATATGTTATGTATAGTATTACTTTTCAACGAATTTATCGTACACAAATGATCCACTTTTCTATTAATTTTTGAAATTATACATTCAAGTCTAGATTTATGAATGAAACAGATAAAACGAGACATCGATACACTGTGATCTGTCTATCTATCTGTCTATCTATCTATCTATCTATCTATCTATCTATCTATCTATCTGCTATAAGTTTTCAGTCTATATATATCTTTCTACTGTGAGCTTTTAATCTATAAATATCTATTTATCTATCTACTATGAGTTTTACTCTATAAATATCTATCTATCTATCTATCTATCTATCTATCTATCAACTATGATCTTTTAGTTTATAAATATCCATTTATCTATCGCTCGATCTCCTACGATTTTTTATCTATCTATCTATCTATGAGTTTTTTATCTATAGTTTTTAGTCTATAAATATATATATATATATAATGAGTTTTAATCTATCTATCGATCGTTCGATCTATCTACTATGTTTTTTAATCTATCTATCTATCTATAAGTTTTTAGTCTATAAATATATATATATATATATATATATATATATGCTATGAGTTTTAAAATATCTATCTATCGATTGTTCGATCTATCTACTATGTTTTAGTCTATCTATCTATCTATCTATCTATCTATCTATCTATCTATCTATCTATCAATGAGTTTTTTATCCATAGCTTTTAGTCTATATATATATATATATATATATATATATATATATATATATATATATATATATATATATATATATATTATGAGTTGTAATCTATCTATCGATCGTTCGATCTATCTACTATGTTTTTTAATCTATCTATCTATCTATCTATCTATCTATAAGTTTTTAGTCTATCTATCTATCTATCTATCTATCTATCTATCTATCTATCTATCTATCTATCTATCTCAATATAGTCCGATCAGGAGTGTATGCATATGTTCATGTATTTTTGTTTCTAAAAGGGTAGCGATCAGAAAGCAATAGTTTGGATGCCCCTCTCGCAAGCCATTGCTTGGCATTTTTTTTTTTTAATATTATAGTAGACACCACGTAAATATAGCATTATATCAAAACTAGTATCCCCTAATAACCGTCTATCTCTCTGGGTCTGTTCTTGTTTCTATTTTCCTTCCTAGCTTATTCATCTAGCAAAATATATATGACTGACATACTCGAAACTATTTTCAAGCCCCTGTAAGTGCCTGCGTACACAGTCTTTCTTACTGCCGGTTTCTTCGTATTATGATAGCTACTAAGGTTAGCTTTACAAGTAGAAATGAGGGAAATGTACGGACGAAGAGGGTGTAAGGAACGTCAATCGTTTATGTGAGCGACACAGCCTGTCTGTTTGTTTAAAAAAAACAGCTTTCGAAAGTGGGCTCGAACACTGATCGTTGGAAAATATGTAACTTTGAGCCATTAGACAGTCGACACGGCCTTTTTTTTCAAATCGTTATGAAATTTGGGATTCTATATTAAATTATTACATCGTGCACTTTATTTTTTGACTTTACTACAAGCCCTATTCTTCTAATCTGTAAAATGTAATCCCCCCCCCCCCAACTCACACGTACAAACATATCAATACACATAATTTAATCTATGGATTCGTTAGTTTAACAAGCTGAATGACGACTTGCGTATCAAGAAAACTGGTCAACCGTCCGTAATATTACTATTTATTTTTCATATACATCAACTATTCTTTATATTAAACATCGTTGGTTAGAGCTGTAGCCGATAACTGAGTATCTGGTCACTAATTAATTCGTTTCCCAACAATAGCCACTAATATTTCTATGTCCCTGTATTAGTAAAATATGAAAACGACAAGCTTATGATAAATCTGCCGGGTCTTTGGTTATTACATACGCGCGTTTGATGAGAGGTAAATCAATTCCTTCCCGCGTCTGAGTTCTGCTTTCGCCGAGTATTCGGCATCAGATGCTGACTGCCCGGGTTCAATCGCTTGCGCGAGATATTTAAAAATTATCAAGAATAATTATTTTATTATTATTTTTTGTCGTTGCTACAAAATAATCACAGTGACTGATTTCATTTTATCTGAAATAAGAAATGAGTATTGTTTAAAGAAAGAAAGAAAAAATCACTTCCATTATTCAGCTAGTCAACATCTAGACGTCTGAACAGATAAACATTTCTTCTTAACAAACGCCTCTGAGTGTACATAGGTTGAATTTGAAATATAAATCATTATGGAATGGGGTGCTGAAAAGTTGTCGGCTCAATTCACTTTGCCAAAAACCTGACCAACCGCGCGCACATACACACGCGCACAGGCACATTCATAAGCAGGCACACATACGCAAGTGTGCTATTATCATGGCATGGGTGTATCTCATTCATTTCTTTTTCTATCTGTTTCAGTCCATTAATATCGGTTTAAAACTCAGGCGAGCGAATTAGACAGTAACTTGTGTTTCCGCTGCCAGACATCGAAGTTCGAGTCTGGGCGAAACTCGAAATATTTACTACTCATTTTTCTCAAAAAGAAAACTTGGAGTTACACAATATATTAATCTATTTTAAAACGTGCCTATAAAATCGTCCCAATATTTATACTTACGAATCTCTCTCTCTCTCTCTCTCTCTCTCTCTCTCTCTCTCTCTCTCTCTATGTATCTATCTATCTATCTATATATATATATATATAATTTTTATATGTATTATTTATATATTATATATGCGCGGTACTTATTGGAAAGCGCTCATTATCAGTGATAGAGCTAACATATTTAGTTGGGTTGATGTGAATTTGTGACACTGGGTTTCACGCTCTCTGCAATCGTCAATGTTTGATCGTAGAGAGCGTGAAACCCAGGGTCACAAACTCACATCAATCTAACTATATATATATATATATATATATATATATTCGGCCTTCAAAAAAGTGTGGGTGGTTCTTCACAAAACCTTCACCACTATAATCAATCTCATGTGCTGGTGTCGGGCTGTCGGTTCCTAGGAACTGATCTGCTTGACCCTCATACGTCAAATTCGACGGGAGAGTCGAGTATATTGTGTTTAAATATTTTAGTATCTTAGCTCTTCTTTGTAGTAAACTGCATCTAATGCAAGAAAATTTGGGTCACTGTGTCGTGCCATATATCTTTTCTAGTCAGAGTCCATCTTGCACATTTATAAATCTACTGTTTCTGTGTGCATTGAATACTGTTGCCATATCTGGTCAGATGCTCCTGCTATATATTTCGAGGCTCTTGACAAAATCCCAAGAAGGATCTGTAATGTAATCGATTCTAACCAGGCATCTCGGTTTCAGTCACTTTCTCACCGACGTGGCGTTGTTTCCCTCTTTTTACAAATATTTCCATGGCAACTGCTCTGATGAGCCTTTTTGAAATAGTCAAATGCAAACGCCACTTCTGCTCCGAAAGTTTGTTTTCTCACACTTCCCGCCTGTGGAACTCCCTTCCGTTTACTTGCTTTCATGCTAACTACAATCTTTAAAATATTAAACGCAACGTCGATCTCCATTTTTTATCTTCTTGAACCTCATTTATCATTTGTCCTTTCCTCAATTCTCCCAATACTCTTTTCTCTCACGTTTACACCCTGCAACCTCATGTGGATTAGTGGCATCTCGCATTGCTCGAGGTGAAATAATTAAAAAAATTAAATAACTTTGCTAATCCATCGCAGTTAGTGCAATGATTCAGTCTCTGTAAATTCTACAGAGGTCTCAGTTCTCGTTACTCTTTTTCAAGCTTAGAGATATAATGGCTTTCTTATGTGAAGTGTACAGATGACACAGTCTTGAGAAATGAAGAGAAAGGAGACTACAGGAACTCCTAGAGAAGGTAATAAAGAAAAGCGAGAGGGAAGGACTAAGCATCAGATGTAAGAAGATAGAATATGCGTTTGTCATCAAAAAGGAGAAACCGATATGTCAATTAAAAATTTGAGACGCCAAAATCAACCAAGTAGAAAAATCTTATTTTAATCAGTTTCACCCCATGCAAGGCAGTAAAGCCACTAAGACACAAGGGGTTACTGGGTCTGAAAGAATTAGGAACAGAAATTAATAATGAGCGGGAAGAGAAAAGAGTAATCAGGAGGACAGTAGATAGCGATTGACATTGCATTTAAATTTTTGCAGATTAAAGTTGGTTAGAAACGATGGGGCCGGAAGCGAGTTCCACAAGCGAAAATGGCGAGATAAAGAAACAGCATAGAATTCATGGCGACATTTAGCCAGTTTCAGCTGTAAATTGATGAGATCTCGACGCCAGACTAGTGCTGCGCTTAAATTTAAAGAAAGCCTAGGTACCCTATCGAAGAGATCATCCCAACAATTACCATGAAAGTATTTATAGAAAAGAAACAGAGAGGCAACCTTACGGCGGTGGGAAAGTGACTGAAGCCGAGCCGCCAGATAGGGACTGATAATACTGCAGATTCTTCTTTGGATTTCATCAAGGAGCTGAAGGTAAATAGCGTGGGCACCGGACCATATGTGACAGCAATATTCTAAGCATGGACGAATGGTAGATTTATAGATATGTAAGATAGATTCTGAGAGAAAAAAATATCTCGCACGACTCAATGAAACAACTTTCTTAGCAGATGACCTCGCAATGGAGTGAATCTAGGATGTGTTTTAACAGAGGACGGAAAATGTGACAGCGAAATCCGAAGGCGCTTTGGAAACGCGAAAGGTGCCTTCCAAAATCTAAGCAAAGTATTAAGAAAATTTGAAACAAAGAAAAGAAAAATTAGAAACAAAGAAAAGAGTACTGAACTGTTGTTATGCAATATCAACATCAGTCCTCCGATATGTCCGTGAAGGCTGGTTGCCTCGCTGTTTCTTTTCTATAAAGTAATGGTAATCAATGGTAATTGTTCGTGAATCTCCTCAAAAATTAAGAAGAAATTAGAAATGTGGTTCTATAGAAGGATGCTGAGAATATCATCGACTGAGCAACGATGAAGTTTTCGAGTAAATGGAAACAAAAAGAACATTGACATTTAGCATTAGAAAGAGACAGTTGAAATATCTCGGGCAAATAACGAAGAAAGAAGGCCTGGAAATGTTGACACTCACTGGACATGTTGAAGGCAAATGGTATAGAGGGAAGTAGTGCATGACCAACATACCTAACGAGATTGTCTAAATGGTTAGCGGAACTGGAATTACGAGCGAAGTGCTACAAAAAAACAGGAAACTGTGCAGAGACCTAATCACCAACGGCATGAAGGGATACGCCATTTTGAAAAGAAGGTATTCAAGAATGCGAAGTGATAGGAAAATTTATCAATGCATACCAACAGAAATTTTTTAGTTTTTCTTTTTAAATTTCTCCCCAAGAAAAGTGATAATGCCACTAAGATGCAAGGGCTTACTGAGTTAGTGAGAAGATATTCAACAAAAGAACACGTTTCAGGGAGACAGAAGACAGCGATTGGCGTTGTATTTAGAAAATCGTAGGTGGCAGGGAAGCAAGTAGCCGGAAGAGAGTTCCACAGGTGAGAAGTGAAAGAAAAAAAAAAGCTATAAGAATAGAACTTACGGTTACATCTAGCTATTTCAACAAGAGGACGATGAAACCTAGCTAACAATTGACTAGTACGCTTAAATTCACGCGATCGAGGTATCAAGGAGGAAAGATAATTAGAACAGTTGCAATGAAACTATTTGTAGAAAAGACAGGAGAGCCAGGTTTGAGCGAGTGGGAAAGTGATTGCAATCGATATGCCAGTTCTGGACCGATTACATTGCAAACACCTGTTATGATTTTGTCGAGAATCTCGAGATATATAGCAGGACCAGATCAGATATAGCAGAGATATTCAATACACGGATGAATGCTAGATATATTCTGGCGGGAAGAAATTGTCTGGCACGACACTGTTAACCAATTTTCCTAGCAGCTGACATAGCAAGTGATTCAATGTAATCATTCTACTACATGTCAGTAGAAACCAGCGATACCAGGAAGGTCCAATGAGTTGGTCTCATGGTGGTTAGCATCTGCCATGCGTTTGGAATCATATACTTAGATTTGAATAAAGAAAATGTCTTTCAATACAGGTACTGATGTTATATGAAAACATACATGCGCACGTGTGAATTGCAGTGATTTATATTAAATTAAATTTGTACCTATATAAGAAGACATACTACAATTCACAAATGTACACATATAAAGTACCTTACCTTATATATATATATATATATATATATATATATATATATATATATATATATATATATATATATATAGTCATTCACAGACATACTGTTTCGCTGTATCACGGCTCTTCAGTGTGGCTAGACTTTCGGTTCGGTCGAGCTAGGATCGAAACCCAACTGAATTGGCGTCAGTCGGAGATTCTACCACTAAGCCGTCGGCGCACGGCAGGGATGGAGGTGAATTTTTGCGTATTTATTTTTAGATAAACACACAGTGATCGAGAGGACTCAATTCCCTTTACCGAATAGTCTTGCTATATATATATATATATATATATATATATATATATATATATATATATATATATATATATATAATTATTTATTTGAATATTATAACATAAATATGTTATAAAATCACACTTCTGGTGTCTTATCAAGTGATGATGTTGAATGTAGAATAAATGGTTTTAAAAATGGTTATATATATATATATATATATATATATATATATATATATATATATATATATATATATATATATGTGTGTGTGTGTGTGTGTGTGTGTGTGTGTATGTAAGTGTACATTGAGGTCAACACTGCTGGGTATTGGCATCAATGTACACTTTTACATTTACATACGCTCTATCCCTGATATCGAGAACTACCTCAAGGACACATGGCACAGTGGATAAATGGGTTAGTTAAATCCAGTAACAGGACCCAAAGACTGTGAGTTCAATACCTGGTTAAGGCGGTGGCGATCTTGGAGAGGGGAATTAACAGGAGATAGCTGTTAACTGACATCCATTAGACATGGCACGTGGAATTAGAGGAGTCTACCCCAGCGAGCGAAATAATGGGTTCAGTTCGATATTCCAACCACCTGAAGAAGGTCGGAGCGTACATCAGCTGAAACGTCGTGATAAATATGGCAACAAAGATGAGGGCGATAGTCCGAACAATGTAAATAGTGTACATAATACCTCATCTCAGAAATATAGACAGATACTGACTTATAAATATAGCATACCTGAAAGCTATATTTTTATCTCATACGCACACACACACACACACACACACACACACACACATATATATGTGTGTGTGTATATATATATGTATGCATATATATATATAAATATATATATATACATATATATATATATATTCATATATATATATATGTCATTCACAGATAGTACTGTTTCGCTGTACCATATATATATATATATATATATATATATATATATATATATATATATATATATATGTGTGTGTGTGTGTGTGTGTATGTGTGTGTGTGTGTGTGTGTTATATTGGGAGCGATTTTTACATTTAAATATATTTTACTGAAGACGGGATATACTTATAGTACTTTCTTTGGAAAAACAACCAAAATAATATATCAATGTCTACATAAATTTTAAAATCTATACTACAACAGACTTATGTCCCTGAAAAAATCACTAATGGTTTAAATGTACATATACTAGGTTGTTACATAAATTCGTTCATTTTTTTAATAAATAATTTAATAATTATTATTTATTAATAGTTCTGATGAATCATGTAACAATGTATACCTCTTTATTGTTTACGAACTCTTTCCAACGGTCCACTAACTGCTCAATTCTATGACGATAGAAATCATTAGGTTTTAACTGGAAAAATCCATCAAGCCCCGTGTTAAGCACCACATAGTTGTTGAACAAAACACCCTACAATTTGTTAGAAAGCGACCAAAAAGATGGTAGCCTGAAGGGGCTAAATTAGGAGAATATGGTGGATGTGGCAGAACTTCCGAACCGAGCTCTTTCTTTGCATCCTGGTGTCCAGCGAGTAAACTAGCGGCAATGGAGGAACGCTTGTAATTTCGCTCAATGCGTATGACAAGCATGCGCCGTGCTTCTGGACCTTACCCATTGAGTGAAGATGACGAGAGACAGTAACACGAGAGCATGCCATATTCTGAGCCAATTTTCTTGTGATCTGACGTGTACAAATCAGCGCGTGCAATTGGTTTATATGAAACTGAACAGGTTGGCCAGAACGCGAAGAGTCTGTGAATTCGAACTTAAGGGTAAAACCATTTCTGTGCCATTCTCTCGATAATAAAGTCATCTCCATACACAGCACAAATGTCTCTAGCAGCGTTGTGAACTTGATTAAAAGCAAAGAGAAGAAGAATATGTCGCACATGCTCATTCTTGTCTACTTGGCATTCCATCAAAAAGGGGTGCCTAATCTGAAATAAAATTTCAATAACGTTAAACAACAGTTTCACAGTATGGCCAAAGTTACTGAGAAACAAAAATGTTGCGAATGATTATTTTTCGACATTAGAAAAACGAACGAATATATGTAACAATCTAATATATACTACATACAAACAATTTTTGCACATTTTTTAATCATTTCAGCTCGAACAAGGCGATAAAGCCACTAAGACGCATGGTGTTACTGAGTGTGAAAGATCCGGAGAGAAAAAAATATTAAGGAGAGAGGACAGTAAGATAACAGTTAACCGCAGTATCCTGTAGTTTATACATACATAGAAGCTCCGTTATAGCGAAACGCTTGTTTTGCAAAAAAAAAAAAAAAAAAAGAAAGAAAGAAAAAACAAATCAATAGGTACTACGGATAAATTTAAAATTTAAAAAATAATTACAGAGCACGTTAATTCATGTTTTTAAAACTCACCATCACAATGGAATGCAGATTTTACCGCTGTTACAATAAGTTTGTCTTTATAAAATACCCCCGAAGATGATCTTGTAAAAGATCGAAATACTTGGTTTATAAAAATCTACGGCGCCTTCCCTGATGAATTTCATCTTAACATCAAGAAACCTATTAGAGAAATAGACAGGATTAATATAAAAATAAAAATAGATACAAGCTCCCTATATATATATATATATATATATATATATATATATATATATATATATATATATATATATATATATATATACATACATATATATATATATATCTATCTATATATATATATATATATATATATATATATATATATATATATTAGCTTAAAAGACGTCCTATCGGCATTTTATACTAGCTCCTGTGGAGGGCTCTTGATTGGGCCTTCACCACAATAAGTAGAGAGGAGTAGTTTCGATAGTCCATAATAAACTACAGAAGAAGTTAAAATTATCGCTGCATTTAAGTATTCCATTCATATTTACATTTGTCTTTTAAAAATTCAACGAAGGTGATGAGCTATTGAGAGCTATGCCCCTTTAATTGAAAATGTGTGACACACTGACATTGATATATATATATATATATACATCCACACAGTCATGAATAGTTACTTAGATTTTGACAGTAGATCCAAGATTAGCAAGCTTTTTGGGTGTCTTACTGTTGTTGCTTTTGCAGCATAAACTAAGATGAACATACATCTACATTCTAATGATGCTTTTCATCGGGTGACGTTTTGCCATCTATTCTCGAACGCCATTTCCCGCAAAGTCAGACCTTCTTTTGTTACTCCAAACCTGCCACTTAGATAAAGTTAATCTTACTTATTGTTTATATACAAGAGCGGTTGTTGCACTTGAATGTGTTG
This sequence comes from Acanthosepion esculentum, assembly GCA_964036315.1. NCBI lineage: Eukaryota > Metazoa > Mollusca > Cephalopoda > Sepiida > Sepiidae > Acanthosepion > Acanthosepion esculentum. Next base: position 47,603,138 of record OZ038477.1, read on the forward strand.
TAATGGTTAGCAAGCTTGCCTCGTTAGATCAATTACATTTGATCCTTACTAGGTGCTACCTGCCTTCGGCCTTCTGTCACATCTCAGCTATACTTAGTCAATCATGATTTATACCCCCTCAGCACTAACTAGAGTATTATTATTAAATGAAGCCCCAGGGAGTTATCACCCCAGGTGATAACGCCCTGAGGCTTCAGTTAATATTAATACGTCTTCGTCATTACCCAGCACCTGAGGCGGCGCCCAAAAGAGGAAGTACTGTGCAATTTTTCCACGGTGTTGCCGAAAAACCTATATTAAACTTCGACCTTGTGTCACATTCGATTGCGGTGTGAAAATCTAACCATTGTTTACTGCTGACTATGTAAACATTCAAGATTTGAAATTAATAAATAGAAAAAACACTTCAAATACGTCGGTGTATGTATAAATCAACAGATTTAGTATAAGGGGATTGAACAAAGAATAGGCTACTCTAGGGGTACTTTCGTCAACTCTAAAATCGCTACAAATCTAAAACAATAACCCTAGAGTCTTGTTCTTAACTTGCCTCGTCAGATTGAGACTTTCATATGGATGTCCTGTCTGGAATCAAACTCGTTCAGGAATATCTAAACAGCCAGTTGTATGCAACCGCTTTCTCAGATCAATGATTAAAGATGTCTTGGAGAGAATGAAGTCATTAGGTTTTAATTTAGACTATCCATCTTTGAACCTTTTGCACTGTCGCTACAGAATCAGAAACAAAGAATTGTACCAAATGAGAGAAAACATATCAGTTGAGGTATTTTATACAACAGAAATGACTAAATTCACATGTAACACGAAGTGAAAGTAAGGCCATCGTCAAAAACACCCATCAACAGTGGAAACTTCAATAACAGTTAAAAAATTCATTTCCCTGAAAAATTGTTTTAACAGAAATATTTTATAAATTTCAACCAAAAATAACACTGGCTGTTTGTTCAATGAATGCCAGATATTTCCTTTTAAGAAAACGGCGAATATTACTATTGCCATTGTTAATACAGTTAGACTCTCAATATATAGACCAGGGACGTCCAACCCGCGGGCCGCAATGCTGCTCACTTAATGTGGTCAACTGCACCCGAAAATCTTTACGTATATTTTCATTTACTTTAGTAACGTATGTCGAGAAAATTATTCTCAGATTGTGCTAGTAGGTTCACTTCCACATTGCACTAAAAGGGGAAGGGGGCAAAGGCCTTTGCTGAGACACACTGGCTGGTGCGGGGTCCAGAGCCAGAGCTAAATAAAAAATATTTAGCTTATCTAGAAAACTATTAAGCATGTAAGGTAGTACGTACTGCCGTGAACAATTCTTTTTGTGCATGAAAAACATCAAAACTACTGAAAGGAATAGTTCAACTAACATTCTTAGGTTAAAGACTAGGGCCATAAAAGCAGATATTGACAATATTAGAAACGGAAAGCCATATTTAAAATCACATTGAATTTATTTTACTTTGTGCATGTATAATGTTTTTTTGGTGTTGCCAATAATGGAGTATTTTTGTAATTATATATAATTGTTATTAAAATTTGATATTCACAATGTTTTAAACCTTTTAAATGCATATTTATAGTGATTTTCCAAGCGTAGATTTGATGTGGCACAAAACCGAAAGTATGGGGCAACCAGTGAGGATCGAACTCACTACCCATTCGTAATTGTTCTATCGAGACAAGGTTGCTAACCATTACACCACCTCGAGGTTCCCAAATGCATATTCGTATAAAGTACTTTGGTGGCTCGGTGAAAATACCTAAATTTCTAATTTGGCCCATTACGACAAAAGGTTAGAGAGACCTGATCGAGACAATAGGGCTTCATGTTGATACTAAGTTAAGTTTAGCAAATATTGTCATGTATTTATTCAGAGGAACATCTTCTGTTTTATCCCTTGACTCTTCAGCACGTAGGCGACCATGGTTCTCCACAACTTCTTGTCTCTTGTAACTCTAAGCAACGTTTGACTCTTTACAAAAGTTTTCTTGTTCACATGTTCAGTCCACGGTATTTACAGCTTTCTTCTGTAGAAACATATCTGTTGCTTCAAGTCTTTCCTTCGTCTGTGAGTAAATTATCCAGAATTCTCTATCATATAAGAGATTATGCATGACTCGTAGTTAAGTCATCACGATCTTCGGTGTAAAACTACAATAACACATAAAATCCCAAAATATGAATGTTCTCATGGCTCTGAAAATACAAATGAAATTATACTGATTAAATAAATGATACAAGTACCATTATACAACTAACTTTTTTTACAGTAAGTTTCACCCTGTACAAGGCCCGGGAGCCACTCGAGTTAGAGAGTTAGGTTAAGGAGTAGTGTATATAGATAGGAGGAGAAAATAACGGTTGATTGTAGCCTTGAACAGTTTAAGATTGTAGTGATCGGGAAAACATCCTCTGGGGAGTCTGTTTCATAGGACACTGGTTCGCGGGAAGAAGCTGTTTGATTAGAATTTACTTCTCGCCGATGAAATACGGAGGGAATGTGGGCGGTTTGCTACAATGTAAGTGGCATGGCGGGTCCTAGCCGTAAAGCGCAGACCTGGTGGAATCATGAGATGCAGTCGTCCGACCACTTTCCATGGTAGTAGCGATAGAGCGGTGAGACTCGCCATATCCGGCATGCGAGAGAGAGGCTGTGGGTGGGGGGAAATTTCCCTGTTTTATTATTGCTATATATGCATACGCGGGATGTAATGATTAGCAAACATGTACTGCCATATCAATTACGACTGAGTAGTGAGTTCGATCCTCACTGGATACTCCGCCTTTTAGGCTTTGTGCCACATCTAAGCTATGCTTAGAAAATCATTTTGGCCACATTGTGTAATGGTTAGCAAGCTTGTTTTCGCTAGATCAATTGCAACTGAGTATTGACTTCGATCCTTACTGGGCGCTCCATACTTTTGCTCTTGTGCTACATGTAAGCAACGGTGGTGGTGGTGGAATGGATAGCAGCTCTGAATGAGAAAATGGAGATCTGAGTTCGAATTCCAGTCAAGTGAGTTATATTTGCATAAATGCAGGTACCACTGGGAAGGGTATAAATCCATCTCTTCTCCCTTCTCTTCCCCGCTATGAGTTAAATAGTAGTGCATACTGGACTCTTCAGCCTTGGTTGGTAGCCGTTCTAGGAAAAGGAAATCTGAAAGAACACACATAACATCTGGTTATCTCGCATTTGTTTGTTTCTGCGGTTCTTAGCATTGTTGACATGATTCGTTGCGGTGGAATTGATGCAAGCCGACACAACAATAATCTCACCACGCACATAACTTGTTAGCAATTGTCTTACTCGTTTAACGAGTCGACGGCCATCATATTGAAAGAGGGTTACACTGTGGACAGATCGCTGAGTATGTTTTTTTTACCAGCGCCAGTGACTATTGTTTTGTATCCAAACCAAGTTAAAAGTAAGATTTACAACGTTACTGTACAAGACAAAAAAAAACAGGTCCTCCCCACCTATTAAACTGGTGGAACACAATCTTTCCATTCTTAATTTCCTTCTCTTCGTTTATCGAATTTATTATCGAAATTACCTGCTGCATGCTGCTAGTTGTGTTGGGCATTCCAAGTTCGATCCTTAGTCAATACAGCAGCATCGTCTTTTTCTGATAAACTGAGAAAGTTTAATAATGATAGATATATTTAAATCAATTCGTCCCAAGCAAGGCGACAACACCACTAAGTCGCAAGAGACTAAAGAAAGGGAATGATAATGAAAAGATTTTAGAATCAAATGGAAACTAGATCATAAAATGAAAACAAGGGATAAACATTACTCCCGTTCAAAGACCGGGGAAGACTGTGAACCGGACGATATATATTATAAATCAATATACAAGTTTTTTTTTATAAACAGCTCCCGATATATGTATGTAATATAGTTTTACAATATAAACACACACGCACTTACAAATACCCCCATATATATATACATATATATATATATATATATATATATATATATATATATATATATATATATATATATATGTATATACATATATATATATATATATATATATATATATATATATATATATATATATATATAGATATATATATATATATGTATATTCATAAAATTCATAAAATGTAGTTATCATTTGTTTTTCTTTGTGTTATTATAAATATATACTAAAATTCACATTCCTAAAATCTTTCGGAAACCTCTTGAAATATGTTGATATTCCTTCATGTATCTAAAGAATTTCATTCCCATATCGACGTGACATACTTTTATGAGGCGCGCTAACACACACACACACACATATGTACACACTCTCTCTCTTACACACACACACACACACACATGTGAAGTATATATTTACTTCAGAAATAATCATACATACGCACACATGCACAATTTTGCTTGTTAGCAAGCTCGTACAGCAGCCTAGTAAAACAGAGGTCGGATCGAAATCTTACTGGACTCCCCACCCTTATTATTATTATTCTTTATGTGCCGTGTTCCCTGAGGACGCGAACAATCATGGCCCTCCACAGTTTCCTTTCCTGTGTAGCTCTTAATAAATTTTATCTTTTTGTTATTTCTCATAAACCCTGTTCCGCCATCCATTTACTCAAGCTCAAGTAGGTTATGCATTGTTTTCCTCTATCCCTCTTTGCCTTCAATATATCCTGTGAGTATCATATTTTTCAAACCGCCTTTCCTCATTATATTTCTAATAGATTTCAAGTATAAGTTTCCTTTTGTTTCCATTTTCTCTAAAATTTCATCTTTGCTTACAATAGCATCCTCAGTATACTTCTGTGGAACCACATTCCTGTTGCTTCATAGTTTTTCTTCATCTCTGAGGCGATTGTCCAACATTCACTGTCATATAGAAGGATAGATATTACATAACAGTTCAGTACTTTTTTCTTTGTTTCTAACGATATTTTTCTGTCTTCTAATACACTGCTTAGCTTTTGGAATTCATTTTTGGCTATCCCAATGCGCCTCCGGAAAGGGAAGTAGATATTAGATCAGCGGTTCCCAACCTTTTTTGGCCATGCCCCACATAAGAATCTCTATAAACCTGATTCCTCCTCTGTGACATATAATTCTTATTATTCCTCTTATTAACGTGGGAGAAACCTAAAAGAATATTAACATTCCTTAAGAACTTGAGACGGCATATATGAAACAGTGTTATCATTTAATTTTATAATTTTACAATATTTATAAAAAATATTCTGTTACTAATATAAACATAGATATATGTAATATACAGTACATACGTAAATATACATCTACATACAGACACACAAATATTTTTATGTATGCACGCTGCATATGCACGGTATATATTAACTCGCACACACAATCATACAAACTCAGACTCACTAGAAAAAAATTCGCTGTTAATAACTCATTCTTGAATTGCCCCCTTTAAGAATTAAATTTCCCCCCTTTTGGGGTGTGTGCCCCACATTGGAAACATCGGTGGTAGATTGATCAGATAATTCGTTATATATGTCATTTTTTACCAACATCGATTTTTAAAATTCATATATAAAGCAATATATATATATATTTAATTGTATATTGACAAATCCGTATTGTATATATATATATATATATATATATATGTATATATATATATATCTAAATGTCTAAATATCTATAAATGTCTTTAACATTCAACACTACATGTTTGAAAGAAAAGTTGCTGCCAAATTACACACACACACACACACATATATATATATATATATATATATATATATATATATATATATATATAGATATGTATATATATATATATAGATAGATAGATAGATAGATAGATAGATAGGTATATAGATATATATATTCTTGTGAATATGTAGGCATCTGTTTATCTTCGATTTACTTCCATAATCTTTTTCCTTTATAAATATGTATAACCAATATATATACACCCTCTCTCTCTCTCTCTTTCTCTCTCTCTCTCTCTCTCTCTCTCTCTCTCTCTCTATATATATATATATATATATATATATATATATATATATATAATAGGTAAAAATGTTGCGTCGAGCCAATGTGAATGAACTGGAACTGGAATCATGAAATTTATCCAGCCTGCAGTTCAAGAAACTTGACACAGTTTCGAATCTCTTTAAAATTTCTCCCCGAATTCTGATATTTGTCCATTTAAGTACTGATTTATGGTAAATTATTCGAGCCGAGAACTTTTCAGCACATTATCGTACTTATATTTATATACTCACATTTGTTGGTGTTAATAAAACAGTGCTCGATGTAATAGAAACAGAGCTAATAAGCATGTATTAATAAATATGCATATTATTCTTCACCGCAAACACTGTGATGAATAAAATGCATATTGATGAACACACACACACACACACACACACACACACACACACTATATGGGGCAGATGGTGCTCCTGATCCGTGACTTACGGCCTTATCCGTATGATCATCGAAGAAGAAGCAACGTCGACTCTGCTCACTATCTTGAGGGATGGCCGATTGGGAAAATCAGATTCTGGAAGCTTGAGTGTGCGGGTGGTGCAATGGATAATGGTTCTGAGAGCCGAGTTCCAGTTCCCGTTAGGTTAGTTATATTAATTTATACGCAAATACCATTGTAAAAAGTATGAATCACATCTCTCCCAGCTATGGGTTAATTAGTCAGACTTTTATCACCAAAACCATTAATATCTACGAAAATATTCTTACAATCTTAAAACATTTTCTGCCTTTAAATAACCTGCAAAGATTTGATAATCTGTAGAAAATGAACCAGTTAATCAATCCTGAGCCGAGCTGAAGGCATACAATCAAGTAGAGACAACTTCTGATTTAAAGCCAAACTCATATACGTCCTCCGTACCCGAGCCAAAAGATCAGGGTAGATTGAACACTCAGGCTTAATGAAAGTAGCCAGTCTGAGATATGGAAACTAATAAAACCTGCGACTAAATATATCACCAGGCATCTCAGGCATTCTTGTCATTGGATTATGCTATTTGATGCTCAGATAGTGATATACATGTTGTACAAGTATCTATCACTATAATATCTCAGACTTACATGTACTTCCTTACAACAATAGTCATTATATATGAGTAGATATTCAGCATTCAACTCAGAAAAAGAGAAAAGGGTGTGAAAATAAAACTTTTCTCAAGTCTCCATAATGGCGCCAATGTACCCTAGTAAGGCCTTTATTGTTTATTTTTACCATCAGGTTCATGATGATGCCTTTTAACGAATCCTACTTATTGAAGGACTGATTCGTTTCGTTATGGTGACTTTGGTAGTCAAGAGAATGCAAATGAAGAGAACATGAGAGCACCTGTTGAGGGTGACATGACCAAAATAATTCTTACGTAGGTTCTATAGGAAGAAACAAAAGCTTGATCCTTAAGCATATATATATATATATATACATATATATATGTCTGTATATATATATATATAGATCCTTAAGCATATATATATATATATATATACATATATATATATATATATATATATATATATATATATATATATATATATATGTCTGTATATATATATATAGATCCTTAAGCATATATATATATATATATATATATATATATATATATATATATATATATATATATATATATATATGTATATATTTGTGTATTTAGGCAGCAATCCTTCTTTCAAGCACATTTCATTAAAAATGACTGACAAGGTGCTTTTATTTAGTTTTTTATATAATTTCTCGTGCGATCTAATAACGTTTTTCTTTTCAGAGGATAAATTATATAATAAATTATATAAAAATTGTTCTTTTTTTCCCAGCGCTTTCGGCTATACATTTAGCCATTATCAAGGATTATATTTCAACTGTTAGAATTAGAAATAGTTTGTTATGTGTATGTTTTATAAAGTGATTCATTTTTTTGTTTCAAAACACGGTCAAGATATTATGTCCATGTTCAAAGTTAATATTATTAAGTGTTGGTTTGCTTATTTTTATAAGTAAGGCTTCCATTATTTTTAGCCTTTTTTTGCAAGTGGATGATGCTATTATATTAGTGTTGATGACAAGTATCTTCCGAATATTGTCCGAATATGTATATATGTATATATATGTAATTGCTAAACTTAACAAAAGTAACTTGTCATTCTTGTTCAACGAAACATGCACGCACACACACACACACACACACACACACACACACACACACACACACACATATATATATATATATATGTAAGTTCGTGGCTATAAAGCGAATTCATAGCTTTCTTTTTATATGTTACATGTCCCTGTATTTTCTAGCGTTGTGTACGATTTATCTTTTGAGCATCCTTCCTAGTCCATGTTCTGCCATTCATTTACACATGGTCATTATGTAAGTCCTTCACTGCTTTTCTCTTGCTTTCAACATGTCATGCGAGTATTAAATTCTCCAAGCTCTATTTCCTCATTATGTGTTCAAGAAATGTCAGCTGTCTCTTTCTGGTTCTCTCTATGTGTCATTTTCCTTAAAACCTCGTTGTTGCTCACATATTCAGTCCATAGTATTCTCAGCATCCTTCTGTAGAACCAAATTTCTGTTGCCTCGAGTCTCTTCTTCATCTGTGAGGAGATTTCATATAACGGTTCAGCGCTCTTCTTTTCTGAGGAATTTCCTTTTTTAATACTTTGCTTAGCATCTGGAAAGCATCTTTCGCTATACCAATGCCCCTTCTTATTTCGGAGGTATATTTTCTGTCCTCTGTTTAAAATTATTGCCCTTGCTTGATTTTGGTGTGTCCAATTTGTAGTATGCGTCTTGAGTTGTTCTTTTTGCTGACAGCCATACATTCTGTCTTCTTACAATTGATGAGTAGTCCTTTCTTCTCGCTTTCCTTTACTACCTTTTATAGGATTTCGTGTAGATTTCCTTTCTGTGTCTGTATCAACTCTGTGTCACCTGCATATCTTAGATAGTTAAGATTGTGACCGCCCATAATAAATACTGGTAGGACCTGTATTTATTTGAAGATCCCCTCGCTGTAAAGTTCCGGTGAGAATTTATATACTTGTCACCTTGTCCAGTTGAACAAGAGCAACGCCTGTTGGTTTTGCGCAGACTCCACGGTGGTATGCACGGTGATGCAGAGCTTGTATTTTAGGTTTTCTGTAATGATCTTGGGTGTGGTCAATAACAAAATCCATCTCATGCCACCCACTTCTTTCCGTACGGTATCAGAATCAGTCTCACTGTCGGCATCGAGGTGCAGGACACAGTGTACAGGCCTTGAATCGAGTGAGTTGCCGTACGTGTCCAGTAGAAGTCTGCCCCCCCACCCATAACAACCATGGAACCCAGAAGTAGCTTGCCGAGAATTTTCTCGATTTATATGACTCCCAATGCGTAGTCTTTTAGGTCAACTGATTTCAATTACATGAACTATTACTACTTTGGTATTGTCGAGAGGGACAAGAAACAACAGCTCCACAAGTTCTCTTGGACACCATTGCAGCATATCATCTAGTTTACACATCCCCATTGGAGTAATACATTTAGCTATATATATATATATATATATATATATATATATATATATATATATATATATATATATAGAGAGAGAGAGAGAGAGAGAGAGAGAGAGGGGGCTCATAAGGTGCACTGCTCACGGATATTAGCGGCCTCAGATTTTGAAGGTAGATTATTGACTAACTTTCTCTATTCTAAGTTTAATATTTTGTGGAGTATTCGCTCTTATATATATATATATATATATATATATATATATATATATATATATATATATATATATATATATATATATATATATATATATGTTTAACGTTCTTTTTATAGATACAAGTATTTAAGCAAATGCTCTGTTTTATAATAAACAGTATTAAATAACATTTACCGGCCTGAATGTCCGAGAAATTTTCATAGAAAATTTTCGCTCTCCGACCTGTATTCTATACGGAACCATCATTTCGCGTCATGTGCCTTAACCTTTCGGCCACAGAGCAGCGTCTGGTTAGCAAGGTCGATTTTACTATCTTTAAACTTAAATCTTCCATGAATCTCTTCTATTCATATCTGCTCTAGCGTATCAAATGTAAACAAATGACGTATATATTTTTAGAATTGGGCATAGTCCGACAATTTATTTAAAGACATTTATATATATTATGTTTAACGTTCTTGCTAACCAGACGCTGTAAATGTTATTTAAACATAATATATATAAATGTCTTTAAATAAATTGTCGGACTATGTCCAATTCTAAATATATATATATATATATATTGGTTAACTTTTTTTTATTTTAAGAATTTAGAGAAGCTGAAAAGTCCATGGCTTGACAAAGTAAACTTTCATGAATAATATGAATTTGGTGAGGAATTAATCGATTTTGTTTATAATCCGACATTATTTTTTATTTTAAACTTTATATCTAAACGTGGATTCATGTTTGATTAGGCATCTCCTTAGTCGATAATTACGTTGATTAAATGAAAAAAAGATGTCTATTCAAACACGTGTATCCTATAAATATAACAGTAATATTACTAATACCTCTACACGTGCACATATATGTATGTGTATATATGTGTGTGTGTATGTGTGTGTGTTTGTGCGTGTGTTAGTGTGTGCGTGTGTATGTGTGTTAGTAAATTATTTTCAGAAAAATTAAAGGGCGTGCTTGCACCGGATGTAGCAGAAATTTGGCCGCTACTATTTGGGAACATTATATATATATATATATATATATGGGGAGAGAGATAGTTGACTAAATGGATTACTTCAAATAAATGGATTACTTATAGATGATATCTTAAAATCTTTGATAGTACCTCGTTTATATATATGACACGAACAACTGTTCATGTAACCGCATATGTTAGCTCTATCTCAGATATTGAGCACTTTCCACTAAATATCGCATGTGTATATATATATATATATATATATATATATATATATATATATATATATATGATATTAACATAAGACAAATCTTAGTACATAACATCTAATATTTATATTGGATACAGTGCAAAAAAAAAAAAACTCCAAATTCTGGAGGCTGGTGCAATAAAAGAGAATCAGACAACATTAAATAGTGTATCTTTCTCCATAGGGGACCGTATATTGAAGTGTGTTAGAAACACAGACACAAATAAAATTTTCAGTTTGAGAGTTTCTATGACGTCACTTAGATTGACTTGAGATTGGTTCCATCAAATGTGAGAACACCGGAATTAAAAAAAAGAACACTTGCGTAAACAGACACAGAACAAACCTTGAAAACGAATGTAGCAACATTCGACAGTATTCGGGAAGAAAATAATATTAAATAAAAATAAACTTTGGCAAATTTACCGATAACACAATACACTTAATTCGGAAATTTGAAAACTTTTTATGAAAAATTGACAGACAGAACTTGTTCATATTATTTAATCAAATATGTTATATATATATATATATATATATATATATATATATATATATATATATATATATATATATATATGTGCGTGTGTGTGTGTGTGCGTGCGTACGCGTCCACGCGCGTACTTACGTGGTATCTCTGAAAACGACAAAAAAGTCTTTCTCGCCCACCAAAATAATAAAAACACTTGTTTGGTCAGATTTCGTGAAGTCGGACCGGCCAATAAACAATTATATCTGGACGGTGCTGAAAAGTTCTCGGCTCGACAATCTGAACAAAACATTAGAATTATTTAAAAAAAATGAATTTTTAGGTCGGATCGAGAATTTTTTGTGCCTAACTTATACTCGCATTAACTAACATATATCAGACAACTTTAAAATCAAATCAAATATATATGTCTGTATTGATATCAGATATATATTGATATATCTTTCCATGTGCTTAGACATTGAAAAAGTATGCGCATACTTATAAAATATATTGTCAGATACTTATACATACATTTTCCCATTCTTTCAATATATGTTTATACCTATTTATTCTTATCGATCTTTGTGCATGCCCCCTCTCACACGCACTAACCAGCTATACAAATGCGTTCTCATGCACTGATACACTCCTAACACACTAAAGCGCATTTCCCACCGCGTAAGTTTACTCTTTCGTTGTTGGAACGAATTGAAATGTGTACAGTTTTTCATCTGACATTCTTGACACATACACGCGTTTGAAGTAAATATTTAAACATACACTGTTCTAAGACGGACACTAACAGAAACGTTCACACGCGTAAAGACACCAATATACACGGACAGTTAAACCTGATGATACCAATACAATTTTGGGGGGTTTTTAGAGGAATGCATTACACACCGCAAACTAACACATTCCTGCATATTTAGAAACATTTACTCAAGCGTACACACAAGCACTGCTATACTCGCATATTAGTTGTTAATAGCGCGTCTCTGGGTGTGTATACACATGTAAGCCGTTCGTCATATGCATACACTCGCAGGCTGTTTGGCACATTGAAATTTTCAATAAATGTATATCGACATTTACACGCACGTATACACAGTGACTGCTAAACTTATATTTAGTGATAGAAAACAAAATAAAAATTAGACACAAAAACAGTGAATACAGTGAAAGAAATATGTAATTTGCTGTTGATTTCGATCTTATAAAAATTTAAAATAAAAAGACATTTTCCCCATGAATCGAAATTTCATTTGCTTTTTTTTGAAAAAAAATATTTTCGTTACTCTCTTTCTTTTTCGTTTTAAATTTCTTTTCTGTTGCATTTTTGTTCTATTTTTTATCTTGTTTATTTTTCTTTCTATTTTTTGTATATTTGTTTTATTTTCTTTTGTTTTCGATTTTGAGTTACTCAAGGAAAAATGCTTCCTTGAATTCTGACTTGAAACAAAATGAAGAATAGTGTAAATTGAAGAGAATGAGAGAAAGTACTGATTTTATATGAAGAAATAAAGTTAAAGAAAGAAAGAAAGAAAAAAGAAAGAAAGAAAAAAAATGAAAGATGGAGACTTTGAGGAGCATTAAGAGAATTATATAAGGAGAGAAAGCGACACTGAACGAAGAAGAAGAAGAAGAAGAAGAAGAAGAAGAAGAAGAAGAAGAAGAAGAAGAAGAAGAAGAAGAAGAAGAAGAAGAAGAAGAAGAAACGCAAGAAGAAATAAAATGAGAGGGAGATGGTGTAAGAGAAATGCAATCGGTATACAAGAAAGAAGAGGTAATAGAAGTTAAAAAAAACTCTAAAAAAGAGAGAAGGTAATTTCAGTGAGGAGAAAGAGAAGCGGCAACGAAATGCACATGTATCCCAAATTTCTTCGGAGATAGAAAGAAAGAAAGACTTACATAAAACAGAATGCATGTATAAAATGATTTATAGAGAGACAGAAGCGATTAAAGAAATCGAATCAAAATGAAAATGAAAGTGAAATTAGGATAGAAAGACGCGGTAAATGAGAGCAAGGATGAATACAAAAGGGTGGAGTTTTGAAGCGTTACATCAGGATAACTTATAAGATGTGATAATCAGAATATTTAATAGAATAGCGGAGGCGACTATTAGTGTCGGTTATTTTTATCTGATTAATAATAATAATGATAATAATAATAATAATAAGAAGAAAAACAACAACAACATAAAGAAGAAACATTTATTAATTATTATTATTATTATTATTATTATTATTATTATTATTTTCTCATAATCAAATCATCATAGTCCAATTTCATATTACTGAACGTTTTATAGCAATTCAATTAACTGGAAAGCATTGAGATAAATGAAGATATTACATTCTGATAAAAGGAAAAATATCGTTATTTTTATGATATTACAGAGATCCAAAAAATGAGGGCGTTTAATATTGTGTATGCGCTGGAGAAGGATTATTTAATATTGAGAAAATGCGTTAATATTACCAAAGCAATAACAAAAAAAACAAAACAACGAAGTTGGTGTTTGACTGGGGAGGCCGAGTTAAAAAAAAAAAAAAGAAGAGAAAGAAAGAAGAACAGCCAACTGTTCATCTGACAGTAGAAACATTGCCTTTGTGTGGAAGTTATATCGAAAGGGTTGTCTTTGAGGTTAGACTTGGATTATAGACTTTGGAAAATTAATGAGTAGACGTAAATACGGGAGGGAGAAAAACGACCTTGTCTGTTATTCAAAATAAGAGAGTAATGCCTACCGAATGGTGTCATTACATACACTGGAAAGGGGATTTATATTAGATAAAAAAGAAGAATTAAGAAAATGTGGAAACGGTTGTGGAAAGCGAGAACGGGGGGAAAGCAGGAGGAGGAGAGAAAAATGCAAGTGTTGAAGAAAAACAGTGAGAGAGAAATCGAGAGGGAAAGTAAGAGGGGGAGAGGATAAAAAACGACCGAAGAGAATTAAAAAAAAGATAAGAAAGCGAGTAGCAAAAAGCAAAATGAAAATGAGAAACTGTAGATAAGAGGAAGAGGAATGAAAGGAAGATAAGCTTATGACTGATCCATAGAGATGAGATATTCGAGAGAGAGAGAGAGAGAGAGAGAGAGAGAGAGAGAGAAAATAAACAAGAGCGAAAGAAAGAGTGAAAGAGACAGACTGAAAAAGAGAGAAGGAAAGAAAGAATAGAGAGAGAGACATAAAATAAACAAGAGAGAAAGAATGAAAGAGAAAGACTGATAAAGAGAGAAGGAAAGAAAGAATATATATAGGGAGAGAGACATAAAATAAACAAGAGAGAAAGAGAAAGAGTGAAAGAGAAAGATTGAAAAAGAAAGAAAGAAAGAAAGAATAGAGAGAGAGAGAGACATAAAATAAACAACAGAGAAAGAATGACAGAAAGAGTGTAAAAGACAGAAGGAAATAAAGAATAAAGATAGATAGATAGATATATATAGAGAGAGATAGATAGATAGAGAGAGACATACAATAAACAAGAGAGAAAGAGAAATATTGAAAGAGTGAGAGTGAAAGACAAAGAGACAGAAGAAAAGAAATAAAAAATAAAAAGAGAGGGAAAGTAAGCGATAAAATAAACAAGAGAGAAAGAGTGAAAGAGACAGACGGAGATTGAGAATATAATATAAAGAGGGAGGGAGAGAGAACGAGAGAGAGAGAGAGAGAGAGGGGTGAGGGAGAGAAGGAGAGGAGTGAATTGCTTGAATTTAAAAAAAAAAAACGAAAACTTAGATAAAGAGAGGTTTGATTAAGCGCGGACAAATAGATTGTCAGAGAGAAGCCGAGAATGATATGCAGAGGAGAAGAGCTAAGATGGATATCAACAGACAGACAAGCAGAGATAGATAGATAGATAGATAGATAGATAGATAGATAGATAGATAGATAGATAGACTCAGATAGATATATATAGTTAGATAATTTACAGATTCAGATAGATATTATAATAAACAGGATAACACAGAATAAGAGAGAGAGAGAGAGAGAGAGATGTATACAGACTGAGAGATGAGTAGACAGACAGATATGGACAGACTGATGTAAGTATATACATGTATATAGATACATATATACATTAACTGACAGGCAGAATGGCAGGTATATTGGATAGATATGAACAGTGAGATATATATAGGCTAAAACCATAGATGCAAACATATCTATCGCGAGAGATGAAATATCTCTCTCACACACACACATACGCATATATATGTGTGTGTGCGTGTATGTGTGTGTGTGTGCATGTATGAAAATATGTATATGGAGACAGACACATAGATTGATCGACATAGAGAGAAAGAAAGAAAGATAGATAGATAGATAGATAGATAGATAGATAGATAGATAGATAGATAGATATGATTAAACCCAGAAAATTAGAAAATAAATAGGCTGAGACGAAAGACAGATAAGTAAATATTGCAATGTAAAAATAGAAACTTAAATAGATAGACAGACAGATAGATAGATAATCAGATGTGAACATACCGAAATAGATAAATGGAAAGGTATGAATAAATTGAGTATAGAAAATGAATACAGGCAAAGACATATAACTAAATGTATGTTGAATTAAAAACGTAGAAACTTAGATAGATAGATAGATAGATAGATAGATATTATGAACAAGGTCACACAGAATGAACTGAGAGAGAGAAATAAACAGAAAGATGTATACTGACTGAGAATGACCAACAGATATGAACAGAGATAAATAGATAGATAGACAGACAGGCATTACCATGAACAGGATGACACAGAATGAACTGAGAGAGGGAGAGAGAGGGTAAACAGAAATATTTATGTAGACTGAGAGAGATAAATAGACAGATATAAAGATAGATAAATACGAAGAGAATATGATAGATAGATAGATAGATAGATAGATAGAAATTGAATGGTCTCAAACAAAAACGTATTAAAAAGAAAAGCGGGAGCTGTCTTTACTTTTTTGAAGACACAGAAGAAAAGAAAGAATAAATGAAGAAGAGACGAATGAATTTTGAATAGGCCCTGTAACGAAGGCCCGGCGAAAAGAAATGTGGGGAGGGGGGGTGGACAGAGAAAGAAAGAAAGAAAGAAAGAAAGAAAGAATAAACAGTAAGAGAATCTTTATTTTGGGAGGTAGCCGTAGGATGCAGATTGTGAATGTGTAGTGGGAGGAGCCGAATTAAGAAAAACTGTCAAAGTAACTTAAGGGGGAAAAAAAAACCCCATTGAAATAAAGAATACACGCCCTCCCGCGCGAGTACACGCACGCGCGGGCACACACACACACACACACACACACACACACACACACTTGTACGCTCAATCGTAGATATGCATGCGTGCGTGCACGTGTGCTACCGACGGAAGAAAAGAAACAAAATATAGTGAATGCGAATGCGAAATAGACGGGAATGTAATGATGAAGTAAGGAAAAAGGAAACAGTTTCGGGGAAAATATTCTCGAAAAAAGGAAACAAAAAAAGAAAAAGAAAAGGGAAAACAAACATAATAGTAGTAGGTGCTGAAAAGTTCTCGACTCACTTAAATCAGAATGAAAAAGATATTACGAATTCTGGTGATTTTGGCCAAATTTTAGGAATTGGGTCGG
>OZ038477.1:47625178-47650178 GCA_964036315.1 Acanthosepion esculentum
GTTAAACTCATCCAACTGTGGCATACAAGCATACATAAACCGAATGTCTGAGAAACGAACTTACACGTTAAACATCGCTTTATTTTATTATAATATAATAAATATACTATTGTCGAATGTTTTCAAATACAAAATAGAAGAGAACTTCATTAGTCGATAATTTTCTGAAGTGATAAAGGCATCAAAGGTTAACATATGTAGAACAATGCATAAGCTTTAACAAATAAAATGTTGATTTAAAATGAAATACTTTTAACATACCCAATGTAATTAATTACCTCAATCGTTCATCTAAAAAAAGCTTTGGAAGAGACATTTTAAAAATGTAAAATATGGATTTCTGGGATGAAGTGTTAATATTATTCACACTATTTCCATTCGAACCCTTGTCCTCATCTTGTTTGTGTTGTGTCCTCCGGGTAACCTATAAGGAATACGATACATTGTATTGAACCGTGTAACCTACAGGTAACGCCGAACTGAATTCTTTATTTAATCTACGGGGTTAGAATGTTCTTGTTCCAATGCCCCCGTCTAGGGATATCTCGTTTGCTTCTTATTTTTTAGTACTGCTCAGTTATTGCTTGCTTTGTTTCCACCCAGTCCAATTACACCCTGCAAGGCCAAGAGATTGAACTCGCAATTGCTATATCAACACATTCACGAACCAACGCTGTGCCATTGTCCCGTAGGGCAATTATCTCTTCTTTTTTTTAAAGCAATTTACCCCAAGCAAGACGGGAGTGTCGATAGCACGCAAGGGGTTACAGAAGATTGAGAACAAGAGTAAAGAGGCGTGTTTGGGGAAAGGATACAGAGAAGGACAGGGAAAAAGCTCAGGGTGTCAGATGACTTTAAACTTGAATATTTGTAGATTATAGTCATCGAGGAAGCAAGTAAGGGGAAGGGAGTTCCACAGGCGGGAAGTGCGAGAGAAGAAGCTGTTTGAGTAGAAGAGACGGTTATATTTAACCGTTTTGACAGTGAAAGGGTGGGATCGAGATGACAGCCGAGTAGCGTGCTTAAATTCATACAGTCTGGGAACCAGCGAAAGTAGCTAGTCGGAACAGTTGCCGTGAAAATACTTGTAGAAGAGACAGAAGGAAGGAACAACATGTCTGTTGGTAAGCGATTGTAGACTAGATGCCAGATCAGGACCTATCATCTTGCATATACGTCTCTGGATTTTGTCAAGGACCCCGTGACGTGCAGCGGGAGCACCAGACCATATATGACAGCAATATTCCATGCAAGGACGGATGGTTGATTTATAGATTTGAAGGATGGACTCAAACGAGAAAAACTTTCTGGCACGACACAGAGAACCAACTTTCCTTGCGGTAGATGAAGCATTTTATGAAGTTATGAAGTTTTTGAACTTTTTCATTGCTGTTTTAACAATGCTTTATCCTGTTTATACACTTCTTTACCTGACGATCACGACTCACGCAACCCATTAGTATCCTAGTATAGCAACATGTGTCTACAGCATATTAGTCTGACTGAACCGATCTTTCTTCAGGCTGGCTTTAAATTCGTAGTAGTCCTTTTCCGTGAGTGATTGTCCAACTAAAGATCATGTCTCTTTGGATTCATGAATGACTGGGCAGAAGATTTTCCCGCAGTAGGTTGCTATTTCTGTCCGCATTAAACTGGTTGCCAACCCAAACTATAGGAACGAGTCTGTCCTGCTATTCAACTCATAGCTGAGAGGAGAAAAGATGAATTTATACCTTTCCCAAGGGTATTTTTGAGTTAGTGAATGTAACGAACTCGACTGGAATTCGAACTCTCTGATTTCAAATTCCAATAGGCCAATACCTATTACACTACAACACACATCCACAGATAAAAATTTCAAAATATTAATATTGTAATAAAAGGACGCAAGAAGAAAATATTCAGTTGGAATAAAGATATCAATGCATTAAACTCTTAACCGAATAAGACACAATTAAAATTAAAATTAAGCAAATTATTTTAAAGATATTTACTCTGCTTAGTATGACATAGAGACAAATGTTTTGGGAAGAGCAGGGAATAGACAGATGCTGTTGCTGCCTCAATTTGCTAAACAGGAAAACTTTTACCTGGCCTTTAACACCGATCTCGAATAGAAGTGAGAATTACTGTCACATCATTTTATTATAAATTTATTAGGTGTGTGCAAATGTTTACGGCTAAAAACCTGTTTTCAACCGTATATTCTGACTCTAGTCTTTAAAAAAAAGGAGCTCCGATAACTTTTGCAGACGACTTCATCAGATCGAGACTTTCATATTGATAATGTCATGCATGCCACCAAGATTGTTCGGAAATATCTAAACTGTCAGTTGTATACAACCGCTTTCTCAGGACATTGATTAAAAATGGCTTCGAGCGAATGAAGTCTGTAGGTTTTAGCGAGGACTATCTTTCTTCGAACCTTGGGGAATGGTGTTGCAGAATCACAAACAAAGAATAACAAGTAACTGACACCACATCACTTGAGGACTTTCAGCAGTAGCAACAACTAAAATGGATAGTACATGTAAATTCGAAGAGAAAATCAAGATGTTGACCATCCACACTATTTCAAACAAAAGTTCTGGGAGGAAGCTCCTATCACGATAACAGCTACTGGACTTGAGAAACCAATTTATAAATATCAACCGACAGCAGTACTGACCGCATGACAATGAATACCGAATGTTTCCTTATAAGGAAACGGCTAGAGGGTACTTCGACATGGTGTAATGGTTAGCAAGCTTGTCTCTATTATGACTGAATAGTGAGTTCGTTCCCCACTGGGTGCTAATGCTAAGTAAATCACTATGAGTAAACGGTTAGGTATACGGCCATATCTCGTTGAAACACCGGTTCTTGTACGATCACTAAAGTTAGGCAACGTCGAGCCTGATCAGTGGGGTGACCGCTTGAGAAAACCAGGAGCTGTAAGCATAGATATGCGGTTGGTGTAATGGATAACGGCTTGGAATTGGAAATCGGAGAGCCGAGTTCCAATTCTAGTCGGGTTCTTTATATTCATTTGAGAAAGGTATGAATTCATCACTTTTCCTCCAGCTATGGGTTAATTGGTAGGACTTGTATCCGTATCTCCAAAAAATGCTTACAAACTTTTTTTTCTGCCTTTAAATAAGCTGCAAAGGGTTTATAAGTCGTAAAAAGAAATCAGTCAATCTAGAAAACGGTTAAAATTACCATGACTTGACAAGACGATTGGATTTAAGGCTTTTTAACATTTAGCAATCAAGTAGAATGTGATGAGCATGATATTTATAGGGCTGAACAAAAAGAAGCAGATGTCGAAGGATTTTGCTACGCCATTTTTGTTTTTTCCCCAAACCAGCCTACCTTGAAAATCAGAATCCTGGTTTCTAACACCTGGGGAATATAAGTTCAGCTCCGAGTTCATTTGGCTTAATTTTTGTTACCTAAATTATTTTTTAATGAAGTCCTATGTATGTCCTATTTGAATTTATGCCTTATATTTTGTGATGGCAAAACGAAGACTTCGAGTTCCAACGGGCGACTGAAATTTGTCTTCTTCTACGTGCCATACCTCTTCAGAACTTTAGTAATCATGACTCAATGATCCACAATTTTCTGTCCTTTGTAATTTTTAGTAATTTATTTTGTTTTTGTTGCAATCTTTACCTAAGCTCTGTTCTCCCAACCATTTACACAAATCCATTATGCGCTGTTTTTTTTAATGGTCCTCTAGCCTTTAATACGTCCTGTGAGTGTCAAATTGTCTAAGCCCTCATTCCTCATATTTGTGTCCTAGAAATGTAATCTCTTTCTGATGTTAAGTATATGTGTCCTTTATGTTTTCTCTGAAACTTCCTCGTTGCTTATATGTTCAATCCCTGGTATTCGCAGCTTCCTTCCGTGGAACCACATTTCTGTTCCTACTTGTCTCTTCTTCATCTGTGGGGAGATTGTGACTTACGCATATATATAAAGCAGCACATTGCTTCTCTGTCTCAGTAAGTCGATTTATCTCTGTGTCTGATCGTTTACTGTCAGACGCAGGTTGTCTCAATTTGTTCTCATTCCCCACTTCATCCCTTTTCAAGGCCTAATGGAGATCCTCCTTTATCCACACGCACACACACACACACACATAAACACACAGACACACTTCGGTATTTCGATTCCTCCCACTTTAAACCTCTCCCCAATCCCTTTCTCATCTCCCCTTCTTTCTTCAAATTTTCTTCGAATCATTTCATCATTATGGCAGGCAGTATTAATAAATTTGTTGATTGATTTCGTTTCTCCTCGATTTACTGGAGATGCAGCGTCAAAGCCAGACGGCCATCCTTTTCTCTTTCATATTTCTTTTCTCGTCTGCTGTTTCCATTCTTTTTTTCCCTACTTTTATCTTCTATAATTCTTTCTTTATTGTCTTTTTCCGTTTTTTCTCTTCGTTTTTTCTTTATTTCCTTCTTTCTTTGTTCGCTTTTCCCTTCTTTCTTTCTTTGTTATCTTGTCTTTCTTTCTTTCTTTATTTCTTTCTTTCTTTCTTTCTTTCTATTTCATTCGTTTTTCTTCCCTTTTCCATTTACTTTGTTCTTTCTTCTCCACCCTGTTCTTTTAATTGTTTCCTTTTTTCTTCTTCTACACTTCCAGTACTTGTTTCGTTTTTTCTTATTCCAATAATACGATCATACATTCTATTTATCCATTCGTCTATTCATTCTCAGATTTAGTAATTAATTCTCCATATTTCTTTGGATTTTTTACTAACAGCGTCATTTTCTCCTTCATCTTCTGTCAAAGTCTTTTTCAATCTCTGTTTTTGATCGTTTTCTTTTTCGTCTTCCTTCCTTCCTTCCTTCCTTCCTTCCTTCCTTCCTTCCTTCCTTCCTTCCTTCCTTCCTTCTCTATTGCTTTTTTTTACTTTATAGCTCATTCTTTTGTTATGTATTCCTCTTCTTCCCTTTAATAGTTTTCGCTTTTTCTCTTTAATTTGTATATTTCCTATTCTACATACGTTCTTTCCTTCGTTGCTGGCATATCTCACCTTTTTGAACCAATGAGCTAGTAAACACAACCAGTTGCCTTGGGACCAGCCAACCACCGCCACCATTCGCACGTCGTGTCGCTTGCTGACTACCTTGCCATCTTTGCAGACTTATATCCGTTTCATATACAATAACTTAACGTTACGACCTGGTTCGCCTGTCCGTCCAACATTATTAAATTACCCCACAAGTAGCAGAAAAAATATTAGAAAAGGTACAGTAATAGCTAACAAATAAACGATTTATTCCACCTTTCCAAATGGCTACAAAATCTGAAAAAAAATCCTGCTGAGAGGTAATATGTAGCTACAAGGTTGTTTCCATTAGCTACTTCATTTCTTACTTGGACAGGTTCTCCTGTCATTTCCTCCATGTTCGTTATCCTGGCTTAGAATCGGTTATTCTGAAAAGAATTTTCACGCATTAAATAAAAGAATTATATTCTAGTTTCTGAAGTAAATGGATGTTCGCTATCGGTTGTTTATTATTCACTCTTTTAAAATTTAAAACAGAGTCGGCCAGGAAATATTTGCTCAAATACGTCCACGGTAATTGCTCCGATGAGCTGCTTTCGCTGGTTCCCAGGCTTTATGAATTCAAGCGTCCTACGAGGCTGGCATCCCGCTCCCACCCTTTCACTGTTGAAACTGTTAACTGTAGACGTCTCTTCTACTCCAATAGCTTCATATCTCGCACCTCTCGCCTGTGGAACTCCCTTCCTTATTCCTGTTTCCCTGACAACTATAATCTCCAACTATTCAAATGTAACGTCAATCGACATCGCCAGTTGCCTTGATCTATCCACTATCCTTCTCCACATCCTTTCCTCTATCACTCCTATCTGATCTCGCACCAAATCCTCTGTGACCCCTTACATGCTAGTGGCTTCCAGCTTTGCTTGGGGTGAAAAGCTTAAAAAAAATGACAACACCCAGTTCTCATATGTATAGAGGCTTTAAATACGCTGCATTATCATAAACACTCAGCGCAGCAATGATTATACTAAAACAATTTTGCTAATAAGTCATCACCGTTATTAAAAGTATTCGCCTTTGTTAGCGTAAATGTCATCGGTGCGAAACTGGAATCGGCGGAGCTTGTTCAAATCCACGCCTAGTGTGTTACGTTCATTATTTTTTTGCGGGGGGGGGTATGAATTCAGCTCTTTTCTCTCAGCTATGGGATAAATAACAGGGTAGATTAGGTTCTCTAGCCTTGAGTGGCAACAAGTCTAATAGAAAGACTTCTGTGCCTTTTCTATAAATACTTTGATGGTAATTGTTCGGATGATCTCTTCGCGTCCCTTCCCCGTTTGGGTGATCAGAGATGTCAGTTCTCTGGTCGATGCGGGGCACTTTTCGTTTCGGGTGTGATTTCCGTATTTGTTGTTGTGTTTGAATGAGTGCTTGGAATGAATGAATGTTTTATATTCTTAGAATCTCGCATTGATTTCGTCCAGTTAACTGATATTTCTGCCGCATTTATGGATTGTTGGGGTGGGGGAGTAATTGCTAATATTATTTTGTATGGTTTCTTGTAAATATTTTTCTTTTCATCTTGTAAATACACATTGGGGCTAGATTTTAAATTGTTGTTTTATTCCCCTTCCCCACAGACAATGAATTGTACATATGGGGACTAGTTAGGATTTTCATAGAGACCAGGAGGTATTATGGTAACTGTAGTAAGAAAGGTAAGTAAGAATGCGCTGTTGTGATGTAAGGAATACTGTTGAATGTTTGGGTTAGTGTTTTTAGCTAGCTAAGTTTAACGTTAAGACAGAAGAAAACCGTCCTTTTCTCCATTTTGTAAATATTACAAATAAGTAATGCTCTTCCCTGTGGTACCTGGACTTCAGGAATTTAAGCGCAGTACCAGACTGGCGTTGAGATCTTATCAATTGACGCTTGAACTGGCTAGGTGTAGCCGTATGTTCTATGCTAGCCGTCTCTTTTCTCGCATATCTGGATTGTGGTACTCCCTTCCGACCCCATGCTTTTGAATCAACTTTAACCCGAAAAAAATTAAATGTAATGTCAATCGCTATCTACTGTCGTCCTGATTACTCTTTTCTCTTTCCACTCATTATTAATGTTTCTGCTCCTAATTCTTCCACATCCTGTAAGCCTTTGTGTTTTAGTAGCTTTACTGCCTTTCGTGGGTTGATAACGATTAAAAAATGATTGTGAAGACTACAGAAAACCAGTCCACTATATTTATCAAGAATTCATAGACACTGAAAAAGGGAATCAGTGGAGGGCTATGTTTGTTATTCTGCTTTTCTATTCTTCCCCTGCCTCCGATCTGAGGGTGGGATTTAAATTCTCCAACCCCACTTTCTTTATTATATTTCCCAAATATTTCAGCAGTCTCTTTCTGAAGTCCTGGGTAAGTAGTTGGTGTCTTCTAGTTCGCGCCGATATCGTCGCGACAAATCAGAAAGTTGCTTTTTACCTATGTTTACCAATTGACTAAGATATGAACATTATCTATATCTAACTATCAACTCAACACAGTACTAGACTGGCGGCAAGATCTCATCATTTTACAGTCGAAATGGCAAGATGTAACCGTAAGTTCTATGTTAAGAGTTTCTCCTATCGCTCTCCTCGCTTGTGTAAATCTCTTCCGGTTTCTATCTTTCCAGTGAACTTTGATCTTCAAAAATTTAAATGCAATACCAATAGTTATCTTCTGTCTTCTTAATTTCCCTCTTATTTTATTGTTCTTCTACCTTAATAACGTTTTTTCTCTTTTTTTCTCTATTTTTCCATTTGCGTCTTAGGGGTGAAATTATTTAAAAAAAATAAAATAAAAAACAGATATTTCGATCTATATCAACCTATATTTTATTTTGGTTCTAGTAGGAACACAACATATTTATCTTCCTACCTACAAACACGATCTATGTCTCTCAGTCGACTCCCAGTCCTGGGTATGACGATAAACTGCATCCGGTAGTAAGGCACCTGATCGGGAGATTGGAGGTTTTGAGGCGCGTGGAACCATCTATTAATTGCTGTTGTTCCCAGAACCACCCTGACACGGGTTGGTAGCATCTGTTAGGATCCCAGCTATGGGCAAAATGACCCCCCCCACCAACTTCATATTCTAGACTGGCTACCACCCAGTCTACTAGACAGGAAAAAACGGAAACAAAACACGATTAAAGTATAAAATTACATTTTTATAGTAAAAATACCAGAAATATATTTTTTATATAAAAAAATGACCAACAATAATTATTTATAGTAAAATGACCAACAATAATAATTTATAGTAAAATGACCAATAATACATTTTATCTGGTTGGAGGTGTTCAAAATATTTAAATTTCGGTATTAAATAACCCATAGAACCAATCAAACAACCAATCAGTCGACTCCAAAACATTCGACATTAAATAACCCAACTGGGGTTGATATGTCATTAAATCCACTAGCCAACATCATTTGTTGCTTTTTCTGTCCATGGTATGATTAACAGTCGTCGTTAGTACTACATTTTATTTGCCTCGATTCTCTTGTTCATTTGTAATGAAATTATCCAGTTTTCATAGCAATATTTGAGATCAGACATCAGAGCAATCTAGGACTATTTTTTATTTTCTAATGTTAAGTCATTTAATAACTTACTAAGATTCTGCTGTGCAACTTTCGCTATTCATTTATGTCAAATTTTTTGTCGTTTCTTTTTTGTTTTAAAAACAAAATGGCTTTCAGGACGCAGGCGATCATGGCTCTCCATTTCTGTATTATCTATAAATTGTTATGAATTCTTTGGAATGACAGTAGAATGGTTTCCCGTTGACTTCTTAAGGTTTTACATTCACGTTAGTTCATATTCAAGACTGGATATCATCCAGTCTACTAGACAACCCAATCTAGGTGGCAGAGAGAGAGAGAGAGAGAGAGAGAGAGAGAGAGAGAGAGAGAGAGAGAGAGAGAGAGAGAGAGAGACAGAGACAGAGACAGAGAGACAGAGACAGAGAGAGAGACAGAGACAGAGAGAGACAGAGAGAGGAAATGAATTTACGACTTACCCAAAGAAAATACGTGAAAAAATGAATACAACTGATTAAGCCGGAATTTGAACTTGGCTCGCTGATTTTATTTTCCACCACGATAACTTTTACCGTACCCGCCCATCCTGACCTATTATTACATAGTACAATATTAAAAAAAATACCAACAGGTTCGATTGGGGCAAACATCAGCCTAGGTTGCTGGTAAGAGTTTATATTCAATTCCGATGTTTCTGTGAGTGATATCTCAAGGCTAATGACTGCTCACCGCAAAAAAAATTGAGTAGGAAAAATGCATGGTCACGTGTTTATTTCCTCCAATCGTTATTAAGAACTGAGATGTTTGGAGTAGTGATTTGAACTGGACTAGTTTGCTCATCCAACGGCCATTGTTTGTTTAGGCTCCCTACTTGCCTGTGGTCTTGAATTATTGAATACATATTAAGACAGAAACACACTCCAAATTTGACGTTCTGTACACGCAAGAGTTTAAATTTTTTTGGGAGTATGCGTGATTTAATGTGCGCATGTGTATCCATATTTACAATTGTGAACCTGCATATATTGAGAAAAATTAAGGATAAGAAAGAGAGAGAGAGAGAGAGTGAGAAAGAGAGAGATGAAGAAAGGGGGAAAGAAACATGTTAGGAAGAGATAGGATAAAAGAAATGAAGAAAGAATGAATATTCAAATTTTTTCTGAAAAATCAAAACGAAACAAGCAGAACTTAATACATAGATCAATAATATGTTCATATCTCGTGGGTACCAGAGATTTAAAAGCACGTGTGTTTCGTGAGAGCTGCACTATTGGAAAATAGTACGTGATTAAGTTCCCTCGTGACTTGTTGAAAATTGGTATACGAAATTATGGGATTTATCTACTAGAACAAGAAAAGTGACTATTAACGCAAGTGGAAAAACCTGTTACGATCTCAGCTAGGCTGATTTCCATAGACAGATATAATTCATGAATGGTGTAGATTTTATTGAGCGTTATGGCAGTTGTTGGTGGGTAAGAAGATTTTGTAGACAACTTCTTTCAGAGTAATTGAACTAGTTTGATTTGGAAACCAGCTTTCAAAACAGTGGCTTCAGTTGATTGAATCATGTCCTATAACAGCTGAGGCATGAAGCTAGTCCCATATATATATATATATATATATATATATATATATATATATATATATATATATATATATACCGTGTGTAACAGCAAAATTGTCCAATTGTTAGATTAAGCTCTGAACTGATGTTTTTAGAAATGATTAAAGATATCTTACTGGAATTCTCAGCGGTTTTTATAACACTATATATATATATATATATATATATATATATATATATATATATATATATAGTGTTATAAAAACCGCTATATATATATGTATATATATATATATATATATATATATATATATATATATATATATATATATATATATATATATATGGGTATGATAAAAGTATACATATACGAACATATACTTGCACGTACATATACATGTATTTCTCCCTCAGGTGTTATGAATACAGTGCTCAATGTTATGCAAATGAGCTATAAGTATATATTAGTGACTATACATAATATCCAGCGTCTATAGCACGACTCTGAGCTTCATGCGAATACGCAATCTTCAGGTGCTGAGTATATTCTGATTATTATGAGGTTCGCGTTCTCGTGGTGAAGATTTAAAATTGTATCTTTAGACTTGTTATTTTAAATCGTTACCACGAAAGCTCGAACGGTCAGAATATACTCAGCACCTGAAGATTGCTTATTTGCTTGAAACTCCGAGTCGTGCTATCGATGTGGGATGTTGTGGCATATTCACTAATATATATATATATATATATATATATATATATATATATATATATATATATATATATATATATAGGGTGACTCCAATGTCGCACTACCGTTAATAAAGTTTGTAAATTTATATTTTTTTATTTACTAAAGGAAAGAATGTTCCTACTTGTATCAATGTATCAATTGGGAACTATAATATTCTAATTATGTAAAATAACACGCACACATATATGGGAGCCGAGTGGTTAGGACGTTCGCTTTCTGACCATGAGACCTGGGTTCCATGGTCGATATGTCAGGAAGGAAACTTCCTGATGTTGTCCCAGCGTGCGGCACCTTTGGAAAGTTCCTGAAAACCATACTACGGGTTGGGTAGACGGATAGCCAAGCACAAGGCCACAAGTCAAAGCATGCTGACCTTGTTCAGATTGTTGATCACGCCAGATAACACGCTCTCTCCCAGAAACTGTAACTAAGGTATGCTCAGCATAGTTGCAGTATAAACCACGGGTGGGCTCCGTGGGTGTTGAGCAAACACAAAATGTGCCTGAGCGAGCGTCTGTAATACGGATTGGTTAGCCGCCCTAGTAGACGGGTATTCCCGAATACGAGGATGCCCTCGAATATTATTCATTATAATATATATATATATATATATATATATATATATATGTAAAATATGAGAATATATATGGAGAATATGATATAACATTTTTTTTATATCAGAACAATGTTATGTAATATAATGACAAAGTCAAAAATTTTGTGAAACACATCTCGTAAAGTAATATTTTGATTGGCGGAAATATAAATGTGAAATATGGTGGTGGGGTGAGGTACAAAAGGAAAAGTCTGGCACCAAGGGGAAGTGCTGAAGATGTGAAATGCAAAATTTGTAATTTTGGGACTTGAAAGTTTAAGTTTTAAATGTTGAGGATTTTTTGTATTCATATATATATATATCTGAATGCATATATATATATATATATATATATATATACATATGAATGCATATATATATAAGTGTGTGTGTGTGTGTGTGTGTGTGTGTGAAATTATAAATTCCATCTTTGGCAACAATTGATATTCGCCAAAAGAACGGCTAAATTAAAAGAGTGCTCAATACAATTTTCATAAAAAGAAAATGTAGGGCAAGTTAAGATATGAAATATCCGAATCACTGACCTCTCTGCAACCATGGTTTCAACCAAGAAACCAAATGATCTCATCAGGCATAGTTATAAATAAGATTTTGGAGACGAAACGCTCTAACTTACTGCCTGACGAAACCATCTTCGTAGAAACCGCGGTTGCAGATAGGCCAGTGTTTCGTTTTTTTACATCTTATATATATATATATATATATATATATATATATATATATATATATATACATGGCCTAAAACGTATATCTGAACAAAATACTTGATAAATCAGACAAAGTGGAAAACTGTTTCATTGACCACTAGTTTCACCTTCTTTAGATAGGAGATACTTCTCAGAAGGAAATCTCCCTTTATATTTCTTCCTATCTCGCAATATATATATATATATATATATATATATATATATATATATATATAATTATTTATTCGAAAATTATAACAAATATGTTATAAAATCACTACAAAAATACCCATTTTGTTTCAACACCTCTGATGTCTTATCAAGTGATAATGTGGAATGTAGAACAAAGGGTTTTAAAAGGTTCAAATCAATTAACACCCCTCGCAAGGGGAAGCGCTGTTACATAAGCTGGAATGACCACTCAAAATACAAGTATACGAGAATTAAAAAAACTTGACTACGAACTAAGGTTATAATAACTACTTAATGCCTTAATGTTGGGGTTAGACTAAAACAGAATTAATTCTAACTAATAAGTATTAAATTATACGATAAAATTTGAAATTAAAAATTACCCACTTTAAAATTTAAATTTAATCTCTATTAAGTTTAAAATTATAAAATTACTGAGGAAAAATGAAAAATACATATGTTATACTATTTATTTTGTTTTTATTGAAATTAAGTTGAAATAAACGTTAATATTAACTGTTTCTCTGAACTTCATGACAGCATAGATAAATTTGAATTCTAAATATAGGCAGGGGAGGATGACATCTTGCAAAAGACAATATATACCCAATCAAATTATAATACATAATCACGCAGACGTATTTAGATATATAAACACACAAAAAGGTGATGAGACAGGAACTATTTCCACGACCCTTTACAAAAAAAACAACAAAAAAACATACATACACAATGAAAGGTGCATCCAAGTTACCATACACATAGACACCGATAAAGACACGCACATACACCCACATACATTGACATAGACACTCTGTTACAACAACTAAGAAATATTTAAGATTGAAAGTGTTATTAAACGAATTCTAACAACTTATTAAAATATAACTTATACGGGCAAATATATATAGATAAAAATGGTCTAATAGAACACAGAAACAAATAATAGGGAAAGAAAGGACATTAAAACAGATATATACGTATACAATAACACCATCTAATAGATAAAAACACAAATTCCAAACACACAAATATATATAAAAATATATATTTCATATGTATCTATATACGCACTGTAGCACAGTAGGCGAAAGAAAATAAAAACTATCTACAGATATATGTGTACAGTGTACACACAATCTTCACTACATACAGACACACAGAAAAGCCTACCTACAGACAAACATATACACACATATATACATATACTAGCATACACACGTACACATATATATCTACACATACATACACATACACATATATATCTACACATACGCACACATACATATACGCATACATATATACACACATATATATATATACATATATACATATGTTTTACCCTCTTCTCCTTTTCTCCTCCTTTTTACCTTCTTTCTTTTTATAAAAAACTACGTACATATATAAACATATATACATCCAGCAGTACAAACACACATACATACACAAACGCGCAGACACGAACAACACAGTGCACGTACACCAACACACACCCACATCAACAGGAGAACCATCAGCTAATAAAAGTAATAACCTATTAAATATACAGTGACATATCATTATCGTTGAAAGTATTACAACCCCTTATAATAAGTTAAATTTATAACGGTGTTTACAGTTAACGGTTAGTTCATATCTTTGATTTAAGACTCTGTATTGGGCACTCTTTTAAGAATAGTAATTGTTGGTTATTGGAATTTATTCCGTATACACCAATCCTATATATATATATTTCTGTTTTAATCATTTTTGTTAGACTGGCGCCTTCCGGTCGAAATGAAAAAACAAGAATGTCTAAGTTTTGCACTAAAGCCGTTAATTCCTGTTTGCTAGGCGTTTTTCCGCCTGCTAATCACTGCTGGACTTGAAATTAGCTACTCCTCGTAGACCTTCGTTACACACTCCAGCAGCACACATACCACATTTCGCCACTCTTACTTTGGCAATGATTGCTGATATCAAATATTATCCTGGTCTTCGGTTTATCGTCTGGAACTGTGAGATCACCGCACTCTCATCGCATTTTATTCTTAAGGAATCTTTTTCTCTTCTGATCAAACTAGCATTTATTAAGTCGAAATTGCGGCCATATTTGTTTCGGTGAACGACCCATGCGTTCAAAGTGTTATTATGCAGCATATCTCTCCGATGCTCATATAGTTTTTTTTTTCTCTTGACGCTTTCTAGATGTTTCGCCGATGTACATCATTGGACAATTTCTACAATTTATTTCATATATTCTGTTTTCTTAGTTCTATATCGTTTAGTCCTAATGATATCTCTTATTGTTTTAGAGGTGGTGTCGATGAATTTTAGATCAAGTTATTTTCGAAGATGGCTGTTATTAGGTAGAACTAATTCATAAAATTTGCTTATTCCATACCCCATTTATTATATCGAAATTGAATTCTATATCCTATTTATTAAGTCGAAATTGTGGCCAGATTTGTTTCGGTAAACGACCAGTAACCAGTGAATGCAAAGTGTTATTATGTAGCATATCTCTGCGATGCTCATACATCATTTTCTTTTGTAAGTTCGTAGAGGTTTCGCCGTGGTACAGGGTGTTCCAAAAGTCGCACTATCATTGATAACCTTGTAAATTTCATATATTTATTTACCAAATGGAATCATGTTTCTATATAAG
Organism: Acanthosepion esculentum; assembly: GCA_964036315.1. Taxonomy (NCBI): domain Eukaryota; kingdom Metazoa; phylum Mollusca; class Cephalopoda; order Sepiida; family Sepiidae; genus Acanthosepion; species Acanthosepion esculentum. Next base: position 47,640,234 of record OZ038477.1, read on the forward strand.
ACAATATATTATTAACACATTTTATTGGACGAATTGTGTAAGATGATGTCATGCAAATTTTCCCTGGTTACTATTTCACAAGTGGATATTTTCTGATAATTGTTGCGTGACTTTTGGAACACCCTGTACATATATTTGTACAATTTATTTGATATATTCCTGCTTCTGTCTTGGTTCTATTTCGTTTGGCGCTAACTATATCTCTTATTATTTTAGAGGTGATGTTGATGAATTTTAGCTCAAGTTTGGATAAGTTATTTTTTATGATGTCTTATAGAGTTAGTAGATAGAATTTATTAATGAAATTAGGCTTATTTCATATCCCGTTGGCGTCAGTTTATACTGATACCATATTTGTCATACATTAGGACTATTTGGCTTCAATTTCATATTTTCATGATTTCAAATAAAAAGTTGGAAATTATCAAACATTTCCAATATATTTCAGTGAAATTTTCCCTTTACAAAACTATATTTTATATTTATTGTTCAGATTTATGGAAAAACAAAAGCTGTCAGTTTCAACTGACATCAGGAGAATATGAGTGTAGTATGAAATATAGACAAACGAAGATGGAAAATTGCGATAGTGAAATTATATTAGGAGAAGCATGTAGAACTTACCTGTCTTGAAAGTCGAAACTTTTTTTTCAACCTGGGCTTAAACAACGGATGCAGCAGAGATTGATAAATAACTCTGTCAGCCGCGAGACAGGTTATTTTGTCTTGATTTTAATTTGAAAAAGAACAAACGTTTATTACTCGGGTGAAAAAAAAGAAAGAAAGAAAGGAAAGGAAAAGAAATCAAAAATAAACTCAATGAAAAGAATCACTGATAATTTTCGATAATTATCAAAATCCCCAAAGCTACGCTTCAGTTGATTCCATTAAAAACTTGTTTTGCCTTTTTGAAATGTTGTAAAACGGATTCTAAATAATTGTTTAAAATTACACATTCTTTTGTTTCTTACATTCTCTTGCATTTTCCGAATTCGCTATTCATATATGAGCATGCGCACAATCACATCTGTTGTTTGCAGTGCTTTAGAACGCAAGAGAGACAGGGTATTTGTTGATCAAATATGCGAGACAGAATGTACAACGGAATTTCTAAAGAGAGAGGGAAACTCAACGTTAAATAAGATCTACTGCATATGTCTATCTCTCTCTCTATATATATTTATACAGATATATATATATATATATATATATATATATATATATGTGTGTGTGTGTGTGTGTGTGTGTGTGTGTGTATGTGTGTGCTTGTGAGTGTGCGCAAAAGATATTCCCTAAACGTTTGCGGAATATTGGGTATGGAATGCTTTTTCCAATGTAAGAAGTTATTGAAAGAAAATGAATAAAAAGATTATTTCTTTATGGAACGATCAAGAGAGAGAGCATATATGTTGTAATCCCGAAGCACGGGAAAATCTTGGTCACATGATAGATAAACAGATTCGTCAATTTCTTAAAATCATTTTTGCTTTTTTTTTTTATTTTTTTTTTTTTACTTTCATTTTCTATCTATCTATCTGAAAAGTTATCGGTCGATTCAAGAAGACTTTCCTGCAAAATTTTTGTTTGTTTATTTGGGCAGATTTTTGGAAGTGTGTCAGCGCGAAAACTTTTTAGAACGCCTCATCACACACAAACACACGCGCGCACACACACACACATATAAAGAAAAAATATTTCTGATGAAGCCGAATGAATAGCGAAACACGTCAAAAATTTATCTTATATATATATATATATATATGATAAATTTTTGACGTGTTTCGCTATTTATTCGGCTTCATCAGAAATTTATGAAATGTTTTTCTTAAAACAGTCTTTCATGAAATTAAATTTTTCAACTCCCCTATCTCTTATTATTCCTTCCAGTATTGATTGGGGGTTTCCTTTCATAGTTTTTCATTGAAGTAGTGTGGAAAGTCATTATAATAGAAACTACTAAATACAACCTATGCTTCCATCCAGCTGTATCAAAAGTAAAACGATGAGTCCTATTTTCCAATCTAGTAGTACATTTACTTCCTGCGGTCAAGGTGCCAAAGAGGAAAGCTCATCAAAACAATTACCATGAAAATATGTATATAAAAGCCAAAGGAAAGCCATTGTATAACCATGGGGAAGTGACTGAAGCCGCGTTGATAGGTCAGAACCGATAAGATTACAAACCTTTCTTTGTATTTTAAATATATATATATATATACGCACACACACACACACACACACACACACACACACACACACATATATATATATATATATATATATATATATATATATATATATATATATATATATGGCAGGAGCCGCAGACCATATGTGGCAAAAATATTCAATGCATGAATGAATGCATGTTCAAGATAGATTCTGGCCAGAAAAGTTGTCTACCACGGCCGACTGAACCAACTTTCCTGGCAGCAGATCTAGCAATTGATTCAATATAATCATTCTACTTCATTTCAGTGGAAAACCGATAAGGTGTAATGAGTTGTTCGCCTGGAGGTTAGCATCAACCATGCTGATGGAAGGTAAAAATGGTTCTCCAAGTTGACCAAGATGACTAAATATGCATCTCTTTTAAAGATTGACAACACGTTTTCTATTGAATTAATATCTGGAAAGTTTTCGGTCCATTCCATTAACTTTATGTCTTTGAAATCAGTTTTTTGTGCGCAATCAACTTTGTAGAACGTGAAGGAGTATTGTGTTACATTAATATACTCTATAGCTTAAAGGTTCCTTTTCTGTATCTAACCTAACAACATAATCAACTTCGAAGGGACGTAACCTTTATAGCCTATAATATTAGTCAATCGTCTTCTAATTCATGCCTATTGCGTTTCTGCTCTCACCAATAAAAACTGCTGTTGAAAAATCAGTTTTAATGTATTTCGCCAAGCTTATACCCGAATAGCTTCGAAGTCATTAACTTGATGTCTTTAAAACTTCTTTTTCTAAAGTGGACAAGTGTCAGCTTTGCGGAAGTTGGAGGATCATTATATTGTTATCTTATTTAGTTTAAATCTTATTGATTGCGATTTGAATCACTTAAAAAAACGGTTTGTCTAAGAAGCTGCAATAATCTTTATACATTTATTTTGGCATTGACTTCAACTTTAAAGAGATTTGTATTGCTTACAATACTAACACAAAAAGCATTATTCTACTTTCTCTATATCAATGACAAGTGCAACCGGTTACTCAGCCAACCGGTCCATCAGCGAATGTGGCTCTACAGTAAGCACTAATAGATTTTTTTTTCATCCGTTTCATTCACAAAACTGACATCTTGAAATACTTCCTCGCTGGTCAGTTCACTTGATCTGTTCATTATTCTATGGATTTTCTCGTCTGCCTTTCGGACATTCTCAGACAGTTCTTTTTGTCATATTCTCATTTCACCAATATTTTTTATTTCTTCTTTCTTGTTCTTTGTTGTCGATTTAAGGCATTTTTTCGCAATTTCCAACACTGTATTCCTATCATTCATATCATATAATATTTCGTTTTTTTTACGTCTTATCTTTCTTACGACCCTTGATAATATTAATATATCTGAAATCAATTAGATTTTCACGCAGACCCTCCCCAAACAAATACATATATGACTACGATATGATGAACTACCTTCGATTTTCATATTTACACCTCATAGAGCCGTTTAAGTTATTTGAAATATCACTATTGAAAAAATATTCTAATAGTTTCTACTCCCGCACTTCTCGTCTGTGGAACTCTCTTCCGGCTTCTCGCTTTCCCGTTAAATACGATCTTGAAAAGCAATTTAAATGCATCGTCAGTCGTCATTTTCTTTTATTGTCGTTTCTACTCAACAATATTTTCTTAGTTTATTCCTCTTTCAGCAAACTGTTGCTTTTTAGCGTAATTAACGCCTTACTTGGGGTAAAAATGATTAAAAAATAATATAAGCTAAAATTCACATGGTATATTTATTATATAAAGATAAATATTTACTCATATTTGTTTGCAAGTAGAATGTTTTTCTGTAAACACTTACTTGCATAATGGGATCTGACATATTCTAATACTTTCTCTTTATTCATATATGTGATATCAGGTTAAAACATTTTACTTACATATGTTTCTTTGCAAGATTTGAGAATGGTTATTTTCTGAAGACATGTTGAAGATGCTATTAAGAACAGAAATAAATTTTGTAGTAGAAACGAATGACTACATCCCGTCCTGGAGGCAGGACACAGTGCTTGAAGACAAAGAAAGAGAAAACCTTTAAAAAAAGGGAACACGGCCTTTACATCAGGTTTTGGCGTTAATTTGAAAGAGACTGAGGAATTAGACAAGCAGTGGAACCTTATTCCTAAGTAGCGCAAATTATGGAATATACGGGTAACATACCTCGTTCGAAAGGAGATTTTCAAGTCCCAGATGTAACTAGTATCGTAATTTTATCTCAAGGCAGCAGGGCCTAACCAAAAAGCATTACTAGCTTCTATTTGGTTAGGGAGGTGAGCTAATTGACTCTTGCAATTTCCGGTGATTTAGAAAAAAAGGTCCTGATATACTGAAATGACGTTTGTTCAAATTGTATTTTGAAAAGGTCGTGATGTCACGGTGAACTTTCGGTTGGTTCATTGATCAGCAAGAATTTAGACCTCCCTTGTATAACTAATGGTTTGTGGGATTGGAATGAACAGTTTATATGCAAATATACTTTGAAACTTAAATTTATTCACCACTTACATCCTTTTCCTTGTGTACTTCAATAACTGCTTTTGCTCATATATATATATATATATATATATATATATATATATATATATATATATATATATCTAGAGAGAGAGAGAGACATATTTCATTGAATAATTTAGACAGCTTTTGTCTGTTTATTTTTCAATTGGATCCTTTCATATTCACGGACGAGCTTTTTGGTGTCATTATTAAAGGAAGAGAGAAAATTACCGTGTTGATACATATTATTTATTTATTCCGAGTACTTTCGACATTAGCACAATGTCATCATCAGGGTGTTGTTGTTTTTAGACAAATATAGTAGTGTACATCATTTTCTAAAACAAAATTGCAGTATTCATCTGAAAGTTAATATTTATTTTTACTTGTGAAGTGAAGAACGCTGAGTTAAATTCAATTAACGAGTAACGCTTCAGGGGGAGGTAACTATGTTATGATACGTTAAGTGTATACATAAATAGACAAAACGTGTCTAAATTATTCAATGAAACCTGTACCAATGAAAACATGCTTGTATGTATGTATTAAAACAACAGACTCTTTAAAATACTAGTTCTCGTAGTCAAGATATAGAGTTGGTTGTTTTTGTTTAGCGGCATATCAACATCTCTATGGGTTATTTAATGCCGCAATCTAAATATTTTGTACGCAATTTTATGGCTTCAACTACAAATATTTTGTACATAATTTTATACTTTCAGAGTAAACGTATGTTTTTTTTAAATATATAGTTTGTAGATGATATTGTTGGTAATTTAAAAAAATGTATAGCTGGTGATTTCAGTACAAAATGTATTGGTGAATTTTATAAAAATGTATTGCTGGTAATTATACTATAAAATATATTGTTAGTGATTGTATCATAAAGATGGAGAGTTTGATGTTGGGGGGTCACTATTTGCCCATAGTTGTGACCCTAACAGTTGGTGGTTCCACGCTTCTCGAAAACCTCCAATCTCCCGAACAGAGGCCTTGCTACCGTATGTAGTTTATCGTCATGCCCAGGACGTTCAAGAGATAGACCAAGCAGAAATAATAACAAGTTACATAGATTTGTTCACTTAGCTGTTGAATATCCCGACTCTATTTTCGTCCCATCTACTCTTCAGAACTAACAGTGAACTCCTGAAGAGTGGATGGAATTCCATGAGTCGAAATATTTAAATGCTAATTGAACTGATTTATTTTTCTTATACATAATATATTTAACTATATTCTTAATTAATATTCACCCAATATAAGTCACAAGAGGCACTCAAGGTAGATGGTTAGTGAATAAGGTTTGTGGTATGAACATAAGAGGAAGAAATATGTGGTGAATATTATGAGGATATGGCGGATAGATAACGATTGATTCTAGAGTTTAAAAAATTAAGATTGTAACGTCTGGGGATGAATCCACGTTGGATTCTTTTCCACAAAATAGCAGTTCTTGAGAAGAAGCGTGTCTGCTTAGTAAGTAGATAAGAACTTACCTCTTACATATGAACTACGAGTGTAATAAAAAGGAATTTAAGTATTTTCCATCGAAATAGCGATAGAGTGGCGATAGGATTGCGATCTTTATATCTGTGGAGAAAAGGGTTGTACGATGGAAAATAAGTAATCACCTATAAGGACGCATAAATGATTGTGAACACTGTCAAATCGGGAAAATGAGTATTGGGCAAATCCAGTCCAGTTACAGCAACCAAAAGGTTTGTTCTGGTCTGACTCTTTTAAATATAAAACATGGCAGGAAGAGTCAGATACTTTCTGCACCGGTACAAGGGACCGGCCATTCCTCCAATATCTTTACCGACAGGGCCTACATATGAGTTCCACATGAGATTTTAGGTAAACTTTAGTTCCACTAGACATTCAAGGCAAGGGGCATTATTGAGAGTACAAATTAAATACGTTGCTAGGTCTGCTGCTAAGAAAGTTGATTCACTGTGCCGTGCTAAACAATTTTTCTCTCCAAAATATATCTTACATATCTGTAAGTCTACCATTCGTCCATGCTTCGAATATTGCTGCCACATATGGTCCGGTGCTCCTGCTATGTATTTAGAGATTCTTGATAAAATCCAAAGAAGAATCAGCAATATTATTGGTCCTGGATAGGCGTCTTGGTTTCAGTCACTTTCCCAGCGCCGTAATGTTACTTCTCAGTGCCAATTCTATAAATACTTTCGCTGTAATTTTTCGGATGAGCTCTTAGCTATGGTAGCTAGACTTTATGAATTTAAGCTCAATACTAGATATGTTAAATTATTTTACAGTTGAATTGACTAACTGTTACCATAATTTCTATGTTAAAATTTTCTTTTCTCGTACTTCTCGCTTGTGGAACACATTTCCGACCCCATGCTTTCCATCCAACTTTGATCTTCAAAAATGCAATGTCAATCTTTATCTACTGTCTTAATTCTTGTTCTTTTATTGTTCTTGATCCTTAATAATGTTTTGTGGTTTCTAATTTTTTTTTACACCCAGTAACCCCTTGTATCTCAGTGGCTTTTCTGCCTTGCTTGAGACAAATTCGATTAAAAAAATATTTATCAGATCGGGAGAAGATTCAGGGACTGCTGAGTGATGCCGAAACGTTGCTAGCTTGATTTTGGAAGTATTGAATGTTAGAAGACAATCTTTTCTCCACTGAGCGGTTAGAGAGAGGTCAGAGAATAGATCTGCTTCCAGGCTCTGATCATGCATGCACGTTTTGACAGGCACACACATACACAAAGAAATAAATAAAGAAAGAATGACGGAAATATATAAAATATATAATTTATACGCCATCATGTTGCCTCTTTTAGCTCTCTGTTACAATGGTTCTCGATGTAAGTGTTAAATTCCCCGCGGCAAATTGCATGCGAATTTTTCCTAACACTCCCGGAACCAGTGCTGCTGTTATTAACTATTTCATACACACTGCGTATTGATCGTCGCCTGTCACCGAGTTCGATTTCACTTATTTATCGATCAGTGCTTGCTTCAGTTTTACCTCACGTCGATTGACGCTTGTCGTATAATCGACCAATCAGGATAATGTTAGCGATTATGAAGGTGATGATGGCGTTCAATAAATCAAAAATGACGTCAGCAATGACAAGTATCATAGGTGACATTGCATTTGTGGTAGGTCACTTCGGGACAATGTTATCTGTCTACTGACATTGGTGCATTATTGTACTATAAATGCTAACAAGTTGGGTTGACTGAAAACTGGAAGCTAGGGACGAGTTTTAATAATTGCATGTTTATGGATACTGAAATTCAGACTTTACCAGTGAAACCTGTTTGAAATAATGAACGTAAATGTATAGAAATAATTAATCAGTACACCCATACACATAAGTGCATACATTATAACATAATTTATTTTGCAAGTGTTTTCACAATGAAATAGATATTAAGCCACTGATGTAGATAGAATTCCCAGAAAATGGTTATATTTCCAGGATAAATATACCAGATGAATTTCAGTTTATAATATCTAAAAGATATTAACAATAACTTATTTACCGTCATATGACTTTATTAGGTAACTGAACTGTTGTTCTTTATCTTATTAATAAATATATACAGTATTATTGTTATAAGTATTTAGTTTTTAAATTTACGGCATATATATATATATATATATATATATATATATATATATTACGCGAATCATTCATACGAAAAGCTTTTCGTATGAATGATTCGCGTAATATAAATTGAACCCGCACCACATAATTGATATATATATATATATATATATATATATATATATATATATATATATATATATTCCGTATATTTTGACAACATGTTTTCATTAAGATACGTCTCATTGAATAATTTAGACAAGTTCTGTCTACTTATTTTCAATAGGATTCTCTCATATTCACGGACAAGCTTCTTACTATTCTTTTTAAAGGTCGATAGAAAATTACTATGTTGATACATATTCATTCATTCCGAGTACTTTGAACAATGTCATCATCAGACTGTTGTTGAAAGTTTTTCTTTTTTAAAAATATAAAAAATTATGGACCTTCCAAACTTCTCCTGAGGTTCCAAACAAGAAATGTTAACTGTATAGTAAATAAACTTAGCGTTTTTGTCTTCACATTTAAAAAAAATAACTTTCAGATGAACACAACAATTTTGTTTAGAAAAAAAAAAACGCCCTGATGATGACATTGTGCTAATGTCGAAAATACTCAGAATAAAAAAATATGTATCAACATGGCAGAGAAAAGAGTAATCACGTGGACAGGAAATAGCGATTGACATTGCATTTAAATCTTCGGAGATTAAAGTTGCCTGGAAAGCATCGAGTCGGAAGGGAGTTCCCCAAGCGAGAAGGGCGTGAAAAGTTTCTCTCTCTCATGTATATATATATATATATATACATGAAAGCAGCTATTAAGCGAAGAAATACATGAAAAATGATTTCATTTATTAACCGTGATTTTTACTAATGACTGTCAAGCATCATTTGACTGATCTGACGTCCAGTGGATGGATACTCCATGGAAATAGTAAAAGTTGTAACCTAGGGAAGGTTACGGAATAATCAAGCGAAAGTTGGTAATGTACGATAATACTTAGGACAAGAACAACACATAAGATTCGCCAGCGCGCGTAGAAGAAATAAAGTGCTAGAAGTGAGTCAAGTGAATTCCACAATGTATCTCCAACTGCAAGATATCTATCAACCGCCCTACGCGGTCAGATGTGCCACAAGGCCGAATTTAATGTGGGGTATCCTAGCCCATAGGCTCGGATACTCCACATCTGCCACATCTAGGCCCCGTATAAAACGGGATCGGTTGACATAGCCTCGGATGGGGATCCTCTCTGCTCGGAGGCAGAGAATTTGACCAGCACAGCTGGAGATGAATCTTCGACAGCAGACCAACATACAGTATTTACTACTATATTTATGTGAATGGGGACATTATCGTCCGTAGGTATGCTACAAAAGTAAATCAACGCAATTTAGAAGATGGAAAACGGAAGTGGCATAATGTTTCTGGCTAGCATGATGGACTGTAAAATAATAAATTGTTGGTTTCAGTCTTTGAGACAATGAGTGCCAAGAACACTGCCGACCCAAATTCATAGACAAATCCTACAGATGCATGCTGGGATTTCTTCCTAAACAATAAAAAAGGATAATTCTATGTCTCACCCTCATATTTTTGTTCTTTATTGCCCTGA
>OZ038477.1:47655178-47670178 GCA_964036315.1 Acanthosepion esculentum
GATAACTTCTCGGAACGATTTCCGATAGAGGTAAATCGATAAAAGATACTTTGATCTTGCAAAATATCTCAAAGCATTGTAAAGATAATTCTTTCGAAAAACGTTTTTGTGATTTTCTTATAAAGACGTCTGTAACGATTTTTGCTACCATTTTTTTCTTTAAATACTTGAATTATCCTTTAGTAATTACAAAAATGGATATTTAGGTGGCGTAACGGTTATTGGAATTGAAAATGGAATCGGTAGGCCAAGTTTAAATTCCATTTCTGGCTGTTGAATTCATTTTGCACCAATTCTCTTTTGAAAGATATCAGTCCATTTGTTCTTCCTCGCCTTTGAGTAAAATAGTTGTGTGGAATGGTTTCCCCTAGCCTTGATAGAGCATTCAATTTAGAAGAAGGAGAATCTGAATTCAAGACCGTAACCACACAACTTCTTTTTCCAATTGGTCATAATAACTCACAGGCATAAAAAAAAATCTATGAATAAACATGATCGTCTAAATCTTGAAGGGAAATGTCATTTAAAAATTCTAAGAATAAGTCTATAAAACTTTTTTTTATTGTACTGAGTGTTAATAAGCTTGTTTTTTAAAATTATCAATCGTTTAATACATTATTCTTTTCTATTTAATTCTTTTTTTTTAAATTAAAAATATAGGTATGCTTAAAATAATGGGAAAACATGATTTAAATGCGAAGGATGTTAGAATGATCCAGAATTTATGCTGGGAGCCAAACGGCTGCAAATGAATAGAAAACGAATTGAGTAAGTACACAAAAACAGAAAGGGTCATAAAACAAGGATGGGTCCTCTCACCGGACTTATTCAACATTTACAGTGAGGTGATCCTGAAAGAACAAACGTCCTATTAGGACTTATTATTGACGGACACAATTTTAACAACATAATATGTACAGATGACACAGTCTTGTTAGCTGTCCCGGAAAGAAAACTACAGAGAATCCTAGAAAAAGTTTAAATGAAAATGAGAAGAAAAAATTAAACTTAAAAATTTAAATATTTGATATGAGTTTTAACAGACGATGGAAACTTAGCACCAAAATGCAAAGGCGCATTTGAATAGCAAAATATTTCTTCCAAAAGGTAAACAAATTATTAAAAAGCAGGAAAATTTCGTTGGAAACAAAGAATTAAGTGCTAAACAGTAACAGAAATCTTCCTATATGGTAGTGAATGCTGGAGAACTTCCTCAGAGATGAAGAGCAGACTTAAGGCAACAGAAATTCTGGTTCTACAGAAGGATGCCAAGATTATCTTGGACGGAGCATCTAAACAATGAAGAACTTTTAATGAAAATATGTTCTGGCATATTTACGTTTCTTCAGAACCCACTTGCGTTTTTTACTGCAACTATCCCGAGCGGAGCTTAGTTACACTTTCTGGGTGAGAGCGCGTTATCTGGCGTGATCAATTGTCTGAACAAGGCCAGTTAGCTCAAATCTTCAGTCACGATGACTTGTGACTTTCGTGCTCGCACAACCATCGAAGGCTTCTAAATAGTTCCGTCTATCCAATTTCACTCACATGGCTTGAGTCAACCCGTGGTATGGTTTCCAGGCACTTTCCAAAAATGCTGCACGCCTAGATCGACTTTCCATGCCGATGTGATTCGAACACGGGTCTCATGGTCGGGCAATAAACGTTCTAACCACTCAGCCAAAAACCAAAATAACATATCCAATTAAACTTGCTTCATTGTCTTCTCTCCCGAATGTGACGTCACGTATTGCAGATGATATATATATATACAATGTTGGGTCAATAAGTTCGGAGCCTGAAATGTATTTTGTTGCTGAAATTTGATCTGATATTTTCATTGTATTATGCTCTTTTTATTTGATTAATATTAACCACTAAAATTCAGTGAATTGACAAAAAAGTAGATTATTAATTTTTGTATAAAATTCATCATTGTGTTTCAGATTTATAGTAGATAGATAAATAGAAAGAGGGAGAGAGAGAGAGAGAGAGAGGGGGGAAGAAATATCGAGGGTGACAAAGATAAATAGAATGAGTGAGATCTAGAAAACATTTATGTAAGAGAAAGAACCGGGCACCTCAAATTTATCTTGCTCCATACTTTCGGCCTTGTGCCATATCTACGCTACGCTTATTAAATCGCTATGTGAGAGAAAGAAAGAGAGTGATAGAGTGCGGAATAGAAATAGAGAGCAGAATAAATTATTGCAAGCATTGTTTGAAGTACTATCCTTAAATTTTTAATATGACTGACGTCAATGTTTATTAATTAGTATTAATTTCTATCTTCTAAATGTCCGTTACTTTTATCGCCACCACGCTATTCTACGACTGTTAATAATAAGCGCAGACAGAAATAAAAAGAAGCTTTCGATATGACCCCAACTTGCTTCCTTAATGATTGTTAAAAAAAAGCAGTGATGAAGTCTCCAGAGTATCGCACGTTTTTATTTTAAGCTAGCTTGTCGCGCCGTTGTTTGTCAGTTTCTAGGGTTATTTTCAATTTTTGATTCTAAGTGCTGCCGTTTATTATATTAAATATTTAAATCTATTCTCACCTAGGAGCTTCCCGCTTAATTGTTGGGGTTTATTTGATTTCAACGGAAGCCTCGTTACCAAGAGTCACTGCAAAATCGTATTTTAATTCCTAAGAGAATCTGCTAAAGTAGGAATTTTAAAGATAACATTCTTTAGGCTATGAAAAAACTGAAATTAGGTTCGAAGTTGAACTCTTCTCCAACCACCTGCATTTCTTTAGGATTGTTTAAATATCGGTATTTGAAGATTGCCAAGTAAACATAAAAACTGAAATGGAAAGCACATTTTTACGATACATCTTTAATTATATATATATTCTAAATTTAGGCATTTTTTTGTAACAAAAGTACTATTTGGAATAGTAATACCGGTAGGAATATTTCAACTTATAAAATATATGGAGACTTTTATTTCTTTTTATCCTTGGAACAAAAATAATCGTGCTGCAGAGATAATTATTTTATTTTAGCCGGCCATACCGAATAAGCAACGGGCTTGAGTCAAGAAAATTGAGGAAAAAAATTTAATCGTACTGGCACCTGTATTTATTTAATATACGTGCACCGGTTAGGAATTTTAAAACCGATTAACATTTTAAGTTTGTCATGCGATGATGTTTAATAAGTTAGCCTCGTTAAACCATTCGCTGGTGTAGTGAATTCGATCTTCACTAGGTACTCAGCTCTCGTGGTCCTATGCCAGACTAATATAAGCATAGTAAATATCAGAAGAGATTGTTATAGTTTTCATCACCTACCGTAATATAACAGCATGTTATTATCACTAACTCGAATCGTGGTCTTAAACAGCATCATCAGATGTAGACTCTAATATGGATGTCATACATAGCATTCAACTTATTCTGAAGTATCTAAACAATTAGCTATATATACAACCGTTTTCTCAGATTAAATGGTTTAAAAATGGTTGCAGGCTAATGAACCATCAAGTTTTAAAGAAGGTAATTTTTTTATCAGACCTCATAGACCGGCCCTACAGAATCACAAAGATCGTTACCCCATAACGAAACCACATCTTTTGAAGACTTCCAACAGCAAAAATGAAAACGGATAGCACATATAATAATCTAATAATCAAGATGTTGATTTTTAACCCAAGATTTATCTTACCCACCCCCACGGAGTCAGGTTGTGATACAAGGTCGGTTTTTAACGTGGGAACCCGAGTGTTTCCACTCGGACCGCTGGTCAAAACTTGTCTAATCTGGTCTTAGCCGGTCATACCACGAGTACAGATGTCACGCAACGGTGAGACAACCGTAAGAAAAGAGAGAAAGCCTCCGGCACGGAACAGATACTACATCTGCAGCATCTATCCCGACGGAAAAAAGCCTTCTCTTCCAATCCTCTCAAAAGCACCCTCCTAAGGTGCCGAAAAAGGTGCCACTAGGCCGAAAGTGTGGATCGAACTCACTACTCAGTGGTAATTGTTCTAGCTAATTCAAGCATGCTAATCATTACACCACGAAGATATAGCCCATGTTGGGTTTTTTAACCCAACCTAAAACGAAATGTTAACACCTATCAATACTAGAAAGAGGAATAACAATTACTGAATATGACGAGTCTATTTTCCTAAAAGAGACTGATTTAAGAGAAAGACTTTATAAATTTAAACTGAGAGTAACGCTAACTGATCAGACAATAAATGATAGATGTTTCCTATGTAGAAACGGCTATTCTCACCATTGCCATTTGAATGCGAGTTTATTGCTGAACATCTCTATAAATGTGATTTCAGTCAAAGTTGTCTTCGTCTAACAAATTTATGTATATTCAAATTGAAATATATTCAACTCATTACCGTAAGACAATGAGAAAATCATCCAAATCGTATAGTATAGTAAAGATATTATAGCCACAGTTGAGACTACTACCGATTACTGTTGGCGTTACACTCCTACCACCTTATTTACGAAAGAGCTCAGTGTATAAAAAGGTATAATCACAGGAATATCGAGCTACGGATTCGTGGATCTAGTGTGATACGCGGCTGGATATGGAGAGTATAAATTGAGGTAGGGATAACCTGTGAGATAAATTAGTATGAATCTCTTAATCAATGCGACTAGATAAGAGAGAAGCACAAAGACTGATCAAGTATAACCCTACACGCAAGCCACCAATATGCCACTGGGTAGCATGCCACTAGCGTTTACCGCTTGAGGCCCGCCGGATCGCCGGCGTGTTCCCCTCGGCCATGATACCACTGGCGGACTGCTAGAGACCCACAGAGGACCGCTAGAGTTGCCATTGGCGCCTCGCCAGCGGGCCATTAGCGGGTTGTGTGTAGGCTGATGACAGCTATTGATAACGGTAATTTTGTTTTTGAATCATCAATTTAGTGCCTGAGATTATAACTAGAGAAGTAGTTCTAGTCTAAAAATATCTGCTAAAACAAGGCATAGTGGCAAACGGATGCAAAATGGGTGAAAATACATTAAGTACAAAATCTAATGTGGCTATATTTAACTTAAATATCCACTTTAAACCAGGCTTTGTGACGTATTCCGCTCGGAGTGGACTTTCTGATAAATCCCCATCCTAAAGCTGGAGCCGTGATACAAGAATTGGTCAAAGCTATAACAATTAAACATATGACTATTGGTAGTCACGTAACAAGTAGCATCTAACGAGTAAAATGGTTTTAAACACCCATGATAGCCAGGTATTAAGCTCTAAATATTACCAATATATTCAGTTCTTATTTTCTACTACTTCGGTCAAGACAAATATAATAATAAATAAATACATTATCTTATTGTTAAAGTAGCAAAATTAATTTCGGTTAATCTTCTACTTTCATAACACTTCACTTTGAAAATTAAAAGCCTACCTGTGGTGGGGGTCAGTAAGGGATTTAAGTAGTTACAATCTGGTTTTGAAGCAAGAGAAAATTTAGTTGTTTGTTCGCTTATTTTAATCCTGTGATTTTCGAATTAAATAGAATTGTCCATTCTTCTGAGGACCAAAGACGCTTGCAAATCAAAATGGCAGCACAACAAACAATAAAAAAAAATTTGATCATACACACAGATGGTATGTTTAAACCGGAAACTTTCTTAGAGAATAAAAAAAAAAACAACTGAGATTTTGACCTTCAAAAGACAACATCTCGTTGTCATAAACAAACAGAAAAAATGTTCCTGGAGACGACGGAGAAAAATTAAAAGAAAGTGAAAATAAGGACAACCATCAGGAACTCGAAAGAAAACAAACAGAAATTGTGAAATACGTGACAGTTTAGCTATCACTGTGCCCGACATTGTGGGGGCGGTTAAAACGGTTCCGGAGAGTCTAGCAACGAGATTGTAAGTGTAACACAATAGGTTGTGGCCGTTTAATGGCTTAGGACACCCACGTAGTCAAGTGTACAGTAAAAGATCCTACCTGCATCTTGTTTTATGATAACCAATAAAGAAAATCGAGATGTAAATGTTTCAATGTAACCACTCAGTATTACAAGTAAGAAAAAAGAATTAAATGAAAAGAAGAAAGAAAAACATGAAAAAATTCGGTATCAAGCACAATTCGGCCGGAGAATAGGGGATTCCGAACATGCGTGCGCGAATATAGTCAGGTTGCATTCGAGATAAATACTAGTCATATTTGAAGTGGTCAGAGAGTCGGAGTCACAAGTCGTACGTGATGTAGAGAGGGTAAAATAAGAGTGACAATTGCATGGATATGCAGAGGGTCACTCGGAGTACTATCTTGTCAAAGTGAAGATCTTGTCAGTTAGTCTCTCGTGAGGTGGAAGTAGCGTAGAAAGAAGTAGCATAAAAATATCTTAAGTGTTACTTATCTATCCCCAAACAGTGCTTGGTGAATTTAAGAACAAAACAACCCAAAATATTGAAAAGCAGGATATATGTTTTCTTTTATCGCTGTGGCGGCATTCACAGTCGGTTTCTATGTTAAACTTACCCCGGGAGTTTCCTAGTTTTGTTCACACCGACACAAAATGGAATCGAACCACGGCCTGGATCAGAAGATTGCCAGTCGTTACAACAAACGGTCCGAAGATTACAGTTTTACGTTCGCACAAGAACTAGAAATTATAAGAATAGAGACGATCCAGGCGACACCATTACTGACATGAATGATGAGGAAAATGATGAGTTTATTTTTATTTTATTTTATTTTTTAATCATTTCACCCCGAGCAAGGCGAAAATGCCACTAGTACGCAAGGGGTTACAGAGAGTAAAAGTGAGAGAAAAACTGGGTAAGGCGGGGTGGGGGGATTGGGAAAAGGATAAAAGAAGATAACAGAAGATGGCGATTGACATTGCATTTAAATTTTTGAATATTGTAGTTTTCAGGGAAGCAAGTAAACTGAAGGGAGTTTCACAGGTGGGAAATGAGAGAAAAGAAACGGTTGGATTAGAAGTGGCGGTTGCGTTTAACTATTTCGGCAAGAAACGGGTGGGACCTATATGCCAATCTAGTAGCACGCTTAAACACACATGTAGGCGGGGCACCAGACGTGGGTGAGAAAGTCGAGATGCCAAACCAGGATCGATTGCTTCTTTGGATTTTGTCAAGAAACTATAGATGAATAGCAGGGGACCATTGTGGCAGCAGTATTCAATGCACGGCCAAATGGTAGATTTGTAAATGCGACGAGAAAAACAATTCTGGCACGGCACAGTGACCCAACTTTCCTTGCAATAGATGCAGCAATTGATTTGATGTAGTCACTCCACTTCAAGTCAGTTGAACACGTGAGGCCAAGAAGGAGCATGTATTACTCCCAGTTTTTCATATTTATTATATGCTAGTTTTAACCCATGAAATTTTGCCCATTTTAATAATCCGTTGAATCTTAATTCTTAAATTAATGATTGAATAAGCTCATAGCGAATTCTACAGTAATAAAATACTCGTAGAAATTTCTCTATAGCATCGTTACATATTTGAGCTTAACGATTTTAACAAAATATTGCAATAACAATAATAAATATGAATGTTGGTCGTTATTTTAAGAAGTGGATACAAATGAAAAAAAAATTGAAATTAACAACTTTTTCCATTTCATTGAAACAGACGTTAAACAATTTCTATTTTCCCTTCTTTCTTTCTTCATTTCTCACTGAAAACGGATAGTGACTTTTCCCTCTTTCCACGCTATCAAAACGAAATTATTTATGAGGTATTGACAGGAGACGTTAAAAACCTTTATCTGTTCTTTCTTTCTTTCTTTCTTTCTTTCTCATTGAAAGTCACTAGTGTCTTTTCCCCTCTTTCTACGGGATCAAAACTGAATAGTTCATTATTTATGAGGTATTGGCAAGGCGTAACGGTCGTGCGAATTAACGAAGGGTGGGACAATTACAATTATAATAATCTATAATATATCTATAATATATACAGTGCCTATGAACACTAATGGGCATGTCCCAATCCTCATAAATAAGTTGGGCACTATTGTAAGTGGAGGCTATATGCTGTCTAAGTACTCCGCCACTAGCAGTGGTTTACCTAATTCATGCCGCTGGCGAGTATTGTATTTTGTTGATGTTTTAAAGATTACTATTTCATTTCCAACCTCCGTTTTGGTTATTCCTCATTCAGTAACCCTTTTTAGGTTACAATACTATCTATCTATCTATCTATCTATCTATTTGATACCTCGTGACACAAGGCATCTGCACAACATTTCCACCCTGCCTTGTCCGCAGCTGTCATTCGCGCCTCATCCAGGTTCACCAGCCCATTGCTTCTCTCTCTGTCTCTTTCTCTCTCCATTGTTCTTCGCTATTTCTTTGTTAGTCTACCCCTTCCCCTTTTAACCCTTCGTCAGGTCAGTGCTACGTTGCAGTCATTGTTTGGCTTTTTAGTGCGAACCTGTATTTTCGTCACTGTACTGTGACACTAAGGGGTTCTATGGAGGCACGAAGAAGCATTTCTGCCGTTTTAGCAGGGTCTTGACATCTAATTTTGAGGGTGGTGATAATACTGAAGAATATACTGGAATTTTTGAGAGGGCTTGTTGCCACTTGATTCCCAGCGTAATACCTGGTATGACCGATCTGAAAACAAAATGGCCGTTTAAATAATAATAATAATAACAATAATAATAATAACTGATATTTTTGCCTTTGTCAAGAGAGCGTCTGGACAGATATAAATATCCGATAAACTACTTAAATATGGACACTACTTGAGTGAAAATGACCTTTCGTTACTTAACAACACGCGCACATATTGATGTAGATGTACATTGGTATGAAATCATTGTATCTGTATGTTGTATATTTTCATAAGTGCTTACTTGCAAACTAGATGTGTACATTTACACAGTGAAGGATGTGTATACTTGGAAAACAAAGACGTTATTTAAACAATGCTTAAATGCGTGTTTATCTGAATAAGTTTATTTGAAGTGCAGATGTGTTTTTATCGTGATACATCTGCCGCGAACAAACGAAATCTAACTCTATTATGTTTAGACTATTCTTAAACATTAGAATTTATCTGCGATACTATTTTTCTCTATACATAAAACATCTGCCTCATATATATATATATAATCATATCACCCCAAGCAAGATAGTAAAACTATTAAGAGACAAGAGGTTACTGAGTGTGAAAGAATAAGAAAAAAAGAAATGTTATTAAGGAACGGGAACAACAGAAGAGTAATCAGGAAGACAGTAGATAACGATTGACATTTCATTTAACTTTTGAAGATCAAAGTTGGCTGGAAAGCATGGAGCCGAAATACAGTTTCACAATCTAGAAGTGCGAGAAAAGAAACTGTCAGCATAGAACTTACTGTTAGATCTAGCCAATTCAGCAGTAAACTGATGAGACCTTGCCGCCAATCTAGTACTGCACTTAAATTCATAAAGTCTAGGTACCATAGTTAGGAGTTCATCTGACAAGTTATCATGAACGTATTTACATAAAAATGACTGGAGCTGAGACGTCAGGTTAGGAGCAATAATATTGCTGATTCTTCTTTGAATTTAATCAAGAATCTCTAGATATAAAGCACGATCACCGGACTATATGTGGCAGTAAAATTGAAGGCATGGGCGAATGGTAGATTTATAAATATGTAAGACATATTGACAGGTGGGTGATTGCCTGGCACGACACAGTGAACCAACTTTCTCAGAAGCAGACCTAGCAAAGAATTCCATATAATCTTTCCACTACATATCTCGTTGGGGTCAGTAACGGCTATGTTAATGGGTGGCAGGAAGGGCTCTTTCAGTTGATTGAATGGGAGGTTTCATTTTGGGGGTATTAAAATTAACAAGACATTTTTACTATCGTGACAGGAGGAAATGAGTGCGTCATTAGCATAGATATCAAGTTGATAACTGATGTTATTTATGAAAATTAAGAACAAAGTAGTTGCAAGGATAGAGCCTGAATTAGTACAAAAGATCTAGAAGAGTGGGCGTTCTGGACAACTTTTATTACGCGATTTGATAAAATAGACTTAATCGGTTCAAAAATTCGTCCGGAAATACCTTAGGCTTTCAGATTATTAAAAAGTCCAGTATGTCAAACTCGGTGAAATGCTTGCGACATGTCCAAAGCAACAACTCGAGCTTCACCAATTTTATTTAAATTTTGATAGACACTTCCAGCAATAATCGTTAGTACATCAACAGTTGAACTAGAGAAGCAAAAACCATATTGCTGTTCTCAAAGAAGGCCCTGCGATGTGAGAAGTTTAATCAATTTACACTTGATCAGGGCCTGTAGTAGTTTGCCAAAAAGAAGTAGAAAATTAATAGACCGATGGTTCGTGGGATTAGACAGTTTACATATATATATATATCTTATTATTTAAACGTTATATTTTAGTGTATATACCTGTTTGAGTAGAGACGCTGTTCTGGTTATGTTTTCTTAAAAATTGTGAATGGCATATCCCGGACTGTGTATTCAAAAGCCTTTCACCATTCCGTATATACAATTCACACCGTTACAAAAAAAAACAAAAACAGTGCGTATACTCAGACACATGTATTCACTAAAATATAACGTATTAAGAAATAATGAATTAAAAAATAAAGCTAAATCCACTAATTCCTTATATATATATATATATATATATATATATATATATATATATATATATATATATATATATAATTAGAAATAAGATTAAGCAGCTCCCAAAAGAGTCTGTCTAAGATTGCACATTGGAAAAAAGAGTGCTGAATGCTATAAAAAATGGTAGAACTTTAACATACTTTAAGTCAAATTTCAAGCGGGCAGTGAACGCAGTTTCATGCGCTTTTACGCAATCATCAAGCGGTCGGTAGCTGTAGTTTAAAGTATATATATTTATGTCAGTGGCCAAAGAAAGGTTTACATCGGATGTATTGAGGACTCTTTTAAGAACACTGATACAACCAAGCTTCTTTTTTGTGGGGTGCAGAAGCGCAGGTATAATACGAAGCTGGCCTACTATATCTGTAAAGCAAAAGAAGCGCGTTGATAAACACTTGTAACCTAGCCACCTGACGTGACCTCACGGTCGAAACCAAGGTAGTGCGTTAGGAAATAGTATTTTATAGTTTTTTGTATTGGCTTGCTCGGCATGTTCGTTTTTCTGAGCACTGTATTGACCACTTTTTTTATGGGTCCGTATATTCTGGCACAGTAATTTTTTCGGCCTTCTCACATATATTTTTGTTACACACACACACACACACACACACACACACACACACACACACACACACACACACACACACAAACAAACACACACACACACAAACACACACACACAAACAAACAAACAAATACACACACACATATATATTTGTAATGGATGTTAATATTATTACTTCAAATCTTATTATAGTGGATACTTCGTATTTGAAATAGATGTCCCATTTTTATTTTAAGCATTGTGCATTACATTCATCGGCCTGCGTATTCGAGAAATCTAAGTAAAGAAAACGTGCTCTCCGTTTGATCCGGTGTGCTTTCCCCTCAGCTAAGGAGAGCGTCATAGTTTATCAGGGCACTATTTCCATTTTTAAAGAAATGCTCATATCTGTTAAGTTTCGTATCCAAAATGTAAACAAAGCAATTTCTAACGAATTAATGGATTTATTTTTAATCCTACATTTTTATTACCTTATAAAAATGGGGCGTCTGTTTTAAATAAAGGGATCCACTTTGATAACGATTCAACCTCCAAACACCTAATTTATCTTTGTATGTTTGTTAGTGTTATCGTGAATTCTTCAAAGTTGTTTTCCGAAATAATTGATAAAATCATTGCTAAAGAGCGCTTGCGTTTATATAATATTTGGTGTATTACAATGCAATTCAGTTATAGATTATTAATCTTTTAACGTGTCTCAACCAGGGAAGAGAAAATGGACAGAGAAAATATAAGAAAATGTTGGTGTTAGAAATTTATGCTTTTAGATAAGAAAAATCAAGTTGCAAGAAATAACGCTTGGGTACTGATGACCTGTACCTAAAATACTATTAAATAGAGATCCTGCAGGCATTACTCGATGTTTGGAAGAACACTGAAGTAGGCATTAAAAAAATTAAAACGGCATTATGTACTTGGCCATGGGTTGAATTTTGCGCTTTGTGTAAAGGAATATTAAATTACCTTGCACAAAATATCGAGACCATTTTAAATATTTTTCGCTCAAGTGATGAGGATACGTCCAGCATATAGAGTTTTTTTTTATTTGTACAAAGAGGGTGTGATAATTGTACGAAGGCCATTCAATAAATAAGGTGAATTTTTCGGTATAAGGACTTCTAATACAGATAGAAGCTTACTTTTTTTCAACGTAGTCTCCCAGCACTGTCACACATTTTCCCATCTGTGCACAAGCTTCCGTATTGCCTCAGCGTAAAAATCTTTGGACTGATGTCTCAGCCAGTCGCTCACAACACTTTTGACTTCATCGTCACTTTTAAACTTCGTGCCTCTCGTGAACGCTTTCAAGGGACCAAACAGGTGAAAGTCTGAAGGGGCAACGTCTGGGCTGTAAGGTGAATGAGGGAACAGTTCCCAGCCCAGCTCGTTGATGGTCTGCACCGTTTGGGCTGCTGTGTGAGGCCTTGCGTTGTCATGATGACTCCTTCTGACTGATGACCCCTGCGTTTGTCCCAACAGATAAGCTCAAAGTCCTTGCAATGTCTTCCACTGTCACCCTTCTGTCAGACTGAATGAGGTCATTGAGTGATTCGATCACATCAGGAGACCTCACTTCTGTAGGCCTCAACACTGCTCCGTCCTTCTTTAAACAATTTAGCCCACTTGTAGACATTTTTTTGGCTGAAACATGTGGCACCATACACAGTTGACATTCTCCTATGAATTTCAAATGGTTTGCACCCTTCAGCAACCAAAAACTTGATAATTGATCGCTGTTCAATCCTGGAGCATCCTTCTTGGTCGGCCATCTTTGTTAATCGCCAAAACTCTCAAAGTTTTTTTTAATCTGCAAAAGAAATTAAATCCATGTGAAAAAGAAGTAAAACAAAAACAAAAAACAAAAAAAAGAGTAAGCTCCTATCTGTATCAGAAGTCCTTATACCGAAAAATTCACCTTATTTATTGAATGACTCTCGTAACTTAGGAATGAAAAAACATTTAATATTGAGGATTAATGAAAAGTACAAGCTGTTTACTTATTTTAATGTTACTTGTACATGTAAACTATCTGGAAAAATACTGATTTTAAACTAATTTGAAAACTAATTTTACCACTTAGAGAACTATTAACTTTATGAAAAACGTTTTTCTTATTTGTTTCTTTGTCTCCTATTTTTGCTTTCTTTCTTGTTGAGTAACTAGTGGTCATGTGACAACAAAGACACGTGCACTTAAATGTCCTTTTTTTCGAGAATAAGCGGGAATACAGAGATAATTAATGAGAGAAAAAGGGGAAGTAGTATTTTAATTATTAGGAAAATGCACAAATGCTAAATATGTCAACAACAGAAACTACTTGACCCACTTTCTATGTATATAAAAAAAATTATTAAGTTATCCAACAGGAAGTGTTCATTTAGCAAAATGAATATCTTAATTATAAAATATTGTTCTTTGATTAAACAATTTTGGGAAATAGTTTTATCTTTCTGTCGGCAAATGAGAAAAGGCATTTTGGATTTGGCAAAGATGTTCCGAACTAATTAAATGGAGAGTTAAAAGCAGAAACGGAAATGGTAGAAACACGCAATTATAATTTCATGTTTATGTACAGCGTTAATCATATGTGGTGTTTCCCGTGTAGTTATTTGCTTCCCTTAATGCAATATAAATTGAATGGATATTATCGGATGAGAGTCTAGAACTTTGGATGTAATTCGTTGGCGCCAAATTGTGAAATATTCACGACGAGAAAGGAAGGAAATGGTAAAAAACAAAACGAAACAACAATCATAACGAGAGAAGGTGTAGTTAGCAAGCTTGTCTCGCTAGATCAATTACGACTGAATAGTGAGTTTGATCCTCACTGGGTGACCTGATATTTTCGGCGTTGTTCCGCATCTAAGCTACGTTTAGAAAATCGCCATAAAGAGAGAAGGTGAGAAGGAGATAGTATGTAACGTGGAAAAAAAGTAACCGAAAAAAAAAAACGAAGTAGTAGTAGTACTACTAGAAGCAGCTAGAAGGAAACAAAATAAATTTTTGAAAAAAAAATGAATACTTCTACTTAGAATCAGAAATAGACAGTTGAAATTTCTAGGGAACATAATGAGGAAAGTGGGCTGAGAAGATTTGACACTCACAGGACATACTGAATACAAGAGGGACAAAGGGAAGCAGCGAATAACCCACTTAATGATATTGTGTAAAGGGTTGGCAGAACAGGGATTAAGAAAGATAACAAATAGACAAACATTACTATTGCTGCCACATATGATCTTGCTATGTATTTCGAGATCCTTGATAAAATCCAAAGAAGAATCTGCAATGTTATTAGTCCTGACCTGGCATCTCGACTTTAGTCATTTTACCACGGCCATAATGTAGCTTCCACCTGTCTTTTCCCATAAATACTTCCATGGTAAATATTCTGATGAACAATTCCTCTATGGTACCTAGATTTTATGAATTTTAGCGTATTACAAGAATGGCGGCAAAACCTCATCCTTTTACGGTCGAAATGGTAAGTTGCAATCGTAACTTCTATGCTAACAGTTTGTCTTCTCACACTTCTTGCTTGTGGAACTCTTTTCCGGCTTCTTGCCTTCCAGTCAAGTTTGATCTTCAAAAATATAAATGCAATGTCAATCGTTATCGTATGTCGTCTTAAACTCTGTTCTTTTATTATTCCCTCTCCTTAATGATGTTTCTCTTATATGCTTTCACACTCAGTAATGCACTACGCGTTAGTGGCTCTGTTGCCTTGTTTGGGGTGAAATGATTCAAATAAAAAAAGATTTTTTTGTTAAAAAAAATAAGAGAAAAAGTGTTACAA
>OZ038477.1:47675178-47700178 GCA_964036315.1 Acanthosepion esculentum
AAGAAAAGGAAGAAGAAAAAACGAAGAAAGGATGAAGGTTCATGAAAGAAAATATGAAGAAAAGAAGTTAGAGAAAGAATGGTAAGAACGGTTAACAGTTTATAGAAGAGATGTCATGCTCATCTTCAAGTGGTGGGGTGACCCTATTGGGAATTATTTATCCACACCCTTTTAAAAATAATGGAAACTAATTTTAATGTGCAAAATCTTACTCGGTGTGCCCCACAAAGGTATCATTACTCAAAACTATCTAGCGACGTGTCTGAGAGACTTCTTTTTCTTCTTGTTCATTCGGGGTGTGGACAATCATGGTTCTCCACAATTGCCTATTCTTCGTAGCTCTTGGTAATATTTGTCTTTTTAATATCCCCACTCCCCTGTTCTGTTATTGTTATGGGTCCTTACCTATATAACTACAGAATGAACTCTTCTTAACACTATGTATACTACGCCTCTCAAGAGAGAGAGAGACGAATCGAGTCGAGCCGATAGTAGTTCACTCCAAACCAGACTGACAGTCATACTAACAACTTCCACATCTTGTATTATTATTCCGTGTAATATATCTTCGTTATTTCTACTCTTGTGTTCGTATTGTTCTTCCTTGGTCTTAACCTGGACCGTAACAGTTATCCATTTTCACAATCGCTTTAGTTAAGTTACTTGGTTATGTTTTTTGTGTCTGTTTACCTTTAAAATATGCCGTAAATGCCAAATTTTCCAAGTTTTCTTTTCTGATTATGTATCCCAGAACTGTCAACTCCCTTTTCTTTTATCTTTATGTATAAGTGTTCTTTTTGTTTCTATTTTCTCTAAGAATACCCTGTCGAACTGTTATAAAACGAAAACATTAACGTAAGTCGTGTTCTTATATAGTCTCGTAAGATCTAAAAATATCTAAATTGTCAGCCCAATGCAACCGCTTTGTCTGATCGATGGTTAAAGTTGGCTTCAAGCGAATGAAGCCTGTAGGTCTTAGCGAGGATCATCTTTTTTTAACCTCATGAACTGACACTACAGAATCACAATCAAAGAAATAAAAAAATCGCCACACTTTAGGACTTTCAACAGCGGCAACAACTAAAGTGAATATCACATGTAACTCAAAGCGAAAATAATGGCATAATCAAGATGTTGACATTCCACACCACTTCAAATAAAAGGTTAGGAAAGAAATCCTGATCAGTACTGGAAGGAACAATAGCAGTTACTGGGCTCGAGAACCCTATTTTCCTGACAGATTGATTAATGGAAAGATTTTATGAATTTCAACCGAAAATTGCTCTTGCGGGCAAAGAATGCTGAAAGTTTTCTAACAAGGAAACGGCTAATATTACAATTGCAATTACCTTCTGTAGAACCAAATCAAAGACGAAAATGTAAAGTAATAGAAACTGGCAGAATAGAAAGAACTCGGCTACTGGAAGAGGAAAGAAAGAGAAGAAAAATGTTGCGCGATAAAATACACTGGTTAAAAACAAGAAAAGAAAAACGAGGAATCAGAGGTACTATTTGCAGGTGAACTGTTATGTTATATCAGTACTCTTCTATGTCAGTAAATGTTTAAACATCTCGCAGATAAAGAAGAGAGTTGACGCAACAGAAATGTGCTTCTGCAGAAGGCTGCTGTGAATAGCATGACGAAGCATGTAAGCAACGAAGAAGTCTTTAAGAAAATGTTAATAAAAAAGACGTTTATACTTAGAATCAGAAAAAGACAGTTCAAACTTTCTACAACGCATAATGCGAAAAGAGGGCTTAGAGAATTTGACACTTACGGGATATAGTAAAAGGACAGAGGGAAGCGGCGAATAACCAACCTAACGGCTGGCAGAACAGGGATTAGAAGCGACAATAAAAAAGTAGGGCTGAAAAAATTAAATCTTTCTGCCGAGAAATTACTGGTGTTATATTTTCTCTCATATTTCAACCTCTTCAGGTCAGCATATATAGAGTTTTATTAAAAATTTCTACATAATGTATTTAAAAAGTTAAGCAAGGTATAAAGCAACGAAAAATTCGTTAGAAACAAAGAAAAGAGTGCTCAGCGTGCTATGTAATATCGACCCTTCTTTATGGCAATGAATGCTGGATAATTTTGTTTACAGATGAAGAGGAAACATGAGGCAACAGAGATATGCCTTTACAGAAGGATGCTGAAAATAATCGCGAAGATGTTTTAAATAAAGTAGAATATATCAACACTTATACAATCAGAAAGCAACAGTTGAAATTTCCGGAATAATAACGCAGGAAATACTTTTGAATCTCGGCTGATTTGATCTACTCTACTGGCACTATTCACCTGACTTTATACCAAACGATTGTTACCATTTACAAAATGCTTTGATGGGAGAAACCTTTTTTCTAGGAAGTGTTTTGACGGAGAACGGATAATGCCACACCGATATATGAAGGCGCATAAGGATAGCGAGAGACGCCTTCCAAAGTCTACGAAAAGAATCAGAAAAAACTTCTTTAGAAACAAAGAAATGAATTCTGAACTGTCATGCACTATAGGTCCTCCTATATGGCAGTAAATGTTGGAAGAGACTTGAAGCAACAGAAATATGCTTATACAGAAGTATGCTAGGAATACCATATTAGAGTAATGACCAAGTTTTAGGAAAAATAGACACTTCGACGGAGAATCAGAAAATTTGAAATTTCTAGGGCACTTAATGAGGAAAGTCACAGGACATATTGAACGCAAGAGAGACAAAAGAAATCAGCCGGTAACCTACCTAATGAGCTTGTGTACATGGTTGGCAGATGGCGTGGAGGTTGAAAAACACAGATCTTGCCAAGTGCTACAAAGGATTAGATGAAGAGATACGGCACATAGAAGAATAAGATTATAATCTTATCGAGGTAGAAAAAAAGATGGACGAAAAGTAAAAAAGGCTACAGGAGACATAGTTATTCTCCTGGTACAATCCTAAAGCACTAGCAATCCTACTAAGAATCGAACTCTCTTGCAATGGTCAGCATGACTGGATTATTAAGCAGTGATATGTGATAGGCACTCTTTAGGGGTTTAGAAAACAAACAAGAAAAATGAAGTCTCTTTATGGAGATTTTCTAAGTGTAGGTTAGATGTGGTACGAAGGCGAAAGTATGGGGCCATCCAGTAAAGATCGAAGTCGCTATTCAGCTATAACTGATCTAGCCAAAGAAGCTTACTAACCCTTGCACCACTTCGAAGTGCTCAAACAAATACTTTTATGTTGATTTTCTAAGCGTACCTTAAATGTGACACAATGCCGACGGTATGGGGCACCCGGTGAGGATTGAAATCACTACTCAATTGTAATTGTTCTAGCGAG
This sequence comes from Acanthosepion esculentum, assembly GCA_964036315.1. NCBI lineage: Eukaryota > Metazoa > Mollusca > Cephalopoda > Sepiida > Sepiidae > Acanthosepion > Acanthosepion esculentum. The sequence continues at coordinate 47,678,505 of OZ038477.1, forward strand.
ACAAGATTGCTAACCATTACACCACGATTAGTTACCCGAATGATTTTCTAAGCGTAGCTTAGATGTGACACAAAAGCGAAAGTATGGGGGCAAACCGGTGGGGATCGAATTCACTCTTCAGTCGTAATTGATTTAGCCAGAGAAACTTCTTAACCATATCGAAGTGATCAAACAAATACTTTTTATTATGATTTTCTAAGCGTAGCTCAGATGTGTAACAAAGCCGAAAGTATGGGGCAGCCAGTTCGGATCGAACTCACTACTCAGTCGTAATTGTTCTTGCGAGACAATATTGGTAACCATTACACCACGTTGAGGTGCCGGAATGATTTTTCAGCGTAGTTTAGATGTGGCACAAAGCCGAAAGTATGTGGGCATCCAGTGAGGATCGAACTCACTATTCAGTCGTAACTGATCTAGCCAGACAAGCTTGCTGATTATTACATGACGTCGAAGTGCCGAAATAAAGCCTTTTTATGGATAGCAGACAGTAAAATAAGTGGATGAAGAGTTATCAAAAGGCAACTAAAGACTGACAGAAGAAATAGAAGAAAACTCTATGGGAAGCTTGAGAAATGAGTTATTTGCTGCAAGGTAGCAGTTTTGTAATAAAATAAAATAAAATAAAGATTATTAAGATTACACGCTTCTAGTATCGGGTAATGTCTTGTTAAATAATACAGATGACAATATTAACAAAATAAATAACATTTAGATCTTCTTTCAGTTCTTTGCATAAAAGATAAACACTGAGTGCGATTTTTTTTCGAAATGATCTTGAGGAAATTAGTCGAATTAAACAAATCAAATATATCACAGGAACATATAATCTTTAGAATTAAATTCTTGGTGTGTGCTGTCATTTTGAATATCTCGAGAATCGGCTGTGCGGCCCTGGGGTAATTTGATAACAAATCATAGGAGACTTTACTGCGCAAACGTGAAGGGCCACTGAACGTGGGTTTACTCAGTATTAAGTTGCCGTTGAGTGTGTTTGTGTATTGTGTTACCATCGGATTCATAATAATTAATCATTATAGATCCGATGGTTGACCCTTCAAAACAGGTCTAGGGTGTTTTTGGTAAAATATGGTGTCACTCAGGTTTCTCTGTACACATCTCTGCAGTATTGTTGAAATACCGTGGACAATTTAAAGGTGAATGCGGCCAGGAAGGAGTCACGGTGGAGTAATGAATAGCGACTCGGATTGAGGAATTGGAGAGCCGAGTTCGAATTCCAGTCTAATCCATTACATTCACTTACGTGCTAATACCCTAGTGAAAGGTTTGAATCTTCTTCTCCCCACCAGCTATGGGTAAATAGAGACCGGGTGCTATAGCCTTGGATGGCAATTGGTCTACCGCAGAAAGAAATGGCAACCTACTGCGGGGAAAAAATCTGCCTGTTCAGTCATGTATCGAAAGATACATGATCGCCTAATCGTGTATCCCGCATGGCACATAACTGATGTGACCAGGATGATTTGCTGATTTGTTTTGAAAAGTGGGAGGGACGCTAGAATAAATGATAATGAGAATATGGTGTATTTGAAAAGGAGTATAGCAGGTAGGAGTATTAAATGACAAGTCATTTTCTGGATGTCTTATTTTATGCGTCACGTTTCCTTAAATCATGGCCCTCCACAAAATGGCTTTTGTTGCTTTAAGTAACATTTGACCCCTTACAATCCCTTTTGTTCTTTATTCTGCCATTGATTACTCACTGTAGGTTTTTCGCCCTACATCGCTTCTCTTGCCTTTAATATTTCGTAAGAGGCTGATACTGGATCCCTCCTCTGACCTAGCTCTAACGGCTAAATGTTGGGGAGGGGGAACTGGTTTGCAACTTTCAATACTTCCAAGACCAAACTAGTAACTATCCGTCATCACTGAGCAGACCCTGAATTTACATCTATCATGATGCATACTTGTTTTCTCAAGATGGCTCATTGCCTTGAACGCTTATTGGAAGTAAAGTGGAACTCATTTACACGAACCATAAGTATCTGACTATGCCTGCTAAGTTATATCTCTACAAGAGCCATATCAGACTAAAAATGGAGTACTGCCCCCATATCTAGGCTAGAGCAGACCAGCCCTCACTTTCCAGGCTTGATAGAGTTAAGATGCGTCTTCGCGGCCTTGTAGATGATTAATTATTTTCCACTATCTTTCTCTCTACAAACTCTTCCCCACAGACGAAATATCACAGTCCTCTCACCACTGTATCGCAATTTCCACGGAAAATGTTCTGATGAGCTAGAGTTCCGCCAGTTCAGGCCTTCACTCTTAAGAGCTGCCATGCTACACACACTAGAACGAATCATTCCTTTTTACCTTCGCATTCCGTTAGTTAAAAGCAAGTTTTATTCGGACAGGTTCTTCCAAAGAATTGCTGCTTCGTGGAGCTGACCCCCAGAGGATGCTTCTATGATCACAACATTAACCTCTTTAATTTAACTGTTATCTTTTCGCCATATTCTCATAAACTGTGCTTATTACATCCTCCCGTTACGTGCACCAACCTCAATCAGTAACACTCTATGTTGAGTGACTCATAACCTCGTATTGTTTTAAGAAATATTATCCAAGCCTTCTTTATATATCCCAGATATTTCAGTTGTAATTGTTAATCTCGTAGTTCCTAAGATTTCTTCCTTGCTCACATGTTTACAGTATTCGTAGCATTCCTCGGTAGAACCGAATCTTTGTCGTCTGAAGATTCTTTTTCGATTGTTCGAGAACAGTCTAGTGTTCACAAAGGAGCCAATAAAAATGAAATATAAGAAACCTAGGAGTAAAGGAACTGATTAATTAAAGGGTTCATTTCGTTCGGAAACTAATTTTGTTTAATTGCATATAAATATTTTATTGGTATAGAATATTAATCGACTAAGGGAAGTAATCACTTATAAATTTACTAGCTTAAGTTGGCTTACCTCCCTTCTCAGTACAGATAGGACAGGAAATATATAAATAAATACACAATGATAATTATTTTTATGACTTGAAGATTGCGAATCAAAGCCATGCTAGAAACGTAAATATTTAATGAATGTCGTATTAATTCGAAGCACATAAAATATACCAGAAAATGTATTTTTCCTACAAAAATACTCAATTTAGTTGCAGATAATCTATATTAACTGGAAAACGTACAGACAGAGTAAAGATCGTCCTATGATTGCCTGCGATTCACAAGATATTACGATTCGAGTTAATAGTCGTGGTATTATCACTACTCGTTTTATTATTACTACTACTACTACTGCTACTGGTCCTGCTGATGATAAAATGGCCAGCCGTTTTCATTACTTCAAGACGAGACTGTGTGTCTCTTCCGAGATCAAATGATTTGTTATGAATGTCTAAACTGATAATAATTACAATGTCCGCAGGGACAATATGGAAGCAAAGCTTGTAATGACTTTGATAATGGAAACATCTTTGATTGAGATTTCTCTAATGGTAATATCGATCTTTTCATAGGAATACAACGGCGATTTTGTACTTGATTTAGCCATTGATTACGTTGATGATTGTTGTGGTAACCTTTTTTGTAAGGATAAGGGCAAGGTCGAATATTCTGCTTTTCATAATAATGGCAACAATATTATGTTTTCATCTTTGCGAACACGCTTTCAGTGGATATATATATATATATATATATATATATATATATATATATATATATATATATATACACATATATATATATATATGTATATGAATATATATATATATATATATATATATATATATATATATATATATACTTGAAAAAATATAATATTTGATTAATAAAAATATACTGATTAATAAAAATATATTGTGGAACTCGATAAATACTTTGGAGGCGGCAAGCAATCCGGCATCATTTATTTTCCTCAAAGTTAATTATTTTATTTACTGTTTTCGTATTATAGTGATAAGCTTTAGATATATTCGATGAATTTTTGAGAATATATTTTTTGAAAAAAAATGCATTACAGAGCATAATACCTAAAATGGGTATAGGGAAGGAATGGTGATCCTTATAATCTATCTAGGCACAATCATTAACCTTATCGCATAAATATTTGTCTTCTCACAAAAACGGTCCATTCACATATGTACACACTTCACACTGAGACCATAATATCTCTAAGACCTCACTCGTCCAATATATACAATTTTTGTAGTAGTGTTGCTTGTGGGAGTGATAACAATACCAACAGTTAAATATTCACACAAATGCATATTTACAATTAAATAAAAATATATTTACAAGACCAAAGAAAATAAATGTTAGTATCAGAAGACACCATAGTACTAATTGTGACAAAAATAAATTAACTGATCGAAAAAAAAGTGACTGAATAATACTAAAATATATGATTTTAACAACACTTATACAGACATGTACTCATTCAAATATAATAGCTCCTACGATAACATCTCGAAATTTCAAAGATAGAGAACTTTAATCTCTGTCACCTAAAGGAGAGTGGGTGGGAATTAAACTAAAAAAGGGGACCAAAATAAACGGGTTAATGAGCATACATACTGTAGAAAAGTTAAAATGTTTTTCTAATAGAAAAAACGACCCTATTTGAGCTTAGTACAAACTGGGTTACTATGAATCAATTCAATGGATTTTGTCTAACCCGACGTCCTAATTTTGGTGAGTTTTTCAATCTTCAGCTTAATATTTAATTACGCTTATATATATATATATATATATATATATATATATATATATATATATATATATATATATATATATATATATATCAATTATGTGGTGCAGGTTCAATTTATATTACGCGAATCATTCATACGAAAAGCAGATAATGAAGTTAATGATATGGCAAGCATCACTCTCGCAAACAATTTTTAATAATAAAATACATTAACCTCGAATCCGTTAATGAATGGTATGATCCTTGTTTATAAATTCCGGTTTTATAAGGTCTTTTTTTTACTACTAGCTTTCAATTGTTTCATACAATCATCATCAGGTCGGGAAATAAAACAATTTATACAAAGAATTACATAGCAATGTTAATGTGATTAATGGCGAAATCACTTCGCTAACAGGACTTAATGAGACATTAACCTACTATCAATTCCTTGGATAATAAGATCCTTATATTCGAGTTGTTATCAGATGGAAGACACGTGCATGCCAAGTACTTTCGACAATTTCAAATTGTCAAATTCAGGGCGCAATTTTCTTATATATAGGCAAATACTTTGACGAAATATGTGTAGATCGAAAGATGTTTTTTTAAAATTAATCACATTAACATTGCTATTTAATTTACTGTATATATTATTTCTTTATGATATAAAATGGATGCTGCACACTCTAATATATGTACGAAATCAAATCCGCAGCACAGTAATAATCAGAACCTTAAAATCTGTAGAAAACTACTAACACAAATTTAATTTAGTAATTGGATTATACTAACTCCATTTCACTTTAACAGATAAATACATATAAGAAAATTTCGTGGATTTCTAACTTTTCAAAATACAAACAAACTTCTCACTTGATCGATTTGAACTAGAACTCTAGCGTCGCGACATCGCATGCTCCAAAACATATATTCATCTGTCAATAAATAGGATAATTTAAATATATATATATATATATGATAAATACAAATATAAATTTTGTCACATAGCTGATCGATGTTATATTCACCACCACGACTCCAGTAGGTATAGAATGGCGCTCTCTAATGTTATAATATTCTAGTAGTGAGAATAGGTTCTGGTTTTCTGCAAGGGATAATAGTATTGGAAGTAAATTAGTGGTTTGACATCTTCTGAAGTTTTCCCATGGGACATAGATATTTAATATGTAATAGACATGATGGGACTACACCTGACTTATTCAATTTTCCCACCTACAACACTTACAGTATTGTGGCAAAAAATTCAAGTAGGGTGGAATAATGTTATTTCTATGATCGTTTATGTTTGTGACATTGAATGCAGATATAGAGCATGTTAATATTAGGCGATTAAATGACAAAGTGGAAAAATGTAAAAAGGAAAAGTGTAACATGTTTCAGCCCTCTAGAAGAACTCCATTGGATTAAAATAATCTTTTTATTGATAGAATTATATATGTATAGGAGGGGTAGGGAGATGTAAAAGCGAACGTCGGTTTTAATTATGCACCGAAGGGAAACGCAGATGTGGAAACGCTGTATTTCAAATTTAAAACTTTTGATTTTTAAAGTTTTAAAAATTTGAACGGGTATTAATCTTTATTAAATGTGTAGTAATCGTTATTAAACGTGTATTATTCTTTATCAAAGGTGCATTAATCTTTATTAAACGTGTATTGATCTTTATTAAACGTGCATTAATCTTTATTAAACGTGTATTGTTCTTTATTAAACGAGTATTAATCTTTATTAAACGTGCATTAATATGCGAATCTACTGACAGATATAGCATTTTTCAACCTGTGTAGCTACTGATTCGTATAATTCGTGTAATTATTTGCTATACACCAGTTATATTACCAGTGTGCTTAATCTTGCGTAATTTGTAACGTACCGTATATTTTCGTGTATAAGCCGACCATTAAATCCCCCAAATCAGTCTTAACAATTGGGGATCATCTTATACTACAATTTTATAAAAGAAACCTTGAATCCTGAGAGATGCTTATTGGTAGGCTAACCCCGGCCTCGGTGCGATAAACAATAATATACAAAAAAAGATTCACATTATCATATAAACTGAAAATATAAGTACTAAAACCATTTCTAACTTATTTATTACTGGCATATATAACTTCAGAATAAATTGCCTATTCGAAGAATAATTTCATATCAATGAAATGAACTTGTATCCATGCAAGGTCGCCTGAGAAAATGTAAACATCGTGTTATGATTGCGTTCACAGTAATGGAATGTATTGTTATTAGCAGTATTTTGTGATTGTCGATGAAGTATAAGTAAATGGCCATTAGTACACCAGGCTGTTTGTAACATTTTATAAATAGGAAAAGAAGAGGAAGAAGAAGAAGAATCAATATTCGCAAGAGATCACGTGATGAAACGTAAACAAAACAATGGTTTCCCTTTTAGGGGACGTATGTAGAAAAACATGATATAGAATTGGTTTTGTGATTTCGTTTATTCTGAATTTCTAAGGATACAGTAAATAACAAAACTTCCAATAACATCATCTTTATACAATCAATAAACAGTCGTCTTATATTACAGGTATAGGATAAATAGATGAAATATTTGCTATATTTTTTTTACCTCGTCTTATCTAAAGGTCACCTTATAGGCTGAAATATACGATATATTCAGCGTTGAAATTTTATTTTCTGTCTATGTATTTTAAAGGTGTTATTTCTTTTATACATTTTCTATATACTCAAAAATACTACCTACGACTTTTCTATAATTTAATCACTAATATCATTCATAACATTAATCACGTTATCTAATTAGCAACCTGAACCCAGATAACAACTCTTTGTTGGCGCCATGAATAAAAAAAAAGACACCTAATCTACTTCTATAGGAGTCGTAATTTAAATCCCAGAGTCAAGACGTGCATAAATATACACAAGCTCAGTGAAGGGACGAAAATGAAGAGACTTTACCAACGAACGTCGGGTTGGGTTGGTAAATTTTATGATAATATCATCAATTTGGGGGTTATTTAACGCCGGCATTTATTATACTTGATTCCATGGGCAAACATAGATCGGCTTTATACTGGAATCCATAAACAAACATTGGTCTGGTTTATACTTGAGTTCATTAACATAATTCAGGCTTATACTTGAACCCATGAGCAAACACACTTGAGTCTATAGGCTATCATTGGTCGGGTTTATATTTGAGTCTGTATGTAAACATTGGTCGGGTTTATACTTACGTTCATATGTAAACATAATTGAGGCTTATACTTGAGTACGTAGTCCAACATTAGTCAGGGATATGCTGGGGTCCATAAACAAACATTGGTCGGGTTTATATTTGAATTCATTAAACATAATTCAGGTTTATTCTTGATTTCATTGGCCAATATTGGTCGTGTTTATACTTGAGGCCATATGCCAATATTATTCGGGTTTATACTTGAGTCTGTAGGCAAACATTGATCGGATTTATAGTTGAGTCTATAGACAAACATATGTCGGGTCTATACTTAAGTTTATATGTAGACAATTTAGGCTTAGATTTTGCATAGGGCAAAATTGATCGGTCATATACTGGAATCTGTTGACAAACATTGTTAGGTTTATACTTAGGTTCGTAATAAACAGAATATACTTGGGTATATAGGCTAACATTGGTCGGATTTATACTTGAGACAATAGGCAAATATTGGTCAGGTATATAGCTGGGTCTGCAAGCATTCATATATTTTGATGTCTTATTATTTTGCAGCAGATAGAATAGACGATGACTAGGCCCTGATCTGAGGGCAGATTAAGGACCCTGGAGGTGATAAGTTTTGTACTGAGAAGAGTATACGTTCGTGGGTCAATTCAAAGTTCTGTTCAACATCATAATAATATTGCCTTAAGATATTCACAGGATATATAGGTCTAAACCTTCTGATAAAAACGACAAAGCTGATGAAATGCGTACGAATATAATAATATATAATACAAAAATTAATTACATTAAAAAAAAAGAGTAGAGAATTTAAGGACTTTGCATTTACTTTTTTTCCTTGCATAAAATAAAACAATATTTATATACTATGTTAGCAGAATAGTATTACGAAACCTACTAAGATCACACCAAACTTTCATTTACTTCTGTTCTTTTTATGATTTATCGATCTGCATAATCGATTTGTGATATGTGACATCATTTCACAGGATAAACGAAAATTAGTTTTGGCCGCTAGAAACAAATTCAATTACCAATGTGGGATTGATATCTGCATCAATGACGGCTGAGTTAGCAATATCCAAAACGGCTATGCCATTCCCACACTTTAATCGAGAATGTCGATCTTGGAGGAAGTTTCTCGGATTTCTCCCACTGTCAGGCACAAGAAATAAACAAACACATAAATATATATTCCCGATTCTTAACCAAATCTCAAACGGCAGTTTTTCGGTCATTGCTCCAAAGAACGTCAATTACGAGAATGGTAATTTTAATATTAACCATTTCTTTATAAAGAAACATTCAGCATTGGATAACTGAACACAAAGCGCTACTTTCGGTTGAAATTTATAAAATCTTTCTCTTAATTTTTTTTTCAGGAAAATAGGTTTTTTAAGTCCATTAGTTGTTATCGCTCGTTTCAATATTGACTGAAGTTTCCTTCCTAATCTTTTATTTGAAGTTGTGTGGAATGTCTGTTACAATTTTTAGATACATCTCTATATACTAGTAGATTTATTTGTATAATAATACAACTTGTGGCACAAGGCCGAAAAAGGGGAGGGGCAGAGGCTGGTCTTCAATAACTATCCTATACCTAGCTAATCAGATTCACGACCCATTCATACATTACAATTTCAACATTCACCAAAAGAACTCGTCCGTCACCATTCAATCCTCCATACACCATAATACCACATCCTCACAAGAGGAACCTACAAAACGCGCCCCACACCATAAAAATTTCACATCTCTATATACTAGTGAGCCATTCAAAATGAGCTGACTCAATAGAAGGTTAACCAATCAGAAGACTTGAAATATTCAATCCGACGTGTATAAAAGCGGGCATTTTGTTTTCTCCGAATATTCACTGCCAACCTCTGATATGGAAGACCTTAAGAATTACTGAACAGCTGCTACTAGATATTGGTGTTGTTTCATTGAACAAATTACTTACTACGTTGGATTTCCACATTCATACTACGGTGAACATGTTTAACAATGTCAACATCTTGATTATGTCAATTTTCTCTTCTAGTTGCATGTAGTCCTCAAGTGATGTAGTTTCTGTTATTTGGTACAGACATTTGTTTGTGATTCTGTAGTGCCAGTCTCAAGATTCGTATAAGTGTAGTCTTCACCAAGATCCATAGGCTTCACTCGCTCAAGGCCAGTTTTATATTAAGGGGAAAAGAAATAAGAACAGTTAATAATGGGATAAACTTTTATTTTACAATTTTGGAAATAACTACCTAAAATAGAATTATGTAACCTGGCCTGTTTTTTTTGCTACTAATTGCGTACTTGCCACGGGCGCCTGTTCATATTTTCAGTTCAGGCATAAATGAAGATTACGAATGCTAATTTTCACATCAGACATACAATTCCGTCTAACGTTTCCGAAAATATGTAACTCTTTCTCGGATCTTTTATTTTTACAAGAGCCGCCAATGGAGTATTTCTGCCATTTATTCTGCTCAGTCCGTAATTTCCAGCCTCGATGCTGTCTTGTGGGAGAAGACATATTTTCTATTCTGCAGACTCTATCTCACAGATGCAACGCCGTAAATCTATCGCTACTCTGTTTTTATTTTTCATGGCAAATGTTCAGTTGAGCTCCATTCTGTTAGTTCTAACAGTTCAGACCCTTACTGCCAGCATATGCCATGCTACTTCCACGGAGGCGAATCAGCCACATTTTCCCCGTTTTCCAAATGTAAAGAAACATTTCTCACGCATAGCTTGAACATCTACTTTGTGGAACAGATTCTTGAATGAACGCTTCATTGAACATTTCAATCTTAACCTCCCCATTTTGAGGGTCAATCATTATCTATCCTCCCTATCCTGTACACTTTCTACTACCCACTCGTCCATTCATGTCACACACCTAATTCATCATTAGCATTTCAACTGCAAGCTGATAAGTGCATAGTTACCTAGCCTTTTATTGAATAAAATTTAATATACAAAAGAAAAAAATTCAGAGAAAAATAAAAACAAAAAAAATGTTCCGTCCTCATTTCGAAGGGCGGTATTGGACACTCATTCTAACTGGAATTGACGTGATCTGGCCTTTGGAAGTCAAGCTTAATAAATCAGAATATTTGATTATACGAGGTACGATTCGGAAATAAATCGGAAAATTTGCAAATCGATCATTTTGATAGTCTGTGAAGTGACCCAGTGGTTCTCTTATCTTTTCAGACTATTCCCTCATCTCCCAAAACATCTCATCCGGGAAATAACCTTTTAAATTATTTTCTTTCTTTGAGGAGGTAATTTCATACCTTACGTTCCTCGAACTTTGGGTAGCACCATGTGTAATAATATATAGACTTTTAGATAGATTGCAGGCATTTTTGGTAAATGTGCTGTTATAATGTTTCAGGAGGTTTTGTGATTTTACATTATCTATCTATCTATCTATTTCAGTCTACTCATATCCCTCCGAGTCTATTCATATCTATCTATCTAGCTAGCCAGCTCAATCAGTTCACAGCTAGCTATCTATTTATCTATCTATCTATCTATCTATCTATCTCAGTCTGTTAATATCAATCTGTCTATCTAGCCGGTTTGAAAGGAAGATGAACAAAGGGAAAGAATGGAAGAAACATCATGTGAAAGAGACGGACACAGTATGTACAAATAAGAAGGAAATGAGTAGTAGAAAAAAGTAAGGATAATAAACGAGAGAAACAAAGAAACAAAAGACCGTGAAAGATACGTGGAAAATAAGTTTTTTTTTTAAATCGATGGATGTAGAAAATATGATTAATTTTGTTATTTAAACTTTCTGTATTCACAAACGACAAAATTACTTATTTCTTTTAAGTTAATGAAGTGATAATTGCTTTCCTCTCAAGAAAAACAGACATCTTCAAATATTCTGGAAGTTTACACTGAGAAGTTTGATTTATCTCCCTTCTTTATTTCCGGTTTCTTTTCACCTTTTCTTCTCGTTATGGCACTTTATTGTAAACACAAGTAACAACGATCTAGTTACAAAACCGTGAAAACTGTTTTATACCTTCAGTTTAAAGTATCCACGAATTGATTAAAAAGTGGTAGATGCTGCTCCTTCTTGCAAATCATAAATAGATTTATATGGATTGAAAGAGAACGAGCGAAGAACAATGGCGCTTACTATCCATTGATGGACTAAGAAGTACAGAGTTGGAAAGCGCATTAAACTATAACCTATTTCGAAGATAAAAAAAAAGCAAGAATTCTCATACCGGGAAAATAAACAAAACCGTCGTCTAATTGTCAGCAGTCTTTTTTCTTTCGAAAAAAGTGAAACCGGCATCCTGTAAAAGTCAAGAAGGTTAGTAAAAGATATTTTTTCTGAAAGCGCAATGATTAAAATCCTCTTCCTACGCATGTTAAAAAAAGAACAAGAATTACCTAAAAATTGCAGATTTTAATCAGATTTCAAATGTTTAAAAAAAATTTTCCTTGACTCAAAATTAAAAATTAACATTTAATTGCATTTAAAACTCACTGATTCTAATTCAGTTTATTTTTGTTTTTCATGGTTTGAATATTGTAAAAATATCTTTAACTATTTCGCTTATTTCTAAATATTACCACTTGCAGAAGCTGCGTTTTTTAATTTTTTTTTTTTTTAAAGGTATTTTAACTATTTTGCTTTCTTCAACACCTGGATGTTTAGCTGGGCCGGGGGGAGACTTATTTCAAGAGGTGGAAGAAGAACTGCACTCAAAGTTCCTTGGAGCAAAAGAAATGAGATAAAGCAGAAATAAAGTAAAAATGTAGAAATAAATGGAAGCAGCAACGATAAACTAAATAAGGAAATAAAAGAACAAACAAAAACAAATGGCGTCCCCTAAGAATATATAAATGACCTTGGATGCAAAATACTCAAATGGATTTTGATAAAGTCTCCATGAAAGAATGACAAAGAAATCAAATAAAAACTGAATAAATGTATTTTCAAATGAAACTTCAAAATCAACAAGGATGTAAACTAAAGAAACATATACTAATGAAAGAAAACAATTCATCTGCACAACAAAAGAATGGTAGTCCTTGAAATGAACGAAAATACGAAACTGAGGAAACATCAATGGTTATTATATTTTTTTCTCGAGAAAATCCCTGAAAATTGCTGACAGGAAAGAAATAAGTAAAAAGGCAAATTGACCCGCGATGTGGAAGCTGCTAATGTGTTTTTTCTTTTTCTTCCTTCAAATAATCTACCTCATATCGTCACATATAAAACGTGTTTCTCAGCCCTACAAGATGCAGCAGAACCTTTTTTTTTTTTTCAAAATTTCGATTTAGTCGTTTTCTTCATTTTTTTTAAAAAGTTTTTTTCCTACAAAAGAGGAATATAATAATGACGAAAACAACCTTATACAGAAAAGAATTAAAGAAAGAATTTTGTAAGAAAAAAAAATGCTTGTAAAAATAGCAATTACGAATCTAGTCAAGCGATATAGTTCTATGAGATAAAAGGAACAAGTTGGAAGGAGAAACAAAGAGGAAAGGATGAGGAGGATGAAGACGAAATTATTAAAACACTGAAGAATGCAACCGGTGAAGGAGTAATGGAGAAAGATAATGATGAAAAAGAGAGAAGGATCGAAAAATCTACGGTAGCAATGAATATTCAGTCGAAGAAAGACTATTTATTAAAGAAGAGAGAGAAACGTCAATGGAATGGTAACCGTTTCCTTATAAGGAAACATTTGGCATTTATTGACCGAGCAAAGAATGCTAATGTCAGATGAAATTTACAACATCTATTTAAACAATTCTTTAGGACAATAGGTTTTTCAAGTCCATGGCTTCCTTCTTAACCTTTTGCTTGAAATGGTGCGGAAAAATCAACATCATTACGTTATTTTCTCTTCGAATTATATGTGCTATCCATTTTACTTATTGCTGTTGTGGAGAATCCTAAAGGTTATTGTTTGGTACAGTTCTTTGTGATTCTGTAGCGCCAAAACATGCTATTCAAAGAAAGGTGGTTCTCGTTAAGACGACGCTGGAAGCCATTTTTAACTATTGAGCTGACAGCTTAGAGATTTAAAGCAAACATAGAGGCTGAAATAAAAGTGAACAAAAATAAGAGACTTGAGCAAAATGAAAAAAAATATGGTTTTGCTATCACGAAAATATGCGACATGAAAATGGAAAACTAAATAAGAAAGCGTGAGTCAATATCGAAGGAAAATAGAAAGTAAAGACACACAAACACACAGAGGGAGAGAAGTATTAAGAGCCGAAATAAACAAAATATAAAGAGGAAGGGTACCCAGGATTCTTAGTGGCATGGTATGGAGCGCTGAAAGTTACGTTGTTGTTGGAAGTAGTAAGATGATTTGACATAGAAACTTCGACCGTTATTAGAGACGATTTGTAATTAAATTTGGATTCTCAAAACGGTGTACTTTGTTTTATTTTATTTTTCATCATGAGATTACTAAGTCATTCACTTTTACAAGCAAACACATACACACACTATATATATATATATATATATAAGATATTTTTGAAGGTACAAAATTTTATCACAGCAATAAAAGTATGAAGCTTGATATTACTAGACATATTAAAAACGAGCGAAGCAACCGGTTTCGCTCTCTATATATGCTAGCTTAAAAGACGAACTCCTGCGGTGAGGGGGGGGGGGGGCTGGGATTCCAGCTCAAAACAAAAGGTACCTTTGGTTCATATTAGAAAACGGCAATGGTAATTTTGAAGAGATAACTTTGAATTCGTCAATTCACTCCATGGAACTACAAAACCCCACTTTAACTCTAATTCGAGCTATAAATCTAATTTCGACTAAAAGACCGATTTAGACCCAAAGTCCGATTTGGGCCGATTACTTCAACCAACGCTTTTATCGTTGGGCCATATGTCCTTGGTAATCCAGTGCTGTGAGTTCAATACCTGGCCACAGCAGAGGTGAACAAAAACTTGGAGAGTTGAGTTACTAAAGAGAGAGAAATAACTGAGATATCAAGAAAAAAGCATAGCGTCCGGAACTAGCCCAATATACCCCAGTGGACTAAGTAAAGGATTCGGTTTGAAATTCCAACGTATATCACCTGAAGAAGGCCGGAGCGTACAACGGTCGAAACATCGTGAATATGACAACAAAGATGAGGACAGCAGTCCGAAAAATGTAAATAGTGTAAATAGACACAATAGCTCATCTCAGAAATATAGACATGCATATGTGTGTGTGTGTGTGTGTGTGTGGGGGGGGTCATGCATGTATGTTTTGTATTCATATAAGTACTAACATGTACGTGCGACACGACATTGAAATCTTTTACATCCGTCATTTTATGTAGAATTATCGCCGATTCATAAAATCGCACCTTTGCTTGTACGCACCTGTTACCAGGAACATTATCCTCTTCAGTAAATTCAACCGCACGCAAAAAAAAAAAAAAAAAAAAAAATAGAAAGAAAGAAAAGTCATAGAAAACACCAGCCGTCATTAACTTGCCTGTGTCTGTTTCAATAATTTTTGCCATGCACACCTGCGATCTCACGGGTATAGATTCGAAGTGAGACGCGCATATCTTGACGTTAAACTGCTACCCTTATCATCCTGTCAATCTTCACAATACCCTACCAATTGACAACACCCACCCTTTTCTTCAACATACATTCCTGAAGGTTGATATTTCTTGAGAGGACTCCATTTCTTTGACTTTCTTTGTCCAAGTTAATGATTATACTGTTAATTTCGCATAAATAAAATTATAATACGGACCAATAACACTGGCTCGTTTGGAAAAACGTATATGTTGGAATTCTAACAAGAAATATGCATTATACTATTGCAGTATTGCAGGAAATTAACGATTACAAAAAGATTTAAACTTATCAAATTGACGCCCCCCCCAAAAAAACGACTGTGTAGCGCCGCGGAACAAATCAAAAGAATTCAGCCTGCGTAGCATAACTGTTAAGTGTCTAAATTTTTGTCCTCATTTATGTGTGTATGTTCAACGTGTACAAGGTTTGAGAACCACTCGAGGTAGAGAGTTATATAGTAAGAGGCATAGCTTATGCGGATAGGTATGGAAGATAACGGTCAAGCCTAGAGTGGAACAGGTTAAGATTGTAGTGATCGGGGAAGCAGCCTCTTGGGAGTCGGTCCCACATGGCAGTGGTTTGAGGGAAGAAGCTGAGTGGAACATAAATCTCACCGGAGTCATATGAAAAGAATGAGGGTGATTAGCTACAATGCATGCTATGGCTTTGGTTGTCTTAGTGTAACAGTATATCAACATCTAAGTAATTTTACGTAATTGTATGCCTTCAACTACATGAACGCAGTTTTATGCCTTTAACTACAGATTTTTTTTGTACATAATTTTATACTTTCAGTATTTTTTAGAGATATGTGTATTTTTTCGGTGCCCACGTCTCTACCGAATATGACACAAGGTCAGTTTAAAGTGCATTTAACTGCAACACCGTTGAAAAATTGCTCAAGCCCCCCTCGGCATTTCCCCTTTTAGCGAGGCGGCAGGTGCCAGGCAATAAACCCACCACATCCACTATTTTCGAATAGTTATCTCATGTTGTTTTTCTTGTAGTATTTTTGTTTTGAAGGGGTGAAGTGCGTTCATTCAGTTAGAATCTTGTTTCACCGTGAGTGCAGTTTAATTTGTTTTACATGTTGGTTGATCTTCATTCTTTAGCAAGTATCCAGTTCTCTTGTTTTTTTTTGTTTTTTTAAAAAAACAAAAAAACTAAATATTTAAATATTTGTACTTGTTTGGTTTTAGTGTCTCCAATTCGTCGTTCGGCTCTGGGGCTGTTCCTTTTGCTGACAATATTTTCCGTCCTTTTACAATTAATAATTAGTCCTTTATTCTCGCTTTCCTTTACTACCTTCTATAGGAGTTCCTGTAATCTGCTAACAACACTGTCATCTAAGATTGTGGCGACCAATAATGACTCACCAGCGCGTGGTTAGTAGTTCTTGGTATTAAATTCTTATTTAAAAAAAAATGTCGATTTCATTAGACACTTAATTATGTGCCATGCGGGATACACGTTTAATCGATCATGTATCTTTCGATAACTGACTGACGATGCAATTTTTTCCCCGCAGTAGGTTACCATTTCTTTCTGCGGTAAACCAGTTGCCATCCAAGGCTATAGAACCCGGTCTATCCTGCTATTTAGAAGGGGAGAAGAAGGCTATTAGAATTCGAACTCAGCTCTCCGATTCCTCAATTCGAGGCGCTATCTATTATTCCACCGTGCCTCCACCATTAAACACTTACGTTCTGAATAAGTTAAACTTATTAAATTATTTAACATGTCGAAAATGAAGAATGTTGCTTACCAAAGTTTTACTATTCGAGAAACTGTCAACGGTTCAGTGAGACAGAGGAGTAATAAATATATGATGCAAAGACTATTTAGAACAGATACATGTGTTGTGATATTGGCTTTCGCCAATAAATAACAGATAAATGACAATTCGTTTATGTTGTGTTTTTTCTTCTAGAATAAACAGTCTTAAAACTCTAATTTCCTTAGAAAATATTACTTTTCCAAAATCTTCGCTTGCAGCTGTTCTGGCAAAACTTCTTCATCAGACTTGTGCCAGATATGGAAAGTTTTCTTAAAATTCACAGACACAAACCACCACCAATAAAAAAAAGTACTATTTTATTTTTTTTAATTATTATTCTGTCGATATAGATCAGACATTCATGAGTCTATCACACCAACCGTCACGGTCCTACATCAAATTTGGAAGGTCATGAGGGATACATTCTGTGTCATAACGTAGCTGGTCAGTGTGGGTGGTTGCTGGGCGGCCAACTCATCTTGCTTCATGGCTAGGTTTCCAGAAGAGTAGATCACTCGCAATTTCTTGTTTTGCTTGCCAGCAGTGTCCTGCAAAGCTGATTCTGCATTCGTGTAAGATTGTAGAAATATCAGTGATGGGTCCATAGGTTCAATCTACTATAAGCAAATCTAAACATGAACAACATCATATCCTTTTATCGAATTCCACTCGAACTTGTTGGGAATGGTAGGAATCCATCTCTTTTTCCTATAGCTATGGGTTAAATAGTAGGATTTTTATCTGAAAAACTATGACAAAAAATCGAGACAAATTTATCCGCAAAAGGAAAAAATATTCTTAAAATGTCCCTAAATCCTTCGACTTTCAATAACCAACAAAGGGATGATATAACCTAAAAAACACAATCACGCTGTTTGCTTTATGCAACATGTATTCATTTAGTGTTCATAATATATATTAGTGTGGCCATAGGTATCAATACTGTATAGCGATGATCAGTTTCACGCTTAAGTGCAATCTTCAGACCAAGTACCACTACTCATTTAGCCAGCTGTATATAGGTTACTAAGCGACTAAGATGAATTGGATGTCGGGAGGAAACCGGCTTTTTCCAGATTCTTTTTGTTTAAGGTTAATACTGGCGATTATTTATGGTTATGACCTCTGGATTGCTTATTTAAGCTAATTGAGTGGTTGGAGGATGCGTGTATAGTACACAGGTAAATTTTTGTTACTGGTGATGGATTCAAGGTTGTTTATATTAGTTAATATTTTCTTCATTATATGCTTTGTATATTTTTCTTTTGTGTATTTTTATTTGTTTCTGTTTTGGTTTTAGGAGCAAAGTTTATTATAATTAATTTATGTAATTTTATTTTATTAAAGCGTGAATACGACAGTGACCATACCGTTTTGATTTCTATATTCATATCAACTTCATAGTGTTATAAAAACCTCTCAGAATTCCAGTAAGATATCTTTAATCATTTCTAAGATACAACTGTTCAGAGCTTAATCTAACAATTGGACAACTTTTCTGTTACGCTCGGTATATATATATATATATGTGCCTCATTATGTGCTCTAGAAATTTCAGCTGTTTTTCTCACGTTCACTATAAGTGTCCCATTTGTTTCCATATCCTCTAAAACTTCGTCGTTGATCACATGTTCAGTCAATGTTACTCTCGGCATTCTTCTGTAGAATCACATTTCTGTTGCCTCAAGTTTCTTTTCCATCTGTGAGGAGATTGTCCAGCATTTGCTGCCATTTTAGAGGACTGATATTACGTAACAGCTCAGTACTCATTTCTTTGTTTCCAACGAAATTTTCCTGTTTCTTAATACTTTTCTTAGCTTTTGGAAGGCATCCGAAACGCCCTACAGATTTCCATGTCGCACTTTCCGTTCTCTGTTAAAATTCTTCCCAGAGAGTTAAATTGTTGTACTTGTTTGATTGTGGTCTCCTCACTTTGCAATTGGCATCATTTATTATATTATCAAGTATGTAAAGAACGGGCGGGGACATTTCATCACCGCCGACTCAACACCGGTCAGCTGGTGTTGGCTGTTATAGTGTGCATATCTCTTAGATTGGTTTTGAGTTGTAGAGATTTTGAAAGTGTAACTGTTTGTCTAAGTGATTTATTACATTATTTAACTGACTGATGTTTAATTTTCAAACTTTCATCACACCGAGAATGGAAATTAAAAGGAAAAGAAAAAATTGCTCACGAGGACCATTTATTTGTATTTTATGAGTTTAGTAAAAGAGACAGCACCATAAAATTTTGGTGTTGTGACCAAGGTTCTAGGGGCAATGTAATGGTTCATACGAAGTTTGGAACAGTTATCAAGGAAATAAACAAGCATTTCCACAATGCAGCAGTGGCTAAAGTGCACAATAAGTTTTTAGGTTAAAAATAAAGCCATGTATTAAAAAAATTTACTTTTATTCGATTTTAAAAACTTATATATTAAAAATGATCTTTAAGGAATTTCATTTTTTTTTTTAAGTTGACGAAAAAATTTCATAGTTTGTATGTAGTTGAGTGAGCGGCGTTGCACCTGGAAAAGAAGTATTCTTTTATTCTATTTGTCTGGAAAACTATTTTGTTTACATTGATTGAATAACATGACTACAATTATGTACATATTAAATATCCTACGTCCAGTCAAGTAATTCATTGTTGTAATGTAGGGTCGTATAATACACTGTTTTTTGGGTTTTTTTTTTAAATATTAATTATAAATTATAAGCGTTAATCTTATAAGCATGGGAAGGCTAAGATTCCTCTAAAAAGTATCAGTATTTTAAGCCTGAAGCGGGATTCAGTTTTCTATCGTAATATTATCCCACTAAATATGATAGAAAATAACTGAAATTTCTCTCATCCGTTATATTTTAAGCATGAACTAAGGCTCAAATTTGAGAATTTGTTAAACATGACCAGACTCACCTAAAATTACTCGATGGATAATTTTATACACGTTTTCTTTAATTGTACAACACGTATTTTTTCTTTAATTACTTGACGCTTATATAGATGTGTAATACATGTTAACAATACGCTAATAATATAACAGAGTTCGAATTCCAGCTTCATCTGCTGCGTTCACTTTCGCACAAATGTCTTTGGAAAAGACATTAACCGATCTCTTTCCAATTCCAGCTATGGGTTAAAAAACAGGATAAATGGATCACTTTTCCTTGGGTGACAATCGGGCTTATGGAAGGAAAACACAATTCCAAACCGTGGAAAAGGCTGCTTGAAAACACTCCACAATTGTACCCAAGGATACATGGAAAATAATTCACAGATAATAAACACCAAGGAATTAATGTAGAGCCATGCTCTCCTATGCCCTGAAGAGACCTGGCATTACAATATTATTAAGGCATTATGTTATGTTTTAGAGATTTCTTTGTTTATATATTTAAATAAATAAATACAATCAGTTGGGCCTCTACTGTCGAAGTCGTTGTTTTGTGGATTATTTATCATGAAATAGGCTCGATCCTATCAGAGGTTTCATTATTGTAGCCACTTACCATATTATGATATATGCTGTCATTTAATGAGTCTCCTAGAACATTTGGGTCGTAGGGTCACTATATGTACTGGTGACATCGTAGCAGGGGTGTGTCTCCGCGGATCATAGCCCACTTCAGTTTTTGAATCTAAAGTGGTTTTCTCCTAAACTGACGGTCATCCAAGGCACGAGAGGTCAATCTGTTCTACTCTTTAACTCATAGCCAGTAAAATATAGATTAATGCCTTTTCCTAAGTGAACGAAATAGAAAACCAGCCAGAATTCGAACACGCCTCGCCGTTTTCATTTTCCGCGCTGATACGCGTTGCGATATTTACATAGCTACCGTCACCTGCACTTAAACAATAGGACCCAGCTAGGTTTAACAAAAGGCTATATTTACAAATCATACAAATATTGATCCATTCTCCGTCATTGATTACCCAGTCCAACCGTTTCTTCAGGAATGCCATCAAGGATCTGTCGACGTTTTATAAAGAGCAAGTCTTTTTTTCTCTCACCATCATAAGCTGCTACTGATTGATCTTGCATTTCTTCTGACACACTTTCTCATTCCTTCTAACTGTCACGCTCAAATTACAAATTAAATCTTACTAAAAGCATTTAAATTCTCTTTTCGATCTAAACTGAGTCACATTCACACTGACAAGTATTGTTTTTTTTTTTACCCTTGTGCACATAACTTCAGTCCTCTTTCGTTGTTTCTCGATTACGCTTAAAGATAGGCAATATAATTTTCAACCCCGAACGCCGTTTCGTTCATTCGTTCACCTGCATTTTTAGCTTCCTTCGCACGTGTTCAGATACAAAGAACGAAACAAATAAAATCAATAAACTAATTCAACAAATCGATCGATATATAAATGCCGAAAGTGTTGCCGGGATGATTTCGAAGTGATCCCCCACTCCTTTCCGTCAAG
>OZ038477.1:47705178-47710178 GCA_964036315.1 Acanthosepion esculentum
TTCGATTTGCATTATATTTTTTCGTCTCGGATGCTACCTGAATTTTCCCCAAAACAAAATAGTTTCCATGCCTGAGGATGACTGGGAGGAGCCGTCGAAAGTACATGCATATTTAAGGAAGACCTAATACAGTTTATAATTTAAAAAAACAAAAATAAAAAAAACAAGGACCATAACATTCATTGAGTAATTAGTGGGTTAATACATCTTTAAAGTTTAGTTAGCGAAGTGATTTCGCCACGTTATATCATTAACCTTACTAATTTACTTTTTGTATGAATGATTCATTGTAATATATAATGTATGAGAGAGAGAATTTGCTGTATTTATGGAGTATTTGTATTTATATGTATTTATATGTATTTATGGAGTACACAAAGTGTACTTAATATTAGAGATAGCCTTTATACGGTGTGTAACATCAAAATTGTCTATTTGTTAGATTAATCTTTGAACCTTTGTATCTTAGAAATAATTAAAGATATGTTACTAGAATTCTCCGAGGTTTTTATAACATAGTTGGACTCTAATTTGAGCAATAATTATTCTCCAAGCTTAACAGAAGAGACACATGTTCATCATTAATTAATCATAGCTAAGGATCGGAAGCTCATGAAGGATTGAAATTAAGTTCAAATATATGAATATTATTCCAGGATCATTTTCCAACTTATTCAAGATGATCTATGCCCTCTCTGACGTTCTAACTTTCTGTCCTGGAGTAACAAAGTGCCTTACACGTTTCAGGTACGATTTAATTTTCAAGTTTTTCTTTCACTGCTCTTTGGACTGTCATAGCTGAAGCTTCTCCCACACGTGCCAAACGTCATAGGATTGACTTGGATCTTTTCTAATTGTTGAAATGATGATCCCTCTTCCTATTGTGACCTCCTGATCCAGTTTTCCTCTCTACTGTTCCCCCTTTTTTTAAAACTTATTCACCGTTTTCTTGATGATTCTTCAATGTACTTTGAAGACGGAAGCTAGGGTATGAATGATGGTACCATTTACTCAAGGACTGAATGATCTTTTTCCTCTCACCATTGCTCATTTGGGAAGACGGTGGGTCTGACACAAAACAATTTTAACCTGTTCTGTTTCTAGCTGAATTAGGGCTTTTCAGTGATTCTAACGACAAATTTTGGCAAGATGTCTGAACCTCTTATCTGATAACCTGGAAAAACGAAACTCAATTAGTTTGATATTCAACATTTTTGTGATTGACAATTTTGTGTTACACAACATATATATATATATATATATATATATATATATATTATTAGCAGGAATAATTTCAAAGAGTATACAAATCCAAAGTGTGAAATATAAGAACTGAGCAAATATAATAATGCTGAAAGCGGAGACTTTAGAAATCCATGGTAACAATTTATTTCACGGGATCAAACGCCCATCTCATCAGACCAAAAAAGTTTTCAACAGATATATATATATATTACACCCTGTACTATGTGCACATAGGAATCAACATTGCATGGTGACTGTTAATTTAACACATCATGCGATCTTCTGTCTTCACTTTTGATTCCAATGTTCATATATATATATATATATGTATGTATGTGTGTGTGTGTGTGATAGAGATGAAAGTACGTCACTAAATCAACAATCCAATGATGAAAAAATATATTTTCCCATATAATCTCATTTGTCATTTTAATTGATTCAATGCTGAATATTAATTACATAAATCGACATTATGCACTGAAAAGGGGACATTTTAAATCATTATTTAGGTAATAACCGCAATTCATGTCACGGATATATTGATCACTTCCCTAATACATTGGGATAAAATCTTAATAATAGATCCCAAAGATAAAAAATAATGAAAGTGTTCCATACGCAAACAGCGCAATCTGAAATCTAATAAAATTAGGATATTTCAGCGACTTCATATACAGACTATCGGTTAAAATATTGAAACGGTTCGTAGATTGATAAATACATCAAATTGAAATCGTCAGCATGGCAGATATTTATTTTTTTGTATCCAGTACGTTTTTTGGCTTATCCTTACTGTTCCGTGCAACTATGCTTTTTGAAATAGCTCTTTTTCCAAATCTAAATTCGATATCTGCAAGTTTTCCTTTTTAAAAATTTTTTTTTGCAACATCCCAATGTTCCAGTGATCACTGGTACTGCAATAATTTTCTTTGCTAGTTTTATGATTGCTTTGTTTTTACGGCTTCTAAGCCTTTTGCAGGTTATTTAAAGCCCAAACTGTTTTTATATCGTAAGAGTGTTTTCAGAGATAATGATTTTGTTGATACAAGTTCTACTAATTAACCTATAACTGAGACAGAAGAGGTGGATTCATACATTTCTCGGAGTGGTAACACCTGTTAGGGTCCCAGATATGGGCAAATAGTAAAACTGCCAAGAAAAAACAAAAACACTATGAAAGTATAAAAATATATTTTTATAGTAAGCATTTCCAGTAATAGATTTTAATATTAAAAAAAAAAATTACCAAATCTCTCAAGGAAATTAAATGTTGGCATTAAATAACCCATAAGCAGTTGATATGCCGTTAAACAAGTCAAACCATACCTTTCCCAAATGTTTTTGGCGTACGTGAATATAACGAATCTGAATGGAATTGGCATTGGTACTCTGACTTCCAATTCCGTGACGTTATCCGTTACATCATCCGCATATCAAAGTTTACAGTACCTTCGTTTCCCATGCAGTCACTCATCTTGGTACTGACAATGCACGATGTTGCTTAACTTCGGTGATCGTATGAGAATCGGCTTTTCTAAGTGATATGGCCGTAAGTCTCTTTTCTAGTCACTACTACTACTACTATCATCATCATCATTATCATCATCATCAACTCTATTTCCTTCCGTATTTTCAGCATTTTGCTGTTGTTTCCTATTTTTGCTGTTGTTGTCAATTCCTATAACACCCGTTGTAGATTTTTCCACTCTTAGTTCTGTTTTTACCATTCCTCCTATTATTGCTAATATAATTTACCAATAAAAATCCTATCCCTTATCCATTTTGTATTACATATACTATGATACATTTTTCTTCTTATCTTACCCCAGATCAATGTTATTACTATAACAAACGACAATAAATTTTCGTTTCGATTCATTCTTTTGAACGTTCAGAAGAATTCAATAATTATCATCTCATAAAATAGCCTTTGGTTTGACGCTGATAAATCCTTTTATCATCGATTGATAGTTTATTTCGAGAGGGGAATGTTTGCAAGAACCTGTTTTGTTTTTATCTAAATGACGAAACGGTCTTCTGTTTGTTCAGGGAAAATAACTTTTAAATTGAATTACATACCATCATTCTAAAAACGGACCTTTTACAAAGTATATATTAACATATAATAACTTTTTGATTGTTTCTTTTTCTTTTTTTTTTGTTATAATTTTTCGATTTACCGCTTTTATAGTAAGTAACTTTCTGTTTTTCCTTGTCATTCATTGCTCATTTTATTTTATATATATATATATATATATATATATATATATATATATATATTTGTTGTCCGTTTTTAGAGCCGTTTTAAAATTAGTAACACCCCCGTGAATTGTTTGAATTAAATACATACTCTTTTAAAGTTTAATACCAGATAGTTTTTGTATTTATTGAATCTTGTCTGAAAAGTATTTCTTTCTTGCTCCTCACAAGTTGATTTCTAACTCTACATTTATCAAATTATTAAGCAAATCTTTTTCATTTAAAACAAATACAGACTCGAATATAATTTAAAAACAGTCTTATTTCGACTTGGAAAAGGTATTGATCCTCTTCTTCTATAATCTTGGATGGCAACTGATCTAGGAAAAGGACACTTCTGAATTCAAAACCTGCAGAAGGTTGTTTGGGGACCTTGTGGCAGGTCGGGTATCAGGTCTTTGTATTCAGCCCTTCAAAAAGTGTGGTTGGTTCTGTACAAAGCCTTCACCACTATAATCAAATCATATGTGCTAGCTGTCTGGCTGTCGGTTCCTCGTAACTGAGTTGCTGACCCTCATATGTCAAATACGACTGGAGAGTCCACCATATATATATATATATATATATATATATATATATATATATAATGTGTGTGTTCTTTTCACGCTCTTCTCGCATGTGGAACACCCTTCCGACTCCATGCTTTCCTGCCAACTATAATCTCCAAAAATGTAAATACAATGTCAATCGCTGATTACTCTTTTCTCTTTCAGCTTATTATTAATGCTGCGGTTCCTAATTCTCCCCCACCCTGCAACCCCTTGCGTCTTAGTGGCTTTACTTTCTTGCATGGGGTGATACCAGTTTAAAAAAAATAATGTGTTTGTGTGTACATCGCTTAAATTACATGTTTTTATATTGCTGGTATACACAATGTATGCTGTACTTTAATTTCTAGATAACTGTTCATTTAACAGTATAGTCTAGCCTCTTTAATCTGGCACCCTTGCGATCTGGCTACTGCCGGACCACAGAATGGCGGAAATAAATCCTAAAAAACCCTATGTAAACAGTCTTGCCAGATCGTTCCACATATATACATTT
Organism: Acanthosepion esculentum; assembly: GCA_964036315.1. NCBI lineage: Eukaryota > Metazoa > Mollusca > Cephalopoda > Sepiida > Sepiidae > Acanthosepion > Acanthosepion esculentum. The sequence goes on from OZ038477.1 coordinate 47,709,727, forward strand.
TGTGTAATCAAAGGTAGAACAAAGCATAAAACAGGAAATAAAGCAATCATTAATGCTTCCAGAAGGTTTATAGTGTTTCGTGGTATATAAAGGGTACCACATGAAAACAGATACTCATTATACTGTATGAAGCTATACATAAGAAACGAGCTTAACCGTATCACCAAAGCACTACTGCGGAAAGTTGTAAACAGCGTATGGTGCTGCCGTCATAAACCAATCGCGGCAGATACAAAACAAGGCCGGACTATGAGAATTACCGATCCACCGAGTGCCTACTTAAAGCAGTCGGATTTTACTACATCAAATAAAAATGTAATTGGTAAAGCATCAATTTTTTAAAAATACGAATTAAAAGTAAAATTAAAACTTCCTCATAGTCTATTCACATTTTCCCCGCCTACTACACGGGCACTTCGACGAGGTGTAATGATTAGCAAGCTTGTCCTGCT
>OZ038477.1:47712678-47740178 GCA_964036315.1 Acanthosepion esculentum
TTCAAGCAAGGAGCCTCATTGCGATTTCATCATGGCAGGAGAAAACTCAGTCTCTGCTCTGTGATGATGAAACCTTTCTAGCTTCGTTCTTGTATCAAATGTCCCGACACTGACAGATTATTCCAGCATGAAATCTCGTCCAAGTGAGCCAGAAATGATTTGAGAAATATTCAGAACATTTCTGACGAATGGTGTGGCCACCACCTTCACCCGATGCAAGCCCAATCGAGTATTTATGAGACTTGGTGAACAGATCGATTTTCACGGAATATCATGAAGCTACAAAAAATTGCTCCAGAGAATTTCCGACCATTTGTGTAATCGATGTCACGTCGTGTTGTTGCACTTGTCAGGTTAATGGTGGTCCTACACGATACAATTCTCATATATTATAATTTTGGCACATCATATATGCATACATATATGTGCATATATTTTCATGTATAGCCTACTAGGGCTTCAATAATTTTTAGACGATTTTACGCGCTGGCGCACACAAAAACACATACAAATATATGTTTATTTAGAAATTTGTCAATTAAAGTAACGATTGATATAATTATAAAGAATACTTTCAACAAGTCATCTCTCACTAAAATTAAACCTAATATATTACGAAAATTACTTTGTAATCGTACCACTGATCTTCCCTTCTATGATTATCAAAATAATATCTACGTACAATGCGATAGCGTTTCCATGGGTTCTCTTCTGGGACCAACATTTAGTAACTTCTACATAGCTAACCTTGAAAATAAGATATTTAATACCATTAAGAAACCCTCCATCTAACTATGTAGATGATATTCTCATCTTATTTTAAAACATAGATGAAATAAATGAACTACAAGAAAACTTTTAAAAATATATTCGTTCTTAACTTCACATATTAACAATAAAATCCCTTTCTTGATATATTGATAGTCACTAATTACAATACATTTATGACCCTCCAGTATAAAAAAACAATTAGCATAAACGCGTGCACTCTAAACTATAAAAGTGAATGCCCTGAATATTACAAAATAATTATACAAATTTAATAAACCGTGCAAAAGTTAATTCTTCTACAAAGAATTTCTACAGTAAATTAAAAACAAACTCTAATTAATAATGACTCTTCTAACTACATCGTTGATGAACGAATTAGACGAACCATTAGAAATATTAACACAAATACTTCCTCAAATAAAACATATCAACCTATTATAACTTAATCAAATACACTTTAACTATAAACAAGATGAAAAAAATCCTAAAAATCTCAAATACTAATGTTTCCCATTGATATCAATAAAAAATGGAACTAATTATAGACTATACTAAATTTAACACAAACAAGTTAATCATACGCAATAACTCGTGTTTAACATTGGTTATCAGTTTAAATATCCTTTGGGAGATTGTATCTTTGATAAAAAGGTAAGTACATATGTTAGTTTGACGGCCACAACATTATCAAGACGTCTTACACTATATTTGTCGGATACAAGATTTAAAAACACATTCCTGTCCGCCTTCACAATACAGGAAAATACTTGTTGACAATACCAATATACCACACCATGAAAATAATAGTAAAAAATTTCAAATTTCCGTGATCCTCTATATAAAAAACAACCAACTAACACTGAATAAAATTTATTATGAGTATAGCAACAACATTTGAAAATGGATTTGACCAACATTTAATGCCATTTTGCATTTCTACCATCTCTGGATAGCTCCCTTATATTGGGAACCTTTCAAAAAACACCATAGCAACTCCGGATAAATGTAAAATTTTAAAATAATTATAACAGCGCGTTCACGCGTGTTTTCAAAAATCACCATCATAACGATCACAATTACAATATGTTTGTCTTCGCAATTCATCCCTGAGAATGATCTCGGAGGTGATCGAAAGTACTTGGGTTTACAAAAACTACGGCGCCTTGCTTGATGAATTTCAACTTAACATCAAGAAGCTAATTAGAGAAGTAGAAAGGATTATTATAAAAGTAGACATAATATGTCTATATTACTTAATGAAATATGTTTGAATGGAGATATGCTGCATATATATATATATATATATATATATATATATATATGTGTGTGTGTATATTTATTATGCGGTGTTAAATTGAACAATTATGGGGGCAGACACGTTGAATAACACTTGCACTAACAGTACTTGCTCAATAATACTAGCTGAAATAGTAATCTATATAGTGATCAGTATAGAGAAATAGTATAGTGAATAGAGTAGAGAATAGCAGTCCACAACGGCTAAATTGAAATTTTAAAACAACAATAACAGAGCGCACAACGGAATGCAAATTTTATCACAATTACAATAAGTTTGTCTTTGTAATTTACTCCTGAAGATGATCTCGGAAAACATCGAAAGTTCTTGGGTTAGAAAAAACTACGGCGCCTTCCTTGATGGATTTCATCTTAACATCAAGAAACTAATTAGAGAACTGGAAAGGATCAGTATAAAAATAAATACACAATATGTCTATATTATTCAATGAAACATGTTTGAATGAAAATATGCTGCTTAAATATACAAATATACAGGGTGCGATGGATAAATTGTTGTTTAAATTACGCAAAAAATGAAAATAATATTGACATCTCATTTGAACAGATATATTTACCAAAATTACACAGAAATATCTTGAAATACTAAAGAGCAAATTTATTCTATAAAATCGTCATTGGCTTCAACCACGGCCGCCAGACGGCTTCATAATCTCCTGCAACTCTTCTGGAAGGTCTCCTTATTAAATTGTTGAATGCTGCCATAATTCTTGCCTTCAGTTTATGTTTGGTGTTACAAGGAGTTCTGTTTAGTCACTCCTTCAACTTCACCCTACGCATAATAATCAAGAGGGTTGAAGTCTGGGGTGTTAGGTGGCCAAATGTAAAGGGTGATGTAGTCGCAGAAATTCTCTGACAGCCATGCTTGTGTTGCATAGTGCAGAGTCCTGTCGCCAGACATAGTGTCTTACCCCACCCTCTCAAACCCAGGGCAGCACTGCCTTCTCAAGGCACTTGATGTAGATCTCCGTGTTGTGTTTGAATCCCTCACCAACGTATTCAGGAGTTCTTTTGTTATCGGAATGATCAGAATGAGTTTTCCGAGCTGCCCTACCTTCGTAATCACCATTAGACTCATCCAACTCTTTCCGAATGCTCTGCACTGTCCTCAGATTGACACGTAAGCATTCTGAAATGTTCGTATTCTAGTTTTCGGCACGAATTCCAAGGAATACAGCATGCAGTTTCCAAATTTCTGCATTTAAGCATGAAACAGATAGTAGCCACGGGTGTTGACCTCGCCCGTTCTTCAGACGATTTGAACGCAAATGAAAGGGGAGAACCAGCTTTATACACACACACACACACACACATATATATATATATATATATATATATATATATATATATATATATATAGTCATCCAAAGACCGACTATTTCACTGTGGCTCAAGCCGGGATCAAAACCCGACTGATTTGGCATCAGTCGGAGATTTTACACCTAAGCTATCAGGTATAGAGGAAGGCGGATTTTTACGTACGTATTCTTCGAATAAACACGCCAATGACCGAGAGGGCTCAATTCACGGAAGAGCTTTGTAGTATTAGCAGTAGTAGTCATTGTTTACAAATTCGTGTTTTCCCTCCATAGTGCTCGACCGGAATTAAATTTTCCACGGGCACATATATTATCATCCACAGAATCACTGTTTCGCTGTATCACAGCTCATCAGTGTGGCTATGACAGAGAGGAAGAGCTTTGCAGCATTTTCAATAGTAGTCATATATATATATATATATATATATATATATATATATATATATAATATATATATATATATATATAAAATACGATGTAAATTCGATCGAAACATTGTGAATATAACAGCAAAGATGAGGACAACAGTCCGAATAATGTAAATAGCGTAAATGGGTAGAGTACCTCATCTCACAAATATAGACAGATATTACATAATACACTGTTTATAGTTTCTTTACATTTATAATCCACTTCCGAGTATGTGAGAAATTGCATCCAATGGTGTGCTTTGATTTTTTTTATAAACAATGGCTACCGAAGATGTTGTTAATGTTTTTGCCTGCAAATTTCTTAACCCTACCCAGAACAATAATAATGATAATAATAAAATATTTTTATTTTTATTCTGTAATATATATTTAGTTTTTATTTATCTAAAATATGTTTCAGTTTCGAATCGAAATTTCTCAAATCAAGTTTTTGTTCTTTGTGCTGTTCCGTATAAGCTTAACCTTTCTCTGTGATTTTGCCTTACAAAACGTTTTCATCAAATTAACCTTCATCATTTACATTGTTCGGACTGTTGTCCTCGTCTTTACTGTCATATTCACGACGTTTCGACCATTGTACGCTTCGGCGATTTGCGATCAGGTGATTGGAACTTCGAACCTAACCTTTTATTTCGTCCACCGGAGTAGATTGTTCTAGTTCCACTTGTCATACCTCTTCCGGTTATTCCCCCCTTTAGTAATTCAACACTCCAAGTTTTTGTTCATCTCTGCTGTGGCCAGGTATTGAACTCACAGCTCCTTGGGCCAAGTCACTAGATTACTTCAACCAACACTTTTATCCAAGGGTCCCCAAGGACATATGGCTCAGTGTAAATAGTGACAGTACCTCATCTAAGAAATTTACACAGATATTTAACCTTCTTTATTTTCTCATAAATTTTGTTTCGTATTTCATTCAATTCCTGGTTAAACCATCGTTTTCCTTTGTGAATTTCATTTTTTCTTATTCACATAATTTCTCGCAATTTTTTTTTTCATTCATTTTTCTTTGTCCTGTTACTCTTTTTCTCCCTCATTTTTTGTTTCTAATTTCCTTCCTTTCTGTTTTTTCCCAACTCGAACTCCCATCAGATTTATTTTCTTTCACTCTCCCTTTTCTTTTTTTTTCTTTGGTTTTTATCTTTTTCGAAGTTTCCCTCATTTTTCTTTCGAAGGTTCGCGAAGGCAGGTCAAACTTAGCCACCGTATATCAATTTCCGTCCTTCAGTTTAAGTATTAATAGGGGCAAGTTGTTAAAATTAATTTTCTGTATAGGTCAAAGGTAACAATCACTCATCAGAGAACAAAAATGTTTCTAAAGATGCTGCTTAGCTTCGGGTAGTGTCAGCTAGCATCTGTTAATTATCAGACAATTTCAACTTCCTCCTTCCCTTCCATTATTCTTCATATGTTTCTTCTCCCAATTATTTTCCAACACTTCTTCCTCCCTTCCTGTCGTCGTTCTGACCTAACTTCCGTTTTTATCTAACCAAGCATACCCGAAAGACTTTATTTTGTTTTTCTTTCCTTCTTTCTTTGCCTTTATATTTCTCTTTCCTTGTCGATTTTCTTTCTTTGTCTTTTTCCCATTCTCTTTTTATCTTATTTCTTTTTTCTCCCTTTTTCTTCTCTTTTTTCCTTCTCTTTTATTCTCCCTTTTTTCCTTCTCTTTTATTCTCCCTTTTTTCCTTCTCTTTTATTCTCCCTTTTTTCCTTCTTTTTTATTCTTCCTTTTTTTCCTTCTCTTTTATTCTCCCTTTTTTCCTTCTCTTTTATTCTCCCTTTTTTCCTTCTCTTTTATTCTTCCTTTTTTCCTTCTCTTTTATTCTTCCTTTTTTTCCTTCTCTTTTATTCTCCCTTTTTTCCTTCTCTTTTATTCTTCCTTTTTTTCCTTCTCTTTTATTCTCCCTTTTTTTCCTTCTCTTTTATTCTTCCTTTTTTTCCTTCTCTTTTATTCTCCCTTTTTTCCTTCTCTTTTATTCTTCCTTTTTTTCCTTCTCTTTTATTCTCCCTTTTTTTCCTTCTCTTTTATTCTCCCTTTTTTTCCTTCTCTTTTATTCTTCCCTTTTTTTCCTTCTCTTTTATTCTTCCTTTTTTTTCCTTCTCTTTTATTCTCCCTTTTTCCTTTTTATTCTCCCTTTTTTCCTTCCCTTTTATTCTCACTTTCCTCTCTTTCCCGCTCTTGTCTTGTCTTTTTCCTTGTCTTTTCTTGTCTTTTTCCTTGTCTTTTCCTTTTTTCCTTCCCCCACTCTTTTTTGATCTATTGATTGTTCTTTTATATTTCATCTTTCTATCCTCGTCACTTTTTGTTTACCCTAATTTTCCATTCTCTGCTCTTTTCCTTTTTTTTCTTATGACATTTGGCACGTTTCCTCTTCCCTTTTCTTAATACCTACTTTCCTTCCTCGATGCTTATTTTCTCTTAACATCATCACTCCGTTTTTTATGACATTTTCGGCCTTTCTTTTTACTTCTCGACTTTTCCTAAAATTGGATGGTTTTTCCCCGACATTCCCTTTCCGTTAGGCTATGTCCTTTTTTTTATTGCGTGTCTATTTCTAAAGATCTTAAGGATAATCTTACTTATATTTCCTTTTGACACCTGATAAATAGGATCAGAAAACAAGTCATAAAGACACTTGTGACCCCCCGCTCCACACAGGTACCGACTATTCATCTCAGCGTGACTCGTGTAAGTATCAAACTGATTTGATGAGATATATTCAATATATACATATATATTAGTGTTTATCTGCAAGTGTGTAGGATTGATATCGTGTAATAGTTAAGTTAATCGTCATTTGTTTGTCACTTGTCAAACTAAGCAAAGTTTGATAAAAAATCAACTGCTTGCTAGTTGAGGTAGTTGCGTCTTTCTCACTGGTGATGGTAGTTAGTGTTCTGACCAGTATAAGATCTAAAAGTTTAGGTTATTTGTTCAGGATTAGATATCATAATCCGCAACATTGGCGCAGTAAAGTCTTCTTCCATTTGGCCATCTTGCAGATTTACACACACACACACACACACACACACATATATATATATATATATATGTGTTTGTGTGTACACATGCATATATGCAGTGTGATAGGTCCTGACCTGGCATCTCGACTACAGTCACGTGATGTGGCTTCTCTCTGTCTTTTCTGCAAATATTTTCATAGTAACTGCTCTGACGATTTACTTTCACTGGTACCCCAACTGCATTAATTTAAGCGTGCTACTAGGTTGGCATCTGAGTCCCACCCTTTCATTGGCGAAACAGTTAAATGTAATCGCCTCTTCTACGCCAACAGTTTCTTCTCTCGCACTTCTCGACCGTGGAACTCCCTTCCTCTTACTTGCTTCCCTGATAGCTATAATCTTCAAATATTCAAATGTAATGTTAAGCGACATCTTCTGATGCCCTGATCTTGATCCCCGTCCTTCTCTTTATCCTTTCCTCAAACACCCCTCTTTACTCTTACTCTCACTCTCTGTAACCCCATGCGTGCTAGTAGCACTCCAGCCTTGCTTGGGGTAAAATGCTTAAAGAATACACGTACGTGTGTATCGGTATGTATGAGCAAAAAAAAATTAACTCAGTAAGGCATCTCCTCTCATGTTACGTGTTTATCCAGAGATCACATATTCATTTTGATCTGAGGACCGTTTGCGCGGTCTTGGTGTAATTTGATAGCCAATTCGAGTGGAGCTTAGTGCGCATGCTTAATCAGACGATGGAGACACCGTGAAATTCTCAATGACGCCATGTAAAGGTTTCTTTTGGTAGGATATAGCATCATCCAAGTCTGGTCTCTCACTTAACGTCCAAAGATAAAATCACCGTTAGAAGAGAGGTGATAACAGACTGTAGACGAGATTAAGGAGAACGTGACGAGTCATTTGATGGCGATACCCCAAAATGATATTGCTGTTTTTTTATAGAAGTAAAAAGAGAGAGATAAGTGAAGGTCTCAAAGGTCTTTTATGCGGTTTAAGGAGTCAGTGCACTAGATAGTCTTTTTTTTTCGTTGATATTAAATGTCTGGATATTACTTGAATTGAGTTTGCGGCTCAGTAACTTTCCGGTTTTTTTTTTTCGTTGATATTAAATGTCTGGATATTACTTGAATTGAGTTTGCGGCTCAGTAACTTTCCGGTTTTTTTTTTTTCGTTAATATTAAATGTCTGGATATTACTTGAATTGAGTTTCCGGCTCAGTAACTTGCGGCTCAGTAACTTTCCGTTTTTTTTTCGTTGATATTAAATGTCTGGATATTACTTGAATTGAGTTTCCAGCTCAATAACTTGCGGCTCAACTCTATATTTCTGATATCTCCGCCCAAATTTTGAAACTTAATTTAGTATTTATTTTATTTTATTTTTATTTTTGCTAAGTAGAAGTAGATAGATTCACCTATCGTTCGGTTCACACTCCTCCCTGGTTTTTTGAACAGAAGTAATAGTTTATCCCTTGTTTCCGTTTCCTCATTCTCTTTCGCTCCCAGTAGCCCCTCTTACTGGCATTATTATTACTTGGGGGGGTGACTTGATTTTTAAAAAAGTATAAACCTAAATGTTTTGAGGACAATTGCCCATATTTTTAGAATATAAAACAGTCAAAATAAATTTAAGAATATAAATTTCATTGGGTCATGTAATTCAGTGTACGGGATTTTATTTCCCAGATATACAAAATTTGAAGGCTGTTAGAATATACATCCAGAAATCTCGTTGCTAAATAAATATCCAATGATATAAGTTCTGGTAAACTGCACTTTTATAGCATAACCGAGTAAATAAGCGAAACACAAACCGATCATTTACTAACAACCATAAGAAAGAAAAATGTACGTTTTCTCTGTTCTCACTAACGAGGAGAAATCTTTCTAGTGTTTGATGTTAGCGTGTTAAGATTTCAAACCTACGTTTACTTCTCTCTTTTCCTTATATCTGATCTCCGAAATTTATATACAACAGTAGACTTAATTGCAGAGATAAAATCCTAGATTACTCATGCTGAAAATATAACAAATGGAACTGCAAAACTACTTAGATATTTACGTCATCTCAACTGTCAATTTTAGAAATTATTGTTGTACTCTACACTTACATTAAGTCCGTCTTTTCATACTTCGTAAAGAGCATTGAACAGTTCACCATTGCCATAACGGAACCGTCACCTCACGTGACCACTGAAAGGGAAATAACTCTCATTAAGCAGAAGTTACAGTAAAAAAAATATCCAAACACTTATAATGTAGTATCCAAACACATATAATGTAGTACATTATTTAATTTCTCTCGTTCCCTATGAAACATTGGTCTCCTTATGATGCTGCATCCGAACAAAAACTACCCAAGCGTAGCAGATGTCGTATTCATTGGGACATACAAATAGGAATTTCAGTGGGAATTAGTATTCACAAGTGATCCCCAGGCACATGTAAGTTATATATATATATATATATATATATATATATATATATATATATATATATATATATATATATATATATATAATGTTTATTTAAAAATATTAACATAAATATGTTATAAAATCACTACAAAAGTAGCCATTTTGTTTCAACACCTCGGGTGTCTTATCAAGTGATGATGTTGAATGTAGAATAAATGGTTTTAAGTTTCCTAGTAATTGATTTACTGATACAGTTAATCTTATCTACCTGGTTAAAATTATTCGTATCAATTTTTTTGTAGCTTTCAGTCATACTGTTTTTAACTAATGTATCATAATCCTTAGGAGATAACTTATAAAAGTTAGCCGTCTTATTGGATTTAACATAAATGTCACCGGATTCATTAAAATCCTTGACAATAACATCAAGATTTTTTTTCAAAAGAGTTTTTATATTTGTGGAAGGTTAGTCCGCATTGAATATCTTGTTCGAATTGGATATATATATATATATATATATATATATATATATATATATAAAGTGGACATGGAAGTCAGCACTTAGAGGCGACAGTCTGTTTCATGCTAGTGCAATCGCCTGACGATTGCACTAGCATGAAACAGACTGTCGCCTCTAAGTGCTGACTTCCATGTCCACTTTTATATTTACACACGCTCTATCTCTGATATTGAGCACTTTACCCCATAAATATAGCACACTTTAAGACTATATTTCTGCATATATATATATATATATATATATATATATATATTAGTAAAAAAAAAATTCGCATAATTTCAAATGTGAATATCTGAGTAAGTAAATATCCCAGGCAAAAAAGAAAAAAGGTTTCTTGTTGAACAGTAAAAGACATTTATAAAAATCCGAACAAGAAATTCAAAGTAATGTAAATTTTATAACCGAGTTCACAAAGCTATATAATGTTCAATAAGCACACTTTTTGTGACTCGATATATGCTATGTCGGTAGTCCTCTAAACTCGCTGTAGTATGTCTTGCGTAACCACTGCTAGTGGTGGGCTACTTAGACAGCATATTAACCCCTCTTACATTAGTGTCCAACGTATTTATGAGGACTGATACATACTCATTAGTGTTCATAGATACGGTATATAACACCTTTCATATAGCCCCATAGAAAAAAAATCACATGGTGAACCTCAACAGCACATTGTCATTATCATTGTCATTATCACTGACTGGATCCATCTTCCTCATTCCTGTTTCCCTGACAAATACAAGCTCCAACTATTTAAGTGTAACGTCAATCGACATCTCCAGCTGCCTTGATCTATCCACTTCCCTTCTCCACATCCTTTCACCTTTCATTCCTATCTGCTCTCGCTCCAAATCTTCTGTAACCCCTTGCCTTGATCGATCCACTATCTTTCTCCACATCCTCTCCTTTACCACTCCTATCTGCTCTTCCTCCAAACCTTCTGTAACCCCTTGCGTGCTAGTGGCTTCCAGCCTTGCTTGGGGTGATAAGCTTAAAAAAAAAGTATAAGTACACACACACAGACACACAGATATATATCTCAAAATATTATTCGTAAAGTACCTACCTTTAAACCATGTCAGAATGGACTTTGCACTTTGTTCTTCGAGTGGGGATTCGCGATTCACTCGATGTCAGTGGCTGCACACGCAATGTAAACAAATGATCGGCGCAACTGCTCCTCGGATATGCGCACATGAAAAAGAACTGTGTATAAGAGAGATATACAAACACCCACCTTAGAGAGGAAACGCTTTCTCTTTCTCTTACAACCACACTAGAATGTATTCCAGGTTCGGAGAAAGCTCCGATGCCGCCCCTCACAAACATATACTGGCCGACAGAAACTGACGAGGTCAAGAGTTCAATGAAATATATTGCTAAGTAGGAGATTAAGTCTCGTTTTGATTGTGTGTACGACAATAATTTTACATACAATTCAATAAATATTAAGTACACAGCTGGAGAATATAAGAAAGAATCTGTTTGCAGAAAAAATATAAAAAGAAACTTTAAAGCTTTCATGTGTGAAAATGTGGACGTTTTAAATTGGACGTTCAAGATACAATCATTGTGGGATTTCGTTTTTTTTTACCTCGCGAGATAAAAAAATTAATTGAACAGTAATTGCAAATAATAGAATTTAATATCCATATAATTACATTACGATACCGAGCGATAATGATTAGGTTTTGATCATCTGTTAAAGTTATCGATTTTATAATTTTTAGAAGGTTACCGTTGTGGCAGTTTTGCAATGGTTTTTGGGTGCAGGAGGCCGCATTTTTGTAGCACTAAAAAAGAAGCCGCTGGCTTCGATCTCAAAGGGAATCCGTTTTTGCGTGACCTCGGCCAGTTTTTGCAATGTCAATTCACATCATTTTAAATAGAAATAAACACAGTTAAAGAATTCATAATTATTGTGTTGTTTTTGTTACGCACAGAGGATATAGTGTGCGATGGGATAATGAGGCTCCGTTTTAAGTTTTCCTGAAGGAAAAAAGAATTTAACTTTAACCCGCATCAAGTCGTTCAGTCCAAAGGAAATATGCGATGAAAAACTTCAGAACAAACTAAATAAACTCTTAGTACGACCACTGCTAAATTAATAAGCGGTATTTTTTTTCTTTCTCTTTACTTGTAAAATCTTTGTCTCGACTCACTACATACAATAAAGAAATAAATAAAAAAAAACAGATGTACATATCAAATTTTTCTGATTATTCTAAACAAGTCGTTCTCAAACATTTTGGGGTTGTCGCTCCTTGTCATATCAAAACACAACCCTAACGCCCTTTAAATGTGTAAATACAACTTCCACTATATAGTCAAACGTTGATTGAATTTTCATGGTGTTAGTATTGCACGTCAAATTAATATCTTAGTATTTCCAATAATAAGTGTTATATAAAGAGAATACATTATAAAGGGAACGCAAGACACACTGCAGGTAAAATAGGTGTGTGTGGTGTTTGTTATGGTTTAGATGTACCACTGCCACCCTTTGGCTCTCCCCTTTATTCTCACATATCTCTCTAGTTCATTCCACCGCTCCTGGGAACCGGTACCGGCCACATTGGATACCATTGTTCTAAACGTTATTTTCCTGGTTATACATTTTGAATATACACAATGTTTTTTGTTATGTTTATTTTATACAGTGTGAATTCTTTCTACCAGCCTGTGCATTCGAGAGATTTAACAAAGGTAGATATGCCCTCAGGCAAGATTCAAACGTGCATTCGACTTTTTTTGTTGGAGAAAAAAATCTGATCTAGTGTACTTTATATACCTCAGCGAGAAGACTGTTAAATTACTCAACCTAGCAAAGTTCAATTACTCTTTTTAAAGAATGCGTATATTCTACCTTCCACTAGTTATTTTGAGCCGTAAAGCTCAGTAAAATATTGAATAATATTATTGGAATACTGTTCTAACGATTAAGCATATCTTCTCGTCTTCTCTCTTTAAGAGTCTTTATTTTTTATATTTCAAACTGTATCTTGTAGAAGAAACGTGCATATAATCTGTTGAAAACCTTGATGAAAACAGTATAAAAACAGAAAACTTAAAATCTGAAGCGAGTAAGCACTATACAAAATGCTGAACAGGCTTCAAAGTATTGAATATTTCATCTGTCAAACTTAATAACCTCAACATCGTCGGACGACCCTCCAATAACGTTTGAAATGCTATCGATTTCTTGAAGATCAAAAAGATTAAATTTGATTAGATTCAGTGTTAATTTCTAGTTTACACTTGGATCTCAATTAGGATCAACTTTTTAGACTTCTGAAAATTATGTGGGAGCGACAGGTACTTCATGATCTAATTGCTGACTTAGCAGCGAGCTAGTTTAATCTCAACTTCTTCAGATACCGGGGTAGGCTTGAGCATAATTGTATTTTACGAAGTACTAAATTGCTTAATATAGCGAGGTAGTGTTGGATTATTTGAATTGGAAACAAAGGTTGGCGTAATATTTGGCCTGTCTAAGGCCACAAATATTGGCATATTTTTTAAGGATGCACGGGGGAGTAATAGATGGCGGCTTGGATTGAGGAATCGGAGAGCCGAGTTCGAATTCCAGTCGAATCCATTACATTCACTTAAGTTCTAATAATAATACCCTTGGGAAAGGTATGAACCTCTTCTCCACTGAGCTATGGGTAAATAGCAGAACAGACCGGGTTCTATAGCCTTGGATAGCAATTGGTCTACCGCAGAAAGGAATGGCAACCTACTGCGGGGTAAAAATCTGCCTCGTCAGTCATGTATTAAATGATAAATGATCGCTTAAGCGTGTATTACACATGGCACATAACTGATGATGATTTGTTTGAGACATTTTTGCTTTACTGGAATTGTCACACTTCCAGTGGCGACGCTAAGTGCCGATGTTTTTATTATAACAATGGCCGAATGTCTGTATTTGTTTAAGAATTCAGGTATGAAAAACCGACTCAAAAACAATAATAATTAAAAAATTATATGATTAAATAGTCACATGAGAAAAAGGTAAAACCTTAATAAGAAACATCAATTTCATATATATCGTAAAATTTGGCGGTATGCGGAAACGAGTACGTTAGAATATTTTAATCGGATCGGTTATTCAAATTGATTTACGAAGGACTAATTGTTATTGATTTACCAATTTTTAAAAAACCTGTAGACAAATATGAAAAAGTACCAGTGTTCTCAAGGTGATTTCAAGTGGCCTGATGATTGCGTTTAGCATAAAACAGTCTGAGTGTAGACTTCAATGTTCACACTAGCAGCATGGCCCAGCGTTGCCCATGCTTGATTAAAAAATCGTACGACTCATACAGCAATCGCTATCACGTGACTTAAAATATTTTTGCCCTTTCTTGCCTTTAAAGGAGTGCCCTTTGCCGTGCTGATGTTGCTACATGCCTTACTTCTTGTCTATCTCACACTGCGAATTTTTTCTAAGCTCTATACTAAACATTAAATCTGTTACGAAAAAAGAACTAAACAAAATGAACACAAAACGATCAGCTTTAAAAAAGGACTCGTAACTGGAAAAACCGAATGAAAAAAGAATGTTAACAACAAATACATTTTCACACCCAACCCAGTTCTGCGGAATCAGAATCAACGTTGAGTTTAAGCAAGCAAATGAGCCAATTGGAGTAAACTGCCATGCAGATTTAAATTTTTCCTACTTGTGACGAATGCAGCTATCGACTTTTTGCATGTTTGCATGCTAGTTAACATTCGTGTCAGTCAGCTATTGGCTCTCACGCTGGCCAGTAGAATCTTCCTGCCTATTCGTGGCAGCCAGCTAGAGGCTCTCACTATGTCCAGTAGAAAATGGCCGCAAACTACATGAAAACTACCGTAGAAGCATGACAAAATCGATTATTTCCACTATCGATGGGAGTTGGGAAATGCAAAGTCGATCTTGGCCTGAACCCTAACTTAGAGCATGTGCATGTAAATTTTGGTGCAAATCCGTCGAAAATTGCGGCCGTGCATTCGTTACACACACACACACACACACACACACACACACACACACACACATCCTGCCTTTTATAGATAGAGATACGCTCTATCTCTGATATTGGGCACTTTACCCCATAAATGTAGCATACCATAAAACTACATTTCTTATATTCTTTATTTAGAAGAATTAGTTTTTGTCAAATAAAAAGCCTGATTTCATCACTGACGTAAGCGCAGTTTCAAACTTGACATTTGGAATCAAACAGCTAAAAGTCAGGGATCGATTTTACACTAAATTAATAATATAAACAGGACCCCCTTCTAAAATTATAACAAAATAATATTTTTTTCCGATTCTGACATGTCTAAAGTCTAAATAATTCTAATTTACAAAAATTAAATAACCGAACATTTTTCCTAACATTTTCCGTTTGAACCAGTCAACTTTCGGGACAATCCAGAGAGTGACTAAGTCTGCATAATGATATCAGTGATACAAACAACATGGCAAGAACTAAATCTAGGTCTAGAGTTAATGAAGAACCTGAGAATAGGAAGAGAAATAGGTGTCAATTTATTATAAGTGGGTGTCAACCCAATGACGCTGGTGATGGAGAGAAAATGTCTACAAGGGAGAATTAAATTTTTAGACATACCGTAACTACATTTGATTAATTACTGTGAGTTCAGGAGGCCGGGATATGGTACGGTGGAAATCTGTGAGAGTGTATTACTGTCATCCGAGCGAGCATCGTCTTGGTGTAATAACAAGCAAACTTATCTTATTAGATCAATTCTCACGAGGTGACACTTACTAGTAACTCTTTACTAAATCTAAACCTTGTAAAGTAAATAATTACCGAATTTGACTACTTAACAGATGCATGGGCATATTAGATACACCCCTATTTCACTAGGCCAAATTAATTTTTTTTCAGAGTACTTAAGGAGGCACGCGGAGAGCGGCTCAGTTTGAGGAATCGGAGAGCCGAGTTCGAATTCCAGTCGAATCCATTACATTCACTTACGTGCTAATACTCTTGGGAAAGGTATGAATCCTATTTTCCACCCAGCTATGGGTAAATAGCAGGACAGGACAGGTTCTATAGCCTTGGATGGCAACTGGTCTGCTGCAGAAAGAAATGGATACCTACTGCGGGAAAAAAATCTGCCTCGTCAGTCATGTATCGAAAGATACATGATCGTCTAAGCGTGTATCACGCATGGCACATAACTGACTGAATTTTTAAAGTAACTCTCAATATATTACTTTTGCTATAGTAGGAAATATTACTGTATATAAAAGGCAAGCTCGTAATACAGTTGAATATTAAACAAGAAATCATAATCTATCTATCTATATTTCTGAAATGGGTAACTTAACACTATTTACAGTGTTAGGACTGTTGTCCCCATCTTTATTGTCATATTCACGACGTTTCGACCGTTGTACGCCCGGCTTTCTTCAGGTGACATAGTTTGGAAGGACACATGGCACAGTGGATAAAAGCGTTGGTTAAAGTCATCCAGTGACTTGAATCCAAGAAGATGTGGGTTCAATACCTGGCTACAGAAGAGGCGAACAAAAACTTGGAGGATTGAGTTACTAAAGAGAAATGACTGAAACTGAGATAGAAAACTGCTAAGAAAGGAATGACACGTGAAACTAGAACAATCTACTCCATGCAGAGATTCGAAATTCCAACGTACATTACCTGAAGAAGGCTGGAGCGTATAACGACCGAAACGTCCTGAATATAACAATAAAGATGAGGACAAGAGTCCGAACAATGTAAAGAAATCTTAATAGTGAAAATATCATATATTCTTTTCATTTTTCGAATGATATTTTTTTACCATTACTGGCATTTCCTTTTAATAATGTCTCTCTTTTTTCCGTCAGGTTAATCGTAGAATGCTAAGGCATAATAAGGTATCATGTGGCTGCTACTACTGCTGAACGTTGCCGGTAATTTGTTACAATAATTCCTCTTGCAGCGATGGTGGTAATAATAATAATAATAATCACTAGAAATACCCGTGAAAATTTCACCATTTTCCTATTTTAATTTTTTTAGTTAATGACTGGATAAATCTTTTACCATCTTCCCGACTATAAGATATCCGTGGAAATTCCCCTGTTGTCTCTCAAATCATTTGAGCTCAACAATGTTAGCAAAATATTGCAATAACACTCATATGTATGAATGCAGGTCGTTAAAGAAGGTACAAATGAAAATATTCAAAACTGATAAGGTTTTCTCTTTCACTGAAGCAGACGTTAAATACATGTGAGCATTATCGCCTCCTCTATTTTTATTTCTTTCTTTACCTAAAATCAAAAACACCCTTGATATATATTTTCTTTCATCTATCCTCACAATCAAACCGGAACCATCCATTGTCTATCTGTGGTAATGACAATGCGTATTTTAGGCTCTAACTAAGTAGCAAGCTAAGTAACATGCAGAATTAAAATTTGATAATAATATCGATTGAGTAAATGATATTAAGGTGTCCGGATGGGGATTAATGACTCTCAGGTAAAATTATAGTCTACGGTTACGAGTGTTCAGGGCAAAATTAGTCTAACGGAGGCCACAACTTCGCATATAAGACGCAGGGTGATTTTTGAGGTATTTGTTGTGGCGTGAGTGTTATATATTGTTACTGAAGACGTTTTCGAAAAGTCTTTATCCTGAGACTCTATTTGTGTATACCATTTAAATTTCATAATGTTTTTACTGTGATTAAATTGGGATGAGAATATGAAGGAATGGGAAATATACAAGACAACTTAGAAAGAAATTACAATCTCTTATTTGAATCGTTGCTAATTATTATTGATAATTATTATTAATAATTGTTCCATATTTCTTTCTAATTCTAATTTCATTACAATAATCCGAATGTAAATAGTTTAAATGATTTTTTTATTGATTGATCTTTTTCAGGTTATTTAAAGCCAGAACATTCTTTTAGATTGTAAGAATTTTTTGGAGATAATAATGATTTTACTGATAGAAGCGCTACTAATTAACCCATAGTCGGAGGAGAAGAGGTGGATTCATACCTATCCCTAGGGTATTTGCGCTTAAGTCAATATAACTAACCTTACTGAAAGTGGAATTTGGCTCTCTGACATCCAATTCCTAGCGTTAACCATTACACCAACCGTACATCAAATCCCACAGCATCTGGTATTCGCAAGCGGCCACCCATCTAGGTACTGATCAGACTCGACATTGCTTAACTTCGTTGATCATACGAGTGCCGGTTTTTCAACGAGATATGTCCGTAAGCCGAAATAATTTGTCGAGTGAGTCGATGTCGGTTAGATGCCACAATTGATAATTTTTTTTTTTTTTTTTCATGTGGGAACCTTTTGCCGGGGATAAATCTTGGATATTTTTTCAAAATTAGATGTTCCGTGCAGTGTGTGTGGTTCTTTCTCCCTCCCTTCTTTCGATAATAAACTGTCTTTGAAAAATGCCGAAATCAGGTAACTTACAGAAAATATGGTTGCTTTGCAGATGTCATTTTTCAGGCATTTAATTTTGACTGCATTAGTATTAGTCAGAACAGACAGACTTTTTTTCTGTCAATTAGATTTAGAAAAAAGAAATTCTTTACTAGAGTGAGAAACCTTTTCTTTTGATTGCTTCCTGCTCTCTTTGTATTGTTAGGTGCCTCTGAGGTGTGTTGATTCCGAGAAAGATGCTCGACCCTCACCCAGTTTGTTTACGATTACTTGGAGATGTATAAAAACTGACATCAGTCGATGGAAAGGTGGAGACCTTAGCTAGAGTACGAGAAGCTTCTCCGGGCCAAAAGCGAACTGGCATTTTGTACGACAATAGGAAATTGTTTCACCGGAGGTCTCCTCAGAGATACTGAAGTGGAAGCTGCAAAAGCTCGGATGAAGTCCCGGCTAGATTGCTGGGAGAGAGTGCGAACATTGGCTGTAAGAGTAGGGGGGAGTACTTATAGGCCATCGACCCTCCGGCAGTCGATCATTTGCTGTCATTTCAGAGATATTTTTGAGCTAGAAGTTACAGAAAGAGCGTGAAAAAGAAGCTATAAAATTGACAATGGCAGTTAGGCGGTAAGAAGGGAGGCATTAAAATGGCGTAATCTTTGCATTGTAATTTTTATTATTATTGTTTGTGATGAGTTTAAAATCCTCTGATGATGTAAGAGAAGAGAACAAGGATCTATAATAATAATGATAATAATAATAATAATAATTATTATTATTACTACTACTACAATTATAAAAACTCCCAAGATCAGCAATTCGAAGAATGATGAAATAATAATATTTTTAAAGGCCGTAGAAGTGTTTACAATAATGATTCGTTCTAACGAAAGAAGTAATGATTAAAAATTATAGCGAAAGAAAGAGGCTACGAAGCAAGAAGTGAGCCAAATAAAATATTGAAACTAAAATGTTGAAATATTAGAAATGATATAAATTAAAAAGGTTGGGGGGAGAAATATAACACCAAGTGAAAAGAAAGAAAAAATATCCAAACGGGAGATTAAAAAAAAACAAACGTTTTCAGTGCTGTTAGTAGTAGTAGTATTAATATTACTACTACTACTACCATCACCATCCCGCCCCAGATATAACAGGGTAGTGACATATGTGCACTGGAAGATATGCAAGGAGAACAAAATCGAAACCACTGAGAGATGGCATGAGCATCAACCAGACACACACACTCAAAATAAAGATGTAACTATCCTCTGGGACATGTCAATTCAAACTGTTAGGGAAATAAAAGCCAACAGACTCGATATTATCATAAAAGACAAGAAAGAAACATCTCTATAAAAATTATCGAAAAATTGTCCAAATACAAGGACAAGGAGAACGAAATTAACAAGGTGTGGGGAATGAAGACTGAGACTGTACCAATAGTAATCGGAGCTCTGGGCCTCGTGAGAAAAGGAATGAACAAATGTATTAACAGTTTCCCAGGTAACATCAACATACAGGTTCACCAGAAGATAGCCCTACGAGGAACATTACATATACTAAGAAAAGTGCTACCAATTAAATATCAATTCTACTATCGGGCCTAAGGACCATAGTTTGGACCCGGCTCTACAGGATACAAAACAGGAAACATAACATATACAAATAATAATAATAATAAAATTAATTATTATTGCTAAGAAATATAACTCTTCGCTTTTTTCGTTCTTCTTTATCGATATTATTATACCTAGGATTTGTTAGGAAGCTTAGACGAAAAGGAAGGAGGTGATAAGAAAAAATGAGAAGCCAAACAATACGAAAAAAAAAAGCAAAAAATAAAACTGAAGAAGAGAAAAAATGTGAAAATAAAACAAAGAAGAAAAAGTAAAAGTTACCCGTCTTGGCAACCATAAAGCTGCTCTTGGCCGGCTGTCGTCCTGACAATGCAAGTAACCTTTAATAATAAATGATTTGTTGTAATCCAAACGGCAACAGAAAACAAAGGCCACCATCTTTGTCTGACTGCTTGCCTGTCTGTCAGGAGGTTGACTGGTAGCGGGAATTTGCAAATCCTCAAGAAATGGGGCAGTTAGATTCGAGACTTGGCTATATGATAAAATCCTCATCATAAATTCACGTAATGAACATCACGCTTCGTTTATTATCAATGTAGAACCAGTCCATCTGAAATTGTCTCTTTCTTTCTCTCTTTTTCTGTGTACTATGTTCCATAAGGACAAGAGCGATTATGGTTATCCACAGCCTCCAGCCTTTTATTTCCCTCAGTAATAATTACTCATTTATGACTCCTCTTTATCGTTATGGTATTTGGTCCTTCATCTATTCTTTCGGTTATTTAAATCGGTTTATTTAGTCCTGAATATGACGATAAATTAGAACCGGCATCAAGGCAGCTGATTAGGAGTTTGAAGATATTGAGGAGCTTAGAACCACCTCTTAATTACTCTTGCTTCCAGATTCACCTAAACCTGGGTTGGTAGCACCTGTTAGGGTCCCATCTATGGGCAAATAGTGAACCGCCAAGCAAAAGCAAAACTATATGAAAATATAAAAATACATTTTTATAGTAAAAATACCAGCAGTACATTATTATAGAAAACAAATTGCATTGAATACATTTTAAAGCAAAATGACCAGCAAAACATTTTTATCTGTAGTTGAAGGTATACAATGGCGTTCAAAATATATTTAGTTGAAGGTATACAATGGCGTTCAAAATATATTTAGTTGAAGGTATACAATGGCGTTCAAAATATATTTAGTTGAAGGCATACAATTACGTTTAAAATATATTTAGTTGAGGGCATACAACGGAGTTCAAAAACATTTAATTGAAGGCATACAACGGCGTTCAAAATGTATTTAATTGAAGGCATACAATGGCGTTCAAAATGTATTTAATGGAAGGCATACAACGGTGTTCAAAATGTATTTAATTGAAAGCATACAATTACGTTCAAAATGTATTTAGTTGAAGACATAAAATTACGTTTAAAATGTATTTAGTTGAAGACATAAAATTATGTTCAAAATATTTAGATTTCGGCATTAAATAACGCATAACGAAGAAGAATTACACTAGAAGGTTTGAAGAATTTAACACACTAAAACCAATACAAGTAGAGTGTGTTAAATTCTTCAAACCTTCTAGTGTAATTCTTCTTCTCATGTGCTGTGCTTTTTCAGAACGTAGGCAATCGTGGTTCTCTATAACATTATCTTTTTTGTTGCTCTCAATAACTTTTGCTTCATTTCTCTTGTTTTGCCATCCATTCATTTAAACTCATTAAGTAGGTTACTCACTGTTCCCCATACCAATTACCTTATCTTCAATTGGCTGTGAATGTTAAATTATTCATCTCTATTTCCTCATTATCATTCCCTTAAAATCCTTCTTTCTTTTTCTGGTTTTCAACAAAAATATATTAGTAATTTCTTCCTCCTTTAAAACTTCATCACTTGTACTTGGTTCCTTCAGGATATTAACAACCATGGCTCTCCACAACTTCCTATCCTTTGTAGCTCTTTGTAACGTTTATCTTTTTGCCATCCCTCCCAACTCTCGTTTTGCAATCAATTCACACAAGCTCGTAAGGTAGGTATTTCGCTTACCTCTCTGTCTTTATTTCCTTCGATGTCCTGTGAATGTCAGATTATCCAACCCCTTCTTCCTCATTATGTGTTCCAGAAATATCAGTTGTCTCTTTTGGATTCGAAGTGTACTTTTGGCTTCCAATTTCCTCGTTGCTTACTCGCCCTGTCCATGGTATTCTCAGCATTCTTTATAGACGTTTTTCTCCTCTTCTGTGATGAGATTGTCCAGCATTCCCTGTCATACAAAAGGATAAGTATTACGCAAAAGTTCAGCACCCTTTTCTTTGTTTCCAGTGACATCTTCCAGTTTCTTAGTACTTTGATTTCCTTTGCTTTTAGAATACATCTTTCTCTAATTCAATGCGTGTATGGATTTTGGTATCACATTTTTCATCCGTTGTTAAAATACCTCCCAGATATTTAAACTTCTGTACTTGTTTTATGTTGCCATCTCTAATTCGTAGTTAGCATCTTGAGATTTTCCTCTTGCTGACAACCATGCATTCTGTCTTCTTACAATTGATAGTGGAATGATATTTGTTGCTTCTCCACGTTTTCGGATTCAAGGCTAACCTTGTAAACCGGTTGCCAACCAAGACTAGACAGCCCAATTAGTTCCGCTATTTAATCCTTACCTGGGGCGGAAGAAGGATTGAATTTATTTTCCCCCAAGTCCGATGTGAATACAAACATTCTAGTCGAGATTTGAACTTTATTCGCTGTTTCCAGTTTTCGCGCTGCTGTTAGTTTACTCGCACATTTATATGATCTATTAACAACACTTCAGTTACATTTTCTGTATTTCTCAATACACTATCACTAGAACAAAATGAATAGATAACCTATGTCACGATTGTAAAGTTAATCCCCTCTTCGCTACCCTCATCTCATACTTTCGCTGTTTTTTCTCTAATTTTCCTTCTTCCATTTGCATTTGATCTTTCTGTTTTTTTTTTCTTTTTTTCCTCTTCGGTATCTCTAAAATTTTTTCTTCATTTTTGACTCTTCTCAGATCAGTTGAGAAACGATTTTCGGTAAAAGCTCTTTACCAAATACCTCATTTGTCAGGAACTTACATGCATTTCTCGTCATTTTTGAATTAAACTCCTAATGAATCTTAATGAGAACCAATATAGTAGGTGTGTGCAAAAGTTTCCAGCATTTTTTAAAAAATCATTAAGATATCGTTTTTCTACACTATATTCTGTCTGCAGTTTTAAAAAAGAAAAGTTAGAATGCTTCCTTTCGTAACGATCCTATTAGTAAATCTATACGCTGCGCAGACCACGAATAATAAAAGAATTAAAAATAACCGAATGCAAAGTTAAATCACAAGGATTAACTAACGAACTACAGAACCATGTAATAGACTTATTTTAATGTTTATTTGCAAATGAAAAAGTTTTATTCTTTTAAAAATGAATTACATTGAAAATCGAGTTCACCTTTTAATTGCTAAGTTGCATGGCTGAATGATGCGTCTTTAATGTAACCTCTTTATTTCAATTTAAACAGACACTGAAGCAGATTAAATAAATTAACTAAATAAAACCGAACTCTTATAAATAAATAAATAATTTCGAGTAAAACGACACAGCTGTAAAAATTATTAATAACTATTAAAAAAAAAAAGCAAATGATAAATGAACTTAAAAAATTATTAAACTTCATTGACTCTGATAATTATTATAATGTTGTCTTTTTTTAGAGTTTTTTTTATCAGTTTACCCCCAGTAAGCCGATAATACCACAACGACGCAATGGGCTACTTGGAGTGAAAGAGAACGAGAAGATTTTAGAAGGAACTGGAAACCCAATGTTAGGCAGGAATTATTAAGTTAGTTTTTGAGGTATTGAATGTTACCAGCCAGTTTTTTTCTCCTACCATTGAGCTGCTAGACATGTGAAGTCTCCTTCTCATAAAGCTACGTTGTTTTATTTCGAGAAGACAAATGCAGGACGCTTTCGCGGAAGACCGCGAACAGCCACAGTGTACACACTGAACAACAACATTAAAAGAACAGTCAAAAGAATTCCACCACACGCCGTCTATTCATTGAAGAGCTTAAAAGACCTGAAATAATTTCACGTGTTAGCACAGGATAGGGAGGTTTGGAGAGAACTAATAAGAGTTATTTACAAAGTTGTTGAAGATGAAAAATCACACTGATTTACAGTATGCTTTCACATCGAAAGAGTTCTAATGATGTCTAGCGTAACGGTGTTTCTTCCGTCCTAATATGATCCGACCTGGGCAAGACGATAAACTACATCCGCGTCCTGGGCAAGACGATAAACTACATCCAACAACAAGGCCTCTGATCAGGAGGTTTTGAGGAGCGTGGAACCACCTCTTAATTGCTGGTGTTTCCAGGTTCATCCTGACCCAGGGTGATAGCACCTGTTAGAGTCCCATCTATGGGTAAATAGTTAACCCCCAAATTGGGGTCAAAACACTGAAAATGTAAAAATAGGTTTTAATACCAGAATACTTTGTAAAAATTATTACCAGCAATAAGTTTTTGAAGAAAAATTATTACCAGCAATACATTTTTTTGGGAAAAAAATTTACCAGCAATAAAAATTTTGTCGGCATTAAATAACCCATTGATGTTGATATCCCGTAAAACCAAACCAAACCAAACCAAATCCTTATATAATATCTTAGCCTTTATCTGGATATTCTTTTGGTTCCCTTGTATATAATGTATGTATATTTAATCAACATATCTTCATTCAGTCAATGTATGGCTATTTTAGAGGGTGTGTGTGAAGGACGGACGGGCTAACTGAAGTCGCAGAATTTGATATGTAGATTTAAGCTATAGTCCCAGAATATTAGAATTACTTATTTCTAGTTCAATGCAGTATAAAATAAACTATGACTCGTCAGGGCAAAATCTTTAAAAATCGACATATTTTAGGCCATTGCGAAAGAAATTAATCAAGTCTGTTAGGAACTAAGGTCCAAAAATGAATTGCAATTAAATTGAACCCCTTAGAAATAATATATGATAAAATATGATACTGGTTCTCTGGAATCAATAGGATTTTTTTTATCTGACTATATTTCTTACTGTAGTATCGTATGCAAATTAGATAGACAAGTATAAATAGAGAACAATTGATGAACATAGGATGACTAAGCCTAGAAAACCCGGTTGCTATTCAGGACACGAAGAACTGCACTACGACTACTACTACTACTACTACGACGACGACGCAGAGAGATATGCAAAACATAAACATGGCGCCGCCAATAGGATCTTTAAATTCGCTAGATAGCACAGAACACATAGAAACATGGATTGGATAAGAACTTTTGCTGCATTTACAAGAATGAAAAAATAAAGAGAGACCGAAATCACCATTAAAGAGAAAATAAGAAGGACAACACAGTACGAGAATAATCAGAAATAGTAAAAAAAAAACAAGGGTATACGACCTCCGATTCAGGGGTGGGGGGTTAGTATCGTATGCAAATTAGATATACAAGTATAAATAGAGAACAACGGACGAACATAGCTACGGCTAGTAAACTCGGAGAAATTTTATTACGACTACTACTACTACGCAGAGAAATATGCAAAACATAAAACTTACTAATCCACATGCTATTGTCTGGATACCCATATTTGATCCTGATTTTTAAAAAAATATGAATTATATCTACCAGTCTGCGCATTACAGAATATTAATAAAGCAAGTGTGCTCTCCAGCATGGTTCAAACCTGCGCCTTTCTTTTGTAGAAGAAAAGAATAACTGAACATTGCTAGGCTGTGACTCTCTCTGTGGATGATCGGTCTAAAGCACAACGGATAAGGGGCGGGGTTCAATTGAATGAACAAAATGTCAAATTACTATTACTCTTATCGGCGTTAAGGTGAGTTATTTTTTTTTAATGCTCATTGAAACAATTAAATTAAAGTCGTCTGATTTTTTTTTTCAAGAAAATGTTAATCGATGCCCCAACCCATTACCTGATTCCGGACTACTGTTAATTGCACTTCCTGGAATCTGTCTGTTTAAATATTTGACCATGTGAGTCTGTACACAGCAACAACTTTCCAATCGATAAGTGTCTGATAAATGCTTTTCAAAACACCTCCGCCGCCCACAAGTGGCACTAACCAGTCAATAGCAGAAGTCCGGACAATCAGAATTAATTGCTATTGGACAACCGATAATCAAAATAAATAAAGAAACGTTCTTTAGAGTTCTTGGCAAAAAGGCAGATTTTACACTGGTTTTTATGAAACTTATCTCAGTCTGAAACAAAGATATTAGAATCAAAGTCACGTGTTAAAACCGAACTTGCTACCCTGTATTAGTGATGTATGAAACCTGTAGATATGAATGTTTTTTTTTTTTTTTTTTTTTGATAACTTACTAAGGCGGCCAATGGTATGTCGAGTAAACCCACTTTGTGGTATTGTGGAGGTATATTCACTCACGCCATGTGGTCATAAGTTGGGGTTTGTGTTCACGAGGAAAAAACAGAAGAAACAATCGTACATAATAACAATAAAAAGAACATGGCAAATTGTAGTGATTTTCCAAGCGGGCTTAGATATGGCACAAGGCCGAAAGTAGTGGGTAGCCAGTGAGGATCGAACTCACTACTCAGTCGTAATTGGTCTAACAAGACAAGCTTGCTAACCATTATGTCACGACGAAGTGCCCAAGAACATAATAAATTATATGGTAGTTCCATATAATTTTATTTATGTATTTGCATGTATTCATGTGTTTGTTTTATCTTACAATTGTGATAAGGTTCATATTATAGAAGAGTAATTCACTCCGTAATATCACAAGTCCTATCACAGAGGTAAGTTATAAACTTATCATGACAGTCCTTGGGCGAAGAGAGTGAATCTCACGTCTCTTGGCGGGATGTCCGTATTTCCGACAGGAACAATCCCTGTTGCATGCTGGGAGTAATTTTATTATTTTTTCTATTTCAAACATGATTTAAATTTTATGTTATTTATATTTTTCATTATTATTATTATTTTATATTTCATTTTCATTTATAATAATAATAATAATGTTCCCACAGTACTCTTTGATTACTAGGGGTTACTTGGTTGTGTCCGTGTCCTCTCCAAGCCCTCTTCAAGTAATATGCGAAAGATTGTACTGAGTTAAATGTTACTATCATCAATATCCGATCCCTAACCTGACATCTTCCAAAAATGGATCGAATCCAAATCCCTTTCCTGTCACTTAAATGATTTACAGTTGATCTATCGAAGCTTGAACAGTCGAAAAATACATCGTAGAGATGCGCTGAGGCGAGTCTTCAGTGTTGTGTTCTGAAGATAAGATCTCTATCTTGATCGCGTCATTGTGCGCACCAAATAAAGGTATGTTCAAAGCGACAGTTAATTTCTACAGTTACGGAAAGTCGGGGTACTAAATTTAACACTCACTGGTCATATTGAAAGCAAGATTGATCGATTCTTTTTTATGGCTTATCAACCCTTTAAAAGTTATTTTAAACCAGATTTTTTTTGGATTGTATAGATTTTTCTTTTCTTAGTGGGGGGAAGATAATAAGGGTTTAATGGTACATATCTTACTAATTAACCCACAACTGGGGTAAGAAGAGGTGGATTCATGCCTTTTCCATGCGTATTTGCTCGTAAGTGTATATAACGGATA
>OZ038477.1:47745178-47835178 GCA_964036315.1 Acanthosepion esculentum
CCGTCGAATGTTTTTAGGAGAGGGCGGATTAATGTCGAATTGCCTTCGAAAAGCACGCTGCACCGTGACAACAGTGTTTGTTTGCGCGAACTTGAGAACGCAGAACGAATTTTGCTGAGGACCCGCCATTCCGGAGGTAAACAAATAACTGAACGTTGCCGTGGCAGCCATTCAAAACTTAGAAACTTCTCTTTCAAATGGTAACTGACTCATTCCATGACGATGCTTGAGAATTGAAGCAATGCGTCCTGAAATCGGTTCATTCTTATTGAATACCTCTGTATTTTCCCCTAGATTATATACAGAGAAGACTGAAGAATGTAGTCTCTTAAGATAGCATGAAACATTTTATAGTAATTATTGAAACTTACGATCTCGACGGTGTTCACTAAAAGCTGGGGAAAGGAGCGCAGCATGCTGACAATGTAAATACGATGTAAGAAAAGCCGCCTCGAGAAATAAGAACGTGAACATAGTTTACCATATTATATATAGATGTTTTATTCAGGGTTCCGCCTGCTCATTCGGCAGGGTAGGTAGGTGATCTTGTGGAAAACTTCTGCCATGTCAGCTCTTCTCCCTACCAACTCCTCGCCTATCTACTCATCCCGACGTGTTGGATGGTAATACGAAAATCGAGGCCATGGAATTGCGATAAGGATACGTCCGTGTCCCACCACGGGCGGATCAGCACTCTCCCCGATCCCAAGCATGACTGTTAATATAGACCAACACTCGGATATAACCTATTTCCGGTTTTGTTGCCACTTCATCTGCAAAAATCTCTTATCCACTATTTTATTTGGATGGCAACTGGTCCACTGCAGAAAGAAAAGGCAACCTACTGCAGGAAAAATTCTGCCTCGTCAGTCATGTATCGAAAGATACATGATCGCCTAAGCGTGTATCACGTATGGCATATAACTGGCCACTTAGAAGATCGAACTTCAAAAGGATTCAACAACCCCTTCTATGTGGGTGCCCATAGTATCGCAATACTGTTAATCACTCTCAAAATAACATTAACAAATGTAATTAATTTACCAAGGTGGGCCAAAGTTTTTGCACGCCAGTATATACACGAAAAGACTAAAATTGAATATGTGCTTACACATCGTCTTAAAATACAATAATCACACGTCTGGTATCAAAACAGGTTTTAAATGTGATTAAAATATAAAGATATTTGTCTACTCGTTTGAAACTAATAATAATTTCATGAATGGTTGTAGGTATTTTTCTTGTACATTATATAGTCAGTCGACTGGGCACTTCGACGTGGTGTAATGATTAGTAAGCTTGTCTTGCTAGACCAATTGAAAGGGAGTTCGATTATCACTGGTGTTCCATACTTACTGCCTTGTCTAAACATCTAAGCTACACTTAGAAAGTCATTATATAGTCAGTCGATAGTGAGTCTCTTACCTTAAAATAGCATGATAAAACTTATATTACTTAACTGAATGATCTCGCAAGCCATTGATTTTGGACTAGATCCAATCTTGTACTCGGAGGTCGAGTTAAGTTTCAAATTGCCCAGTAAATATCTTTACTTCTGAATTATCACGTTGAGACATCTGTCACCTGACAACAATCGGCAAACAGTGAGGAGTGGGGAAAGACAATAAATCGTATGAGTTAATGGCTTTCCAAGGAAGCCCCTAAAATATACAAATCATGTGGCCTACCAAGATCTTCGGCTGAGAGTCTCAATCGATGTGTTTACCCAATCAATATACGCGCAATTATCCATCCCGACCAGCTGTGGCGTACGTGTCCAACGAAGGAATTGTTGCCCATCGCTCACCAGTTGTTCATCAGCGTCTCTCTTTCTGGCGATATAGTTAAACACAAATATTAGCTACCTTCTTTACTCAAGATATAAGATGTTGTTGGAAACGGCTTTGTGGCGGAGCACGTAAAAGTATTTAAAGATATTGCAGAAAAAAAAACGAATGATTACATCGGTGAAATTCTGTCTCATCTAAAGGAATATAAATGAGAC
This sequence comes from Acanthosepion esculentum, assembly GCA_964036315.1. NCBI lineage: Eukaryota > Metazoa > Mollusca > Cephalopoda > Sepiida > Sepiidae > Acanthosepion > Acanthosepion esculentum. The sequence continues at coordinate 47,747,184 of OZ038477.1, forward strand.
ATCGGAGAGCCGAGTTCGAATCCCAGTCGACTTCGTTACATTCATTTATGCGAAAATAATTATGAGAAAGATATTAATCCATCTAGTCTTACCTCAGCTATGATTTCAATATTTTTCCCTCCAGAATCTATCATATGTATAAATCTACCGTTCATCCATGGTTAGAATATTGCTGTCACATAGGGTCCGGTGCCCCTGCTATTCACTTTGAGCTCCTTGATAACATGCAAAGAAGAATCAGCAATATTATCGTTCCTAATCTGGTGGTTCGGCTTCAGTCACTTGCTCACCGCCGTAAGGTTTCCACTCCATGTCTTTTCTATATATACTTTCATTGTAATTGTTCGGATGAGCTATTCGCTATGGTACTTGTGTAGTTGGATTGCTTCCGACCAGTTCAAGTCTCGCTAAGTACCAGACGAGATTTTGTAGCGTGACCAAGTGGAAGCGATATTTAATAATTTTGTGTTTGAAGAACTGTCAATTTTACGTTGTTTTCTTACTGTTATTTAGTACCAAGATGGCAGTATTGTAAAGCTCCGCATGAGTGAAGGGAGGAGGTAAGATATAGATCCAATAGAAATACATGTTGCTCGGTTTGGATAGGGAAACGAGTAGCCAAGTCCACGATAGATAGATCAATACGTCGGTAGATATGTCTGTAGACAGGTAGGAGTAATGAAACCACAGCAGAAAACCTTCATACTTCAGTAAAGCAGAGAAATTGATAACACTGAACGTAAAACATACCTTGTTTTATCCTGAGACATTTAGCAAACAGGGTCACAAACTCTTTCATTAATACTGGCCTCTATAATAGAAACTAACCTAATCTCAGAAACAAGATAGTAGACCAAAGTACTGCCAATAATTTTGCTAAATCTGTACTGTTTAACTGAAGATATTAAAAAACGGCCAACGTATATGGCTTATCACTCAAACTGCCTTCAAGCAGTCAATGAAAATTATAATCACCTGGAAGACTTGTTCTCATATGCTTACATTCACACACACACACACACACACACACACACACACACACACACACACACACACACACACACACACACAAACACACACACACATATATATATATATATATATATATATATATATAATTATATATTTATATATGCATCATAGTGGTGGTGAAATATAATCAGATATATTATTATCTTGGCAATATGTAACGTCTCCGAAGAAAGCCATTTTAAAAGGTTATGCAAGAATTCATGTGTAGTAGCCAGAAATACTTAAGTTTTATGTTGACCGAATATCTTGCATTTTCATATGCGCCTACATAGGGTCATATATATATATATATATATATATATATATATATATATATATATATATATATATATATATATATAAAACGTATTATGTTTCATGAGCCATTCTAAGCTTCGTATAGTGGCTTTAGTTTTCGGGAGAAAATAGACAACAACTATCCAACATTTGCGTATTTTTTATTATGCCTTTCATTGATCTAATCTTTCGGCTCACATCACACATCGTCAGAATGGTTATATGGACATTACAACAGAGATGTTCACCATCAAAGATGACATTCTCTTATGTTTGCATAGAAGTTTGCTATATGAAACCAACGCTCACGGAATAGTAGACGCAGGTCGTAAATTTATAATACGGTTCTATGACGTGTATTTGTATTATTCTTATTTTTCGAGTGTTAAATTGGGGAAAAAGATTCAGCTGAAGTAAAAAGTAAACCTCAATTGCGGATTTGGAGAAGTAACGATAAACGAGCAAACCTCGCATTGGAGACGAGAATGTTGCAAACTGCAGAAGACCCACTTCATCAACAACAACTAATTGCGCAAAACCGCGAAAGATAAAACCCCGCAAAAATAATTATAGCTCCTTCAGCAAATCTAGAAATTCCTTGTTTACCTGAATTTAGCTACGATACGAAAAAGTGAAAGATTTGCGCAAATGGTCTCCGCGTGAATGGACAAAAAATAAATCAGTAACTCCGTCGTTCTATGGTATATCTCTCATTGTTTCTCGTTAAAATAACGTCCCTTTTTCGAATCGTATCATTATATGTGATCTTGACACTAAACTTAAACGTATATTTTCACTTGTCAAAATCCCTAATTACTCTCTAATATACATAAATATGTGTTTATCTTTAATTGTTTAACTTATATAAAGAACTTAAACAACCGTACACAAATATAAAAATTGAATAACATTTATTTTAATTGCATCATAGTCTTTTCCTCTTTCATTATACCTCATCATTCAGTGGAAGTCATTCAAAGATGCTCATTTAGTGTAAGCTAGTATTTGTCTATTGCTTTTCAATCCAAAGAACTGATCAGATACATATATTGTTTATATATTTGCGTAAGTATCTAGTTGGGATCTGAAACGAATAAGGCAACGTTATAATCTCGTCATTATTCTCTGCTTTGTTTTCAAGTGTGTGAAGTATGTATTCGAAACAAAAAGGCATCATCACCGGAAGTGAATGCGCTAATTATTCTTTCGTCGCTTCCTCCTCGTGAATCAATGCAAATGGATGCGTAGGAATCAATCTATCGAAAGTAATGACAAGAAAAAGTAAAACAAAAGATTTCAAGGCTACAAAGATGTGTAAAAACAACATAGAAACATATGAAAAGATCACAGGAGAATGGAAATAAGTAAAAACAAAATATTCACAAAACAACAACAACAAAAAAAAAACAAATAAATAAAAATTAATTAATTCGGCGTATTTTGGCTGCGAAGAAAATAATGATATGCACTGATCATTTTATGTGCCAGCAGGAAGTTGAATATAATGAGGCAATTGTTTCCGCCAATAGCCAGAATATAATCTTTGAAATACAATTCTCTTATCTATCTTCATTATCTATCTTTGACTGTTAATTGACTATCTATAAGGGTTAACAAATTGGACTATTTGAAAGGCTTAGCATTACGAAACTTTGAATTTTGTTAATTGCGAATTTCGGGGCTACTTCGTCATATAAACGAGTCTAACTTGGGATACTACTGAAAAGATAAGTTAAAATATGCTTGACTTTCAAATGTCGTGGCTGAATTCGCTAATTGTAACACAATGTTTCAAACCTGTTCAAAATATCTTTCTCTTGTTGGAAACAAATCATTGGTTTTGATTCGATTTTGTTATAATGAATAAATCAGAAGTTGAAAAAATTATTCTTAAAATATAATAAAGTGTGTTGACAAGTTTTTGGGCTGACCTACTACCCTAATCTGACTAAATGGCCAAACTTTGCTAACGTTAATATTAGTATTTCCTTATAAGGAAATATGCGGTATTCATTGACCGACAATTATTGTTACTATCGTCGAAATTTTAAAAATATTTTCTTAAAGAAGTTTCGCAAGAAATCATGTCCACTAACTAATATCGATCTTCCCAAGATATGATGAGTGTTTCCTTCCAATGTTTGAAGAGCATTTTGTTTTGGACGAGAACTTTACAACAGACCTTCGTTTAATTTCGCAGCAGGAAAAATTGTAGATTTTATTTGCTCATGTAATTGCTATTGAGCATAAGGAATAACTCTTAATTAGCATATGCAGAAAATGTTCAATGAAAGTTATATGTTCAAAGTGTTGAGCCTCATATCGTAACTTCCGCCAGGAATTCTGTTGCACATAAGGAAATTGAAATCAATTTAATCAAATCAAAGAACATTATGAAAACCACTTTAATTTTGTCGCCAACTTGTAAAAAAAAAAGTTTCTCTTAAGTTATATTTTTAGCGTTTCTCGTAAATTAAATTTTCTTTTATCTTGTGTGTTTGAAACGGATTGTCGAAATCATTTTAGACTTTTGACAGGTCGTCTATAAATTTGAATAATTTTGTTTTATATCTTGTTTTACTTTGGTGTCTTGATTACTTGGGGGATTTAGATTTACCATCGAAAATTAAATCACATTTGAATAGCGCATCTGAAGAACGAAAAGAAAAACAGTTCTATCATCACTGCAATTCAATCAAAGTAAGTCCGACAATTTAGCACCGGGAAAATATTTTTATTTTTTTTTTATTCTGTAAAAGAAATGTACTTTTAGCTTTATTCTGGTGTTGGTTGTTAATCAATTTTCATGACTTTCTACGTTCTCCTGTCCAGTTATCAGTCTTCAGTCTGAGAAAAGAAACAAGAAAGCAAGAGGAAATGCGAAATAATGGAAGATTAGGACAGACAACTGAGTTTTTCATAGAATATTTTGAAATATTTAGCAAAAAAGACAGACTACACAAAAAAACAAACATATTTCTATAGATGATTTAATTGCAGAATAATATCAGCACGATACTAACAAATGTACTCTCCTTTCGATGCTATCATTGCACACACACACACACGTGTGTGATGATAAAATCGATATGAGACTATGCATTTGTTAGTAGTGTTGATATTATTATTCACAAACGAATCACCACTGCATGGTGACTGTCAATCTGTTCCGAAACTATCACCATACGTTGTTGATTTCTATTTCCACAATTCCTATATATATATATATATATATATATATATATATATATACAGAAATATAGTCTTAAAGTGTGCTATATTTATGGGGTAAAGTGCTCAATATCAGAGATAGAGCGTGTGTAAATATAAAAGTGGACATGGAAGTCAGCACTTAGAGGCGACAGTCTGTTTCATGCTAGTGCAATCGTCAGGCGACTGACGATTGCACTAGCATGAAACAGACTGTCGCCTCTAAGTGCTGACTTCCATGTCCACTTTTATATTTATATATATATATATATATATATAGGAGAGAGAAAGAGTTTTGTCTGACAACCAACGTATTATTAATATTATTATTTTTTTTATGCAGTTCGTAACATTTTTCAGATATGTGGTGAGAATTTAAATGTGAATTCTTTAACTTCTTGTGGCCGTTTTTTCCGCTTTCATACGATATTACTAAATAATTTATATCAAACAGAAGACTGTGTCTATACGTATAATGACCTCGTACAATTTATGTTCAAATTCTTCTCGATGAGCAAAAAAATAAAAATAAAAATACTTTTAAATAAATTTAAGTTGTCAAGCGAGAATTTGGGAATCGCTTGACAAGGAAGCGGGTCCAGACACCTTAACACTACATAACTTAAAAAATTATGTTAGGGGTCTCGGCTCTCGCTTTTGAAACATGAGAACTCTTATGTAGCGAAGGAATCATATTTTTAAAAAACTAAAAATATTATGATAATATATATATATATATATATATATATATATATATATGAAGTATTCAGAGCAATTTAGTTGGGTTCGAAAACAGATCACTGGTGACGGTGGAAAATCTCATATCTAAATCACTAAGGAGCCCACAATATTAATTCATTATTAATTATTTTCTCTGAGTTTATCTTAGGCATTTCAAGAAATATTTTTCCTTCAATTTTGTCTTTTTAAAGACAAGGGCCAGTTTCTAATCAGTCTCCATCAGTTAACCTATTTGCCTATCCACTATCATGCACGCCTTTCATTGCGCAGGCGCGATTGCGTGCCTTGTTCAATTTGCCGTTGTTTTCTCGACAGCATTTCCTAGGTTCTTTTTTTCTTTCTTTTCTTTCTTTTTTCTTTTTCTGCTTCGCTCATTATAAGGTTTGAAGATGGAATTATGACAATGAAGGCCTGTGTGGGCATGGAAGGAAACAGCCGTTCAAATCAGAACAGCGATAGTGTAGTATAAGGCGGGGAAACAATGGATATCCCGGGGAAAAAAACAAAAAAACAGAAAGTGACTGAAACTAGGTGAACGATTAAAAAAAATAGGCCGACAGTGAATCGATTGTAAGATGTAGCACGGGTCCCAACAGCTGGGAGTTGGACAGATGATGCATATGACATGGGGTCTCAGGGTCCGGCTTTGTCTGGAGGCACACATCACTTTTGCTCCCCCTTGAAACTCATCAAGCAAATACGTTAGCTCTTTAAATAACCCCAGTTCCAGGACGGCTAGACCCCGAGCAACGATTTCACTGCGTATATATATATATATATATATATATATATATATATATATATTATACAACCAGATTTCAAATCAGAAATAGTATAATTACCCCCATATTAAAGATGTTTTCGTTTTCGCTCTAATACATTATATATATATATATATATATATATATGTATGTATGTATTCAAAAACTATAGCATAAATATGTTATAAAATACCTACAAAAATAGCCATTTTTTCAACACTTTTGGTGTCTTATCAAATGATCCAGAAATGTTGAAACAAAATGGTTATTTTTTTTAGTGATTTTATAACATATTTATGTTATAATTTTCGAATAAATTATATTTGCTCTACTCTGTATTGAGCACTCTTTTAAGAATAGTATTTTTTGGTAATTGGAATTTATTCTGTATACACCAATCCTATACTTGGGTATATATATATATATATATATATATATATATATATATATATATATTACAACGACATTCTCTCTCTGAACAAGGCTCCAGAGCCACTCGAGGGAGAGGGATACAGTGTAAGAGGCATACTCTGTGTGGATATATGGGGAAGATAATGGTTAACAACTAAACATGAACAGTTTAAGATATAGCGAACGGGAAACATCCTCTTGAGAGTCAGTTCCACCGAGCAGCGGTTTGTTTGACGAAACTGCTTGAGTGGAACTAACATCTTACACTATTTCAAATAAGAAAAATTAGGAAGAAATTCCTGTCGATACTGAAAAGAGATAATAGACTTGAAAAACCTATTTTCCTGAAAAATTATTTTAAGAGAAACATTTTATAAATTTAAACTGAAAGTTGTACAAGCAACTCGGTTAATGGATGCCGAATGTTTACTTGTAAGAAAATGGCTAATATTGAAATTACTATAGAGATAGAAAGGTTTTTTTTCTCGGTTTGTTCAGCGGCATATCAACTCCTTATTGATTATTGAATGCCGAAATTTTCTTTTCTTTGGGGCATTATTAATTTATTTTACAAAAATGTGCTGCAGGTATTTTTACTATAATAATGTATTTTTATACTTTCTTGTATCTTGAACCCAGTTTGTATGTTATCTATTTGCTCATAACTGGCACCCTAACAGGTGCTGCCACCCCGAGTCATTGTAAACCTGGGAACAACAGCAATTAAAGGATGGTTCTTCGATCTTCAAAACCTTCCAATCAGAGGCCTTGATCCCGGATGTAGTTCATCGTCATACCCAGAACGATAGAGAAATATAAATTTCTTCTAGGAAGAAAAATTCTTAATAATTACTTGTAGTACAAAAAATTAGTTATCGCAACGAGTATCCTTATCTGTGTTGGTTTTCAACAAAAAATCTGCTGTTTCATTTTCGGCCTTGCGTAGGAAGTTTCGCGTTCGATAATCTTGTTATACAAATTATAATTGGGAAAGTCGACAGAACACATCAGTTGAAATGAACTGACCGAAAAATTAGGATATTAGTTGGAACAATTCTTGAAATAATGAATATATGTCCCTTTGAACATTTCAGGCAAGCAAGTATTGAAAAAAGCAAAGATGAGGATTTTATTATTTATTTCATTTACAATCGAACTAATGTTTGTTATTATTACAACGCTTCAGCTGTTGTGCCCTCCAGTCTACTTCAGGTGTCTTTTGATCCGGGCAACTTTCAGGGAATTTAAGAACTGTTTTAACTACGGGTGTAGATTGTTCTCGCTCCATCTGTCCATATCTCAGGATAGCTCATGATTCTTTTGCAATGCTCTGTTATTATCAGTCTTGAACTCCGAAATTCTATAAAGGTTCCCTGTTCGGAAGAATAACGGTAAGAAAATTTGTCTGAATGATTCTTTAAATAAAGAAAAACATCATTTCAGAATTAAAGATATTAGATTTGTTAGATACTTCAGGAGAAAACAATTGTTTACATTTCAACGAATGTGTTCAACAAATAACTGTCCTGTCATTAAAAGAAAAACACGCATGCGCGTTCGCGTAGAGGAAGAGCAAGATAGGCAAGCAAAGAAAAAAAAAGGACAACGGAAGAAGGAAAATTAGATAAGAATAATATGATATTGCTTATAGCTAGAGATGTCGATAACATGAATAAATCCGGAGGACACAAAAACCCAAACGTTATGACAATAAAAAAAGATGTGGATATTAGGCCGACTGTAAATAATAGAAATAATAAATCTTCATCCAAAAATTTAGATAAAAATGTTAGTGACCCTTTAGTTACACAAGTACTAAACATAATCTATCACTTGTCTAAAAATAAAGAAATAATATTTTGTTGGATCCCAAGCCATCTTGTGATACCGGGAAATGGCAGGACGGATTCGGAGGCAAAAATAAAAAAGACTTAAAGGATGCGATAACAAGCACAAAGGTTCCATACTTGTATCATAAGACGATTGTAAAGAAAATCATTAAAAAATGGCGACATCATTGGAATACATTCATCGATAACAAACTCCAAAACATTAAACCCACTTTTGGAGAATGGAACTCAGAATAAAAAAAATAGAAGAGAACAGGTCGTGCTGACCCGCCTTCACATAGGCCACACCTACATTACCCACCATTATTTACTAGTGGGCACAGAATTCCCAATATGCACTACATGCCAAGAGAAATTTACAGTGAAACATATACTGTTAGAGTGTGTAGATTTTGATCTTGTGCGAATAAAATATTACCAAGTGAGTAATTTAGAACAAAAACACTTTTTACGAAAATAAAACCATCCAAGATTGTAAATTTCCTAAAAGAAGTTGGATTGTACTAAAAAATATGAATAATTGAAAAATGGTTCAAATATATATGCATACATATACACCTATTTTACCAAGATATCGCTATGAATCTATTTAAAAGATTTTGTTGGCATTAAATGACCAACTAAAGGTTGATCTGCCATAAAACAAACCAAAAAATTTAGACACAAATCAAATTATTATTTCGAATATGCGAAATACTAGAAATTCCACCTCTTCGAAAATTTTGTGTTCGGAAGAATAACGGTAAGAAAATTTGTCTGAATGATTCTTTAAATAAAGAAAAACATCATTTCAGAATTAAAGATATTAGATTTGTTAGATACTTCAGGAGAAAACAATTGTTTACATTTCAATGAATGTGTTCAACAAATAACTGTCCTGTCATTAAAAGAAAAACACGCATGCGCGTTCGCGTAGAGGAAGAGCAAGATAGGCAAGCAAAGAAAAAAAAAAAGGACAACGGAAGACGGAAAATTAGATAAGAATAATATGATATTGCTTATAGCTAGAGATGTCGATAACATGAAAATAATGTGATAATTTCATTAAATCATCTCTGGTTAAGGTAACGAATAAGTATAGCAATAGGCCTGTGAAACCATTACAGCTTTCTTTAATCTCTAAAAGATAAAAGCTCTGCGAAATAGTTATAAGTAAATCTTCGTCTATTCTCATGAGTTACACACCCAATCGCTATAATGTATGATCAATGTCTTTCAAGAGACCCAATGTGTATTGATGTGGGCGTCTCTTTGCTCGCGTGTTCATATGATAGCAAAATGGTTTTGTTTTGCAGTTTCCTTTTGTTTTATCTGATAGGCAAAGCGACGAGTTAATCTTGTATTGGCGCGTGAATCTTAATGTGCGCTTGTTACGACAACGAGATGTTTTCGTTTATTATTGGATTGAAACAAGGTATGAAAAAGCGTTCAACTCACCATGCATAAAGCTTATCACAACAATTTAACATCTGCCTTCCTGTGTGTCTCTTTTTTATTCTTTCATTTTGATGAGAGCGTCATATATATCGTCTTTAAAGACACACACATAAAAGCACATGTATATGTTGTTTTATAAATGTACACAAACACACATATATACATTATATGCGTTTATATAAATATATATATACGTATATATGCATACATTTATATATATATACGTATATATATATGAATTTATATGGGTTGTATATATTTATATATATATGTAATGAATTTATATGGGTTGTATATATTTATATATATATGTATATATATGAATTTATAGGGATTATATATATATATATATATATGAATTTATAGGATTATATATATATATGAATTTATAGGGATTATATATATATGAATTTATAGGGATTATATATATATATATAATATTATATATATATGAATATATAGGATTATATATATATATATATATATATATATGAATATATAGGTATTATATATATATATATATATATATGAATTTATAGGGATTATATATATATATATATATATATTTATATATTATATATATATATATATATATGAATTTATAGGGATATTATATATATATATATATATATGAATTTATAGGATATATATATATATATATATATGAATTTATAGGGATATATATATATATATATATATATATTAGGATTATATATAATATATATATATATGAATTTATAGGGATTATTATATATATATATATATATATATATGAATTATACGATTATATATATATATATATTATGAATTTATAGGATTATATATATGAATATATAGGCATTATATATATATATATATGAATTTATACGATTATATATATATATATATGATTTATAGGATTATATATATATATATAATTTCATATATATATATATATATATGAATTTATAGGGATTATATATATATATATATATATATATGAATTTATAGGGATTATATATATATATATATATATATATGAATTTATAGGGATTATATATATATATATATATATATATATATATATATGAATTTATAGGGATTATATATATAAATATAAATTTATATGGGTTATATATAATATAAATATATGAATTTATAGGGATTATATATATATATATAAATTTATATGGGTTATATATCATATATGTAGATATATATGGGTTACATATCATATATGTAGATGTATATATTTCATTATTTATATATATATATTTCATTATATATATATATATATTTCATTATTTATATATATATATATATATTTCATTATTTATATATATATATTTCATTATTTATATATATATATATATTTCATTATTTATATATATATATATATTTCATTATTTATATATATATATATATTTCATTATTTATATATATATATATATATTTCATTATTTATATATATATATATATATTTCATTATTTATATATATATATATATATTTCATTATTTATATATATATATATATTTCATAATTTATATATATATATATATTTCATTATATATATATATATATATTTCATTATATATATATATATATTTCATTATATATATATATATATATATATTTCATTATATATATATATATATATATATATATATTTCATTATATATATATATATATATATATATATATATATATATTTCATTATATATATATATATATATATATATATATATATTTCATTATATATATATATATATATATTTCATTATATATATATATATATATATATATATATATTTCATTATATATATATATATATATATATATATATATATATATATATATTTCATTATATATATATATATATATATATATATATATATATATATATATATATATATTTCATTATATATATATATATATATATATATATATTTCATTATATATATATATATATATATATATATTTCATTATATATATATATATATATATATATATATTTCATTATATATATATATATATATATATATATATTTCATTATATATATATATATATATATATATATATTTCATTATATATATATATATATATATATATATTTCATTATATATATATATATATATATATATTTCATTATATATATATATATATATATATATATATATATTTCATTATATATATATATATATATATATTTCATTATATATATATATATATATATATATATTTCATTATATATATATATATATATATATATTTCATTATATATATATATATATATATATATATTTCATTATATATATATATATATATATATATATTTCATTATATATATATATATATATATATATTTCATTATATATATATATATATATATATATATATATTTCATTATATATATATATATATATATATATATATATATTTCATTATATATATATATATATATATATATATATATATTTATATATATATATATATATATTTCATTATATATATATATATATATTTCATTATATATATATATATATATTTCATTATATATATATATATATATTTCATTATATATATATATATATATTTCATTATATATATATATATATATTTCATTATATATATATATATATATTTCATTATATATATATATATATATATTTCATTATATATATATATATATATATTTCATTATATATATATATATATATATTTCATTATATATATATATATATATATTTCATTATATATATATATATATATATTTCATTATATATATATATATATATTTCATTATATATATATATATATATTTCATTATATATATATATATATATATTTCATTATATATATATATATATATATTTCATTATATATATATATATATTTCATTATATATATATATATTTCATTATATATATATATATATATATTTCATTATATATATATATATATATATTTCATTATATATATATATATATATTTCATTATATATATATATATATATTTCATTATATATATATATATATATTTCATTATATATATATATATATATTTCATTATATATATATATATATATTTCATTATATATATATATATTTCATTATATATATATATATTTCATTATATATATATATATATATTTCATTATATATATATATATATATTTCATTATATATATATATATTTCATTATATATATATATATTTCATTATATATATATATATTTCATTATATATATATATATTTCATTATATATATATATATATATTTCATTATATATATATATATATATTTCATTATATATATATATATATATTTCATTATATATATATATATATATTTCATTATATATATATATATATATTTCATTATATATATATATATATATTTCATTATATATATATATATATATTTCATTATATATATATATATATATTTCATTATATATATATATATATATTTCATTATATATATATATATATATTTCATTATATATATATATATATATTTCATTATATATATATATATATTTCATTATATATATATATATATTTCATTATATATATATATATATATTTCATTATATATATATATATATATATATTTCATTATATATATATATTTCATTATATATATATATATATATATATTTCATTATATATATATATATATATATATTTCATTATATATATATATATATATATTTCATTATATATATATATATATATATTTCATTATATATATATATATATATTTCATTATATATATATATATATTTCATTATATATATATATATATATATATTTCATTATATATATATATATTTCATTATATATATATATATATATATATATTTCATTATATATATATATATATATATATTTCATTATATATATATATATATATATATTTCATTATATATATATATATATATTTCATTATATATATATATATATATATTTCATTATATATATATATATATATATATATATTTCATTATATATATATATATATATATATATATTTCATTATATATATATATATATATATATTTCATTATATATATATATATATATTTCATTATATATATATATATATATATTTCATTATATATATATATATATATATTTCATTATATATATATATATATATATATTTCATTATATATATATATATATTTCATTATATATATATATATATATATATATTTCATTATATATATATATATATATATATATTTCATTATATATATATATATATATATATTTCATTATATATATATATATATATATATATTTCATTATATATATATATATATATATATATATTTCATTATATATATATATATATATATATATTTCATTATATATATATATATATATATATATTTCATTATATATATATATATATATATATATATTTCATTATATATATATATATATATATTTCATTATATATATATATATTTCATTATATATATATATATATATTTCATTATATATATATATATATATATTTCATTATATATATATATATATATATTTCATTATATATATATATATATATATTTCATTATATATATATATATATATATTTCATTATATATATATATATATATTTCATTATATATATATATATATATATTTCATTATATATATATATATATATTTCATTATATATATATATATATATATTTCATTATATATATATATATATATATTTCATTATATATATATATATATATATTTCATTATATATATATATATATATATTTCATTATATATATATATATATATATTTCATTATATATATATATATATATATTTCATTATATATATATATATATATATTTCATTATATATATATATATATATATTTCATTATATATATATATATATATATTTCATTATATATATATATATATATATTTCATTATATATATATATATATATTTCATTATATATATATATATATATTTCATTATATATATATATATTTCATTATATATATATATATTTCATTATATATATATATATATATATATTTCATTATATATATATATATATATATATTTCATTATATATATATATATATATATATTTCATTATATATATATATATATATATATATTTCATTATATATATATATATATATTTCATTATATATATATATATATATATTTCATTATATATATATATATATTTCATTATATATATATATATATTTATATATATTTCATTATATATATATATATATATATATATATATATTTCATTATATATATATATATATATATATATTTCATTATATATATATATATATATATATATATATTTCATTATATATATATATATATATATATATATATTTCATTATATATATATATATATATATATTTCATTATATATATATATATATATATATATTTCATTATATATATATATATATATATATATTTCATTATATATATATATATATATATATATTTCATTATATATATATATATATATATATATTTCATTATATATATATATATATATATATATTTCATTATATATATATATATATATATATATTTCATTATATATATATATATATATATATATATTTCATTATATATATATATATATATATATATATATTTCATTATATATATATATATATTTCATTATATATATATATATATATATATTTCATTATATATATATATATATATATATATATTTCATTATATATATATATATATATATATATATATATATATAATGGCTGGCCAGTCATATCCAAGGATCCTTAGGCAGGCCATAGTTACAGTTTCTTAGAGAGAGCGCACGTGCGTATTCTAGAGTGATCATTATTCTGAACAAGGCGATCACGCTCAAATCATCTGTCACAATGACTTGTGACTTCGTGATAGCACAACCATCTACCTCATCCAAGGGTTCCTTCTACCTAATTTCACTCACAAAACACCTGTGTTATGGTTTTCAGGCACTTTTCAAACGTGCTGGGATCGCTTTGACCGATAACACCAGGACATCACCTTTCTGACAAAACGAACATGGTGAGTCCAGGGTCTCATGGTAAAAAAGTGAACGTTCTAACCATTCGGCCATATAAATATGTTCATCTCTACACATGGTAGGCATTGTAACTCCTATTTTAATTTCATTAACCTGTGTTTTTCTTTTTCAAAGGTCTTTATTAGTAAATAGTAGATATCTCGACAATACTAGTAGGATTCATTTGCCATTTCCATTACTAAATTTAAAATCACTGGAAGATCGGTCTTTACAAAATGGACAAATTAAAAATGTAATGCTGTTTTCTTTTGTAAAAATGGTGTGATAATGAACATCACCTAGCCACCAAATATATCATTTAGAATCTGTGTTTAGTAGGGCAAACAGTATCCTATCATTAAAAAAAAATTAGACCTTCATAGTCGTTACTCTCTGACGTGCGTTCGTATGAATTAATATACAATCAATCTGAAAGTTACTTTCTAGCTTTTGTGTTTATTTGCTGACCATTGTCCTCTGCATAACTGTAGTTTGTAATTGGGAAAGTCAGAATGACACAAGGACGAACGAACGGATGGACGGAGAGGCAGACAGATAGAGACAAGGGCGAGGGAAGTGAAGTCAGACTGATTGTTCTTTGTTCGGTTAATTCTCGTCTGCTGTGTTGTCCGGATATTGTCTGTGGTTGAGATAGTAATTGATAGGCATATTGATACAAAGGCACATAAAGAGACCGAGAGAGAGAGAGAGATAATATATGAGACAGAAAGGAGAATGAAATGATGGGTGAAAATTTGTGAAAGATATGAGAGATTTGGGAGGAAGATGACAGAGTATGAATGACGAAAGAGGAGTTAAGTGAAGAGGGAGGCTGAGATGGTATGTGAAAGAAGTAACCACGAAATAAAGAAAGAAAGACACGGAAAGGGTGGAAAGAGAAAAGAAAAGTGTTTATGTAGAAAAGTTAAGACTTCGGGGGTGGGGGGGAAAACGTTGGCAGAACATTAGTATAGATAAAGGGAAAAGAAGACAAAACTTCAAAATTTGAATTTGGAGGAAACGGAAAACCAGTTGTAAAAAATGAAGGCGCGAGAGAGATAGAAAGAGAGAGAGAGGGAGGAGGAGGAGGAGGAGGAGGAAATGAGAGCGTGTAAAACGGAGAAAAAAGATTAATGAGTGAGAATAAAAAGCGGGAAATGAGAGAAATAGACGGAAAAGGACGTTAAGAAAAAAAAAACGGAACAAATATAAATCAAATAAAATACCTGGAAGAGAAAACGGAGAGGCTAGGAGAGACAGAGTGGGAATATTTAAATATTAATGATGAGCATCATTCCTTTTATCCTTAATATGTAAAATCTAAGCAACGTATTAAGAGAGGAGAATTTAAGAGCAAAGAAAAGAGTGCTGTAATATCAATCTATTTATATGGTAATGAATACATGACAATTTCTTTACAGATGAAGTAGATACATGAGGGAACAATAATATGGTTCTACAGAAGGATGCTGAGAATTCCATGAACTGAATATGCGAACAAGGAAATTTGAAGTAAAATGTGAACAAAAAGTATAATTGTAATTAAGCAGTCAAAGACAGTAGAATTTTCTGGGACACATAATGAGGAAAGAGGGCTTGGAGAATTGGTGCCATTGAGTAACGTACCTAACGAACTTGTGCAAATAATAGAATAGGGACTGGGTGGGACAGTAAGGGCACAAATACTGCTTCGAGCTACAAAGGAAAGGAAGTTGAAAGGACACGGCACACAAAAGCCGAAGTATGATAAGAATTAAAAGTGAATTACCAAATAAAAAATAAAATAAAAACACAGGATGAGCGCGGCAGAGCGTGTCAGCATTGGACAAACAAAGTGAATGAATGTCAGTAGCCAAATGTTTAAGATGAGAGAAGGAATAAGATAATGAAGAGAAAAATAAAAATGAAAGACTGGAAGGGAAATCAGAGATCAAAGGTTAAAAAGAGAAAACAAAATGGCGTCTGTTTAAAAAATGGCGCTGAGTATTTCGATAGAAGCGATTGTCTGGATACAAATTGGTGGGAAGTGAAAGAATGATAATGCAATACTGGTTCCACGTGTGTGATTACAATGGTCCATAAGTCGGGTAGCGTGTATTCGTGTGATTGTTTATGTGTTTGTTGGGAAAAGATAAAATAGGGCAGGAAGAACAAAATTGAAAACTAATTTTCACACACACACACACACACACACACACACACACACACACACACACACACGTGTGTGTGTGTAAATAGACATTTGAAACTTCAGTTTTATATCATTTATATGCAACGAGTAATGCAATATGGTCGTTGAAAATTAGCTCAACATCAAGCCTTACATCAATTTTGAGTGCCATATTTTGAAAAGAAAACTTCCACCTCCAAACATTTTCGCATATATATATATATGAGCAGCAATCCCTCTTTTATACATTTTTTATTGATCTGGTACTACAATAATTTTTTTAATTTAATCTTTCTTATGTTCGCAAATAAGGTATTTACAAACACAAGAACAATTAAATCAAAATTTACCGCAGTACTTTGTCAGTCGTCTTTAATGAAATATGTATATATATATATATATATATATATATATATATATATGATGAATATATAATTTTAAGGTATGCTATATTTATGCGTAAAAGTGCCCAATATCAGAGATAGAGGTTATATAAAAATAAAAAGGGATACTGATGCCAACACCAAATTTTGACTTTCTATTTCATGCTTCAAGGCAGTCTTCAGGCCATGGATGTTTGTCTTTTAATTTACACAGCGCGTGCGTGCGCACACACACACACACACACACACACACACACGCATATATATATATATATACACACTATATTTATATTATTTTATATGTTATATATATAATATATATTATATATATATATGTATATTATATATAGTATATTATATATATATATATATATAATATATATATATATATTATATATTACTGAAGACTACTTGTCACTCTTTCGATGCGACAAGAGTTGTGTTAATTTTAACGAATGCTTCAAGTTCAAATTATTAGCCAAATTAAAGAAAGACTAAGAAACATTATTTTTATTAAAAATGTTAAGTACAGGATGTCAGAAGATTGAAAACATATTGAATATAGTGTCATTATAATGACGATAAATTATAAACAAACATTTATATTATATCCGCCATTTTCTGAAACTACTTTTAGATGTTATCCATCCGTTGATTTTGTGAGCTATGCAGCTGATGAGGAAATTTTAAGCAACAGAGATTAATTTCAACAGAAGGATCCCTAGAATACCATGAGCGGAACATGTGAGCAACAGGGGAAGGTTCAAGTTAAATATTAACAAAACCAAAACTTGTACTTAGGATCCGAAGGAACTGTTGACATTTCTGGCGCACATAATGCCGAAAGAAGGCTTGGCGAATTTTACACTCTCGTGACATAATAAAAGCAAGGGAGGCAGAATGAAACAGTGAGTAACCTACCCAACAACTTGTGTAAATGGATAGCAGAACATGAACTGGGAAGGATACTAAGTGAACAAACATTTTTTTAGATCTATAAAGGATAGAAAGTTCCGGAGATTTGTGCTCATTCACGTCCTGAAGGGACTTGGCCCATAAAAAGGAAGAAGATTGACAGCAGAAATAAATGAAAACTTAATGTAAAATTAGTGAATCTCTAACGAGTTTGCCACCTATAAATATTTTATGTTGACAAAAGAAAGGATCAACTGAGTCCAGAAAACAACATACCTGGTGGATTAAGTTCTTGTATAGTTCTCATCGGACTCCATGTTTGTGGCTAAGTAAATGGTAATTGTAAGATTAGCCTTTGCTTTATAAGGAAACATTCGGCATTTATTCAGGGTTACTGTCTGTTGAAAATTATAAAATATTTCTCTTAAAATGGAAGAAATAGCGCTCTCAAGTCTAATCACTGTTATAACTTTTTCTATTATTGAGAGCCAGGCGATCATGAGGAGCGTGGAATCCCCTCTTAATTGCTGTTTTTTTAAAAAATTATTTTTAAGCAAATCACCACAGGCAATGCGGGAGTGCCACTAGCAAGGGGTTACAGAGAGTGAGATTAAGCGTAAAGAGGAGGGAAAAGGATAAAGCGAAGGACAGGGATGAAGGTCAATTGAAGATTATAGATATCAAGGAAGCAAGTAACAGGAAGGGAGTTCCACTGACGGGAGGTGCGATATAAGAAGCTGTTGGAGTAGAAGAGATGGCTACATTTAGCCGTTACGACAGTGAAAGGGTGGGACCGAGGTGCCAAACTAGTACCAAGTTTAAATTCATGCAGTTTGGGAACCAGTGAAAGTATCTCGTCGGAGCAGTTGCCATTTGTTACCAGGTCCATCCTGACCTAAGGTGGTAGCACCTGTTAGGATCCCAACTATAGGCAAATAGTTAACCCTCAAACTGGAGTCAAAACAATATGAAAATGCAAAAAATACTTTGTTTTATTTACATTATTCGGACTATTGTCCTCATCTTTGTCGCTATATTTATTACAACGTTTCGGCCGTTGTACACTCCGGCCTTCTTCAGGTGGTTGGAATGTCGAACTGAACACTTTATTTCGCTCACTGGGGTAGAATGTTCTAGTTCAACGTGCCATGTTTAATGGATCTCAGTTATCTCCTGTTAATTCCACTCTCCAAGTTCTCCAACCAACGCCTTTATCCACTGTGCCATGTGTCCTTGAGGACACATGGCACATTGGATAAAGGCGTTGGTTAGATCCAGTGACAGGATTCAGTACCTAGTTAAGGCAGTGGAGAACTTGGAGAAGGGAATTAACAGGAGATAACTGATAACTGACATCCATTAAACATTACATTAAATCTGTTACAAAAAAAGAACTAAACAAAATCAACACAAAACGATCAGCTTTAAAAAAGGACTCGTAACTGGAAAAACTAAATGAAAAAAGAATGTTAACAACAAATATTTTTTCACACCCAACCCAGTTCTGCGGTATCAGAATCAACGTTGAGTTTAAGCCAGCGAATGAGCCAATTAGAGTAAAGTGCCATGCAGATTTAAATTTTTCCCACTTATGACGAATGCAGCATCGATTTTTTTGCATGATAGTTAACATTCGTGTCAGTCAGATATTGGCTCTCACGCTGGCCAATAGAATCTTCCTGCCTATTCGTGACAGCCAGCTATAGGCTCTCACTCTGGCCAGTAGAAAATGGCCGCAAACTACATGAAAACTACCGTAGAAGCATGAAAAAATCGATTATTTCCACTATCGATGGGAGTTGGGAAATGCAAAGTTGGTTTTGGCCTTTGCTATAACTTGGAGCATGTGCATGTAAATTTTGGTGCAAATCCGTCGAAAATTGCGGCCGTGCATTCGTTACACACACACACACACATCCTGTCTTTTATAGATAGAGATCAGTTTTAGTTGCTACTGTTGTCGAAAGCCTTCAAGTGAGGTGTTTCTGTTATTTGGTAAAGTTTATGAATCTGTAGCAACAGTCTATGAGATCCAACGAAGTGGTGTCCTCTTCAAGACTCACAGATTCCATTCGCTGGAATCCATTTTTAATCATTAATCCGAGAAAAACGTCCCTGCACCTACCCCTCATCATCATTTTTGATGCTCGTCTCCGTGAGAGCGTCTCACTGCGCCTTCTTGACATCACGTTTTCAATTGATTTGAAGTGAACTACATTGAATCAATAGCTGAATCTGCTGCAAAGAATGTTGGTTCACTGTGTCGTGTCAGAACGTATTTCCCGTGAGAGTCCATATTGAACATTTACAAATTTACCATTCGTCCTTGCATTGAGTACTGTTGCTATATCTGGTCTGGTACCCCTGCCGTTCATCTGGAGGTTCTCGAAAAGACCCCAAAGAAGAATCTGTAATTGGCTTCTCGATTTCAGACATTTTCTCACAGACGTGATGTGGCTTCCCTCTGTCTTTACAAATATTTTCATGGCTACTGCTCGAACGAGATTTTCTCTGGTGCCCCGACTATATGAATTTAAGCGTGCTACTAGATTGGCATCTAGATCCCAGCCTATTGCAGTTGAAATAATTAAATGTAACCGCCACTTCTACTCCAACAGTTTTTCTCGCACTTCCCGATATTGGAACTCCCTTCCTCTTAAATGGTTTTCTGATAACTACAACCTTAAAAAGTTAAATACAATGTCAATCGCCATCTTCTGTTTCCTTGATCTCTGTCCTTTTTGTCTGTTGAATTCCCCCTACACCCACTCTTTTCTCTCACTTTAACTTTCCGTAATCCCCTGCGTGTTAGTGGCACTCCTGCCTTGCTTGGGGTGCAATGCTTAAAAATATATAGCTGACAGTTTAGACATTTTTGGAACAATTTGGGCGCCATGCATGAGAGTCTAGATCTGACTCGGCTTTTTAAGGACATGATTTGAATTGTTAGGTTAAAGTTTTTTTTTTGTAGTCTTGGATGGAACTACTTCTTCAACAGTATATTCTCTGCTCAATTTTCTTATCTCCTATACCATATTTTTTTATAAGTGATTTGAAGTGTTTAATATACATTAATTCCTCATTCTAGATTTTTATGGTGAAATCGAGGTTATATATATATATATATATATATATATATATATATATATACTTCCATTCCTATTCCTGATCATAGTTTCTGATTTGGAAAGGCTTATCTCAAGTCCTACTTCTTGGAACACTTGGTCAAGAATGCCTGAATTGAATGCTGATTTTCAAGGCAGACTTAGCTTTCTCCACTTGGATGACTTAAGTTACATAATGTGTTTGTTTTCCCATGATGGCTTAGTGCTGTATTAAGCCTAATAGATATGAAATAATCTTTAAAAAAAAGCTATGAAATTTTACAGATTTCTTATTAATACATTTCTTTTTCCTGATGATTATATGTATGTGTATATAGGCTAAAGCCGGACCTGTATAGACAAACAGAAAAAAAAACGCACAAAGGCCCCCAAAATTGCTTCTCAAAATCCCGCCCACACGCCGCAGTACAGACATCTGCACGCGTGCGTAGTGCATCATCAAACAAGCTATTTAGCCGGTGTCTTATAGGTTCCTGTCCAGCAGTTTCGTAGCCAAAATACGCTAAAAAGAAACTGAGTGGTGGGAGATTTTTCTCTTACATTTTTTCTTTAAAAGCATCGTTTTTTTTTATGGCTACTTGAATTGTGAGCGCCTTTGTTTAATTAGACACGCTTCACAATCTGTAGTCTAGAAAGGATTTCTGATTGGTCAACTGCCAGGTTAACAAGAGACATTTCCGCCTTCGTCGCGTAAAGAAGGGTGCATTAATTGATTTTTGCTGGGTTCCTTTGGACACACCCACTGTTTATTATTGATATCATGCAAATTAATTCGAGACAGTACAGTTAAATACGCGGAGTTTCTTGTATGTCCGAGCCGCGTGTAACGAGCTGGTGGATCGATAAAAGGGTAGTAAGAAACGTAAACAATGGGATTTTGTCTTGCAGACTGCGAATTAAAGTAGAAAAGGTTGTGCATGATAGAGAGACTGAGAGATAGCAGGTATCATTGCGTGGCGGTGAAAGACAGAAATATTTAGAGAGAGTAAAGAAAGGAGAAGAAAAAGCATTAAAATGAAAAATAGTGTGGTTGCTGATGGACAAGAAGAGGAGGTTAAATATAAAAATAGTTGGTGTTTTCTGACTGAAAATGCAGTTTTTCATCGTTCTGTGAAAACACTCTTTTCAGGTTCACCCACCGTCCGGTTCGCACGCCTCCTCGGTCTTTTGAATAGGAGTAGAGCTTTATCCTTTGTTTCCTGTTTATGATTGTGTTTCCGGTTTCTTCGAAAGTCTTCACATTCTCTTTTACAGCACGTAACCCTTTGCGTCTTAGTGAAATTATCGCATTGCTTAAATCATTTTAGAGAAAGAAAAGCATTTAATAACTGGTGCCAAATATACATTCTGTCTCTTCACACACACACTATATATATATATATATATATATATATATATATATATATATATATATATATATATAGTGCAGATATTTTTCCTTTTTCAAATATAAATACAGAAATTTATTTTTCAGCTTTCAATTGATACTACATCATTTGTTGTGTAGTTATTGATTTGAAACTCCAGTTACTAAAAATAGACTGCTGTTCAGAATCTTATTCTGAATGTAATTATGAATATAGTGAACACTCATTTTGTTTCATGATTGCTGACGTCAGCATTTTCGCTGGTGTGAGGATTTTCGCAATTTTAGAAAATTACATTTAAACTTCTAATACAGATAGGACTTCGTTGCACATACACGAAGCATATTCAGCATAAATTCTTTAAATTGTAAATGAAGCGATTGCATTGAAGTATTTGTTTTTTTCTTTTTTAAGAAAATTCTCACGTTTGGAAATTTAAAATAAACGATAAAAGGTGAAGGTTTTAAAAAATTCATGCTGTATTTGGAGCTCTATGAAATTCTACAGTTGACGGACAAAAAAGTACGCCATCAACTCCTGCATTTCACAGTTCGAAAAAAAAGATAGGGTTAGTTTCTATGTTCCTGTATATCAGTTTAGATAGTTGTGTGACTCCTACGTGTGATGGGCATAGTTTTTACATCCAGTAGCTAGTCGGCAAAGCGTATTAACTTCTCTAATCACAGACAACTGGCCCTTTTTTTAGAAAAGTATATTCATGAACAATTTTAATAACTGTTTTGTTCAATACGGTTTATATCCGTTTTAATAGTAATTAAAATTTGAAATCTATCTATCGCATTCTGCACATATCTACCTATTTATTTATCTAAATATAGGCATAAAAATATGAAGGTACAATCAAATATTTATAGATTCTAGAGAATGCATGCTTATCAGCAAAAGGGTGAGCCCAAAATGCAAATAACAAGTCGGGGTTACTAAAATCAAACAAGTACAGAAATTTAGATGTCTGAGAAATGTTCTAACAGAGGACGAAAAGTGCGACACTGAGATTCGAAGACGTATTGGCTTGGCCAAAGATGCATTCCAAAAGCTTAGCAGAGTATTACGAGGCAGAAAAATGTCGTTAGAATCAAAGAAAAGAGTACTGAACTGTTACATGATATCTGTCCTCCTGTATGGCGGCGAATACTGGATAACCTCTTCACAGATGAAGAAGAAACTTGAAGCAACGGAAATGTGATTCTACAGAAAGATGTTGAGGATACAATGGACCGAATATGTGAGCAACTACAAAGTTTTGGAAGAGGAAACTTATACATAATTTCAGGAAGGAGCAGTTGAAATTTGTGAGGCACATACTGAGGAAGGAATGCTTGGAAAACCTGATACTCACATGACAGATTGAGGGATAGAGGAAACATGCTTGATGAGCTTGAGCAAATGTATGGTAGAAAAGGGTTTGGGAGAAATAACAAAAAGGCAAAATTTATTAAGAGCTACAAAGGACAGGAAGATGTCGAGGGCCATGATCGCCTACGTCCTGAAAGGACACGGCACATAAAAGTCGATTGTTCATAAAAGACACTGTTCTTGCTTGTATGTACACTTGGAGAATTTCTGACTAGACAGCAAGACAAGGCTAAGACCGAGATGGAACAAAAATTACGAGAAATCGCCAGAAGTTCTCTGAGTATCTTACCTCGTCAATGTCCATTCAATTATCTCCTAGGTTTATCCAATAGAATTATGTGCTTGTTTTTGTGTTAGTTTGCAAGAATAGGTTAATCGAACTATCTAAAGTTACAATTTCCTACAGGATAACAGTTTAGATAATTCTCGTCGATTAATATTCATACGCAAGCTTTCATAAAAGGAAACGTCCGTAAGATTTATTATTTTGCACAAATCAAAATGGAGGAAAAAGACAAAAAAAAAACAGACAAGAAAAAGCCTTTGACATTTAATCCTTATAACCCTTCATTCTGTATAAACTCTTTGTCTGGCATGATCCCTACAAGCATTTATTAAAAAAATAAATAAATAAAATTCTACTGAAGCGTTAATTTCCATTCAAAACTACGTCTTTAACTGTCGACTGAGAGTTTCCATACAGATGCCACTATGCAATTATCAGTTTATTAATGCGCTTCTATTATGCAAGAAAACGTTTTCTGAATAATTATATAATATCTCAGTTGGGAAATCACTTCAAGAACAAAGGCCTTTTAAGAATCCATTGAACCATTCATCCAATTCTGTTGACGAACCGTATTTATTTTTCGCAACATGAAATATACTTGATTGCTCTTTGGTATTTTAAATAGTATCAGACGTCGCATATATTCTCCATTGCTACACTCTTTTTATTTTCTTACACTCAATTCACTGATGTTTTAATCGGAAAAATTATCGATAAATTATGCGTTCTCTCTTTTTACGAGTTCAAGTGTCAGCATTCATCGATGGGCCATCATCAATGACTTCGTCAATAGATTCTAATGGTGGCACAAGTATTAATTAATGCAGTTAGGTTCATCTAATGACCGGAAGAAATTGTCAGGTACCATGCTAAACTAAACAACAACTATAGATTTCTATGGTAAAGAAGAGGAGAAATTACTTGGCAGTGTCAATCTACTCTAAAAGTATGTGAAAGAGATTGTTCGCTTGCAGTAGCAGGAAGAATTGTTGACATGTACAGATTACCTCGTATCGTGGCGTGTTATTGGTAAAACTATGTTTAAGATGATTGGTTTGTTGACCATGTTCACCATAGTCTATGAATATAGAATCCAGCGCAGTACGTAATCTGTTCAATGAAACAACGTTAATGATTAACACTCACGTGTCAGACACTCTACTGAATCTGACTATATCGCCAATACCACCAGCAGCTGTTTCGTAATTCTTCAGTCTTCGATATCAAAGGCTGTCAATAATATTTAGTAACACGAGGGTTACATGTGGCACAAGGCCGGTTTAACGTGGGTTTCCCGAGCCCGTAGACTCGGCAAAAATATTTCCTATTGGAACCATAAAAACGGGTTCAGTGACAGTCTACCACCCCCGAACGAGACTGTTTCTCGGCGGAGCCTCGTCCGGTTTCATCTCTGCCCGAAGGCAGAGAGTTCGACTGTTCAGCCATCAAAGGCTGGCAGTGCATATTCGCGAAAAACAAGGCCGCCTTTATACACATCTTATTGAATATTTTGAGCCTTCTGATTGGTTAACTCCTCTATCGGTGAACTAAAAAATGAGTCAGCTCATTTTGGCTGGCTCACTAGTACACCAGGTTACACAAAAACTCCAACATGGTTGCAGGACAGGGAGGCAGTAGATCAAAGAAGTGAATGCAATAATTCAACTGTTGAAGTCATATTAACAGTCTACTGAAGTACTAATGATATGGAAACTGGAATCGATATGTTTTGTTCGGATTCAGAGATCATTGGATGGTACCGCTTTAACCTTTGATAGGCAAGAAGGTTACACGAAATTGCTCGCCAAACGGGTAAAAAAAAACCCCTCCAAAACGGGAAAATTGTTTTTTTTTTTTTTTCTCATGGCGCTTTTATACTTATTTCGGCATTAATTATATGCAAAAACTATAAAAAATGATATTTGAACCCTTTTCGATTATAAACAGAAAAACAAATAAAACAAATGTTTGTAAATTTAATATTCTTTAACAGTCGTTTAAGCATTCCATGCACACTGGATGTATGCATTCTTTGCACCAACATATCACCATTTTTCTCTTCAAGAAAAGGTCAAAATCATGGAACCGGAAAAGAGTTCACAAATGAGAAATGCGAGAAAAGAAACTGTTAGCAGAGAAGTTATGGTTACATCTAACCAGCTCAAGTGTTAATTGATGCTACTTTGGCGCCAGTCTAGTAATGGGCTTAAATTAATGAAATCTATATACTATAGTGAAGAGGTCATCCGAACAGTTACCATAAGATTATTTATAGAAAAGGCAGAAGGCAGCTACATTACGGCGGTGGTAACAGTGACTGAAGCCGAGACGCCAGATCAGTACCAATAATATTGCTGATTCTTCTTTGGGTTTTATCAAGAATCTTTAAATATACAGTAGGAGCACGCGATCATATATGGCAGCAATATTCAAGGCGTAAGTTTATAGTAAATCTCTCTCTCTCCACACACACACACACATATATATATATATATATATGTGTGTATATAAATATATATATATATATATATATATATATATCAATGGAGAATGATAAAATTATAAATATGTACGTATAGTGAACCAGCTTTTTAGCAGCGGACCTCAAAATGGATTCAATATCATTTAATTTTATGTCAGCCGAGAAAGATGGCGCGAGTAGTTCTCAATGGTTGGATTAAACCGACGGAACTAATTAAATGTAGTGGTCTACTCGTAAAAAATAGTTAAAAATATTTTGGAAATACAGGATGCGCGTTGTATTTTTTGTTTTATTTTGCCGACTGCGCACCATAGTAGGGTCATTTTGCCACCGTTTGTGAGAAAACGAGAACCAGGACACAATTCACTCCGCCAGAAATTTGGAAACGGCGTGATGTACTGCTTGGCATTGGCTCCAGTAGCTCCGATAAAAAACATTTCAGAGTGTTTGGGTGTCATAGTTGGATGAGTCTAATGGTGACTACGAAGGTATTTGGAGTGATCATTAAAGATGGCGACGTTATGTCTCAGACCCAACACTCTTGTATATATATATATATATATATATATATATATATATATATATATATATTATCTATATCTATATAATATGTTTAACGTTCTTTTTATAGATACAAGTATTTAAGCAAATGCTCTGTTTTATAATAAACAGTATTAAATAACATTTACCGGCCTGAATGTCTTTAAATAAATTGTCGGACTATGTCCAATTCAAATATATATATATATATATATATATATATATATATATATATATAAAACCAATAGAGAGAAAGCAAGAAATGTACGAATACAATATTGTCGCGCACATATATTATAATGAACATACTTGGACGTATATACAACCTAAATTTATAGATAGTCGCGCAAATATCTATGCATTGTGAAATAAAGAGAGAGCTGGGGCCCGTGTCTCTGTATGTGTAAATGGGGGGAAAAATATACAAATCTGTATGTGAGCATCTGGCTTTGAAGAAGACGAAGAGAATGGTAGGCAAGAGGAGCATGTAGAATAAAAGCGAGAAAGATAGTTTAGCAAATCAATTTGATGAATGGAAAAGACAGTAACATGAGAATAATGGAGAAAATTGACATAAAATAAGCGTAAAAAAGGTCAAAAATATAAAAGAAGACAAGCCGCTTCCAATTCGCTTATTTGTCTGCTAGATTTGCGTTTTACAAACTGGGCAACACCACACTAATCACTCGCGTTGAATGGAAAACCTGTTAACACACAAAAATACTACTACTATTACTACTAAAAATAATATTATTATTATAGTAATCTACTACTACTAATATTATTATAAGGAACTACTGCTACTAATATTATTATAATAATAATCTAATACTAATATTATTATAATAATCTAACACGACTAATATTGTTATAATAATCCCCTATTACTATTATTATAATAAAATATTATTATAATACTTTTCTACTACTACTACAATCTACTACTATTATTATAAAATATTATAATACTATACTACTACTATTATTATTATTAGAATAATCTACTATTATTATTATCATTATAGTCTACTACTACTAGTATTATTATCTATTACTATTACTACTAGTATGTCTTATTATTATTATATCCTACTACTATTAGTATTAATATCATTATATCTCGTTACACAGTTCATATCTATGGATATCTCGTCGAATTCTTATTTAGTTCTGCTCACTTATTATTCGCGCCATTTTCACTGAGTCTAAGTCTTCACTACCCGAATGAGAATCTTTAAGATCCTCGATTGAAAGCGAAAATCATATAAAAGAAGATAGTAGCATTGATGTCATCATCATTGTGATAAGGATCAAATAAGAGTAATGGAGTCTTTACTAATAGGAGCCCAGAATAGGTGATAACTAAACAAAGAGTGTTTCATTAAGACGGATCAAAGTTAGCCGTAAATAAGTCAGTGTTATTAGTGAAAATTTCTTTATTTCTCAATTGGATCGTGTTATTTAAGTCATGGCAATTATGTGTGAAAAAAAAAACAAAAACAAAAAACGCTAAAATATCCGCCAAGGCATACCTCCCCTCGATGGTCAAAAATTTTTGATGATGTCTCTGCATAGTTGCTCCTCGATCTCACCAATATGCCTTATTATCTCATCCTTCAGCTGTTGAATTGTTGTTGGCTTGTTGGTATAGACGTTACTTTTGAGATGACCCTAAAGGAAGAAATCTAAAGGCGTCAAGTTGCACGATCGTGGTGGCCAATTAACTTCACTGTTTCGAGAGATGATGCGACCTGGCAACTTCTTATTACATTTCTGTTTGAACGTCCATTTTCGTAATAGGCTTCGGTAACTTTAACACGTTGTTTGATTTTTAATCTTTCCATGGTGGAAATTGCCAAAGACTTAAGTTGTTAAATCTGAAAGAAAAAGAAGAAAATCATTAGACACTTAAACTTAATTCACATTTAAAATCTGTCCAAGTTATTGCATTTATAACATATATACAACAAATTATATTAAAGCCCATATCGATATAACATAGCAAAAATTCGAATATTGAGTTTAAAGAGACATAAATGAAACTGTCAATCCGATTATGAGGGAATGTAATAAATTAACTTAGAATAATAGTGTTTTAGAAATATCGTTTTCTACACAACAATAGTGTTTTAGAAATATTATCGTTTTCTACACAACCTAAGCACACAATTTATTTCATGTACACATCTAAAGACTATGCATGATTCCAATATATTATTACTATAATTGTGCTTGTTCCGTATTTCACGTGTACGTTATGGCCTAACATTGGCTCAGATAAATAAAGTACCATTCCTCCTTTATTGCTAGGATACATGGAAGAAAATATGTATCAAAGATTCTGTTTGGTTTCAAGGAAAATAAAAAAGAAAGAAAGAAGGGGAAGAGAGAGGAAGAGGAGAGTAGACTCGTGTTTAACGTCTTCAACAATGGAATCAAAAACCTTGTCAATTCTGAATCTTTTCATTTGTACCCTCTTCTTTAAACAATGAACTACATTCATATTCATGATTATTATTGCTTTTTTTGTTAAAGATTTTACGCTCATATATTTAACGAGATAATAGGGGAAATTTCATGGGTATTTTATAGTCGCGGAACTCGACTTATTTAATAATTAAATTAATAATTAAAATTAATCAGGAAATCCAAATAGGAAACCCGTGAAATGTTTACTGGTATTTCTAGTTATTATTATTATTAAAATTATTATTATTATTATTAAAATTATTATTATTATTAAAACTGATGGCTGTTCTTTTTTATTCAGATGTTGTAATGACAAGTTATTGAGAGTCTGTCAGTTGTTTATAACTTGGCTTCAAAATCACCGAAACTGCTCACAGAATTAGGGAAATGTTTCTTTTTGTTTCCATTTTCTCTAAAATTGCGTCGTTCTCTACATATTCCGTCCATGGAATCCTCAGCATCCTTTTGTAGCACCACATTAGTACTAATTCAAGTCTCTTCTTCATATTTGAGGAGATTGGCCAGCATTTACCGCCATATAAGAGGACTGATATCACGTAACAGTTCAGTACTTTTTTTGGTTCTAACGATGTTTTCTTCTTCTTAATACTTGGCTTAGCTTTAGGGGTACATGTTTGTCTATCCCAATGCGCCTTCGGATCTCAGTGTTGCACTTCCCGTCCTCTGCTTAACAGAGGGACTGAAAGTGCATTTGAAGCTGCCAGAGCTCTTGAGACTTTTACCATTTGATTAAAAATTGATGCACCCGAACAAACGTGTCTGATGGAATACTATTCTACTGGTAACTATGCAAACTACAGGAATTTGACTATGCTATTATTAGTCACTGTTTCATCTTGCCGCAGATTGCAGAATCACGTGACATATTTCGCGCAATTTGTTACAATTTTAGAAAGCTTATTTAGTTGGTGACCATAGAATTGAGTTATCCTTCCAACTTCGTTTTGGTTTTCCGGTACTTCTTTTCCCAGTTACCATATTCTCAAGACATAATTTAATGAGTCTTTTGCAACAGTTTTAAGTATGCCCAACTATTTTCAAGGATTTGTTACAGATGAGACTATAGAAGCCAATGATATCAGTAAAAACAGAAACTCTCACAGGGAATGAAAATTAAAATGAATATTGCTCATTCAAACCAAAAGTGCATATCTGATCGTCGTAAGCAAAGAAAAGATTTGCCAAATAGTTGATGTTAGGGTCCCTGTAGATCACACATTGCAAATGAAATAAAGTTTGACGCTGGTAAAACATATAGAATTGGCCAGAATATTAAAAAAGAAATTAGAAAAAAACGGTAGTGATTGGACCCATCATTATTCGAACCTATTCGACCGATTCCAGATAAACTTGAAAAATATTGGACAAAATGTAGATCCGAAGAAGGGCTAAAACTTTAACATTGCGAAAGATTGTAGAGTGTGCTCACACTGCTTGCTTTCCAACAACATCTGACAGATACTTTATTTGCCCAAATAAAGTTGATTATAATCAGGGTAATAAATAATAATGCTTACTCATAAGACTATGTTTAGTAATAATATCATTACAACGTCTGACAGACCATAGCTGAAAGATGTCAGATGGTCTCACTTAATTCATTTTTCCATGTTGTGATGCGGTAGAAATATTTAGGCGTATTTCTTCTGCCACTCAACACTTTAAAATAATTTACGTCTTAATGGTGAGCGAAGGATTCCTGGTTTTCTCCTTATCTCGTTAAGTAATTTTAAAATGTCAGCAGTTCAGTACCGCTAAGGCCTGTAGCTGTTGAAATATTCATTTAACGCTGGAAATAAGTTGTGAATTTTACTCATCCACACTGTATTCAGTTAGATTTCTGTAACGTTTGTTCCACGCCTGTATCGGATTTGAATCTTTTTGAAACCAAATTAGCTATATTAATCTTTGCTAAATATTCAACATAGTCGCTCCTTTCAGGAGCGGAATTCATCAACCCTCCGATCTGTTTTGCGTCTGTTAACTTTTTTTTTTTAATCATTTGACGCCACTAAGACTCAGTAACCTTTGAGAGTGAAAGAAACCGAGGAAAACAAAGGAATGGCATTTAAAGAGTCAGAATGTGATGATTGACGTTGCATTTGCATGTTTTTTGAAGATCATATATGATAGGAAAGAAAGAAAACGGAAGATGTTTTCACAGGTGAGAAGTACGAGAGAAGAAACTATTAGAATAGAACATACGGTTACATGCAGCAATTTCAATAGTAATCTAACGAGCTCTAGTTGTCAATTTAGTACTGCACTTAAATTTGTTAAAACAAGATACCAAAGATGAAAGCTCATTAGAAAAATTGCTATAAAAATATTTAGAGAAAAACTACATGAAAGTAACGTTATGGCAATGTGATTGAAGCCTAAATGTCAGTTCTGGGCCGATATTTCATTTTTTTTAACACCTACTACGTTGTATGGATAGAGATTACTGAATATTCTACTGTAGATGAATCTGTAGTTGAGTGGTGAAGCCTGTGTCTAAGATTTTTTTTCCAGAGGCGCCTGCATAAAGCTTTACGTTCTCGTACTCTAACTGCATCAGTGTTTACTTTTAGCGCCATTATAATCTCTGCACCAACTTGCTGCTCGTTGGTTGAATGAACTCTTTACTCGAGGTGTTAGATGGTTTGGTTTGGTTTGTTTTGTTTTACGGTATCTCAACCTCAATGGGCTATTTAATGCCGAAAAATCTTTATTGCTGGTAATATTTTGTTTTGTCAAAAATCTATTTCTGGTAATATTTTTTCTTCAAAAATGTATAGCTGGTAATACAGTGTAACCCGGATATAAGAGAGTTGTCGGGACCGGAGAAGTATCTTATATCCGGGTT
Organism: Acanthosepion esculentum; assembly: GCA_964036315.1. Classification (NCBI taxonomy): domain Eukaryota; kingdom Metazoa; phylum Mollusca; class Cephalopoda; order Sepiida; family Sepiidae; genus Acanthosepion; species Acanthosepion esculentum. The sequence goes on from OZ038477.1 coordinate 47,780,942, forward strand.
TGGTCTATTTTGTTTAGGTAAGTATGGCTCTAATTTGGGACCAGAGAAAATATATCTTATATCCGGGTTTCTTATATCCGGGTTACACTGTATTTTTTCCTCAAAAATGTATAGTTGGTAATATTTTTCTTCAAAAATTTATTGCTGGTAATAATTTTTTTACAAAGTATTTCTGGTATTAAAACCTATTTCTGCACTTTCATAGTGTTTTTACCCCAGTTTCGGGGTTAACTATTTGCCCATATCTGGGACCCTAACAGGTGCTACCACCTCGGGTCAGAGTGGACCTGGGAACACCAGCAATTAAGAGGTGGTTCCACGCTCCTCAAAACCTTCTGATCAGAGGCCTTGCTGCTGGACGTAGTTTATCGTTTTGCCCAGGACGCGGATGTAGTTTATCGTCATACCCAGGACCGGGGTAATAGATAGAGTAGGTAAAGAGATGAATAAGCTGAAAAGGAATGAGGTTTCGATATTCCAATTTGTTTGAACCAAAGTTATCTTGTTTCAAATCGTCTGACAAATTCCAACAAAGTAATTGTTCGCTGTGCGTTCTGGTGTAATGGACATAGGCTCGGAATAAGAAGTCAGAGAGCCGAGTTCGAATTCCAGATGGGGTCGTTATATTCACTTACGCACAAATACCCCTGGGAAGAGTATTAATCCATCTCTTCTGCTCCGATAGCTATGTGTTGAATAGCAGAACAGAATGGGTCCTATAGTCTTGGTTGGCAATCAGTCTACAGCAGAAAGAAACGACTACCTACTGCGCGAAAATATTCTGTCTAGCCATTCCTGAATCGAAAGAGACATGATCGCCCAATCGTGTATCACGTATGACATCTAACTGACTGAATTAGTTGGGAACACATTTTGCTTTTCTTTTTATCACATCATGTTACTGAATATGGATGAGGCATACTTCGATTACGCTGTCCATAACATCTCTTTGTTCAAGTCTCATCGCTGAATATATTACCTATGTTACCATATATAGAATGCAAGAAAATTCTTCCCAAAAGACCATATCTGAAGCAGAAAGAATAATATTAATATGCGAAAATCTCTATAGCCACAGTCGATCACGCATTTGTATGCTTTTAAAATCTACGGTAATTATATGATATTAAAATTATCAGTTAACTTAATTTAAACGCGATCGATAAAACGTGATCACTTGTCAGAAGTTTTGAAATGAAGTATCTTCATTATTCTGTGAATTATTCCAGTATTTTCACAGCTTTCAAAATAATAAGTATCACTCTAACTCAATTATGTTGGACGAATCTAAGTAATAAAATTAAAAACAAAAATTACACAAACAAAATATGAGGTCAAAACTCAGGAAAATCGAAATATACATAATCTAATGAATGCATATCATCTTTATAAAATTAAAAAAAAATACCACATAACATAAACTGATAAAACTTCAATATTTTAAGACATTCATGCCTTGGAATTTTTGCGTAGTCGTATGAATTCCTGCAGGTATATATATATATATATCCATCTATAGGATTGGTGTATACGGAATAAATTCCAATAACCAACAAATACTATTCTTAAAAGTGTGCTCAATACAGAGTAGAGCAAATATAATTATTTATTAGAAAATTATAAAATAAATATGTTATAAAATCACTACAAAAATAGCCATTTTGTTTCAACACTTCTGGTGTCTATCAAGTGATGGTGTTGAATGTAGAATGATTTTATAACGTATTTAGGTTATAATGTTTGAATAAATAATTATATATATATATATATATATATATATATATATATATATATATATATATATATATATAAAGTGAACATAGAAGTCAACACTTAGAGGCGATAGTCTTTCATGTTAGATGCTACATTTCATACTAGATTGCATCTAGCATGAAACAGACTGTCGCCTCTAAGTGTTGACTTCTTTTTTCACTTTTATATTTACACACGCTCTATCTTTGATATTGAGCACTTTATCCCATAAATGTAGCACATCCTAAGACTATATTTCTTCATATATATATATATATATATATATATATATATATATATATATATATATATATATCATCGGTTCAACCTAATCAAGCAGAACGCAATAGTGAAAGAGAATAAAACTGAGAATAGGGGGGTGAGGAAATGACCAAAAGGATCAGCGATCAAGAAAACGGAAGATGGCTATTGAGGTTATTGTAGCTATCAGCGAAGCAAAAAAAGAAATAAAAAAAATCTGGAGCGAGTTCCACAGGTGAGAAGTGCAAGAAAAGAAACTATGAGAATAGAAGTGGCTGTTGCATCTAGCTATTTCGGCAGTAAAATGGCGAAACCTAGTAGCCAATCTATGGAAGGATTCCGGGAATACCATTGGCTGAGCATGTGAATAACGAGGAAGATTTTAGGAAAACGGAAACAAAAATTATACTTAGAATCAGAAAGAGAAATTTGAAAGTTCTAGAACACATAACATAATAAGGAAAGAGGGTTTGCAGAATATTAAACTCACAGAGCATATTGAAGGTAAGAGGAAAGCAGCGAATAACCTAATTGAGTTTGTGTAAATGGCAGAACAGGGATTCGGCGGGAAAGCGGAAATATTAATCTTACTAAGAGCTAGAAATGATAGGAGAGCCATGATCACTCAACATCTGAAGGGAGATGGAACATAGAAAGGAAGAATCATAAACTCAAGTAAAACAAATTTTTGATTCATTGTCATTTTGGGATTTTTATTTTTCTTGGCCCCTGAGCCCAAATTTCGTTTATATTTTTCTTGTAAATTTGTTACTTTAACTCTCCCAGCATAATCTAATTATCGTAGCCATTTTTTTTTTATTTATTTAGGAAGCTGTTAGAATCAGTTCAGGCAGCTTGGAAAGAAGTGCGTGCGTATATCTAGAAAAAGGTTTACATATAGCATTTAACATAGTGATTTTTTTGGTTGCATGTAACACTGACCGGTAGGCCAGGAAATGATAAGTTTGACGGTGGGTGTAATAGGGATGGGCGGGAGAATAATGATTGGGGTAGACAGGAAATGGGTTATTGTCGGGCCAAGGGTTAACGCCGGAAGGAAGAATGTAAATGACCCCTTCTCTTTTGCAAAGAGAAAACCGACCTTCTTCCTTGAGTTTACGACAGGCTTTCCAACTTTCAATGTTTCAGAGGCGCTTCCATTGGCTACAATCCAAAAGGTAAATATAATAAAATTTCGTTGTTTCTGAACGGGATTAGCTTTGGCATTGTGGTAGACATCGATTATACGATAACATCGACATCTTTTTTAAAGAAAGAAATTGTTTAATGACTATATTTTTAATACTCTCAACATTTTGCTTGACAAAGGTGGGTATTCTGAGATGAATTATTACTATATATTAATAATCGTCCTATTATCAAGTGCATCCATCGCCAAAGATACTGGAAAAATGGTCTGATTTGTGTACCGCCCCAATAAGTACCTGACTCCTCCTCATGTCACCTATTTTTATAAGAGCCAGATCAGACTGAAAATGAAGTACTGCTGCAATATATGAACTGGAGCTGCACAGTCTTCACTTTACAGTTTCGATAGTGCAAAAGCGTCTCCGCATCTTTGTGGATGGTGAATTATTTTCCACCCTACAACCCCTTTCCCACAGACAAAAAGTTGCAATCCTCTCGCTATTTCCATGGCAAGTGTTCAGATGAACGACTTTACTTAGTTCCACCAGTTCTAACCTTCACGAATAATACCTACCACGCCACGCACATTGTAGCTAACCACAATGATTCTTTTCGTATGTTAAGATGTAAGTTCCATTCAAAAAGCTTCATTCCACGAACCGCTACTTTGTGTAACAGACTCCCAAGAGGATACTTCCCCGGTCACTATATTTTTAACCTGTTCATCTCTAGAGTTAACCGTTATCTTCCCCATAAACTGTGCCGTTTACCTCTTACTCTGTAACTGTCTACGTCGAGTGGCTCTTGGGCCTTGTACAGGAGGAATAAGGAAATAGTATTTAGTATGTATTATTTCTAAATTTGTCTTGAATATTTAATCATTCACATGCAACAATGACGATTTTTAAAAATCTTTTTTAACTGAAATATGAGGATACATCAAAAGCACTTTAGTTTCTTAATGGCAAACCTCTCCACAGCTCCTGTAATCATTGGACTTGTTTTTCTGCAGAGTGCTGAAAAGTTCTCGGCCTACTTCCTAAAATCTCTCCAAACATCAGGATTTATTTCACATCCCTCTTTGGTCAGGCCGATAATTTTTCAGCACCCCAATACAACATATATCGGAATGTACATTTTCATACACCAATCTTGTAAACTTTCAACGTTTTGCGATAAAGAAACGGTAGATTTTACAAGTATCAACCTCATTCTATTAATTATGTAAAAGAATAATTTGTTCTTTATTTGCTTTTTTTTTACTGTCCGGAGTGGGGGGTGGGGTATGATGCAGACACACCGACTCAGCGTCGAAAATTGGATGGCATGTTTTGTTTTATTAATCTACGTGTGTTTACTCGGTGTTTATTTGAACAGGGTTTAATTAGACCGTTTTGCAAAAAATAGCAATCAACTTCGTTTACTATTCACCGTACGACGACTTGGATTGAAATCGGACTTATCGGATTTTTGGTCCTCGTCTCTAGCTTCCAAATTGAAACTATGCAAGCAAGTGTCACGAAAGAGCCTTTGCGCTTTTGTGAGTCTGCGTTTCAATTATATTCAAATCGTTCTTTCCTGAAATACATATTTCCTGGATCTCGTCTTTTATTTCCCGACCTGATTCTTCACGAAACGTTGGATATCACCTCGTATTCATAATGACTTCCATAGTGTCACTGTTTCTACGTACCAGCAACTATTACATTTCACAGACCGCTGCCACTCAGGCATCGCATCGAGCCTACTTCCACTGGGAAAGCTATTATATCATCTTATTCAGCCGAACAAAGATTTCTATTAATAATCTCATTCCTTTATCGTTTGGCAGAAAGTAAAATACCTTCAGATAGTTTTCATTCTCGTTTTACACGCTTCATGCTTCAAAACGAATTTCCCGTATGTCGGCGAGAGGCCTAGAGTTGTTGACAGTCTACGTATATCAAGTGGTGAAAATAAACATTTTTTTCTGACTTTGAGTAGCTTGGGTGTAATATCGTACGAAGTATCGATTGTAGGATCTCACAATAGATTGCATTGATATAAATAAGTTTGTGAGAATATTGGGTTTATGTATTGAGATAGATGAACATAAGTATTATAACCCACCATATATATATATATATATATATATATATATATATATATATATATATATATATATATATATATATTCAAATCATAGCACATAAATCAATACCAATCAAAAATAATTTTAAATACTAATTTAAATACAAAAAAAATCTCCTAGTCATTTTCATTTAATTAAATTGTATCACCTCACGTGCATGAGCTTTTCCGCTAAGCTGCTGAATATTCATGAGCACTCCTATCCCATGGAATTTGGAAAAAAAACAATAACATTTTTGCAGTTGTATATTTATACTTGTCACAAAATAAAATCCTTACATTTGCCTTGTTGTATATATATATATATATATATATATATATATATATATATATATATATATATATATATATATATATAATGAACTCTACCGTCGTTTTCGACGTATAAGTGTCTTTCCGTTCAGTTTTTTATGTTTGTTTCGTATGAGACAACAATCCTGCACGGGATTTGGAATCAAGTCCACACGAAGGACATACTGAAGGGTTGGCCGTAGTATGGGCTGATGCCTTAGCCCGAAATTTAGTGTTGGTTCTTAATTCTCTCAGATGTTTGAGACGATTCTTTACAAAGATAGTTATACCTGCCACCGAGGTATATCTCCAGTTTTCTTGGTTTTCAACAGCAAGTTCGAACTCCTCTTTTGGGATGTCTGCAGCATTTAAATTGCATTTAAGTTTGTCCTTGAAGCGTAACCAAGGACGGCCTATATTACCTTTACCATATATATATATATATATATGAAAAAGTAAAAATTATCTCAGCCGACGCATTTCGTCCTTGGAGAGAATTACCATGGCGACAGTCTGTTTCATGTCTGAACGCACTCTCCAGGCATTCCAGCATTAAACAGTCACCACTCTGTGTAACCTCACTATCCATTTATGTGTAAGCGTAGGAAGAGAAAGTACTAAGACATGTGTATGTTTTTCTATATATATTGTCAATAAAGTAATATACAGGTTTGCTAATATGAAAGTTAGCACATTTTAACCACCGATTTTTCGGTGACATAACATCCTTTATCCGGAAAAATGTTACGAATAAGCATTTGAATTTCTGGCGATTACCAGATTGATTTAGCAGGCGGTCACAGGTGGCGTTCCGTGCAATATAATTTTAATATAAATTTGTAGTAGTCGATGACAGCGTAGAAATACAAGAGATGCATAATTAGTGGGTCAGAGACGTATTATTGAATTATAATTACGTGATTTCTGTTGGTCCGGAAAAAAAACGTTAATGCGGAAGGGTTCTCGAACAATATTTGCTGGAAAATCGCTGGTAGGATTTTCCCAGGAATTATTGTACTGTTTTAAATTCATACAAGCATTACCATGGTTTTATTTTCTAAGCAGACTGTCATATCTGCAAAACTGGTGTTGTCAAAGCTTAGTATGTGAATTCCGAAAGAGATGTGGCTGGCATATTTTTCAGCAGTCATCCAAGGGCTGATAATTTACTTGCACTGTAAATCTATGCTGCCTTATTCAGGCAACTGGTTCACTCGTAAAAATTAGGGAAACTATTTTTTAGGAAATAATCTTTGTAGATTAACCTTCCTTGGACATTCTTCAAGACGTGACATATCCACAATAAAAATAAATATCAATTTTTATCATTTTAGAAGAGTGGTCCTATTCATAATATCGATGCAGTGTGAAATGGATTCCTGAATTTTTACAGATTTATCTAGACGTATGTTTTTGATATGAAAACACACATTATTTTTTTTTACATTAGGACGTCTTTTCAATAAAGACCAATTGGTATATACAATTTTAATTGAAGAAAAAAGTTACTTAAATGTGTATATCCCTTTATGTTTAAAGATACATACATTCTACTATCTAATGTTTGCATGTTTTTCGGGAAAAATTCCTCGCCACAAAAAGGCTTTTAATAACAATGCTTTAAAATGTTAAAAACAAAATTCAGATATCAATGATGCCAGTTTTAAACTTGACATTTGTAAGTAATAACTAAGTCAAATGACACTGTAAAAGTCAGGGATCGATTTAAACTGTATCGAACATGACTGCACTTCTAAATGGATAAACAAAATCAATATTGTCCGATTCTGACAAATGTCGTGGCGTTAAGAAGGTCAAATGAATGCTTATCTGCAGAAATTATTCTCCGAAAACAATTTTCTCTTATTTTTTTGAGTATAAAAGAGTCTATTTAAGTGTTGCCTCTGCATTTTTTAACTTCATCGTGTGCACTAAGTACTGGTATGAGTAGGAAATTGCGCATATTGTTGGATATTTTATTCCGACAGGTTGGGGGAGGAGAAAACTCGGACGGCTTGCAACTCAGAAGCGTTGTACCCGAAACTCGATGTGGAAGAAGAAAAAAAAAGATTGAACTCTTGCCTGATGTATCAGGACTTCACAGCGTCCCCTGGTAATAATAGTTTCAGATTGCAACGAATTGCCTCATTGCTTACAAGCAATGTCTGTCCTTGTAACAGTATCTAATACCGTAACAGTATAATGTAGTAACAGACTATCTGGCGGACGAAAGGAATTTCCTTTATAGCTTTCCAGACGGTCTCATTTAAATGTATTGTAGTCTCATCCATCCATCCATAGAATCTGCTACAAAAACAAACATAAAAACTGGTGGACAAAGACAAACAGATTCATTGTGGGGGCTTCTAGACAGCTACCCGACCCCGTTTTTACGGGGTCTACGGGGAATTTTTGCCCGAGCCTACGGGCTCGGATACCCTACAATAAACTCGACCTTGTGCCACAGCCGATCGCGTGGGGCGGTTAGTGAATATCTCATTGTGGGGGCTTCGAGGTGGTGTAATGGTTAGGAATCATGTTTCTCTAGAGCCATTACTGCTTAGTAGTGAGCTCGATCCTCACTGAGTGCTGAACACTTTCGGCCTTGTGCCACATCAAAGAGTAACGTAGAAAATCTTTTTAGTGTGATCCGCGGCCTAGGGACAATGATCAAATTGTAGTATCTGTTCCGTGGCCTTGACCAGCTATGTTCTGCTAAGACAAACATTGTGCCACGTCTGGGTAAATTTGGACTAATGGCCCGAATCTTCGCGCTCGGGTTCTCCACGTTAAATAACCGACCTTGTGTCTCAACGTAACCCACTGGGGGGTGTTTCTGGTAAATACCGAGAAAGAGATTCTTTGTTTCTTACCTTGACGAATCACCACACAACCGTTTGAATTCCATTGCTTTCCATTTTCTACATAGAGTTTCTTGGTGAGTGCAAGTTACAATACTATATAATATAGGTTCATAAATGTCTCACGGATTATTTACTTTATTAAAATGACATCTAAAATTGTATGATAGAGTAATAATGCTGATTTTACAAGCTTAAAAAAGCTCAAAATGGAAATTTATCCTTTGTTATGTTTTGAAATAAGTTTTTCTTTTACATGTGTGGGTTTACCGTAAGGAATTGTACCTCGGTATGAATGAATGAAGTTAATACTAGATCTCCCTATTTCTCTTACTCCTGTTCTCATAGACTGTTAAATCTCTCCAGAGTGTCCATCCTTCCTTTGTTTTTTAGCTACTTTACAAACCCTGTTGGTCTTTGCGAAACTACTTCCTCCATCTAGATTTCTCAAGGACTTGTTTCCTCTGGATATCCTGTCTTCCTTTATCAATCATCCTTATCAGTCCCATGACCGGGTGTGGTCGTAGGGTCGCTTCGCTGTTGAGCTCCTGACAAGTCCCAATCACATATCTGGGTTGAGAGTCGGAGAGGTAATCATTTATGCGCAGTATGTCTTGCTCAAATAGCTTTTGCGGAGCCCATTCTTCTCCGGATCAAAAGCCGATATCTTCCACCGTGAATGCTCTCTATCAAGAGAATCCTCTGCCATGGTCGTTGATTTCTGTTAAAGAAGAACAAACAAGGTCGTGTCAACACCACAATGGCTGCATACATAGCTATGGAACCTCGTCTACCTCATTGTGCTAGATGGTCATTAGCCTTCCAAAAAGGATCATTCGCGCTTGGACAAGTCTTTCTTTTAATTCTGCTGGAATTCTAGCCACCTTACCACCGTAAAAAAACAACTGCTGAAGAAGCTCGTTTAGTCGCAAAAGAACCAACCATGTGATCCGCATAGTCATATGTCCCACGAATTAAATAAATGAATTTTAACTATTTCACGAGGACGAGATTGTTTTTCGGGGTGTAAAATTGGCATTTTCCTTTTATGTTATTGGTAACTAAATCCATGTACCCAGTCCCAAAAATTTAAGCAAAGTAGTTAGATTTCCTCAATCGAAATTTAAAACAAAGTTTTATTATAGAAAATTGTACATATTGTAATTCATTTAAAATACAGTTATACCAATTGACTTCCATTTAGAGAATTTCTCGTTCAGTATATCTAATCGAAACTTTAATGCATTCGTTCCCAATTAGACATTAGGAATATTATTATTCCACGTAATGCAGTCTTGCGTAATCAATAAAAAAAAAACTTTTTTCATGTTTCGTAATTTTTATCGAATGTATTGTCTTTCATCTGGAAGCATCAGTCAAACTCATACAATCCATAACCCATATTACTGCTCTATATTCAGTATATACACACAGTAAGACAATTGATAATGACGTGACTAATTAGCGTATACGTAAGTACACAAATGCGCATGCGTGCACTATATTTCATGATAAGTGCAATAAAAGAAGCCCCATATGGATACGTAAATAGATTTGTATATATTTATAATGTATTTTTTACTTAACTTTAAGTAAAGAACAAAGTAGAATAACAGATTTTTAAATGCATTAGAATATATCCTATCACTGATTTTTATTTATTTATTTATTTTTTTAAACAAGCGGCCGAGATGGAGAGTCCTGTTATTAATTTCACTGTATAAGAAAAAGAAAGAAACGGGGATAGTGACACAAATACATGTAACCACTAAAAAATAATGTTTTTATCAATAAGAAATAATTATTAGAGAATTATTTTAAGGGAAATAGATTCATTGTGCAAAGATTGCCGAGTCTTGACGCATAAATCTAATGGCAGCTGCTTTCACCATAATGAGCAGTGAGCCTTCGAACATATATATACACTATTTTCACTCAATACAAGACCCAAGAGTCACTCAAGTTAGAGGTTTACAGGATTAGGTTGTTTCATGGATATAACAGGAGAAGCAGCTAAGAAGTGTAAATTATGATGATATGTAGAATAGACAAAGATTGACATCATACATGAAAATGTTAAGATTATTAAGAATCCATTTGATAATGACTGCGTTTACGTTTGGGGTACAGAAATAAGGTCATTAGCTATAGACTCGTAAAAGTCCCATAGGGAGATATGCTTTCCTTAAATAGGTAATTGAACTTCGGCTATAGTAGTTTTCTTGATGGGTAAGACGATAGAGTTGATTTCTATTGGGACGTATATTTTTCTTCGTCAATACTACTCGCTCGAGGCATGTTGTTATTGAAATGAGATATATATATATATATATATATATATATATATATGAAAATCTACCTTGTTAAATATCGTTTCACGATGGAGTAATATTTAAGTTTTTATTATTAATGTTGTCGTTGATAATAATGATGTTGTTTTCGATTTTTTTTTAATGATTATGAGGAATATACGAATTGCAAAATATTCTTCACATTTTCATTTTGTTTACTTTCATTCTTTTAATTCTTCCTTTCTCTAAACGGAACGCGGGCCCAGTTCCGTTCGATACAACGAGACAAGTCACTCTTATTTCTAATCAATGATCGCTATACAACAAGGGTCATGTTATTATACATCGTACGGGCATTCGGTATAATAAAAACCGAAGAATGAAACCAGTGGAGCGAACGATTACTGATCTCCTGCTTATGGAGAATAGAATTATTTTAAGGGAAATGGCATTCAGGATTCATCGAGCAAAGATTGCTGAGTCTTGACGCACAAATCTAATGGCAGCTGCTTTCACCATAATGAGCAGTGAGTCTTCGAACAATTAAAGAACGAAGTTAAGATTTAATGAGGAATGCTAAATGTGGTCTGCCAAAAGACATTGTCGTACTCTTTTCTTGTTTTCTAATGAAAATGCATTCATACAATTTATTAAGAAAATACTATTTTTCGCACTTCTTATGGCGCTTGGATGTTTAACATTTTTAACAAATTCGCTTCTATCTATCTGAATCACTTATCTGTCTCTAGTTCTGGGTATAACGATAAAATAGGCCTCTGATCAGGAGATTGGAGGTTTTGAGAAGCGTGGAACCACATCTTAATTGCTGTTGTTCTCAGGTCCACCCTGACCTCTGTTATGACCCCAGCTATGAGCAAATAGTAAATCCCCAGACAAAACAGAACACCATGAAAGTATAAAAATATTTTTATAGTAAAATATCAGCAATACATTTTTATATAAAAATTACTAACAACCTTATTTATAGTAAAATTACCAACAGTGTATTTTATAGCAAAATGACCGACTATACATTTTATGGTAAAATGAAAAACAATACATTTTATCCGTAATTGAGGGCATATAATTGCATTGCAAATATATTCATTTGAAGCCATAAAATTGACTTAAAATATTTAGATTTTGGCAGTAAATAAACCCTGGAGGTCGAAATGCCGCTAAACAAAATCAACAAACTAACTTATCTGTCTCAATTTGATTCTTTCTTTCTTAGATAGATAGATATGAACAGACTATCTATCTAAGTCATATCTGTCTCATTCTTTCTTTCTTTCCCAGGCTATACATATCTATCGATCCATCTCGGTTTGTTCCTATCTCTCTACTCGGTGTCAACGTAGCGAGATAGTTGGCAAGTTTCTCTCGCAATTTTAGTGATGTCAATTTCCACCATGTGGCCCACTATTCTGACCTTGTTCCGGACTAAATTTAACTGAGTGCGTCGCTGTGAAGTAACAGCGAATTAGTCTTACGGACTATTAGTATTGTAGGAAATTCAATCCTCATCTGATGCCAGGTAGACCAGTAATCAAACAGTTAATGCGCGTCACAGGGACAAAAATAACACAAATAGATGTCCCATATCAATCAAAACAATAAACACCTGATGATGACCAGAAGGTATTTTGCTGAAACGTTGTGTTTGTAACAATATGTGTATCAATCAAAATTAGAACAGTAGTTTGAAACAATAAAAATTTATTGTTAATGCACTTTTCTTGAAAGCTATTGGTAGTAAACTTGATCTTGAGTGGGTGTTAGAACTAATTTTATTAATTTTCTTTAAATGCTTTACTTCTTCAAAAATATTTACAATTCATTCAATGAACTATTAATCTTTAATTAATTATCTTTTGTCTTCTTTCTTATTTCAGGTAAGTCTGATTTGAACTTAGCGAATTTTGAATGGCGCCGTGTTCAGATTGTGATGTGGTAAGTCACATATTTTTTACTAATAAGAATAATCTCGCGCGTCCAGGTGTTAACTTTCAGTTTCATGATGCGCCATATTTTGATCCGTAAAATACGAAGGCGTTATTAATACTGCTCGAGAAACTGTAAGAAAAGAAAAAAAAATATTTGCAAGAAAAGACAGTCTTGATTGAATCGGTAAAGTAGACTGATCGTAGCATAAATTGATATTTGATCTAATATCGATATCAGATAAAAGTTCAGTCCTTTTTGGGGTCATTTCCGATGATTGCAATAAAAGCATTCATTAACAGAAGTAAGTAATAGTCGTAACCAATTCTAAGTTTGAAGTTTTGTATTAAAATATCAATATATGAATAAAAAAGCCAAATAAAAAACAGTTCTAAAAATATTAACCATCAATTACAATTAGATCCTTTAAAAAGTCGATTGTTTTCTCACAAGTGGCTATTCATTAACATCGATCCCTTCTCTTATTATTTCACTCGTCTTGTTCCGACTGCTTCAATTTTTTTTCTTCAATTTTACTAGGCAGAGCAAACATGCTGAAATCAATACGAAGTTTGCTCGTATATTTTTAATGTCGGTTCGTACTCCTTGAGTCATAATATTTTCTTTACAATCTTCAATTCTTTTTGCTTCATATTTGCTCATTATAACATTTCTGTGCGCGGACCTTTCCCCACCACCATCTCTTTTATCCTCTTTCTTCCTTTAACAATAACTACAGACGTCTGGGGTTACAATAAGGAAACAAGGCATCTCAATAGACGATGTGCAAAGATGCATGTGGATTTGCAAATGGGTGATAAAAAAGAACAGAAAATAAAAGAATGAATGAGCCAATAGGAATCCTTCAATTCATTTTCGTTATTTTATTTTTTTTGCTTTCAAAAATTTGTTTCAATTTATAGTCTGTTCTTCTTTGCTATATTTACGATAATATTTCATCAGATCAGTCAGTTATGTGCCATGCGTGATACACGCTTAGGCGATCATGTATCTTTCGATACATGACTGACGAGGCAGATTTTTTCCCCGCAGTAGGTTGCCATTTCTTTCTGCAGTAGGCAGAAAGGATATAGAACCCGGTCTGTCCTGCTATTTGCCCATAGTTGGGGTGGGGAGAAAAAGAGGATTCATACCTTTCCCAAGGGTATTAGCACTCATATATATATATAATAAAAATATAGTTTTAACGTATGGTATATTTATAGGTCAATATCAAGGATAGAGTGTATGTAAATATAAAAGTGGCCATTGATGTCAACACTCAGCGGCGAAAGACTGTTTCATCATGAAGCAGACTGTTGCCACTGAGTGTTGACCTCAATGCCCACTTTAGATATGTATATATATGCTTGTATATTAGAAAAATCAAGTCTGTCGAAGTCGTAAGGGACGAAATGCGTCACACAAAATAATTTCCACTTTATCATATATTTTCCTAAAATTGTTCTGATATATAAATATTTATTATACATCAGTTACCTATATATTTGTATGTATATCGAGAATTCTAAAAGCTCTCTCATCCGACTGACTTAACAAATTCTTGTTGAATAACCAAACATTAAATTTTTTGTCGGAGGTTATATTTTGACGGGCTGAGGATTTTCAACACACACACACACACATACACATATGTGTATATATATATATATATATATATGTGCAGAAAGATTGATATATAGTTTGTACTTGCATCGTGCTGATACTTTTCAATAAATTACAACCTGCTGAATTCCGTTCTCCGTGCTGTGTCTACTGATATCTCTCAAATCTTAAACAACCATCCTTTCCTGAACCAGCCAGACATTGAAACCGGCTAAGTATCACGTCATCACATCGTAACAACCGTCCTCTTTCCCTCCATGCACTCCACAAGAAGTCAGACCCAATTCCCAGCCGGGTGAGAAGCCGCTGTTTTCAACGCTGCAAACTTATCTCCAAGCGATCTGGGCCTGCCCTGAACCGCTTTCCACGTCATTACAGTGAGCGACATCCTTCCTCTGTAGACTTTGATGGTTTTTGCCTTGATTGCTTGCCTTTACCTTTTGCATCTATCGCGAGCACTCCGCCTTATTAGCTCTCATAGCCACTACGACTGGCGAGTCACTATCGTCGCTTCCCCGACCTCACCAGAGTATCTCATGCCTTGCTCTCTACCCGACAACCTGGCCCCCACGGTCACCCAACGCTGAAGGAAGTGACGATGTACGCCGGGAACGGAAACACCGCCATAATTTGAGAACGGGCGAGCGACAAGTTAGATGAAACGGGGCGAAGGGTGAAGGTCATATAACGAACAGGTAGTTTACAACACATAGACACACACACACACACAGACATACACACACACACACACGCACACACACACACACTCTGTCTCACAGCATACAGGTAAACAAGCACGCGCACGCATAAATAATCTGTTTTCTTTATTTCCTACCATATACATGTAAACTTTTAAAGAGACATGCAAAAACATTTTATACAGACGCAAATGTGTATTCACTGGTTTCCTTTGTATAGAATGTTATATACAAACATGCTCTAGGTCTGTCACGCAGTTGTCGCTTAATGCACATGCGCACACGTTCTAACGCACACGATCAGTCATGGATATTTAAGCAGAAATACGTTTACTCTATACAGTTATACACACTGTTTCCTTTTTTTTTTACAAACATGGAGAAACGCGCTTCAGCTCTCGAATTCGCGAGCCGTCGTATTATACCAAACATACGCGCGCACACACTCGTATCTTTATAACTGGATTCTTTAAGTTCTATTCTTGAAAACAGGGGTTACTTACACACACACACGACTGCGCGTGTGCGTATATTGTAGAAAATTTAACCCCCGTTGTAGAATAAAGGTCAGGAGGCTCATTACTCAGACCGTTTCTAATGTAGCCATTGCGATTGTTTATATATATATATATATATATATATATATATATATATAATCTAATGAGGGAGTGCTTCTCGGTTTGATCCATTTCCCAGAATCTGGCCGAATATCATATGGTTTTAGAACGGCTTCTAATGGTAGAACCAAGAACATTTCTACATACTTTAGCACACACACACACACACACACACACATATATATATATTATTACTATTTTCACTCAATAGAAGACCTAAGAGTCACTCAAGATAGAGGTTTACAGGATTAGGTTGTTTCATGGACATAATAGGAGGAGGTAAGAAGTGAAATGTATGATGATATGTAGAATAGACAACGACTGACATTATACATGAAAATGTTAAGATTATTGTGATCAGAGAAGCATGCTCTCGGGAGCTTTTGCCACAAATCAGCGGCTCTTTATATATATATACGTGTGTGTGTGTTTAAATGAATAAAGTTTGGATGTTAATCAATGTTTCACCGATGAATTCTACCAAAATCTTCGTTGTCCTTGTTCTGTTTTATATATATATATATATATATATATATATATATATACTTAAATATATATATATATATATATATATATATATATATATATATATATAAATGCATATATATATTTAAATGCATCACTTATGGCGTTTATAGATCACGTATATAATGCATTAAAAGGTAGAAAGGGTAGAAAGCCTACGGGTAAGGGTCTCTGACTGATGTCAAATCGACCGGGTTTCGATCCCGGCATGAAGCAATCGAATGTCTCTCCACACTGATGAGCTATGATATAGCGAAACAGTCTGTCTGTGGTATATATATATATATATATATCTATATCTCAGTGACTGAGAGAACTCAATTCGATTTACCGAAGAGTCTATTAGCCGTAATAGTCACTGTTTACAAACCCACACATCTTCCCCAGAGAGCTCAACCGAAATAAATTTTTCAGGAGCATATATATTGTATATATATATATATATATATATATATATATATTATGGAAATAAAAATGGCAAGATGAGCTTTGCCATTCATGATTAAAAAAAAAAGTCTGAGCTGAAATCGAGGGAAGACTAAATATTATAACATAAAATATAAAACATGAGAAGCATGTGATGAAATAAAGGCAGAACAATCAGATGGAAATAATGTCAAGCCCTAACAGACATTCCCACTGTTTACAGAGGGAGGGCTAAAATACATAAATCGTTTCCAGTGCCTTCAAATGTAACAAAGAATGAGCATGACAGCCCTCTAAGAAAATAAATAAATATATATATATATATATATATATATATATATATATATATATATATATAATAATCATAATACATAATCTTTCCTCTTTCTATATATACACTTACAAGCACATATTAAGCATTTTATGCATCAATATGATCGTATAACTGAATTCACAATTATGCATCCTTAACCTGTGATCGTATTTGCAAAGTGTACGCATGTGAGTATATGTTTCAATACAAATGTACCAGAATTGTCTTGTTTCATGTGGTCTCTATGTCTACAATCTTTCTAAACGTCAGTTGCAAATGTTAATATTTCGTTGGTCTTTTTATCTTTTTCCTGTTTTCTTTTTAAACTGACTCATCCATCAAACATTGGGCGCGCACAGGAAGTCAACACTGTGAATATGCACGTGGAGGGGTGTGGAGGTAAGAACAAGAAGAAGGTCAGATGAAGAGGCAAAAGCAAGACTGATTGGACTGGGAAGTCTCTCTGGTAATTTTTAATCGCGCGGGGATTGTGTGTGATTTTACTTGGCGGCCGGGAGCGTTCGTGGGGAGAATACAGGCTGTCAGAAGATCTTTTGGTAGGGAGTCGACGAATTGGTTTTGTCAGTTTACGAGGAGAAATGTAGTTGACATTAACGAAAATAAGGGCACCTGTCTCCACCAGACGCAGTTTCCGCTGAAGATGCACCAGTGCCTTTTAGCAGTCGCCGAAGCACTTGGTAAGGGAAATGGCACTGTGGACACTATGGTAAATTAAGACGATATTCGATACGAAGAGATGCCGCGGCATCAGATGATTTCAACATTAGAATCTTGAGAAAAATATGATCTATTTTTGTACAGATACGCACAAGCATACATTCATGTCTATCTATCTCTTTCTCACTATTAAACTATATTTTTTTTCTATCCATCTATATATCGTCGATTCTCCATATATATATATATATATATATATATATATATATATATATATATAGTGTGTGTGTATATAAAGTTTGAACATAGGAATCAACATTTCATGGTGACTGTCAATTCTATGCCTATGCCATCTATATCTATAAATGCCGTCTATGCCATCTATAAGTACATACATACATACATACACACACACACACATATATATATATATATATATATATATATATGAAGAAATATAGTCTTAAGGTGTGCTATATTTATTGGATAAAGTGCTTAATATAAGAGCGTGTGTAAATATAGAAGTCAACACTTAGAGGCGACAGTTTGTTTCATGCTAGACTCAATCGATTGCATCTAGCATGAAATAAACTGTCACTTTTAAGTGTTGACTTCTATGTTCACTTATATATATATATGATATATAGATAAATGTGTGTGTGTGTGTGCCATGTTAAAATTTATAACAGAATACTGTATAGGCGGAGATAAACAAACAATAATAACGTTTAAAGCTCACAAAGCGTATTTTTAAAATAAACCCTAGTCTAGGCTAATTAACCCAACCATAATCTAGATAGGGAGCTTTTTTTTAGTAAGGTAATCTTGGAAACGTTGTGCAACGAAATCAGAAGTTAACCAGTGGAGAAATACCGAAGCGGTCATAAACTGCCCCGATAATATAAAAGAAAAGTATATAGAATCCTGCTATTTGATATCAAGGAGTTCTACTTCTCTATCTCCGAAAGTATGCTAGATAAGGCTATAGCTTTAGCTCAGAATGTTTTAAATGTAAGTGAAGAGAATAGAATTATAGCTCACTGTCAGAAATGCCGGCTCTTTCATAAAAATTAGATATGGACAAAAAAGGATAGACTTTAACGTGGGAATTAGTAGCTATGACGACGCAGGCGTTTCTGAATTAGTAGGATTTTTTTATGGTGGAAGCTATCACAACTACAATAAGGATACTTTAGGCCTCTATAGAAATTACGGGGTTATGATAGTAATGAGTAAAAGTAAATATTTCGACTCGTTTTTCAAACAATACAAACTCAAAAAAGAAGTAGAATCTAATCTGATAGCGGTGGACTACTTGAATGAGTGTTTAAACCTATTTACGGGAGAATATAAACCATATAGAAAACCAGGATACATGCCACTATGCATAAGCATTGATTCCCACCATCCTGCTGTCGTTACTAAACATTTGTATAAATCGATAGTCAATAGATTATCTACTAAGTCTAAAAATGATATCTTTTAGGGAGCTAAATGAGTATACCAAGAAGCCTAAAAATTGGACAAAAATAAAACGAACTCAAACTAATTAATTAGAAACCACTTCACTACTTCGGAAAAAATGAGGAAGCTATTTAATAAAAATAATATTATGGTCAGTTACTGCTGTGGAAAAAATATAAAAATGATAATTCATAATCATAACAGAAAGTTGCTCAAAAGGCGTGAATGTGAACAAAAGTAAACCAAGATGTAATTGTAGAAAAAAGTGCCTGTCGTATGGAAGGTAATTGCTTAGCTGAATATATCCTTTATTAGGCAAATACAGAGATAAAGGATAATGTTAAATCGGATAAAATATATATAGGGGCTACTGCAAATGAATGGAAAAAAGATACTATAACCATAAGTTTAGTTTTAAACACAGTAAACATGGTAATGTGACGGTACTGTTCGCATATTACTTGAGTATTAAAACGGGTTTAGGTAAGTCCACCAATATTACTTGGGGAATTCTTAAAGAAAGCAGCACATGTAAAAAAAAATTAGGGTTAGGTGTAGGCTGTGTTTTGAAGAGAAGTTTGTAATATTAAATTCGAGCAGTGTTAATAGGATGCTAAATTAAAAAAATATCAGAATTAATTAGTAGATGTAGGCATAATAGAAAATACCTACTGTGTTATCTACCACCCGGCTATTTCCCACCACGTTCCACTAATAGTACAGTCAACATGGCTAGTTAGGCCCACCATGTCCTTTGTTAAGAGTTGACGTTGTGAAGTGTTTTCCTCTGTCTAAGCAATTTGGGGGTTGAGCTATGTGACAGAAGTCAACCATAGTTGTCTCCCAAAGGACTAGTTAGAGACGAATAAACTACCCCTGTTCGTTGCCAGAGTTAAGCTATAGTCGAATAAATTGGAATGAAAAACAAACGAGGGTGGTGATTTATTTGTAGCTTTAATCAACAATAATTCAACGGTCAACAAACAGAGTGGAGCTTATTCTTTTATAACTTGTCCACGGGGAGACAACTATAGTTGACGTCCACCAGAAGCATTGGGTAGGTTTCTGTTAGCCTTTTGGTATTTCATTATTTTTTCTTACCTTGTGAGCGTTTTTTCTCGTCTAAGGTGTTATGTCCTCTGGCAAGTTGTCTCTTGGTCACGCTAACATAATTGTTTTTTCTTTAATATATATATATATATATATATATATATATATATATATATATATATATATATATATAATTCCTTAGAAATTACTTTGTTTCGGATGCAATAAATAAAGTTAGCAGATATGTGCTTCGTACGATCTTAACGAGAGATACGCTATCCTTCTTCAGGGTTATTGAACCTGGGTTTTACAGGGAATAATATATATATATATATATATATATAGTAGTAGAAACGAAAGACAACTTCTCACTGAAAAAGATTAAAATGACTTACCGACGCAAAGAGTTCAAAATCATAAAATATTCAGAAAGGAAAATTTAATGACATTCTCACGTGATATTTTTCGAGATGTACGAAATAGACGCTATATAATGCGAAACCAAATTACTGGTGGTGTTGTGGGAGGGGCGCTTTATTTCTTAGTCTTGCCTCGTGATTAGTGAATGGATTGAGCTGTTGTTGCTGGTGTCATTCTGAGGTAGTTTTAATCTATTGTCGCTAATTCAGATTTTGTCAATTGTTTCCTTTGGTTTCCCAACGAACGTCTTTGCCATTGACGGTGGAAACTTTGTCAACACATTTAGCTTCATATATATATATATATATATATATATATATATATATATATATATATATATATATATATATTGTCATCCACAGACTGTTTCGCTGTATCACAGCTAATCAGTGTGGCTAGACATCCGATTGCCTCAACCCGACCGACTTTGGCATTAGTCGGAAAATTTACCCCTAAGCTATAATAGAGGGGAAGGTGAATTTTTGCGAATTTATTCTTTTGAATAAACACACCAGTGACCTAGAGAGGTCAATTCATGGAAGAGCTTTGCATCATCAGCATTAGTAGTCACTATTTACAAATTCACGCTTTTCCCTCTTAATTTCGGAGGCGTATATATATATATATATATATATATATATATATATGTGTGTTCAGATAAGCTTAGTCAGGAGACCTGGCAACGTAATCTCAACTGAGAATCGAAATATAATATTGAACTTCTTTTATACATTGAATACTTTTGCAACGGCATGAATTATTTTATGCATATTAACTTACTGAATTTGGATATGTGTGTTTGCGCGTGTGTAAAGTCAAGGGTCAACCATTATCTGTTCTACATATCCTCACAATATGCAATGCTCACTTCCTTACAACATTCCCATGCAGTAACCCACTACCTTGAGTGGCACATTGGAATTGTATTGGGTGAAAAATAGTAAAAAAATCATTTACGCAGATGAGGGTTTATAAAAAAAATAATTGAATAGACATAGGTTCATGTTGGAATTCAAATGCACTATGATTCGGATATCTTTTTCACTGCTTCTTTTTAAAATTAGTCCACGAAATATTTTGCATTCTTCATTGTGAATAGAATTATGATTTAAATGATCTGAATTTCAGCTACTTCAATGTTAGCAAAACGAAAAAAGAATTAACCCCTACCTAAAAAAAGCAAAAACTATAATGATTTGCTGCGGTTTTAAAAATTTTCAATGGCTTTTTTATTTTTATTATTTATTTATTTATTTTGATTATATTTAACAAGCTACTCAAGTTTCAAATTGCTTAGAAACAATCTGGGTAGTATTGGAAATATAGCGATCAGATTATAATTTATGTTGTAACCTTTCTTGTTTGGCCTTGTGTTGAATAGATTGTGAAATGCATGACAAAATGTTAGTTTTAAAACACATACATATAATTGTATTTTCTAAGGTATCAATAGATTTTTTTATCTGACATTATTTTCTACTGTACATCATGTTTGGACACACACACACACATATATATATATATATATATATATATATATATACTGGACTCTCGTCGTTTTCGATGTATGAGAGTCAAGCATCCCAGTTCTCTATGGATTTATTTAAGTTAAAACATTTTAGCGCTATTATCATAAATCTCGCTACGATGTACCGTTTTATTTTACGCTAGTTATATCAAACAAGCAAATAACAACCAAGGCCCTCAAATCGGATCATTATATGTTCCTGAAGCCCTTTGTAAGATCAATTCTGTTTGTATCGAAGTCTAGCGGGTGTACTGAGAAGTTTTAATTTTACGCCCAGCTGAGTTATCATATACTGTACGTTTGTACAGGACTCTCCCATCGTTTTCGACCGATGAGGGTTCAGCAGTTTGGTTCTAAGAAACAATAGCCAGGCTACCCGCACATATCATTTGATTATACTGGTGAAGGCTTATGCAGAACCAACACTTTTTGGAAGGGCCGAATACTGAGAACTGGTGCCACAAGGTCCCCAAACGACCCTCCGCATTGAATTCAGAGTTGTACATATCCTAGACCGTTCGCCACACAAGGCTATAGGATCCAGTCTGTCCTGCTATTTATCCATAGTGGGGATGCGGGTGAAGAGATGGATTCATACGTATTAGCACGTCAGTTAATGTAATGAACTCGACTGGAATTGGAAATCGGCTCTCCAATTCCTCAATCTGTCTATTACTCCACCGTGTCTCTCTCTTTCATATATATATATATATATATATATATATATATATATATATATATATATATGAGGAAAAGCTTAACACCTCGCTAAATCAAAATTTATTTCGACCAACATGTCTCATCAAACCAAAGTGTAAATGGTACCATTTATATCTTCGGTCTGATGAGACTTACTGGTCGAAATAAATCACGATTTATTACTGTATTTTCGTGATCTGTTAAGCTTTACCTTGATGTATATCACATTGCTCTGTATTCTGTACATTGATCTCTCTTTTATATTAAAAATAACCACTTGGATTATCCTTTCCCCTTACGGATCTGATATTATTATCTATCTATCAATATAACACTCCTCCCCAGTCTTTTGAACAGGAGTAGAATTATATTCCTTGTTTAACTTATATTTCCGGTATACTCTAAAGTCTTTTAATTCACTTTCACTCCCAGTGGCACCTTGTGTATTGGTATTAATTTGTACGTGCATATATATATATATATATTATATATATATATATATATATATATATACATACAAGTAAAGTCGATACAACAATCTATTGTTTTATCTTAAAATTTCAGAGTGTTTTGAAATCTTGTAAACTTGCAGTGTTATATAGTAAAGCGATTCCCTTAAAAGTTCTTAGTTCTATCCACTTCCCAAAATGGTTTCAAATAATCAAACATCCGGACATTATTCTTGGAATCACTTCTCAGTTGAGGCGAGAACAACTTTTCACTTCCTACCTACTTAACGTCAGTCCAGTTATTCAAATTGTATATTAATCCAGAAAGTTACCATCTGGAAGCAAGTACATTTATTTTCTAAATGTATGAAAAGCACAGATAATTCGGAACAAAAGATAAAATTTGCCAGCATTTAAAAGTAAATATATCACGTTCATTTGAACAAGTCTAACGTAAACTTCAGTGACAATCCTTGGATTCGAAGACAGAAATCCACTGACGAATTCATTTACATGCTCAAGCTTTTCGTGTCTTTTGACAAGTCCGCATTAAAATCTAGGACGTACATTCACATTTCAATTCCTTTGGCACGGCTTTACAAAGAATCTCTGATTTCTGCTTGTAAATCCTTTTTCGCCTTTTAATGTAATAAATTGGCCGTCAACCACCGAAGATGCTGAACTTGGATTTAATCAGAAACCTAGATTAAGGCATTATTTGCATTGATTTTTTTCGTTTGCTAACCAGCATTTGAAGAGAGGCTATTGCGTAGAATCTCACCATGCGAATCCATCCCCTTCTAATAAAATTGCCATTTCTTTTAATGCTGCAGACCGGCTGTCCGGAGGTGTTGAGCACGCCATTGAGCCACGGAATGTTGATTTCATCTCTTTCTGACACAACGAAAAAGCCACATTAATTGATGGTTGAATGAGACAGCATTCGTCTTAATCTTGTTCATTAAATTCTGGTTATGTGCGGAATTAACAATTTTGAAGCGTAGTTCTGGGTCGAGTGTTAACAGAGATCATTGACAGAAATGTGTAATTGACTTATTGTACAATAAAAGGAAAACCTAGGCTTAATATTTAACACTTGAATATTTTTTCTGACGAGTGATTACCGCAACAGCATCTTGATATGAATAATGATACTCGATAGTAATGCTTTTTTTTTCTTTTAACTAAATTTGTCCATTACAATAGTCGAGAGTCATTTAAGGTAGACAGTTACAATTAGAATCGGGATGATGAACGAGGTATGATTGGAAGAGAATGTGACAATAAATAGAAATTATGGGGATAAGGAGGATAGATAACGATTGATTCTCGATTTCGAAAAGATCAGGATTAAAGTGTTCTGGCAAACACACATGCAGGAATTTGTTCCGAAATGTGTCAGTTCTTGTAGAAGTCAAATGACTTACCTTCTAACATGGCTTCCTACTTGTCGCCTTATATTTATTCTGTAAAAATTACAAAATTTTGGCACAAGGCCGAAGGGGAAGTGGGGAGAGGTTGGTCTTTCTCTAAGTATACTATTCCTAGTTAACCACAAACATGACCCATTCATTCATTACAATTACACATTCACCACAAAAATTATCCATCACCTCACAATCTTGCACATACCGCAATACCACATATTCACAAGGGTCCTACAAAAACACCCCAGGGTGTAAAAATTTGTACTGTTCATATATATATATATATATATATATATATATATATATATAATTAAAAATCCTATGAGACATGAAAAGATGGGGAGGGGAGATGAACACAGACAAGAAACTAAAAAATGTCCACCAAAGATAAAACAAAATAAAAACAATGTTAGGAATCGTCCAGCTCTCAAAACAATAAGAGTGGTCGCTGTATTCTATCGATAGATAAAATCAAGAAGCACACTCACTAATGGAATGGGGAGGGAAAAATAAATGACGGAATGGGGAAATCAAAGGCTGACTCAGCAGAGATAAAAGAAAAGGGTACAGAAACAAACTGGGGATATTGGGAATCTTGACATGGCATAACAGAAGAAAAAGCCGGGAACAGGCCGGGGACTTATTCACATTAACTAGGAACACAAAATAGTGTCTAACTTAACCAGGGGGGTGGGGTCAACAGGAAACCACCCCGTTGCACTAAGGGAACTTAAAAAAAGAAAATCAAGGCTAGCCCCGTCTTCACGAACCAGGCTCGCCTCAGTCACCCACATTTCACTATCTGTCGAAATCAAACGCTTTCGATCAGATCTGATTTTCACCCGAAGCTGATGCTTAAAGAAAACAATCAGATCCTGATGCAAATAACGATCATTTCGCAAGATTCCTTCCACACGACCATTCTAGCCACAGCTAGCAACGTGAAAAACACCATCCGTTTTACCCCAGAGAACGGAGGCGGCACATTGTCGTACGTGTACGCGAGATCGATAGACACGAGCTGATCGGGAGCGATACAAGCCGTCAACTTGCCGACATAATTCCAGAAAGGGCGCACCTGAGGACAATGGTAGAAGGTGTGCGATGCCGTTTCCTCTAAATCAAGGTCACACCGATGACAATTTGGCAAATCTGCCTGGCTCCATCTGAAGAGTACGTCATTGAGAGGTAGCACGTTCCGAATCAATCGCCAGCTGATCGAAAACTCAGGGTTGCTGAGATAATCCGCCGCTGTCGCCCAAGACCAAAAGGAGTGCAACTCTGATGCCGACAAGCCGAGCCAGTCACACAGAGGATCCTTCGCAACTCCCTCCAGTAATTCATGATACAATAGTCTCCGACGCCGAGAAAGGTCACTGGACTGATGAAAGGCTTTCAAGGCCTCCCGAAAGGCACTGAAGAAACTCGACAACCTTCCACAACCGCGGCGGCGCTTACCTAAGATATGGGGGAGTGATAGTAAGGCCAGGGAAGGCGTCCCTAACACTCGGCGCCAAAATCGTGTCCTCCGTCAAAACTCGGCATGGCGATGAGTCGCCAGGTGTGGCAATCCCAGCCCCTCATGATTCGACGCTGGTAACAGGCTTCTTTACGGACCCAATTCTTGCGACCACCCCACAAGAGGGTGATCGACAATCGATTGCCTTCATACGTTTCCTATAAAGTGGAAGTACAGCCAAGTGGTAAAGGATGAGAGGCAAGACGTAAGTGGCACACGCCTCAGCGCTACGCTTTAAGGACAACCCCCTTCGAAGCCAAGTCCGGACCGACGCTCCGACCTTTGCCTGTACTTCTGATCAATTCTTCAGTTGGAGTCCGGGCCCGAACCACACCCCAAGGATGCAAACGTGTCCATCAGTTCAGCCGAAAGGCCCCGGAAGCGCGACCCCCTTCCAGGTATCTAACCGCAAGCTGGAAGACTTGTTGCGGTTAATATTGGCCCCGGTCACCATCTTGTACCGTTCAAGCGTCTTCTGCACCACCTTAATGTCGCTGCGACACGACACAAAGATGGATACGTCATTGGCATACTCAGAAATCCTAGATCGAGCACTACGAGGGAAAATGGCTATTCCGCGTAGGGCCGGATTGCACGCCCTGTCACTTAGTCGGCGAAGGAAGGGCTCCAAAGCATAAAGTAAGGGCGACAGTGGGCACCCCCTGTCGAACCGACCGAGTCAGCGCAAAAGCGCTCGATCGCATTCCGTTCAACTGTACCTCAGCACTGGGGGGTGCGATACAGGAAGCTAATCCACCTGCAAAAGTCGGGTTCGAATCCGGCGGCCTGCAGGACAGCAGCCAGGTACTGATGGTTAACTCTGTCAAATGCCTTGGACTGATCCTTAAACCTCGCCCACCACTTACTCCCTATAACCGCCCCCATTATTTCCCGCTGCACTAATCTAGTTAGCTGTTGCTGAAAGTCCCGCCTGTCCAGTAAGGACAGATTAAAATTCCAGTGTCCAGCCATTCTAGGCCTAGTACCTAACATCATACGTGTCTATGATCTGAATAGTCTGCCCGGTGGAACGTGGGGCAATCTAGATCGACTCATCTCACTAACATTCTGTTTGGTTTGGAGCCTTAGCGTCGGTGTGGCTGACGTATTCCCAGCAAGCCTTTTTGCTTCCTGTTCACTTCCAAGTAAAATCTCCCACATCGCATGAGATTTTCTCGCCAATACTTTTGGGGCAATACTAAGGCTTTTCAAGGCTTCAATTGTTTCCCTGCTGACCCCAATCAGTTTCCGACTTTTCACGTCAGAGGTCAGCAGAGAAATTATCTTTACATTAACTGCTTCCAGGGCCTCCAGAACCGTGAGAAATTCATTACCCTGGACATATTTCTCATATTTCGGCCTTAACTCACCATAGTAAGATGAATCCTTTTGGGGCCTGTCTTCCGACCAGGCCGTTTTTTCCCCGGTGATTTATTTTGCGCTGACACCGTCGATACATCCAAGTCCGTCATGGTGGAATTTCTCCACCATAGCTTAAAAATAAATTTTTGCCTTAAATGGCTTGTTCTTAAAGAAAAACAAACGAAAAATTCGAACGAAAGACAAAAAGAAACAAATAAAAAATAGAATGTGGAAAATAAAAGTTACTAAGCACAAAATAAGCAAGAATTAAAATAATACGAAAAAGGGAAATAAAAAAACCCAGAACAACAAAAGGTTAAAGTAAGAGAAAGTAAACAAATAAAAACAAGTACGTAGAAATACAAAGAAAAACTAAGAAATTGAAACTTTCAACAAAATAAAGTAAAAGCTTAACAGTTGTTTAGTCTGGTAGACTTGGGCTGAAGCAAAAACGTAGCACGACACACTTGAAGGAAACTGAGTCAAAGCTGCCTACTTGTCTCCTTGTAAAGGCAGGCTACCTCATTTCTACCTCATAGGAGAGTAACTAATACAGCGGGTGGGTTAGTTTACTTTACTAGAATGGACCTGCCCAACACATTTGCATGAGATGACTCAATTCACTAATATATCTCTCCATCAAATCACTCAGTAAAAAAACAAAACAACAAAACAAACAACAAAACAAACAAACAAAAACAACAAACAAACAAGCAAAACTCAACTGGAAGTGACTACACCAGTCTATTTGTGTGTCAGACCACTTTCAAGCTAACCAATATTCTACAGTTCTTAGGGGGAAAAGCTCTCTAAGAGGATCTTCCTTCTTACATTTGGAACATGGGGGAAATAAGGATGATTCAACACCGTTGAAGTAGCATGACGTGTTCTAGTATTAAATTCAGGAGAAGGGAACCTTTCTGGATATTTGCCATTGAAATAAACGATAGGATAGCAACAGGCTTGCAACGTTGCGCCTGTGAAAAATTGGTTGTTGATTAAAAAAAAATTGACATCCCCCCCACAAGATCTATTAAACGATTATGAACTCTATCAAGGCTGGAGAGTGAGGGTAAGGTTTAGCTGCTCCAGCTCACACTGGTCTGGAGTACTTACTCTATTTAGGACGTAATCTAGCCCATTTAAAGAGAAAGAATGCCAGTAAAAATGTAAATTCTGTTGCGAATTCGTATATCAACTTCAGTCTGAATATATAAATATGTACAAGTTAGTTTAGATAATAGATCTAAATGTATTACTTCACAAACGCACGCAGGTCTACTTGAAGGCGTAACAATTAGTCCATGTTGTTAGATATATATTATATATAGGGTAGAATAACGATTTGACGGCACATATTCAATAGACCACAAATAGACGAAGACCTAAAAGAATTTTACGCAGCGCACGCTCATTTTTGTTTTCTACGTATCAAGGGAATTAACATGGGACCTCTGATTCTAACACAGGAAATCAAAAAGCCCGCCTTGCTTGTAGCACTATCAACCAAACACAGCATGTCAGAGATAGGATTATGTGAACATTGTTCGAAAAACATCTGTTCGAATTGTAAATTGTCTGAATGAAAATTAATCGAAAGGACAATTATACTAAATGATAATTATTCGAAATGCAAAAGTTTTTATTGCAATAAAAATGTAAAAATTAAAAGACCAAATACACAAATGATAATTATTTGAAATACAAATATCGTTGATTAAAAACAATTTAGTAAGAAAAAATCTTTATAACCTTACGTTATATGATAATGCATGCAAATAGCCAACGACTGAAGAGTATCTGTTCAAGGAT
The DNA here is from genome assembly GCA_964036315.1 of Acanthosepion esculentum. Taxonomy (NCBI): domain Eukaryota; kingdom Metazoa; phylum Mollusca; class Cephalopoda; order Sepiida; family Sepiidae; genus Acanthosepion; species Acanthosepion esculentum. The sequence continues at coordinate 47,810,234 of OZ038477.1, forward strand.
GTCACTATATTTTTTAAGTTTTCCATTTACGTCGCGGTATTTCTTGGCGCTCTTGATATTTTGGCAACCTGCGCTTACTTTTGCAATATGAATTTCTTACAAGACCTGTTATCTTTTAAGAGCATCTAAGAATTTTTTATATGGTAAGATGAAAGTGAGATGGCACTTGCCAAAAAAGCCCTATGCCACCCTTTAAGGGCGTTATTAGTTCTAGGTAAATCAGTATTGACTCTCTCAGATCAAGACCACATAGATATTTAGAATAATTACCATACCGTAAACTTTAAACTAAATAACTGAACGACGAAGGATTTGCACACGTATATTTTTTTTCCTTGATTCGGTGTGAAGAACCCGTCCCTAAAGTTTGTAAAAATATTTTTGATACACCTTGGATATATATATATATATATATATATATATTATATATATATATGTATATATATATATATGAGGAAGTATACGAATTTTTATTTATCAATCCTACAGATTTTTATCTCTTTACACGTTATTTTTTAGCGGATGCGTATATTTGATCAGACGCTATCTTTATTTTAAGCAGTATTTTTATTTTCTTCTACCAGCCTAAATACTCGAGAAATGCTTTATAATATACTTTGTTCCATATGTTTTTATTTAATAAGATTTCTCGAATATTTAGGCTGGTAGACATAAATAAATATATCGCTTAAAATAAATGGAGCGTCTACTCAAATATGGGTATCCACAAAGATAGCGTTTAAAATTATATATATCTCTATATCTAAAATGATATATATCTATATGTATATACACCCACACACATATATATATATATATATATAAATTGACAGAGAAAATCATGTTGATTTGAGAGAATGAAATTTATGGTAAACTGCCATTTATTATTTGACTCTTGTGGAATGTTTGTTCAGATTTGCTTGCTGGGAAGAAAATTGTGTCGCCTATTGCGGGACATTTAGGGTCATATTTTCAATTAGGCTATTATTGTCATAGTTCTGGGCCTCTTACTCATACCAACTTTTACTTCCCCTCGACTTTCTTTTAATTATTTTCTAAAACGCAAAGGGTTACTGCGAGGGAAAGAAAATGAGAAACTCTTATTGAGGGGAAAGGACAATAAAAGGAACAGGATTCAAAAAGACAGATGACCACGATTGACGGTGCATTTAAATTTTTTGAATATCAAAAATTACAAGAAAGCGAGAATTTCGAAGTGAGTTCCACAAGGGAAAAGTGTGAGAAAAGAAATTTTTAGTCTAGATATTGTAGTCATAACTAGCATTTTAAACGGTAAAATGATGGCCAATCTAGTACTGCGCTTAAATTTTTGAAGTCGTGGTAGCAAAAAAGTAAGTAACCATTAAGTATTAACTTCATTATAGAAATTATTATTTACTATCTTTATCTTCGTCTGGCATAAGGTCACAAGATTTATATACAGCGATCAATTATTAAATTAGAGATATGAAACAACGGTGAATTCCAGGCATATAAATGAATTAACCTTACAATCTTGCTAAACTTTATAACTCAATAATGACTTCTCTTATGTTATATTACCGTTATATAGCCATTTTAATGTTACCCTTAGTGGATTTTTCTAGATTAAGATATTAAATATGTTAGTATTCGTAAATTACTGGTAGTAATGTTAGCGGGGAATTGACTTAAAATTATTTTACTTGTGAAGTTGTTTGATAAAAGTTTTTAATTTAAAATAAATATATAAAAGTCATATAAATGTTTAAAATTTATTTTGTATTCTAATTTATAATGTAAGGTTGGTATAGTTAAGTAGTTGTTTTGTTTGCATATATTTTTTCTTCTTAAAGTATCTTTTATTTACGTACTATATTTAATTTTGTTTGAATATGCCATAAAGTTTGAAATGCTATATTGTATCTGTAATGTGTTCCTATCTTGTCGCGTTATATTTCCGTTTAATTTTGAATTCTCTATCTTAACGTGTCTTCATTGGTTAAAACTGGTATCGACTTCTCATATATTATTTTCTTCCCTTTCTTTTTCCTTTGTATCTGTAAAGTCTGGATATACTCCCCTTTTTCCTTTCTTTTTCTTCTCTTGGCGTAGGGCTGATTTCTTACACCCTTCTTTTCTTCCCTCTTACTTTTTCTTTTTATTGATTTCTTATTTTCTTTCCTTTTTTACTTTAATTAGCTTTTTTTTTCTTTCTTTTCCTTTCATGGAATGAATAATTTTTTAATATATTTATTTCTTTGCCTTCTGTGGAAAATTTACAAAAATGCAAAAAGAAGTCATGTTTCATAAATTGTATTTTTTAAATAAAATCGTTTATTACCACCATAGTTAACTACCTGATAAGACGTCTATAGACATCGAAACAAATATGCAGTTTTGTCGTGGTAGCTTGCTTGTTCCAATGTAACAATTTATAATATATGTATATATGGGATGAGGCAAAATCTGTGCACCATAGTGGTTAATGAATAGGTCGAAGAGGTCAAGTTGAGTGGACTCTGTGATCACCAGACCTCACAGCCTTGGATTTTTTTGTGGGTCATTTGAAATGAGTTGTTTATCAGACGCATCCAAGAAATATTGAGGAACTTAAAGAAAGGAATTAAATATCAGTGCAGTAAAATGACAAAGGTAAGTCTCCGATGTGTTAATGAAATGCGTTTTCAAAAAAGAGAATATTTTGAACAGCACATATGACAGCTAAATAACCCCTAATTAAAATGTTCCTTTGTAATTATACTTTTAATAAATTATCTCTGTGGTGTACAACTTTTGCCTCAACATATATATATATATATATGGTGAGGCAAACGTTGTACACCACAGAGATAATTTATTAAAAGTATAATTACAAAGGAATATATATATATATATATATATATATATATATATATATATATATATATATATAAAACAAAAGAACATAAAAGGAAGAATGTAGAGCAGAGATTCGCAAACGGTGCGGCCAGCCTCATCGGTTCGGCGGAAGAGGATAGCAGGTGAGGTGGAATAATTGAAAGAAAGTTTTATAAAAGCTTTCCAAAAATTCACATGCCAAAAATAAATACGATTTCATAATTTAAAATATTACTATGGATTACTTGTAATTGCATGGCATAACTATAAATACTTGTATTTATTGACAGATTTTATCATTGTGATATTTTTGCATAAATACCAAGTATTAAAAATATATTAACCAGGTCCGCAAAATAGAGGAGAGAGTTATCAATGACACTGTTCTGACTTTGAATCCACCGTTATCTCCCATTAACCCATCTCGTTTTTTTTTATTGTTATTTTTAAATGTACTTTTTTCACATACATTTTGGTGAGACCCGAATAAATTTTCATTCCTAAAATGCGGACCAGAGAAAAAGAAATTTGGGAAGCACCGATGTAGAGCCAGGGAAAATGTCTATTATTCAACTACATTGGATGAATACACTCTTCACGATTACATTTATTCCACTTTAAAAGAATCATGGGTAAAAAAGAAGGAGAATCAGATATAGAACAAAAGAAAGATAAAAGGAAAAGTAGCGAGCAAGAGAAGAGTGCGTTTTCTCATGTTATTGTTTGATTAATTTCAGGCCTAGTTTCCGAGAGAAAACTGATTTAGGCTTTTCTCTTTTGATCACACAAAGGGAAACAAAACAAAACCTCTCTGACAAAATACTGATAGGATCGTTAACTATCCGAAAAAGAAAATCAACAATTTTCTCCCCAAAATATCGTCATTCAAAACATGAAAACCAGTTAGAAATCTATTTCCGTCTGATTTTCTGACATAAGGAATTATCATCATCGCGCATTAATCTTCTTTCTTTTAATCGTTTTCACCCGAAGCAAGACAGTAAAGCCACTGGATGTGGAATAGTTAGAAACAGGAATATTTCTAAGGAGCAAGAACAGAGGATGAGTAATAAGGAGAAGAGCAGATAGCGATTGACATTACATTTAAATTTCTGCAGATTAAAATTGGCTAGAAAGCATGGAGACGGAAGGGAGTCCCACTCGCGAGAAGTGCGAGAAAAGAAACTGTTAACATAAAATTTATGGTTATATCTAACCGGCTCAACTGTAAATTAGTGAGAACTCATCGCCAGTCTAGTACTGTGTTTAAATTCGAAGAGCTCACCCGAACAATTACCATGGAAGTATTTATAGAAAAGGCAAAAGATTAGGATTAGTGTAATAATCGTAATCGTATTTATATAAAAGGTAAAAGATTTGGATTAGTGTAATAATCGTGATTGTTATCTTTACAATGTTACAAACCTTTCAGCCTTCATAGAATGTCTGCTGTATTCGGTAACCTTCTGAGAATTACAAACCAAATCCTTTATTAAATCAAGATTGGTGGATCGTTTTCACGCTTCTGTGAATTAAATAAAATGTTAGATTTGATATTTCTAGATGTTTTGTGAATTTAACAAATACCTGAAAACGCAGGAGGACACAATGGCATAAACGTAATATTGATCAATTGTCCTATCTAATTACATCGACTGTGACACGAAAGATAAAAAAAATATAACAGCGGTAATTATTATATACTGCTGATTAATTTTGTCCTATTTAACTATATACAACGTGACACGAAATATATAAATTAAAAAGATACAAAACAGTATTTATTATAAACTGTTGATTAATTTTTTCCCATCTAATTACATAGACCCTGACATGAAATATATAAAAAAAAAAAAATACACAAGGGTAATTATCATATACGGCTTGATTACATTTTACATAGAACTTAACACGAAATTCATAAATGGATAAATAAATACACAACGATAATTATTATATAGCGTTCATGTTGATTATTATTATTATTGTTTTTGTATTACTAGTTGAAAGTATCTTATTACAATACTTTCAGACTATGCACTCTTCATTACAATATTTATTTCATCATATTCTTATTATTCACATTACACAGTACTTATTACTCACAGTATAGATTGATACATTCTACATTATTACAATTATTTTGTTATTATACACTAATTAATTTTATCTGCTCTCCTTATCTTTGTTATTACAGTCATAACGTCGGTTGTTTTTCCATTTAGCCTTCATCGGTTATCTTTCATTTAACGTAACCTTCTGGGAAGTTCCAACCGAAACCTTTATTCAGTCCAAGAGTAGACTGTTTCCATTTTGCTATTCATATTAAATGATATAACCTAATAAAATATCAGTTAATTTTTCTTTGTTAAGTTTTACAGCCGAACTAGTGTATATGACATTACACTGATCGACTCAGGAATTGAACTGACGATAAACCAGAAGTTATACTTAACGATTGTGTCTATAGTCGAACAGTGACACAGCATACTCTCGTTTGATACTCTTACGTTTGTACTTTCTTCTTTTTCATAAACTGTGAAGTAACCTATCATAATATTAAGTGTATTAGAATTATGCTCTAAAACTGAATTAGTTAATCGATCTAACTTACTTCCCCGTATCCGTAAAGCAGCAAACCGTTTTATTCTCTTACATATTTTTTAAATTTAAATTAAAAAAAAAAATGTAATGAATTACAAAAGAACTGGAGAATGATGACTAGAATTAAGTCAAGAAAATTACCTGCAAATATCTATAGGCGAAAGAAGGGCAAATTTCTTAAATGACTACTTTGGTTAGTGCTATAACAAGAAGCTTTGTTTGGATAACGAAGATAGGAACGAGTAAGTGGAGATATTCTCTTTAACTGCAACATAAAATACATTATAATCGATAAATTATAATAAAAAAGTAATTACAGTGGTCATCATTTTCCGCGGTTTCGCTATGCTCTACTTTACTTACCGGTAGTCATTTCTTGAGAAAAAAATCGTGATTTTTACCAAAAGGCCAGAATAATGCTGCTGACAAAACGGATATAACAAAAACCAGTCGTATAGCGTTTTCGTTTCGGCGAAAAAGTACGAAGTTCTCAATAAATAATGAACAAAATCTTTTGCTGAGGTTGCTAAAATCTCAGGTAAGAAATAAATATGCTGTCAGAAAAGGTAATGAGTGCTTACCTTCCAGCGGCTTCTTGTAGAATGCGCGTGGACGGTGTATTTATTTTGTAAAAAAATACAAAATTGTGGCACGAGGCCGAAGGGGGAAAGGCTGGTCTTTACTGACTATCCTAGTCCAAGTTAACCCAGTCACGTCCCATTCATTCAATGCAATATGCTCAATCATCACATGAACTTGTCCATCACCTCCCAATCCTACATGAACCATAATACCGCATATTTACAAGGAACCTAAAAAATACCACATGATGTAAAAATGTATAATGTTCATGAAGTCTCTTTTACAAAAATATATAAAAATTTCATGAAATGATGGGAGAGAGAAAGAACCTGAAAACAAAACTAAAAAATGAAACTAAAACAAACTATGACCCGTACACCCCTCAAAATAATAAGAGAGGCCACTGTATTCTGCCATTCGACAGAATCAAGCAGCGCACTCACTAATAGAGTGGGGAAAGAATAAATTAAACGTTGGAGAGTTCGCGTGGGGCGGAGAAGCACCTGCCTTGTTTGTATTATTTTTATTTACATGTGTTTTTGCATAAATGGTCACATGTCACATTTCTCCTATGTTAAAAGAGGCTAATTTTTGCTGTAGATGGTGCTTTCTTTTTACGTGTGTCACGTTGTTCTCAATTACTGATCGACATTTGATCTAACTTATATACATACCATACATCCACTTCGATCTACCCTTAGTTCTTTGACTATCAGACCTTAGTACTGAGATTTCCAAACCAAGATCGCAACACTGGCAATCTGTTGCAAAACGAGTTCTAACAAATTCAGATATAAGAGATAAGGTGTTTTTCTTCTCTCTCTGTCAGTTGCCGTTGTTTGTTGGGAGTAATTTTTCTTGTATTTCCCTTCTTTTACTAATGTCACCCCCACATACTCATAGCGTTATTTTCCGAGGGAATTCGCTATTATACAGAGTGTATCAAAAATACTTTAACAAAATTAGGGGCGGGTTCTTCACACCAAAACAAAGGCAAAACTTCAGATAGTCTATAAAAGATGGATATATAGAGGAGGACCGGTTCCATGGCGCGCGCGCGCGTTCACTCGAATTAACTTTGATTTTTATCTGTGGGGCCACCTAAAACAATTGATTTATGCAGCAGACATTAATAATGCAGAGACGTTTCATTAACGTGTCATGGGGCCTGCAAAACCATTTGACACGTGTGGAAGTATTTGAAAATGTCCGCCAGCTAATGATCCGAAAGGTGCATATTTGAGCATCTGTTATGAATCACTGTGTTAATGTAAAATGATGACCTTTTGGACATATGTTAATATGCATTTTACCCTGTTCCGGTATCAGGAATCGCCCCCAGTGTTTGTATAAGTATTTTCGTATTGAACATTGTATTGTACATTTAACAGCGTCTACCGTAAACGTTAAACTTAATCAATGAAAAAGAAAGGTTTTGATGGCATATCTTTATATGTCCTTTTGTTCTTGTTTTGGTGTGAGGAATATGCTCCCCAAAGTTTGTAAAAGTATTTTTGATACGCTCTATTTTCATCTGATAACGTTGCTTATAGTATATTGTTATTATTGTTCTATATTTTAATATAGTTGTGAATCTGTAATTCGGTCTAAGTTATAAATTTTACCATAGGTGTAAATGCAATTATAGGAAAAAATATAATTAGTGTTTGGTACTATTTACAGATAGTACCAAACATCAACTCGGATTTTCGAATATATCTCCGCGGATAAAGAGACAAAATAATATTCAAAATTCACAGCTTTTATTTGAGTTCGAACGCTGTCCACTAGCGCGAGCAGAAAAAAAAAGATCAAATATTTTCGTTATGAGACAAGCTGGAAATGGGAAGAATAAAAAAAAATAAAATAAAATAAACATCTGGTCAGAAATTCTTTTGGGGGGGGGGCATTCCTCACACCACCACTTTTCAATTTCACCCACTTCGCCAGTCTGTCTATGATCCGTCAACCCGTTAGTGACTTTGGTCATCAAGTCTAAGAATAATGCAAGATTAAATGCAAAAGTAATTGAAATACAAATACCCCGTGGACAAAGCTGACGTCAACGGAATTTTCATATGAAAGACAAAACTAATCACTTCGCTGTCCTTTGCCGACGCCTTAAAATTGTATAATAGGAAATTGACACCACAGGTTCTTCATTCGTCAGCAAAAAAGGTAAGCTTTAATATTAACAGTAATATCCATCGGTAATAGAAATATAAGTCATAATAGGTTTTCTTTTTTTATGGCTGTTATACATAATCCTTTTTATATTGAATTTTCACACCATTAATATCTGCCGACTTTTGCTGAAGAACAAACATCAGCAAATCTGTTCAATACTCCGCCATTTTCGTGAGTATTTCCGATAATTTCAATCGCCATATTCTTTGAATAGTTTCCGCTCTCGTGTGTGGGTACAATTCTTTCTGTCTGTGTATTTTGTTTTTACAAAGGTTTTCCTGGCAATTCCAAGCGCTCAATAATTACACATAGTTCACTTCTCTAGAGAAGACATTTTTATACATAACTAGTATTTTAACGTCTTTTAAATTCATAGCGCTGTCTGCTCCAAGAACGAGGTTCTAACAGATTGTTTTCTCTTTGTTTACAATGACTGTATCAGAAACATTTACTCCATTTGGATTTTTAAGTCACCCAAAACATAATATTATTTTTCTGTTCTCTCGAATTGTTTCTTGTTTGTTCTACTCTCTCTCTCTCATATATATATATATATATATATATATATATATATATATATATATATATATATATACTCCACTTGGCGCTACACTATTTATAAGTGAATCGCTACCGCGTTCTTTTTCAAATATTTATATTTACTAATAAAGCGCATTGGAATAGTGAAAGATATCTTCCAGAAAGTAAGCAAAGTATTAAAACACAGGAAAATATCGTCAGAAACAAAGAAAAAGTTCTAAACTGCTATTTGGCAGTGAATACTAGAGAATTTCTTTGCAAATAAACAGGAGACTGGAATCAACAGATATGTTTCTGAATGTCTGGGATAGTTCTTATTATTTGCATTGGGACTAACGGGCCTAGTGTATTCAAGCAGTGGTTTGTGAATTCTTTGGTGTAGCAATTGTGAGTTCAATTACTACGCTGGTTAGTCCAGACAGATTCAGTAGAAACAGTTTGAGCAATAACTGAGCAGTACTAAAAATAGCAAGATGTGACATCGCAAGACATGGAGAACAATCTACGTACGTTGAATAAATAACGTGTTCAGTTCGAAACTCCTTGACGTTTATCTAGATCAAAAGTCACCAGAAGAAGGCCAGCGTTCACAACGGCCAAATCACAGCAAAGATGAGGACACTAATCCAAATGTAATTAATAGAGATGTGGTTTTAGAAATGGATTCTGAGAACATCATTAGTTGAACAGGTGAGCATTGATGAAGTTGTAAGGAAAATAGAAACTAAAAGTATATTTGTCTATATTTCTGAGATAAGGTATTATGTACATTATTTACATTATTCGGACTATTGTCCTCATCTTTGTCGCCATGTTTATTACAACGTTTCGGCCGTTGTACGCTCCTTACCTTCTTCAGGTGGTTGGAATGTTGAACTGAACGCTTTATTTCGCTTACTGGGGTAGACTGTTCTAGTTCCACGTGCCATGTTTAATGGATGTCAGTTATCAGTTATCTCCTGTTAATTTCCCTCTGAAAGTTCTCCACTGCCTTAACCGGGTATTGAACTCACACTCTTTGGGTCACTGGCTCTAACCAACGCCTCAAGGACACATGGCACAGTGGATAAAGGCATTGGTTAGATCCAGTGAGTTCAATACCGGGTTAAGACAGTGGAGAACTTTCAGAGGGAAATTAACAGGAGATAACTGATACTGACATCCATTAAACATGGCACGTGGAACTAGAAAAGTCTACCCCAGTAAGCGAAATAAAGGGTTCAGTTCAACATTCCAACCACCTGAAGAAGGTCAGAGCGTACAACGGCCGAAACGTTGCAATAAACATGGCGACAAAGATGAGGACAATAGTCTGAATAATGTAAATAATGTAAAAGTATATTATACTTACAAATAAAAAGACATAGCTGAAATTTTTGAACGCATAAGAAAAGAGGGCTTGGAGAATTTAACACTGTTGGGACATGTTGAAGGCAAAAATGGCAGAGGGAAACATACCGTAACTAACCTAAAGAGGGTGTTAATGGATGGCAGAGTGGAGAAAAAAAAGGTGGGCAATAAGTCAGTAATTGCTTAAGGCTTCAAAGGACTTGAATTTGCGGAGGACTATGTTCGCTTACTGCCTGAAAGGACACGACATGGTGACAATCACGGAGTAAATTCTTTGAAAAATAATAAGCATGTCTTAGCAAATAAGCAACGTGCCCAGGGAAAAATTGAAAGAAATAATTTAATCGTGTCGGCACTTGTAATTCGTACACAAGATTGCCTGCATGGTTTCACGTTTTTGATCAGATTTCTAATTCTATTCATCTTTTCAGAAGGCTTTTCAAAATTATTCCATGCGCTCGCAACAATGATTGTTAAAACACCTTCACTTTTCATGCATTTTTCATTTGGCGTGCGCAAAAGATTTCTGGCAGTTTTAATTAAAGGAACAGATTATTCTTTTGTATCAAATACAAGCGCTAGTGGGCAGTTTTGAAATTATAAACATTTTTCAACTCATAAAATTAGCGTGCCTGTTCAAATAAATGTTCAATCGGAATTTTAAAAAAAATCAATTTAAATAAAGCGGAAGAAAATACTTTTAACGTTATCGTTCTAACGACTAATTTGAATCAGAGACTAAATTTTGCATACGTAAAATTTGGACATCTGCGTGAGGGTATGTGGATTTGGGGACTTTATTCAAATGTTCATCTTCTCATGGGGATTTGAGTTTGCGTGTTTACCTTCTCAGGAAAGGCAGTTATATACCTTTCTGTGTTCCTTTTGTCCCTCGTCTCCGCATCCTGAGTTCAGCTGGATCGACCTCTTTTATATATTGGAACAGCCTGACATCCTTTGAGGTCCGATTCTGCAACTGATGGCTATAAATATACTTTCAAGGTCAACAAGCTCATACACTTGGCTCTTTTGACGATCTGGTGTGACGCCAAGTGCAAAGCCTACTTTGATATTTCTTCGGTCGAAATATTTGGGGTCACCACAGATCAACTCCTGAGAACAAAGGTTTCTAATTGGATTCTTATAAAGTCGATTCTGGCTTCAGATATTTTCTGCCGTGAATTACATACTAAGTAATAGTACTATAGAAAAATGTTTTTGAAATAAGCCTGCCGTAACAAACAAGCACTGGGCAGATGGAAAAATAGAAAGAAAATAATTTGTGTCGACATTTTTTGGCATATTCACTTCTTGTTTACAACTATCTAGAATTAATTTTCTTTTTTTAAATTAAGAAAATAAGAATTTTATATTTTTTAAACTTTTTATATGAATTACTGATAGATTATTGTCAGATGGAAAAGATAAGATTTTGGAAGTCTAGAATGTCTTTAAATGTTGTCGGCATTGAAAAGAGAATCAAAATTCAGATTTTGGTTGAGGCTATTACTGCGCTGGTTAGTCCAGACAGATTCAGTAGAAACAGTTTGAGCAATAACTGAGCAGTACTAAAAAATAGCAAGATGTGACGTCGCAAGACATGGAGAGCAGATGGAGAACAATCTACGTACGTTGAATAAATAAAGTTTTCAGTTCGAAATTCCTTGACTATATTCTGTGGGCAATCCATTTTTTTAAAATCATTCCACCCCTCAAGCAAGGCCACTAAGACGCAAGAGGTCAGTGAGTGTTAGAACACATGAAAAAAACTATTAAAGAAGGAACAAGAATAAGAACAAGAAGTAATAAGATAAAAGTTAACGGTTGACATTGCATTTAAATTTTTGAAACTCTCACTTGCCATGATGTTTGATTGAAGAAAGAGTGGATAAGTGAGCAAGACACTTTCCCATTCTACTCTACATTCCCAGGCAGTAATATAGTAAATATAATAATATAGTAAAAAAGAAATGTTATCCATATAGATAAACAGAATAGTTCAATCAAAAAATCATTTTAATGAAAGTTTAAATAAATATATTTGTTTTCTCAAGAGATTGAAAATGCGAAAATTCATACATAAAATGAATTAAAGCTTTCCATATGTTAAAAATACAGATATGAATTTACTATGTAATTATAAATTATTTTCATCGATGATGAATATTTTTGTATATTTGTATTTTCACTTGTCAATTTTCTCAAACACTTACTAAACATCTACGTGTATAATCTTTTAATCTTTGCAAGACAGATTAATCCCTAATATTACTATAATTTAATCTAGAACAATTAATCTGCAGTTTTCAAAATGATAGAACTGGGAACTTTTATCTGCACTAAATTTTCGAAAATTTTACTTTCAGTTTAAACTTTTTGTTTTCTCAAACTGCAGTATCCCTTATTTGACATATATTATTATAATAAATGTTACTGCTTAAGTATTTATAATTGTTACTGGTAATATTACTAGTAGTAATAGATTGCCGTCAAAATATTGGCTTTATTGCTGCATCGGTAGCCAATGTTTCCTACTTCCACATGGCCATCGGCATATGTAATTTTCATTATTACAATTATGGTGAATGCTATCAGAATTGTATTAATGGCATCATAATCTTTAATGTGAACAGTAATTGAGTCAGAAAGAGTATTTGAATCTGTGAATTTATTTCTCATCAAGTCTTTATCAACCCAGCCCAGAATGTCCTTCTATATCATCCTATCATTTCTATTTCTATCTTTTTCAATCTTTCTCACCTCGCACCCCCACCTTTCCTCTCCATCTTCTTTTCATCTGCAGAAATAAGTCCAAAGTCTTGATAACTTCATGAACGTTTGCTGGGGACAAGTTGGAATAGTTCCATGCAATAAAGTTGAGCCGAAAGGGAAATGTATTAGTCGACAGTTCAGTAGCTTTTACGGTGCCTACACGCCAACTTACATCTGGGTCACTTTAAGCTTCCATAGATTTATTTTGCTGAGACGTTGCTTCATTTAGATTTCACAAACTCACGCTATTAAGATATTTCATTGATTAAGATGTTTCGTTGTCGTTAATATTAAAGTTCTTGTACATTAAGAAGGCATTTTAGCCTTTTAGTTGATCTTGTCTCTATACGTTGATGAAATGCTGCGAAGGATAATCTTCATGTTGGGATATGTCTCCTGTTCTTGCTTATCTATCTCTGCAATTGATACCACGCTTACCTTTCATTTGAGTTACTTAAGATATGAAGCTTATTACAAATCCCTTGACGTGGGTTCTTCGTTAGATAGATTAAGTACAGTGAGTACGAACTGAACTAGTGACGATCGTGAGATTGGCTCCATTAAGTAGGATTAAAAGACAAGAACTAGCAGTTAATCTGGATATTCCTTTTTCTGTCTGAATTTCTGGAATGAGGAGTCATTATTTACACTATTTAATTTCGGACTATTGTCCTCATCTTGCTTATTGTCGCAACGTAATGCGAGTAACGATGACGGTCGAGGAGCACAACTGCCAAAAAGCTATGATAACGACAGTCAAGAAGAGGACAATAGTCCGGAGGTAAAAATTTAAATAGACACTCCTTATAGCACTAGCATACATTTCATCATACTGCTCTTGTCTTTTATCGCCGCTATTAGATTAACGTTCTACGATCGTTAAATAAACAACACGGATAGAAAATAAAATAAGCCTCCGGCTACGTTTTTACACTCTATTCCTTATCTTACGAGTTTACCGTGTCATCACCTTATCTATTAGGCTATAAAGGCCAACCACTAGAAGTTATTCAAATTTATCACTATAGCTATATATTTTATTTCTCTGAGCGCCATATACCGTAATATTGTTTATTATTTTACACGAGTAAATACAGAATGTAACAAAGTTCTGATTTGTTGATTGAAACATTATCGGTTAATTTTTTATCTCTCTTAATATATTAATTTTGATTATTAGTTTTAATTTTATTTTTGATGCGTTTTTTTATCTCTTCTACCAGATAGCCATCTTTTTATTTTGTTTCCTATTTGTACTGTTTAGCGTACTTCGACTTCGACAATCGTAGAGACATAATAAAACGCAACATGTACGATCTGAGAGAAATAACAGTTAAACATTAATAATTACTGATAATATTTAATCTAATCAATCCAATGAAGTTAGGACCACTAGATATAAAGAAACAAAGCAAATTAGATGAAAGAAAAGTTCGTTTAAATTCATCATTGGCAATATTAAGAAATCCGAATACTATTATTAGGTTGAAAAGAAAGTCCAATTGTATTTGAAGATAGAAACAAAAGCAAATACTTTATTCTCAGTTGATATATTTTATCAAGATAATATTCCTCTTATTATTGATGAAATAAATAATCCCATCTATTATTGTTCCTTCAGGCGTATAATTCTTCACGTTAGATTTCGACGCAACGAAACAATTAGTTTTAACCTGTTCACACATATAAAACTTCTTGCTAGCTAAAAATGTTGCAATGATCTGAAAAGATGATAGTCAGATGGCGCAAAATCAGGAGAGTAAGGAGGATGAGGGCAAAACTTCCAATATTACTTTTATAATCTTTTCCTGAATAGTCTTGCATTATCGTTTGAGTGCAAAACACCTTTACGATTAACAAATGATGGGCGTTTTTTGTGGAATGCTTCCAGTTGACGGCACTGCTTCTCCGCATTAATTGTTCCGTTTTGGTATAGAACTTCATAATAGACAACATCATTCATATCTCCTCAAAATAGAGCACAGCATTTTTTCGAGTGTAGTCCTGGTATGAGGATGAATAATCACTTTGCAATGGGTATTAATTATTGTAGTTTGCGTTGGATATGATTACAGAGAACCCAGATTTCATCATTGACGATGTTAGCTAGAAAAGATTCGGTAGCAAGTCGATCCTTTTTGTGACGATCAGGGCGACACTTTCACTATGCTAAGAAACAGTCAGTTGATGGCCAAGTTTAGACATTTTTTTCGAGATCACGAAGGTGTTTCATGATTAAAATGTGACTTTTATTGAACTATTTTCCTAATTCGCCGCGTGCAATTTGCTTAGAATTTACCTCCACTATGATTCGAAAAATCCAATATTGCCAGAATGTGGAATCTTTTAAGAGAAAAACATCTTGATCAAAACTGAGCAAATCATCATTAGCATGACCAAACACTTAAATTTTATTTTCGATAAACTGATTGAATGTTTATTTTCGCTGCCTTTGCTATTAATTTATCTGAAAAAGGAAAACATTAGAACGTAAAAATTCATTAGTTGATTTTGTTTAGCAGCATAAGGCCGCCGTCTAAATCTTTTGAACATAATTTCATGCCTTCAACTAAATATTTATTATAAGTAGGTATTATATTTATACATATTTATATATATATATAAATATATTATAAATATTATATATTATAAATAGGTATAATTACATATTTATTTATTGGTATAATTGGTAATTTTACTATAAATAGGTATTGTTGGTAATTTTATTATAGATAAGTATTGCTTGTATTGTTGTTTATATATATATATATATATATTTAAAAATGTATCTTTATACTTTCTATACTTTCTATAATGTTTAGTTTTTTTGTTGGGGTTTCACAATTTGTCCATAGATGGGACCCCTAACAGGTGCTACCACCTCGGGTTTGGGTGGAACTGGGAACAACTGCAATTAAGAGGTGGTTCCACGTTCCTTAATCCCTTCAATTTCCCGATCAGAGACCTTGCTGCCGGATGAAGTTACGTTATAATTAATGGTCATTTTACAGTCAGTACTGAAAACATACATATAAAATTATTGTCAAAAATGCGACAGTAATTTCTTTCTAACTTATTATATCTAATATCACCATTCTGGTATTCGCAAATTTTAAAATGTTTTATATATAATATATATGTAGAACTCTAAATCTGTATTAGTTTCAAGGGTTAAAATATAAACCTTATTTTTCAAACGTAATTTTGAACACAGTATTCAAGAAGTAAAATTTTGACGACTTTAACTTCATGCGATAGTGAACATTTTGCGAATGCAGTTTTCTTCACTCTTACAAAGACGTCAGGAATATTGGGCAATGCTTAATTTTGAAGTTAAATTGGTAATTCATATGATAACGGTTTCTTGCATGACATAAAGACAGCCTATCTCTTTCTCCGGTTCGGTCACGGAAAGATTTAGGTCATTTAAAGTATCTTTTATTAAATATTAATAAGTGCGATTGTCATTTCTGAATGGCTTATAAAAAAAGCGAAAAACCAAACAAAGAAACACTGACTTTGCGTGGATGTTTCTGTTTTTATTATTCTGGACATCCATATTTTCTTGACAACTCCCCAAATGACGTCTTGCTGTGATGTTACCTGTTACAGCATTTCAAGATTTTATTACTATAATTTTATATTGGTACGTTTAAAATATCATTATCATGTTTATATTTCTCAATTTCTTGTGTATTTATATATTATTGATATTTATCATATATATATATATATATATAATATATATATATATATATATATATATATATATGTTGTGGAAGCAAAATTTACAAATGTCTTTCAATTCCTGTCTCAAGATATTGTAAATTTTGCTTCCCCACCCTGTGTATATATATATATATATATATATATATATATATAAAATACACCTGTGTATATATATATATATATATATACATACATGTGTGTGGTGAGGGGGTGGTGATAAAATATTGTTTAATCGTATGATATGTCTATGGGTAAAAGTGTTCAATATTCGAGATATGCATGTGTAAACATAAGAATTTTATTGTGGCGTGGGCGATCATATCTCTTCACAGCTTTCTGAACCTTGGAAGTGTAATACCGAAATCTGAAGATACATTGTATTAATGAAAGACGTCTTCCAAAAGCACATTAGAATATTAAGAAAGATGAAAAATACATTAGAAACAAAGAAAAGACTACCAAAGTATTATGCGATATGAGCCTTCATATATGGCAGTGGGTGCTGGACAATCTCCTCGGATAAAGAGACTTCAGTCAACAGAAATGTGGTCCTACAGAAGGCTT
The DNA here is from genome assembly GCA_964036315.1 of Acanthosepion esculentum. Classification (NCBI taxonomy): domain Eukaryota; kingdom Metazoa; phylum Mollusca; class Cephalopoda; order Sepiida; family Sepiidae; genus Acanthosepion; species Acanthosepion esculentum. The sequence continues at coordinate 47,827,421 of OZ038477.1, forward strand.
CTGAGAAAAACATAGATGGAAATTCGAAGTAACAAGCAAGTTTTATGGAAAATGAAAACAAAAAGGACGCTTATATATAGAATCCGAAAGGGACATATGAAATTTCTAAGATACACATTGAAAAAGTAGGGCTTGGAGAATTTGATAGTGGCAGCAAATATTGAATGCAAAACGGACAAAGGGATTCATCGAGTAAGCTATCTCGTAAGCTAGTGCAAATAGGTGGTAGAACAGGTAGTGAGAGGGATAATGAAAAGGCAAACCTTACTAAAATCTACAAAGGATTTATAGGTGTGGAGAGGCATGATCGTCCAGAGGCTAAAGAGACAAGTCGCATGAATGATGATCATGAGATCGTATAGTTCGAGTTTTCCAGTTTTCACAATTTTATTTTTTTCTTAAATTTCACAAATGGACTGTTTTGGATTTTTGTTAATTTGAGGGGCTGTTATATCTGTTCCATTAAAAAATTGCTTTCTCATTAAAACATGAAAATCATCAATTTCCAAGTTGTCTTTGTTTTTTGATTATATCCTTTTCAAGTTGGTTATCGTTATGATATACTATACTTTCCATCCTTATACAACTGTTCATAGACTGATATTAATGATCACCTGATAGAATAACTGTATCGCTGTAAAGACTAAAACATACGAATACATCTAAGAATACGAGACGACCATCTTTCATAGATAAAATTACTGTCGGTTATTATCAGTCTGAACTTTTGTGGTTAGGGAGACTTTCTTCGAACATTGATCTTCCGAATTTTCCCTCTCGGGTAGGGCGTTTATTTTCTGTCATCCGGTTGTCCCGCGTGTGCACATCCAAAACTCAGCTGGGTCGATCCCTTGTTCACATGAACCGGGGCAAACACTGATCAGCCCTCTGATGTACCTGAATTCGCTGATACTATGGTGTAACACCGAGAGCAAAGTATTTTCGTATATCTTAACGTGGGTGCATTATATAAATATAGGGATAATCATCGATCAACTTCTCTTAGAACAAATATTCACTATTAAATTTAATTCAGACTTCTCGCATTTTCTGACGTGAATTATAGGCTGGAGCATAAATTTTTTTTTCTATTTTCTCATCAATTTACATGAGATTATCTTTTTCTTTTAATATAGACAGTATTTTTTAAAGATAAATTTAATTTCGATATGACAACTTTAAGAGAAATTAATACAAATAAGGAGATGAATTATCATTTTATAACTTGTATATTCCTAATATAGAAAATAAAGTTTACATATTCAAGCAGAAAAGGGTCATGTGTAATTTGCCAACATATTTCAGGGAGTGAAACAATACAAATAATTATTTTCTTCTCTTTTTCTTTTTAGTTAAATCCAAAACTCGTAGCTCCCCGCTAAAATAAAAAAATAAAAACCTCTATCATATATTACATCTTTATTTCAAACGCTTGCAACTTTAAGTTACGGTTTCATCTTTCCTTTTTTTTTTTGCAGCCGTATATTTGTCATTGGTATTATTTTTACTGATGGTGTTTATTTATCCAAAGTATCTTTTGTCTGGTTTGTTTACAAAATTGTTTCTTAACAGGTGAAGATAAAGATTCCTAGAATCTTATGCAAATATCGATTCAGTCCAGGGATACCGTTTATGTTGATGTGTCAATGTTGAAATGGTTGTATTCCTGTGATTAGAGATGATGGCGGGCTTTGTGTTGATTGAAAAGGACAAACGAGAAAAAACAAACTGATTAGAACATCCATTTTAGCTTTTATTCTGATTATTGGTAATAATTCACCTTTTAAAGTAAACGACAGAGATTGTTGAGGAGAATGGAGTCGAGAAGAATGTCATAGGAAAGGTTTTCTGAAAACAGACACAAGAAGCATATGAATACAAAAATGTACTTCTAAATGCACACAGGATGTTTTTTTTAATACAAATATATATATTGAATATATCTATCTATAGAAAGATGTGAATATATCTATCTATAGAAAGATATCTACCTGTCAGTGGCAAGACACGAAGATATATATCTATAGAATGATATCTACATATCTATAGAAAAAGATATGAATATATCTATCGATGTATCTATTGGGATATATATCTGTATCTCTAGAAAGATAAATATCTCTGTATATATTCATCACACACACACACACACACACACACACACACACACACACGTGCGTGTGTGTATTCATTTGCCAATTAAAACTTTTACGTCATCTCTTTAACCTTGACATGTCTTTGTACAACGTAGAAAGTGATGTGATCTCTTCAATTTGCAGGCATCATAATGCTGAGTTGTATCGACGAATTCTTTCGCAGTTCCATTACTTAACTGTTGGCTTCATATCCTTTCAAATATTGTTACTCTTTCAAACTTTCTCTCTTTGCCTTTTCTGGTTCTATCGATAACTTTAATTATCAGCCCGTCTTATTTGTCCGATTCTCTCAATCCAGTGATTTTCAAGCAAAACACCACCGACCCCTTCCTCCGCTCGATTGGACCCGAGTGCAGCTTTCAAAGACGTCAAGGAAAATATTATGAACATTTTTATCTAGTTTATCACAGATAGGTTAATACGTTATATAATGCCTTCTTAATTAGAATATTTTAATTAACAAGGAAATAATAAGCAAGAAAATCAGATAATTAATATTTAAACATATTAAAATCAATAGAATACAAGTTTGATATTTAAATATATGAGTGTGTAACGAAAGTATATCGTTATCTATCGCAAAGCTGATATACATGTACAAACACACACACACACACACACACACACACACACACACACACACACACACACACACATATATATATATATATATATATATATATATATATATATATATATACGCAGAGGCTTACAGAGGGTAAAAGTGAGAGAAAACTGGGTATGGGGGGATTGAGGAAAGGATAAAAGATGAACGGGATTCAAGAAGAGAGAAAATGGCGTTTGAAGAGGCAGTTAAATTATTGAGGACTGTTATTTTTTAAGGGTAGAAAGTAAACGGTAGTTACACAGGCGAGAAAAACTGTTGGAGTAGAAGTGGCAGTTCAAATTTAACTATTTCAATAGTAAAAGGGTGGGACCTAGATGCAATCTAGTAGCACGCCTAAATTTATGCTCGTCTCTCTCTCACACACACACACACACACACACATATATATATATATATATATATATATATATATATATATATATATACATATATTGGCTCCTGAAAAATTAATTTCGGTTGAGCTCTCTGGTTTGAGGTGTGAATTTGTAAACAGTGACTATTTAAGCTAATATTGCACGACTCTTCGGCAGAATTGAGTCACTGTCAGTCACTGTGTGTTTATCTAAATCTAAAAATAAACACGCTGAAATTCACCATCATCCCTGCCGTGTGTCGATGGCTTAGTGGGAGAAGTTCCGACTGACACAAATTCAGTCGGGTTTCGATCCTAGCTAGAGGCAACCGGACGTCTAGCCACACTGATTAGCTGTGAAACAGCGAAACAGTCTGTCTGTGAATGACATATATATATATATATATATACATATATATATATATATATATATATATATATATATATATATATATATATATATAATCACTATCATCAGTAATCTTTTTGAGGCCATAATCAATAAGAATGCAGTCGAGCACTTAGAAATGAAAACCTCTTCAGCGACAAGCAGTATGGGTTTCGATCGACCCGATCCACTGCCAAGCTTCTAACTACCATCACTCATAGAATTAGTGAGGCTCTTGACGACAAACACATCTCGAGGGCCATAGCATTAGATATCTCAAAGACCTTCGACAAGGTGTGGCACAAATGATTACTACACAAGCTCTCCTGTTGTGGAATCACACCAAGATCATAAAATCCTTCCCAAGGGAGTCCCTGAAGGTAGTTATTAATGCCCAGTCCCCCGGAGCTCTAACGGGCAACTCAGGCGTACCACTGAGGACACTTATTTGACCAACCATCTTTTTGTTCTAAATAAGTGATCTGCCTAAGAATATACTCAAATCATTTGTAAACATCTATGTCGATGATACGACTATATACGGCACCACTAAAACGCTCGATGGTTAGAGATTTGCGATTGATCTCTCTTCCGATCTTGCACGAATACCCAATGGGGTAAAAATTGGCAGGTTACATTCAATGTCTCGAAGACCAAGCTAGTTGGATTCAATCATCGCCGATCTGACCCCGAACTAGTACCCATCAGGATGAACGGAGGTCCATTCGGGGAAGCACCGTGCGATGAAAGATTATTTGGCATCAAACACACACCCGGCATCAAGTGGAACTCGTATATACGATACAATGATAAGCATGAAGGTAAAATTGTCGGCTCTCTGTGCCGCTCTAGTAAGTACCTGACACCTTCTGCTAACCTTCACGGCAGAAACACGCCATGTCACTTTCATCGTAGCAAGCCACTCACATTTCCTCCGTATTCCTTTGGTGAGAAGTAAGTTTCAATCATGCAGCTTCTTCCCGCGAACCACTGCCATGTGGAAATCAACAGGATTTTACCCGATCACTACAATCTTAACCTGTTCAAGGCTGGGATTAACTGTTATCTTCCACTTCTATATGCACAAATTACCTCCTAACGTCACTCTCTACCTCGAGTGACCTCCGGGTTTGGTACAGCGTGAACCTTACTGTGAATATATATATATATATATATATATATATATATATATATATATATATATGAAGGTAAAATACAATAGGAGAACTGTAATATTAGCCAACGCGTTTCGTCCAATGTGGACTTATTCAAGGCAAAAACGAAATGAATTTATTAAAAACAAAGTAACTATTAACAACAAAACAAAATGTTCTTAGCAACGAAAAGAATTTAGAAAACGCTATTGTATTGATATTGTCAACTGAAAATTACATCAAGTACTATCACATGTGGAAATATAGTACATATTTACACCTGTATTAATAAACGAATTCTATTAATCATTTGTCTTGGTAAAAATACAAAAATCGTCTTTCTTTGCGGGCGTCCATTATGCAGGACGGGGGTGAAAAGGGGGTAAAAAGAATGACAGTCTGAGATATTAATATATTTATTATCTATCTGTTTGTCTGTCTATCTATCTATTTATCTATCTACCTATCTACTCGTGTGTGTACATATGTGAATGTTTGTGTACGTAATCAACCGAGCTAAAGATTATCGATAAAGTCCTTTTGGTCATTATTAAAAATAGTTGCACTCAACGCCATTAATTTCGTTTTATTTGGTCAAACTTGTTCAATGTCTACGGATATTTTTTATTTTTAATGTCAGCCTTTACGTATCATTTCAGATGAGAATTTGTTTCTTTGCACTTTGCTTTTACACACTTCACTTGATATCCATTAATTTAAAGTCGAAATATTTAAAAACATTTTCCGTGACAATTCACTGAATGAACGTTTGGTCCCTTTTGCATGTAAGTAAGTGTGTTATACAAAAGTAGCAATGCCTTTATAGTTTTCTATTTTCCTATCTTTTAGGGGAATATCTATATCTTCGTAATTCCTGTTTCTATCTATCTATCTATCTATTTATCTATCTATCTACATACATACCTATCTATCTATCTACATACATACCTATCTATCTATCTATCTACATACATACCTATCTATCTATCTATCTACATACATACCTATCTATCTATCTACATACATACCTATCTATCTATCTACATACATACCTATCTATCTATCTACATACATACCTATCTATCTATCTACATACATACCTATCTATCTATCTACATACATACCTATCTATCTATCTACATACATACCTATCTATCTATCTACATACATACCTATCTATCTATCTACATACATACCTATCTATCTATCTACATACATACCTATCTATCTATCTACATACATACCTATCTATCTATCTACATACATACCTATCTATCTATCTACATACATACCTATCTATCTATCTACATACATACCTATCTATCTATCTACATACATACCTATCTATCTATCTACATACATACCTATCTATCTATCTATCTACATACATACCTATCTATCTATCTACATACATACCTATCTATCTATCTACATACATACCTATCTATCTATCTACATACATACATACCTATCTATATATATATATATATATATATATATATATATATATACATGAAAAATTTCTCAGAGTTAACCTGTAGAAAAAGACAGTATTTATAAAGGTAAAAGACAATAGGAAAACTGGACTTTTTCAAGACAAAAACGAAATGAATTTATTAAAATAAAATAACCATTAATAACAAAACAAAATTTCCTTAGCAACTGGAAGGATTTAGTAAACGCTTTTGAAAACCAAATATTAATCTACGCCCAGGTATTTTCCCTATATCACCTTTCCTAACAGAATTACTACTCATCCAGGCAAACGTACACAACTAAACCAAGAAATCAAAAGAAAATGGTTGAACCCGTCAACACAACAATAAAAACAATATTTCCATACGTGACAGTAATTGACTTAATTTTCAGTTGACAATATGAATACAGTAACGTTGCTGAGAACATTTTGTTTTGTTGTTAATAGCTACTTTGTTTTTAATAAATTAATTTCGTTTTTGCCTTGAATAAATCCACATTGGACGAAACATGTCGACTAATAAAACAGCTTTCCTATTGTCATTTTCCTTTATACATATTGTCTTTTTCTACAAGTTAACTCTGAGAAATTTTTCATATATATATATATATATATATATATATATATATATATGAAAAATTTCTGGGTCTTATAGCCTTGATTGGCAACCAGTTTACCGCAAAAAGAAACGGTATCCTACTGCGGGAAAATCTTCTGCCTAGTCAGTCACTAATCGAAAGCACATATTGCGTATGGTATTTAACTAGTTCATTTTTCAGGTAGATAGATATATGCAAATAGTGATAGATAGATTCCAATTCTGACAAACCTGTTATGTCTCAGGTCTCTTGGAATATAATGAAAAGATGTCTGACAGAAATGCATTATAAAAAAAAACATTCATTTATATACAAAGACGAAAAATCTGAGTTTGATATTTACCATTGAAACATAAGGGGTTATAGAATGGGGTTAACAACGCATTCTCAGAACGGATTGAGATTAAGAAGACTAAATATTAAACCACGAAAAATGCTTTAAATTATTACTTCATTGTTTTTTGTTTTATTCATTGTTTATTCTTTTCAAGCATGGGTTCGTGAGAATGTTAAAATGGCACCATAACAGTCCAAATCGACAGAAGCAGAAAAGAGACAGTGGCTAATAATAAATTGTGGAGAAGCGACGTAACAGAATAATGACAACTATATTTTTTATGTGACCAGATATTGATAAAGTATAGTTTCGCCGTTAAGCTTATGAGCTGGAATCAAGACTTCGTGGTTAGATTTGATGGCAAGAACACTTTTGAATAGCTACTGAGGGAAATACACGTTTTACTTTGACAAACAGAATTTGCCCCGTGACCTTTTGAATTTTTTTTTGTTTGAACGATCACATTCTGTTAATACCAAAGTTATTGTGGTTGTCATAAATTATATTATTTTTTTTATTTGCTTTTTGCTGGAATATTGTCATGACTAGTAAAACTTCTTGAGTATTCCCTTTTCAGAGCCTCATTTTAACCCACGCATGCGTCGACGCTGACTGAATGAAGTGGATTGTAATGTTTTATCTTGATAGTAAATATCAAATGGTCATT